>CM057382.1:11472500-12137500 GCA_030015415.1 Cynopterus sphinx | reverse complement strand
CTCCTGGAGGCTCGCTTCAGTCTGGTGGGTGGCTTAGAAATTTGTTTTAGAAACAAGGTTTATGTGTTGATTGCACTTCCTCTGTGGTTCTCTCATTGTCTATTTCTGACAATATTTGCATGAGACCAGATATTTGATTTCAAGAACATCTGTTCTCGCAATTCATTTCCCACCTGAATCAACTGCTCTTCCGCCTGGTCTGAAGAGCTGCTTTGCTCAGCAATACTCAGGCTGCAAGCAGCAGTGAGAGCCTAGAGGCATGGCGGGGACTCTGACGAATATAGACAAGTTTGTTGGGGCATCCAGCCTCAGAGGAAGATGTGACGATGGTGGAAGCCTTGGGAAAATAGTGTAGTTTAGCCCAATATTTCAAATAACTGCCTATTCTTTTAAGACTTAAAATGATTTTTGGTGAAATCTTTGCAAATAGGGTGCTCTTTCTTACCTCACAAATTAGAACATGTGGGGTTTTTTGAGTGACTGTTGTGTGCCAAGCTTTGTTTTTTGGTCCTATAAATAGAAATCATGGAGGTTGATACTAAACATTAACATTTGCACTGGATCATAATGTTTGTGATGCTTTTTGGGTTTATTTAGGGCAAGGAGCTTTATTCTTGTGTTAAGCAGCCCCAAGACCCAGAGCTAGAGGGAAGAGGTCATGGAGGAATGGCTGAAAAAGTAGCCCTGTGGCTGGGCTAGTGAGCCAGGGGGTACTTGATGTGGACTGGGTCACAGACAGGCAGGGGCTGTTCTTCCCCGCACTCTGTGGCCTGATCTGAAATTTCACAAAATCACTGAAGGGTTTTAAGCAGGAGCATAAATGATCAGATTCTGAAAGGTCGCTCAAACTGTAGGTGAAGGACAGAATGGAGGGGTGCAGAGAAGGCCCCCCGTGCGGTGGTCCAGGCTGAAGGATGCGTAATGCTTTGCGATGTGAATCTGCCCTGTATGCCTTTTTGATTCATTCTGTTTGCTCTGTCACTATGGACTGCGGCCTGTGTCCTATCTTACAGGCTTCTGTGGAGAACTCCTACTTTTATGAAGCATTTCCCCTCATCTTGCAGTCCCAGTGGTTTACCTTTCTTTGAAGGCAAGGCACAGTTCCATCCATCTTGGTGTTTCTCATTGAAGCCAGCTCAAAGATGTAGAAGTCTCATATTATAAATTGTTCTAGAAATGTTAAGTGACATTTTAAAATATAGAAGGCAATGTGTAAATTTGCTTTTGAATGAATAAATGAATGAAGAGATGATAAATGAACAGGTGGATTTAGTAAGAGGATTTTCATGAGTTTGATCTTGATAAGACCTGATAAGCCAGTTCTTCTAATTAGAAATGAGTGTGAACTTAAATTGCCCAGAGGTAAATTACTTATTATTCTATTATATTGATTTATGAATACCCATTTTTTTTTCTGACCTGAAGCCTATTTTAGTTTATTTCTTGGTTCTTAGCTATGGCAGGTGAAATTGTCAGAGAAATGAATGCATCTATTTTGGAGGTAGAGAGGGAGAGGTTTTGAAGAACACCTATTATTAGACTGCTCCCAGGATTGCTCTTACATGAGTTAAAGAAAGCCATCATCTGCATGATGTAACTTCAGGAAACCCTGGAGGGATCCCCACCTTCTCTCCGAAGCCATCCTCCACCTTTTTATTAATGCCTTCTTTCGTGGAGTCTGCTATTGTAAAGGCATGGTCTAATGTGGTTCTTGAAAGAGGTCAATTGTGTTTCCCACCAAGGTAAAAATGATTGATGGCAAATCCTTTCCTGAGTGAACTGAAGGCCCGCCTGAGGGGAGGAGAACATGGAGGGAAGGAAGAAGGAGTTGGAGAGTGTGGAAAATAAGCTCCTCAGATTGATCATCCTGTCCAGCTGCCCAGTTTGAATGGTATAGATCAGGGGTCAGTGAATGTTTTCTGTAAAGGGCAAAACAGTGAATAATTTAGTCTGTGTGGACCATATGGTGTCTGTCACGGCTCCTTAACAAGGCCCCTAGTGTGTGAAAGCAGCTATGGACAATACGTAAATGAATGGCCTTGGCTGATTTCCAGTAGAACCATTTACGAAAAGTCTGTGGGCTGAATTTGGCCTGCCAGCAGTATTTTGTTGACTCTGGTCTAGGTTATTCTTGATTAAAAACAATAAAACACACTTGTATCTCATGGGTTAACACGTAAAAGTATTATTAGTAGTATTTCTTGCTTGTACCAAATGTCTAGTGTAGGTCAAGGGTGGCTCTGCTCTCCTGCTCACTCAGAGACCTAGGCTGACAGAAGCTCTATTTCAACTGAGTTTCTACAATCACCCTGGCAAGAAGACAGATGGTTGAATTGCATGTTGCTTTTTGAAGTTGCCACTGAGAAGAGACTTTTCATGGGGCAATGCAAGTCCCATGGTTACATCTAATTTCAAACGGACAGGGATGTACAATCTTATTGCATGCATAGAGGGGGGAGGAGGATTCTGGGATAGGTGATTTGCACTAATGAGTACCACATTTGGGGAGATCAAAGTTCACAAGAACGCCCCTATTCTCTCTTTGCTCCAACGAAATGGGGCAATTACTGCTTCTTGCCCTGTATTCAGCATCTTCAGGTCAGCTGGTCTCCCACAGGCCTGGCCTGAGGTGGTAGCATTTTCATTACCCTCCCGCTGCCTCCTGGCTTTTGAGGGTGGTGCCCCTGATATTCAGATCTCACCAGTGTCAAAGCTTCCCTGGTGTTCCCCCTTGCTGGAGCCTGGTAAATTAGAGGGTGAGTTATCCCACAGCCGAATAGGCTAACCTATTTAACATCTGCCCTGTCAGTTTCTCAAAGGTGCTTTCTAACTCAAGTTCTCAAATTCCAGACTCCTAAGAAGGACTAGAGATGAGGGATATATTGGCTGAGCAGGCCTTCCAGCATATCTGCAAGGAAGAACAAAAATTCTATGTATCTATCTATCTATCTATCTATCTATCATCTATCTATCTATCTATCTATCTATCTATCTATCTATCTATCTATCTATCATCTATCTATCATCTATCTATCTATCTATCTATCTATCTATCTATCTATCTATCATCTATCTATCATCTATCTATCTATCTATCTATCTATCTATCATCTATCATCTATTGCTATATATCTACACATATACAAACACACATACATATATATCAATGTTTGGGTAAGACCTTTTATGACCTGGCACCAGACTTCCTGTCCTGACTTATTTTCTACTGCTTCCCATACTTCACTCGACACTTCAAACAAACCGTACTCTGGAAGGACAAATAAGGTGACATGCCTTCATGTTATTGCCCATGCTGTCCCCTCTGCCTAGAAAGCCAACCCTCTGTGATCTGACCTAATAATGTTAATGATGTTTCTGGTCTTGGATGGGTGGTAGGTTCACTCGTGTTGATGACATTAAAATTAATCAATAACTCAAATCACAGAAGGCTATCATCTACCAATAGTGATAATGTTTTATGAATTAAGGATTATGATTAAGCCAACTCTGGCAATCTGAGGTTGAATGAATGAATAAAAAAATAAATAAATAAATAAATAAATAGATAGATAGATAGATAAAATACTATACTGCAGGGACTGGCAAACTGTGGCCCGAGGTCCAAATTTGACCCACCACTCGTTTTGGAAGTAAAGTTTTATTGGCACACAGATGCACTGTGATGTTTTCATAGTACAATGGCAGATTCGAGTAGCTGTGATGGAAACAGAATGGCAGACCCAGCCTAAAATATTTACTCTTTGGACTTTTTAGAAAACATTTGCTGACCGTGTATAGTGCAAGAGTATGGTAAACACTGGGTTCTAACCATGGGTTAGCACAAGGAGGCATTGTCACTGAATGCATCGGGGTTGAAGGGAGGTTTCCGGTATGAAGGGATTACTCAAGTTTCCTTAGAAGAGGTCACCCTGAGTTCTGTTTCTGTCTCTGATTTTATTTACTAGCAACAGAATCCCAAATCAAGCTAGCTTAAGCAAATAAACAAGGGGTGTGTAGGGGAGTTTATTGGCAAATGTAACCAAAATTTAGAGATGATGAATGAAGCTGGCTTCAGGTTGGTTTGCTTCCTGGAGTTGGATGCTCTCAGCCTCTGGCTTGCTAGTTGTCATGTCTGTGCTTCTTAACAGATTATTTCATTTTCTGTTGCAAATGACCTTGTACTATGAAACAGGGCCCCAGAATATGGCACCAGGTAGCTCTGAACTCATATCTGCCAGCTTTGGGCTGAGAGGAAAATGAGACACTTCCAGTTTCCAATTGCAAAATCCTGGGGCAAGGCTCTCACTGGCTGGGTTTGGATTCTATGCCCATCCCTTGGATTCTTAGCCTATTCTCATGCCCAATCACAAGACCAGGCCTGAGAAATACTGTGACTGGCTAACATTGCTTATATGCACAACTTGGTGGTATAAAAAACAAATGTGTTATAAGAAGACATGATC
This sequence comes from Cynopterus sphinx, assembly GCA_030015415.1. Taxonomy (NCBI): domain Eukaryota; kingdom Metazoa; phylum Chordata; class Mammalia; order Chiroptera; family Pteropodidae; genus Cynopterus; species Cynopterus sphinx. The sequence continues at coordinate 12,133,037 of CM057382.1, read as the reverse complement.
ATTGGGAAAACCATTGTAAATTGCTTTTCCAGCTGGATATTCATGGAGTTGATGGGCAGACACTAACGGATCAAGGCATTTCTAGAGGTATGTTGTTTACAAACAAATATAGGAATCATTAACTTGAAACAATATCTATTTTTCTGAGACTTTTTAAAGTAAGTAATTAGTTGATTTTTGTAAGTTTACAGAGTTATGCAACTATTCCCACCGTATAGTTCTAGAACGTTTCCATCACCCAGAAAGATCCCTTTTACTCATTTGTTCCTTCCTCTAGCCTTAGACAACCACAATTTTACCTTTCTTTCACTATGGATTTGCCTTTTCTGGACATCATATAAATGAAACCATACAACATGTCATCTTTTGTGTCGGGCTTTTTTTATTTAGTATAATGTTTTTGAAGTTCATACATATTGTAGCATGTATCAATGTTTTGTTTCTCTTCATTGCTTAATAATGTTTCACTGTGTTTCTATGCAACCATTCTCCCTTATCCATGGTTTTGCTTTCCTCAGTTTTAGCTACTCACAGTCAACTTTAGTTGGAGAGTAGTACATAGAAAGTTCCAGAAATAAACAACTTGTAAGTTTTAAATTATGTGCCATTAAGTATAGCATGATGAAATTTCCATTCTACTCTGCCCTGCCTGCAACAGGAATCATTCCTTTGTCCAGTGTCTCCATGTTGTGTCTGCTCCCTGTCCCACGGCCACTCAGTAACACTCTCGGTTATCAGATGGTCATGAGAGAGAGACCACATTCCTATGACGTTTATTATAATATGTTGTTATAATTGTTCCTCTTTATTTTTAATTATTATTGTTAATCTCTTGTGCCTAATTTATAAATAACACTTTATGATGATAGGTAGATACGTATGTATAAAAAACTTAGTGAATAGAGGATTCAATACTATCTGTGGTTTCAGACATCCTCTGGGAATCTTAGAATGTACCCCTCTGTGAATAGGAAAAGACTGCTATACTACATTTTGTTTATTTCTTCATCAGTTCGTGGACATTTAGTTGTTCCCAGATTTTGGCTATTCTGAAAAGTATGCTATAAAAATTTTCCTGCAAATCTTTGTGAACAGATGTTTTTATTTCTGTTGGGTAGATACCTCTGAGATGTCTTAAATTTCCTTCTTTTTTTGAGTTATTCTTTTTTTCATTTAGTAGTTTTAGAAAATATATAGGTTCAGCTCCCATTTGAGCTGGTTCATTGGTTTTAAACAACTCTCAATTCAATTAGGAAGTTAATATTTGGACTTGATGTGGGATTTAGCAAGTGAGTATATTCATTCTATTTTCTGGTTCATGTTCTGCTTTAGTTCCTGCCCCTGATGGCAACTTAAAAGTCTGTAGCAAGATTTGTGTGAGAAATGAAGACAGATTAGTGTACATGGAGTGATAGGCTTGTGGAGGGACATCTCTATGTTAAACTCAAACATTGCAGTTAAATTACTCTCGCTTTTTCATCCTCCAACCCAAATCCCCACACACATCCTTAGGTACACAATTTTATTCATTTCATAAAACCTCCCACAGGCATCTCTGCTCGAAGGTCGTGGATTATTGCTCTGGAGGCCACCAGAGGCAGGCTCTCAGCATGTGTGAGACAGTGACCCAAGCTTTCAGAGCACAATTTTGTCTGACTGTAAGGGCAGGGGTATCTTCTCTAGGAGTGCAATTATGCCACTGGGAAACAATATCTGACAGGATCAGGACCGGTTCTTTCCTCTCTTTGACTTGCCACTTTTCAGTCATTGATCTTATTTTAATGGAAGCTCCAGCATTTAAGGTAATTTTCTATACTAGCAAAAAATGTATTTACAGGTCCAGGCACTATGATTGTAAAAAGAGTTATCTGTTTTGTATGACGGATCTTCCATGTAATTACAACCTTTTTTGGGTTCTGGGATGACTTAAGATAAAGTAGGAAATTAATCCAAGAAGTGGTATTTGCATTAACTATGAGAACCCATCAGTGTATGTACTTGACAGATGAAGCATTGGAAGTCACTTTCTCAGAGAAAAAGTCTAAAAAGTCTCCTTGTCAGGGGGGTTGGGCAATGAAAGAATAAAAGAAATACTGTACTAATATGATTCTACAACTGTCGATTTATTTTGCCTGTTCTGGAACTTCTTAAGTGCAATCCTATGTGGCTGGAGTGTAGACCCATTTGTGGCTGGTTTCTTTGTTCAGCATATTATTGTGAGCTTCTTCCACGTTGTTGCATGTATCATTTTTTTTAACTGCTGACTTATGCCATTGCATACATATACTCCAATTTGTTTATCTGTTTATCTCTTCATAGATATTTCTATTGCTTCTAGTTTTTGGCTATCGTAGATGTAGCTGCTACAAACATTTTTGCATGTGTACTGTGGTGGGCATATGTCTTCATTTCTCCTAGGCAAATGCCCAGAAGTAAAGGTGCTGGATCATCAAGTGAAACATATGTTAGACTTTATTAGAGATTGACAGTTTCCCAATGAGGCGGAGTCAATTTACATATTTAGCAGCAGTGTACAAGGGAGTTCTGATTGTTACACACATTTCCAACACTTAGGCTTTTCAGCCTTTTTAATTTGAATCATTCTGGAGGGTGTGGACTGGCAATCTCATGGTGTAAATTTGCCTCTTCTTGATGTTGAGCCCTGTTTCACCAGTATATTGGCGATTTGGATATCCTCTCTTATGAATTTGTGTGTGTGTGTGTGTGTGTGTGTGTGTGTGAAATACCTGTTTTATAGGAGTTGCTTGTCTTCTTATTGGATTGCCAGACACATGTATCGAAAATATTTTCTTCCTTTTAACTTTGTGGTGAACACACAATGAAATGTACATACGAGGATTATTGAATTGTATACCTGAAATCTATATAATTTTGTTAACCAATGTCACCCGAATAAATTTCATAAAAAAAGAAAAAAATATATTTGTTTCCAATCTGTAGTCTACTTGCAATTCTCTTGCGGGTTACTTTTGATGAATAAAGTTCCTAATTTGTTGAAGTCCATTAAAAAAATTTTTTTTGTCTTGTTTAAGGAATCTTTATTTACTCCAAGGTAATAAGGATTTGCTCTTTTCCCCCCACCTATAACTTCCATTGAGGCCTATTCTTGAATTAATATTCGTGTTTGGCATGAACAGGGATTAAGGTTAAAGTATTTTTTTCATATGGTTATCTAATTACCTAAATACTATTCATTGTAAAAGTCCAATAATTTCCCCATTAAACTCTAGTTATGTCTTTATTGTATTCTATTTTTGGACTTTATTTTATTTCATTGGTTCTATGTCTATTCTTGAAATCATAGCACATTCATCTAATCTCATTTTAAGAAGGCTTAAAGTTAGGTAGTATAAGTCCTCTAAATTTCTTCTTCAAAATTATTTAGGTTATTTTTTAGGTTTTTTGCATTTTTCTTCACATAAATTTTATAATAAGCCTTCTTGATTTTCACACACACACAAAAAACAAACTTGAGATTTTGATTATAATTAAATCCAAAGATGTATTTGAGAACAGATGTCTCAACAATATTCACTCTTACAATTCATGGGAACAATATATTTCAAGGAGCAAAATAGAAAAAGCATAGAATACTTTGAAAAGACTTTTAGTAGAAATATTATGTAGTAATAGACATTGTGAACACCAAGGGCTCAGAACAAACTGAGAAGCATGTTACTGGAAACGAGAGGGAGGGAGATCCTGCTATCTAACGGCTGAAAGCTTCCCAGTATTGTGTCCTCCAGTTATGTGGAAAGCAAAACTTACGCATGATGAACTTGGACATTTAGCTGAGATGATTTTTTTAGCAAAGTGTTAAGGCGCAGTGTGGTTTCTCCTTGCTGCTTCTAGTAAAATGTGAGCAGAGAGAAATAAATTGAGTGAAGAACTGTTCTACAAAAAGGAACAGGACTTAGTAATTGGGAAATTGTCAGCATATCTAGGCAGCAAAAGATGCAATAATTTTGAAATGGCTGCTGAAAGCAGCATAGAGAAAAGGCTGAAAGTGTAGTTATACAAACTTTTGCAGAAAGCTGGGAAAGATAAAAAGATCAGGGTATTCAGACACACACACACACACACACACACACACACACACACACACACACACACACACCCTTCAAAAGATTAAACATCTCCTAAATCAAACCTGAAGACATCTAAGACACTTAAGAGCATTTTTCCTCAGCGATGTCAGGAAAAGCCAAAAAGAGAGGAAATCCTACCTGTGACTTCCAGCATCAGCTGTGCTGTAGAGTTTTATCCTACTTGTGAACCTGCCAATGTGATAAGCAAGCACTCCTGAGACGGCACAATTTACCTTAAAATAAAAAGATGACCCTGGTGAGCCTAATTTAATCAAACGATCCCTTAAAAACAGAGAAATACCTGTGGCTGATGGTAAGAGAGTTAAGGAGAAGAAGGCAGAAAGATTAGAAGCCAGGGAAGGACTTGGTGCTCTCTCTGGCTTTGAAGATGAGAGGGGGTTGGGCTCATGAGAAAAATGAGGGCAGCTTTCAGGATCTGAGAGGTTCTCATGGAACAGCCAGCAATAAAATGGGGACCTCATTCTTACATCTACAGAGAATTGGATTCTTCTAAACCTGAATGCACTTGGAGGCAGGCAGAAACTTCCTGCCCCTCTATCCCAGATCCTCCACCCTTGATCTCTAGGTAAGAGCTCAGCCTGGCTGATTCCTTCATTTTGGTCTGGTGAGATGGAGAGACCCAGTCAAACCCACCTGGACTTCTGGCCTATAGCATGATGAGATGAAAATTTGGCTGCTAATTTTGTGATATTTGTTACAAAGCAAAGAACACTAATACAGTCTTTTAAATGTTAGCCATTTCTAGTGGTTAGGTAGCGGTCCCATTTTGTGGTTTTATTTTAAATTTTTCGGATGACTAATGATGTTAAGCCTTTTTTCATGTACCTATTCTCTGTCTGAATATCTGCTTTGGCAAAATGTCTGTTTAAATCTTTACTCATTTTTAAAAACATAATTAAAATTTTTTTTATTACATTTGGCATGCAATATATTATATTCTTCGGTTCATTTTTAATTTGATAGTTTTTCTTATTATCTGGTTGTAAGAGTTTTTTATACATTCTGGGTAGAATTCCTCTGTCTGACATATGTATTGTGAATATTTTCTGTGGCCTGCCATTTTGCCTTCTTAATATTGTTTTTCCACGAGCAAAACTTAAAAACTTTTGATAATTTTATCTTTTATGGGTCATGATTTTTATGTCTTACTAAGAAATATTTTTCTGTCCCCCAAGGTTACAAATATTTTCTCCTTTTTTTCCCCCTTCGTTTTCTTCTAGTTTTATAATTTACTTTTCCTGTGCATGATGTCATGTGAGGGACAATATTCAATTTTTTTTTTCCATTTGGATATCAGGTTGTTCCAGTTCTATTTGTTAAAAGGTTTTCCTTTTCTCCATTGAATTGCCTTGGTATCTTTGATGAAAATCAATTGACCCTATATGCTTGAGTCTCTTTCTGGACGCTGTTTGCTTCTGTTTATGTATGTGCACACAAACACACATATACTCACTCACACGGGTTCCATATTTTATTTTGCAAATACCATACTGTCTTGATTACTGTAATTTTACAGAAAGTCTTAAAATCAGGTAGTACAAGGCCTCTAACTTTGTTCTTAAAAAATCAGTTTGGTTATTTTAGAACATCATCTTGCCAATTTCTACATGAAAGCCTGTTAAAATATTGATTAGGATTGCATTGAATCTATAGATCAATTTAGAGATAATTGACTTCTTATGTATTGAGTCATTCAACCCATGAACATATTATATTCTCCATTTATTTAGATATCTATTTTCTCTCTAAATTATTTCTTTTAGTTTGCAGTGTATGGGTCTTAGACGATGTTTTAAAAATGTCTGTATTTTTAAATATCTATTATTTATGAAATAGTTTTTCTTAATTTCATTTAAAGATCATTTATTGCTATATATAGAAAAATTAAAAGATATTTTGTATATTGACACTGTATCTGTCATCTTGCTAAACTTACTAGTACTAGTAACTTTTTTGCCAACTTTTTGGCATATCTAAACATAATCATGCAAACCTCAAATAAAGGCAATTTTACTTCTTCCTTAATTAATTAATTAATTTTATTGGGGTACCATTGGTTAATACAATTATATAATTTTCAGGTGTACATTATATAATTTGACATCTGTATATTCAGTTGTGTGTTTACCACCCAAAGTCTAGTTTCCTTCAACTACCATATATGTGATCCCCTTTGCCTACTTCACTATTACCCTACTCTCCTATATTTGACCTCCTTTATGTTATCTACCTCTCCCCTTCTCCCCTACCCTACTAATAACCAGTAGTCTATAGTCCTCTGGTAATCACTAGTCTGTAGTCCCTGTCCACAAGTCTCCATTTGTTTGTCCTGCTCGTTTGTTGCTTTTAGGTTTATATCCCATACATAAGTGATATCATGTCTGGCTTATTTTGCTTGACATGATTTTCTTGAGATCCATCCATGTTGTCTCAAATGGTAGGATTTCATCTCTTCTTATGGCTGAGTAATATTCCATTGTATTTACTTCTTCCTTTTATATCTATGCCTTTATATCCTTTTTCTTGCTTGATTCACAAGCCAACGTTGAATGAAAATGTAAGAGGAGTCACCCTGCCATTTTCTTGATCTTAGACAAAATAATTTAGCTTTTCCCCTTTAATTACAAGGTGTTTTTGTTTGTGATAGAAACTAATTATCCATTTGGAAAATTCCCTTTGAATCTTAGTTGACTGAAAGTTTGATCAGAAATGGCTGTTGAATTTTGTCAAATACTTTCGCTTCATTGGTTGAGATTGTCTACTTTTTAATCTATTAATTTTTCAATGTTAATCCATTTTTGAATGTTAAATTAATGTTGCATTCATGAAATAAATTCTTCTTGGTCATTATATATTATATTGCTAGATTCAATTTGCTACAATTTTGTTAAAGATTTTTGCACCTGTGTTTATGAGGGGTATTGATCTGTAGTTTTATTTTCTTGTAACATCTTTATTTGGTTTGGTATCAAGATTATGTTTGCCTCATAAAATGTATGTTTTCCCTCCTTTTCTATTCTAAGAAAGGATTTTTTAAAATTAATTTTACTTCTTTCTTAAATATTTGGTAAAACCCTCCATAATGCCAACTGGGACCAGTTTTGGAAAGTTTTAAACTACCCATTCTACTTATTTAAAAGGTATGGGACTAATCATGATTTCTTTCTTCTTGAGTGAGTTTTCTAATCTCTGCCACTTTGCTTCTCTCCACTCCCAATAAATTTGGCTGGATGTTTATCAATTTTGTTGATATTTTGTAAGAACAATTTTTGGTTTTATTGTTTCTCTAATTTTTTAAAAAAATTTCAATTTATCTCTGCTCTCATTTTTATTATTTTTCTTATTCTTTTTTATCAGACTTTAATTTGTTCTACTTTTTCTCATTTCCTAAAGGGAAAGCTTAGATTATTGACTTGAGAATTCTTTTTAAACATGAGCATTTAATGCTGTAAGATTTTCTTAAAGTACTGTTTGAGTTGTATTCTATAAGTTTTGATGTAACATGTTTTCACTTTCACTCAGTTAAAAATATTTCTTCATTTGCCTTGTGATTTCTTCTTTGACTCATAAGTTGAATAGAAGCATATTGTTAAATTTTCAGCAATTTGGTAATTTTCCAGGTATCTTTTTGTTTCCAGTTTGATTTTGTTACGGTTAAAGAACACAGAGAACGTTTTGCATGACTCAGTTATCCTAAATGTATAAAGCTTTATTTTATGGCCCAGATTATTGTCAATCTTAGTGAAATTTTCTTATATATTTGGAAACAATGTGTATTCTGCTACAGTTGGGTGGAGTATGCTATGATTATAAATTAGGTCAAGCTGGTAGTATTGAGTTCAAGTCTTCCTTGTGCTTACTGACTTTTCTCTTATTGACCTACTAATTACTGAGAGAAGAGTGTTAAAATTTTCTAGTTATAGATTTGTGTATTTCTCCTTTTATTTTGATAAGGTACATGTAATTTAAAGTTCTGTTATTACATGCATACACCTCTAGGATTGTTGTATCTTCGTGATGAACTGAACCTTTATCATATGCAATGACCTTTATCTCTGGTATTATTCTTTGTTGTGAAAACTATTTTTATGATATTAATAAACCTACTCTGAATGCTTTCCACTTAGTCTAACCCAAGAAATTTAAGATATATATATATATATATATATATATATATATATATATACACATATACACACACACACACACACACACACACACACACATATATATATACACACACATACACACATATATATGTATACACACACATATAAACTTTATTTTCAAAATAACTTCATGTGTAAATTATCATTTCTGTGTTGATGCTCAAACAAATCAAAACAAATTCAAAGGGAATTTTGGGAAGAAGGGGTGTTCTTGTTTAATAATTTCAGGTATAAATATCAACCCATAATAAGCTTGTATATATGATAGACAAGGTTTTGGCAGTAATATAACAAAAGCTTCTCTAGTTCTCTAATAATATAGAGATCAGCCTGCTGACATGTTTTATATTAAATTTTGATTTTATTTACTGTGAGTGTCACTTTTGTGTTTGTCAGCATTAGCATTCCCTCCATGGTTTATATTTTAAACTGTACTCCAGTGACTTGTGACGTTGTATGTCCCCATTAAATTGGCCAAGATCCTAAATATATACATTCCCTGTGATCTTCGATCTATGAAAACTCAGTATTCCACAGTATTTCTACTTGACAGCAATAAACTAGGATGAGCTAAGCAGTGTAGCAATTTCCGTATCTCTATAGATGACTAATTATAAGCTTGATGTAGAGGCTACTTTGCTTTCTTCTTTTAATTCTTCACTGTTGTGATGAAGCTGGAGCTAGTTGGAATAGATGTGGTAGATTGGATCAAGTTTTAGGTTAAATAGATACACTCACTAATGTTGTGAGGATCATTGATTGTAGTGAATGGTCCTACAGTAGATGTCAGATAGCCTTACTACTGCTATTTTCCAAGTATCATCTCCTTAAGAAACATATTATTATTATTAGTGATTTGCTATTTGCAGTGGGAGAGATTGTAATGGTTGGTTGGAGTACCTCTTGAACTTCTCTTCTAATTCTCTTAATTCTTCAGAATTCACCTCTATTTGCTGGCCTGCCTCTCCTCATCACCTTAGTTTCCACCAATCTCAGACATTCTCTGATATGAGGGTCATGTCATAATTTGGCACTCAATTATGGATGATGTTTTAATTATGTACTCCCACAAATATAACAAATGCGAATTGATTGTTGAGATTGACTCTTAGAAGTAAAAGTATCCGTAATTTTTGTTGAATGAGTGAATGAACTAATATTTGGGATGCTGGGTTTGGGAAGCATTTTGTGTTATTGGTAAATGTGAGATGCTATCTGCAATATTTGGTTTATACATTTCAATAGATACCAAATGAAAAATTGTATAACTTTTGGTTATTTATTGGGCCACAAGGACAGAGTTTAACATAGAAACATTTTATAAAAATCAATGCTTCGGGGTTTTCTATATTCTTCTCTTGTGTTTACTACAGGACAAAATGCTTAGTAATGTTAATATATTTTAGTTTTCTATTTTTAAACTTTTTTTACTACATTTGGTAGCTACTAGTTCAACTGATGAAGAGCTTCAGTATTATTGGGGTCTGACTTTTGTGAAGGCTGGAAAAAATGATTCTTTGATCTGGACCCAGAAAGATAGATGAACATTGCTTAGAAGGGCAAACATGCAGAGTTGTCATAAGAGATTTTTTCATTGCAGCACTGGCATTGTGGTCCAGACAACATCCTAGAGAACGTGGCTCCACCTGAAACTGCATCAGAACAGTATTATTCAAAGAGAGTCCTGTGGGATACAAGTCCTACCTAATTTTTTTTTTAGCTTAAATGATGATCAGGGTCTGCAAGTAGATAACCCTTAGGTGATTGGCTCCCTGACTGTGTTGTGTCCAACATTCTAATTCCAGAATTTAGAAGTAGAAGCTCGATGTGCCTAACTAGTGATTCTAAACTAAGGATGATCTTCCAACCTAGCGGTCATTTGGCAGTGTGTGGAGAGATTTCTGGTTGTCACAACTGGGGAGTGGAGCAGGGGGAGTCTGCTACTGGCATCTAGTGGGGGAGAGGCAGAGATGCTGCTAAACATCTTAACAATGCCCTTGCTAACCTGGGTGTACTGCACATACCTTTCAGCTTGGTGTATTTCCCTCAAATGCTTTTGGTGGATGCTGGTTTCCATGGTGCAGCCAGGGATATGTCAGGGAGTCAGACCTGACCCGACAAACTTCTGGCAACCTGGAAATGGCCTCATCAGGACAATAGTGCAGCATAAACCCAGAGGCTGGACCCTGGGCTCTAGGATCTTCTTAGGGATGGGGCCTCTTTGTGAAAAGGCCACATGCCATGCCAGAGTCATCTGGAGGGCTGCCTTTTAGAAGCTTTACTCCTTGAACTCTGCTCATCTTTTCATTTCTTCTTTGATAAAGTTCACTGACTTCTCCTACCATCTCTAATTTCTCTCTGCTCCAATTCTTGGAAGGTCAAAACTATAAAAAATTAGGTGAGAAAGAGGCACTTGACAAATTTAGACAAGTGTCAGATCTTGCATTTACTTTATTAATTTATAAAAATGGCAGATGTCCATTATAAAAGATTCAAGAAATGCAGACAAGTGAAAACAGGCTACAAACCTCCCCAAATCTCACCACTCAGAAATAACCGATGAGCATCATTACAACTATAGTTTTCTGATGCTATGTGTTCAGAGGGATGTGAGCAAGAGAGAGACAGAATAGCAGAGTAACAGAAAGAAGGGTAAGGGGATAGATGGATGGGGACAGAAGTGAAGGAACTCACCTTAGGTGACACATATGGTTCTGACCCTGGTCACCATGGGATTCAATCCCATGTTAAGAGATAATTTAAAAAAAAAATGATGACTCTCATTCAGATATAAAATAAAGTTTATTTAACTCATCACTAATAAGAGAACTAGAAGATGCGATAAGTTATTTGAAGAAAAACCCAAAGAACAGAGACAATGATAGGTCAAGAAAATGGAATAGGGGAGAGGAGTGGGATTTGTTCCTCCACTGGCAAAAATTCAATTGCATGTCTATAGAAAAAATTCTTTTGCATTGCTGTTAGTTATCTAAAGTTTACAAAGCTATAGAATTGCTCAAAGGGAATGAAAGACTAGAATCAGATGATCCTGAGGGGTAGGAGCAAAACATTGTATAGTTTTCCTTTGGAGACACCCAGTAATCTATTCTGCATAATCCAAGTTTCGTTATTTCCCAATGTTCTTCCTTCAAGCCTAGGGTCCTTTTCTTTACATCATGCTATGGTCTTCTGAGGTTTCTACTTCTGAGTTTTGCCAGAAGGTTTTTTGAGTACTGCAGGTTTAACTTCAAAGATTAGATAGGATTAAAAGATATCTTTGTGCTTTGCATTTTTTCCTTCTCTATTTTTAAAAAATTATATGCTTTATTCTAAGAAGTGAAAAAACATCCAAAAATATATAAAGAAAATATAATAATTTCTGCCCAATTCCGCCTACTCCTCCCATGTCCCTGCTCCTGGAGATAACTAGTACAGTTTTTAAAAATATATCCATCTACACTTTTACCATGTTTCAACAATCGAACATAAACGTTTAGACCCATATACAGGAATTTTGGTTGTGAGAATTTATATAAGTGGGAACTTACTGCATATATGCCTGCATCTTGCTTTTCTCATTTAACATAATACACTAAGATGATTGCAAGACATGCCATGACAGGGTCGCCAGCCTCTGATTCTCAGAACTTAGTGAGAAAGAAATGTAAACAGTTGTGGAATAGCAGAGAAATTGTCCTCGTCTCAATAGGCATGGTGGAGAGTGGGAAAGGAGGACAGGCTTTGTCATTTGAATTGGGTCATGATGGTGGCACGGTTAGACATTTTTTTGCTCAGCTAGAATGCATATGAACACCCTCCATTCACAAAGGTGGTCCACGGTCAGTCACAGTAGGTAGCATCGCTCATTTGTTTTAAGGAAATAATTATTTCCTTAGTAATAAAAGCCAGGTAATTTTCAAAGAAAATGATAATATTTACTATTAAGAAAGTTTTGTTTTCCCGCCTTCTAAGAAATATGGAAATTCTAACACAGTTGTCTTAGGAAATCAAAGGAGTGCTTGCTACATGGAACAAATTAAAACCCCACAAGTTGTTTGTGTGTCAAAAATTAGTGATCAGAAAGAAACTTCCTCTTACGAATAGAGATTTATATTATCTGGAGCCAAGGAAAGAATGTTTAGTGGTAGAGGAGCAAAGAAAAGTGACAGAGAATACTATGAAATCTCATTTTGTAAGACTCTTTTCTAACTGGAAGGGGGCAAACCCTTTGAGTGCGGTGATCTTCTTAACCTGGAAGATGTGGAGTCCAGGAAACCTGAGAGCAGAGAAACAGCCAGCAAGAAGGGGCCTTATGCCAAAGGACACCTGAACTGCATATTCCTACCTATCCCCAGGCCTTGGAGCCTTCGGTTTTAAAAAGCTAACTCCTTTACACTTTCAGTGGTATAGTTCATCTGTACTGGCTTTTTGCTTCAGTCAATCAACACGTGAAAAAAAAAGTAGAAAATTAAAAAAAAAATCAACACAAGCTTTATTAAGCACTTACTATGTGCCCAGAACTATGGCATTTACAACTCCCAGATATAGTAAGCTACTTAAAGTCAGAAACCATCTTGTTGGAGACACAGAGCGTGAAAATAGGAATAATATACAAGGTGCATATAAATAATTTTTAATAGCGAGCAAAGGCTTTCCACTTCTCGAAAACTTTGAAAGGTTTCAGTTGAAGGGAATTCTGAGAGGAAGAAAGTATTTTGCATGCAAAAAAGGCTGAATACATGCATGGGTGGGGTCTCAGAAAAGGTTGGGTGTGGCAGTAAGTTGTCATGTAATAAAGATAATAGTGATGATGGTCGCATTGGGAATGATAAGAGGAGCTTGCATATATTAATCACATCATTTCATCAAATTCTTATATCTGCCCCGGGAGTTAAATATTTTGATTATTCCCATTGTAGAGATGAGAAATACGGAGGCGTAGGCTAGGTCAGGGTACAAGTGAGAATGTGGTAGAGTGACTAGAAACAGACCATAGGAGTTAACCTATAGCTGAGAAAGTATAGTCTCTTACTCACTGTAACAGTGGGAGAGCGTACACCACAGAGAACCATGGGGTGTCTCAATAGGAGGCTGTTAGAAAGAATTATTATAGGGTTTGGAATTTAGACAGATAAATTTGGGGAGAGTCTGAGTAAGTGAAAGTTTTTTATTGATTGAGCAATTCCAGGATTGATTAATAAATCTTGTCTAGAAGGAAGGCAGACTAGAGAGAAGAAAGTCGGAATTGTAAAGTAGAAGTCACTTGTCTAGCTAAAGGAAGGGGGGTGTTGGTATTTTCTATGTGCAGTGACCTGTCTGTGACACTGTGACCAAGAGAAAACATGATTTTGCCATAAGCAGCAGATCTCTATGTGACATCATTAAGATAGCTATGAGTTCCCGAATGGTAGAGGCTGCCTTTTCCCTCCCTGACCTGGGATTGGTTTGGGCACTAGGCTGAGCCAGTTGACTGTACTTTCTTAGTCTGTATAGTAAACCCGTCTTGAGCATTTGATGTCACACAAAGCACCTGGAACCCAGCCCACAGAAGCCTCTCCATCACTGTGTTATTCTCAAAGGGTGACCAGAGCTGGCGAGAGGATGGAGGGATCTCCCATTATTTAGAAGATGGAGGGGTGGGGCGTCTGATTGTGGAATGATGGGAGCAAAGGCAGGAATATGGAGAAAATATCGTTTTCCCTGGAATTCCCACTCGTTGGGTAGTCTCACATTTCGACTTCCTTTGGGCCTTAGGAGCTCTGTTCAGTATGGGTCTCCTCGGCCTGCCGCAGAAAAAAGGCAGATATTCTCATGATTTTCCCAGAAATGTCTCCTTTTATTTGGTCAGAAAGGTCAGTGTTAGACCCTGGAGATGAACGATTTTTTCAAGAAAAGGTGCTTTTTCTCTTTCCTTTCTATGCCACTATTGGTGAAATCAAGCTGAGCTCATCACCTAACTTTTTCCTTTCAGATAGTTACAGACAACATCCATTCCTTGGGATTGTCGAAAGCCCTGATACAGCAAAAACCTTTGCTGTGTAATTAATTTCAATACATCAAGTGATAAGTGAAGCTCAGCTCTAGTTGAAAGAAAATAATTTTTTTAAACCTGAAAATAGGAAGAAGCAGAAATAGCTGTTTAATTTTAAAGTGGATCTTATTTATTTTAATGAGTGAGTCCAATAAACAGCACTATTAGAGGATTTGTTTGGACATTTCTAGTTAATGGGAGTCCATGGTATTAAATAGCCTCCAAGTGATTCTCAGGTAGGTGGGGAAGGGTTTGCTTCCACTTCTTGGAGCTGGGCATGTTTCATTAGAGCTGCTGTTAGTGTGTCAGGGAAAATAGGGCATTTGTCCTTTTAGAGGCAATTGCTGTTCTTACAAATAGTATTTTTTTAAAAAAAATAACTGTGCTTAGCAACATTGGCAAAATGAGAACTGTAAAAAAAGAAATGTGATAAACCTGTGGATGGCCATTTTTTTTTCCAAAAGAGAGGAAATGACCTCTAATCATGAAAATACCTGCACAGCAGGAAAGAAAATCCTAGAAAAATGTCAGCACTGAGTTTTTATACTCATAAGATGATATCTAGACCAAGTCAGATGAGGAAGGAAAGATGGGAGGGGGTCCTTTCTGGAGGTTTCAGATTCTCTAACATTGTACCACTCAGGAACTGTTTATGCTACGATTTGTGTCTTTCAGATATACCAATGCGACAGAGAAACTTGCTCAAGGCCAGTTTTCTTATGCAACAAATGGTGATAATAGGTTTCTTACCATGTTCTTATTGTCATCAAGAGAATTTGAGATTTGGGGTCTATTTGTCTCAAAAAAATTTTCATTTTTAGTTGTATCCAACACTTTTTAATCTTCGAGGATTCACATACATTTCATATCATAGAAGCTCAGTGATTTATATTACAGCTGTGGACGTTAAAATCTGAAGAGATAACCAAATCAGCCAAAATTGGCTATATAATAACTGTAAGATGCCAAGATTCAACACCTCTAGCTTGCTATTTTTCAATGCATTTGCCTATCATATTCCTTAATATTTAATTCTGTTGTACATTTTAAATTAGTTTAACTGCAGATCAGTCTAGTCAAGACCTGCACAAAACTTGATTTTCTTGGTTGAATTTTTATGGGTGTCCCAGTGCTAGGTAGGTTCTTAGGAGGAAAGACAGAGTACCATTAAGTGGATTTGTAAT
The DNA here is from genome assembly GCA_030015415.1 of Cynopterus sphinx. Lineage (NCBI taxonomy): Eukaryota > Metazoa > Chordata > Mammalia > Chiroptera > Pteropodidae > Cynopterus > Cynopterus sphinx. Next base: position 12,117,523 of record CM057382.1, on the reverse strand, counting down.
CAGGTATGGCTGGATGAACACACCTCGATGGCTTTATTAGTTGGTTTGTTTTTGGTAGCAAGAGACAGAATCTTAGCTCTGTCACTTACAGCCAAATGGGTAGCTTCAAGGATCACTGGAGCTCTGTTCTCAAATATGCAGGTGAGAGCAATGGAAAGGACATGGGCGTTGGCGTCAGACAGCCTGAGCTTCAAATCCTGGATCTGCACTGCTAATGACCTGGGAGAGCTCAACTTGGTTAAGAAATCTCTCATGCTCATTTCCCTCTACAAAATGGAGATCATGTTCTTATAAGGTGGGCATTTGAGAGAAAAAAATAGAGCTCTGGGGTTAAAGAAGGGAAGCCTGGGAAGGTCAGGGGAGGCAGGTAACGCTCAATCTTGTGTTTTGCAGCATGGAAATGGCAGTATTGGGGAGGAAGGATACACTTCAAAGTTGCACCTTGGCTCACGTGCATTTTATTTTGTTTTGTTTTCTGATCTGGCTTCTCAACAGCCAGGTGGAATGAATTTTTAACCTGGAGGTTCCTATAAATAGTTGGAGAGGTGAGAAAAGCCATTTTAGCCAAAGAGAACAAGAAACGCTATTAGATAAAGCCGGCTGTGTAGGGGAAAATGTACTGACTCCACCAAAAAGCTGGAGAGCCTTGAGGTATTGAGACTTTTTCACCCCCAAATGAGAAAAGATATGAATGACTAAAAATACCCTAAGAGGGGTAGGAAACTAAAATACAATAGAATCTGGCATTGAAAATTAAGAATTATTTTCTTTGCAAATAATTTCAATCTTCAGGGAACAAATCTAGCCTTTTAAACATAAAGAGAGAACAAAATTTTTCCAATTGTTTTTATTAAAAAAGCATTAGCTCTAGAAAAAAATCAGGGCAAGATAAGGTTCATTTTCAGACTGCATTAATTATTTAATATTGGGAAATCAATATATTTAATTTATTAACAGTGAAGGATAAAAACCAGTAACTGATCATCTTGATAGATTCTGAAAAAGCATTTGATAAAAATTAACATACATTACTGATAAAAACTCTCAATAAAATATCAATAAATAGGTGTGCTTGCAGCATTAAACATGTATTTATAATCCATGGCTAGCTTCATGCTCAGCGGCAAAATTCCAGTTAAAGTCAGAATCATGAAAAGAATGCTCATTGTCATAAATATTACCTGGTAGTGTTGTTTTTTTTTCAGACATGCCAATTCTACCAGAAAAAGAAATAGAGAAACAGTGTCATGATTTTGCAGACTGAGAAATACTATGAAGCCATAAAAAGATTGTAGGATTCTCCATATATGACTCATACAGACGTCTACTTTACATTGAGGAGAAAAGTAGAGATGAACAAAAGTAGAATATGATGTCATTTTTATAAAAGCAGAGTATGTGAGTGTGAGTAGGGAGTAACATGCATAGAAAAACTTGTGAATTTAGCAGGATAGCAAGTCTTGCTTCTGGGTGATGAGCTTATGAAACATTCATTTCCTTCTCTGTGCCTTTTGGGCATCACTTGACTTTCTTTTAAAAATAAATAAGTAACTAGCCAAAGGTCAAAGGTAGTTTGACTTTAAATCCTGTGCTCTTAACCACTCTGCTATTAGTTTTATCATTAAAAAAAAATACCATTGTCATTTCCAAAACACAAACATATATTTTATACATATGAAGATACATACACAAATACATCTGTTATATGTAAGATATTATAGGTATAAAATATAGGTAGAGATAGAAATGATATCTATTTATATATGTAAAAAAGTTGTATATATGTGTATGTAAGTATATATTCATATGTACTTAAATTTAAAATTTTAATAGTATGCCTAGTACATGGTCAATAAATTATATTTATTAACTTTATAAACACTCCGTGCCTGGAATATGAGCAGGGACTATGCTTATACAGCTTTGTATGCATTGGCAGCAAGCAGGTGTCCTTCACAGAGTATTAATATTAAACAAATATTTTATACATGCAAATAGAATAAACAATAGAAAATTAGATTACACTGCATGACCAGTAGCAAACTCCTCTGCTTGCCCTTGTGGCCTCCTCTCTGGTGAGCATCTGCCCTGGCCTGCAGCCTTCATGTAGATGAAGTTATGTCACTTCAGGGGCCAAAAGGGTCATGGATTCACAGGGCCTGACACTGAGCAGGAGAAGCCTCTAGAGATGCTGACTTTCAGATGTAGGAAAATATGTGTTTCATCTTTGCAAAACCCTGGCCCTTGCAAAAGCCTGAACAAAGATCTCATTCTTTCTGCTCAGTGCTATTCTTCACTGAGGCTGTGAGGAGGAGGATGAGCATATGGAGAGGCTGTGCGGTAGGTGAATGCCATGTGTGTGGGTCCAGCTAGGACCCACAGGCCGGAAGGCCATAGTTGAGTTGTATGGAATATACCATGAAATATATACTTTTGTTCAGCTAGAATGGTTTCTGAGCTCAAAGAACTTGAAGAAGGGTTCATGTTGACTTGAACACTGACCCTGAAGGGAACTCAACTTATCAATGAATGGCTCCCCTCATGTGGGGCACAGATCAAAGTTGCCAAACTTCCAAGCACCTGCCCTTTCCTTCCTTGGGTGAGAGAAGGCATCACGGGAATACCCACTGCAGGCATCAGTGTGTCCGTGTAGCAGTCTGAGAGCTGCTACTCAGAAGCTTCTGCAGATCTGGTGCTGCCTGAGTGGTTGTTAGGGGAATAGGCAATTGGAAGTGTGTCTCTGCAGTGTGGTGGACTTCCTCGAGCCTCTCCCTCCTCTTCCTGCTACGCCCACCACGCATCTATTATTCCCCATCTCTTCTCAGGACTCTGAGTAGTCCTGGGCTCACTATAGGAACCAGATAAATCTCTCTTGTTAGCTCTTAGGTGCCCAGCTCTCCCTTTAAGATTGCCCTTCCCTTCCACTGGATCTAGGCTTTGGCCTCTTCTTCTTAAATCTATTCACCTCATTTCTTCCTCTCACTTCCTTGAAGTTTTCCTGATCTCTAGCTTTATGAGGAAGAACTCAGTGACTGAGGACCAAAGGTTCCTTCATTCACTCGAGCAGACTGAGAATAACTTGGTATGTTCTTTCCCCTTCTCACCCATAGGTATTTTCACATTTGTACTGAGCTCTGGCTTAACTTGAGGAACTAATGGAGGGATTTCTGGCAGGCTGCTGGAGCAGATGGCTGGGTGGGCAGTTTTGATTAGCATTTTTCTAATCAATGAGATTAGTGGCCATGGTGAGCATTCCCCCACTCGGAGGACTCAGGCCAATCATATTTGTGCCTTCAAGAAGGTGACAACTCAGTCAGGGACACAGAGCATAAACATATGGGTTAAAAATATAGTCACGCAAGGATTAAAGAAAATTATAGAAGCATAAGGTATGGCATAAGGCATGCCTATCCAATCAAAGAAAAAGGATGGACTGGAAATGGTACTCTTTGAGCATCTGTTGTGTGCCAGACACTATACCCAGCACTTTGATATATTCTGCTTTCTCTAAGCCTTTAAAATTCTTTAAGTTAGATTTTATTATCTTTATTATGAAGTTGATAAAACTGAGATTCAGAGATGTGAAATAACCGGGACTGGAAGCTCCTGTGAGATCCTGAGCTTCTATGCAGGGAGCAGAGATGCAATCGACTTGTCCATCTTTGAGAAAGAAGTCTAGGGAAACAAAGCATGTTCTGAATATTTTGCTAAACATACAGATTGCTGGGCCTCATGATAGAGCTATTAAGTCAGAATTCCTGGGAGAGGGGTATTAAATTTGAATTTTTGAGAAACTTAAAAAATAGAAAAGAAGACAAAAGAATATGACATAGTAGCCTTCCTGTAGCTTATTTAGGGTTTTCAATTTTCAATTTTTCATTACTAGGGAATAGAAATAAAATTGATTTTTATGTATTGACAAGGTGTCTTAGAATCTTACTAAACTCATATATTATGTCTAGTAGTAACCTTTCCTGTAGCTTTTTTTGAATTTTCTACATTAATAATCACGTTACCTGTGAATAAAGAGAGTTTTCTTTTTTTCTGTTCTATATGCCTTTTGCTTTCATTTTCTTGTCTTGCTTTGATGCACTGGCTAGGATGGTCGGTACAATGTCTAATAGGCATGGTGAGAGTAGACCTTCTTGACTTTTTCTGATCTTAGGAGGAAATAATTATAATATATATTTTTTTACTATTAAGTATAATGTTAACTATAGTTTTTTGAAAATACCCTTTATTGAGTTAAAGAAGTTTCTGATTATTGCTAGTTTGCCAAGGGTTATTATCATGAATACATTTAAAATTTTGTTAGATGTTTTTCTCTGTATCTTTTCAGATGATCAAATTTCTTTCTTTCTTTCTTTCTTTCTTTCTTTCTTTCTTTCTTTCTTTCTTTCTTTCTTTCTTTCTTTCTTTCTTTCTTTCTTTCTTTCTTTCTTTCCTTCCTTCCTTCCTTCCTTCCTTCCTTCCTTCCTTCCTTCCTTCCTTCCTTCCTTCCTTCCTTCCTTCCTTCCTTCCTTCCTTTCTTTCTTTCTTTCTTTCTTTCTTTCTTTCTTTCTTTCTTTCTTTCTTCTTTCTTTCTTTTTACACTGTTGGTATGTTAAAGAACATTGATTGACTTAAGAATGTTGAACCAAGTTTGCATTTTCAGGAAAAAGCTTACTTGGCTATGATGTTTTATTATTTTTATAAAGTGCTAGATTTGATTTAGTTTAAGAACTTTTACATCCATGTTCACAAGGATTGTTAATTTGTCCTTTTATTTCCTTCTCATGTTTCTAAAGTTATGCTAAATGCAGATAATAAAATGATGACATTTTTGTGATAATTGCTCTATTTGTTTGTTTGTTTGTTTATTTTCAGTAAAACCAGACCTCTTAAGTATATATAGAATGGGCTTCCTTGTACTCTAGATTTTGGTTGCTTTTGGCCAACAGGAAATCTTGGCAAAGATGGGGAGGGCAAGAGGAAAATGAGATTGGGGTTTATTCACCTGCTTCATTCTCTGACAAATCTTTGCATCTCTCTACCTAAGACCACAGCTCTTGTCAGCAGGCCTTCTTATATAGAGCTCTCTCCCTTTATTCCAGAAACTGTTCCCTTACCTTCTCCCTTCAGGCCTGGTCTAAGAAACATTTCCTTGCCATTGTTAATCCTGCTACTGCATCTCATGGTCTTCTCTTAACCTGGTGGACTCCTTTATAAATCACGCCTTAAAAAAATTCAGTTGCCCTATTCGTGTGATCCAATTTTTGCTAGGCACCCAGCTGGTATTCCCTTCACCAGCTTTCCGTCTTCATATCCCATTGTTTGGACTTACAGATACCTTTTGGTTTCATAGAAAATTAAATTTCTTTTGTTAGTTTTCTCCATTTTGAGGGTTTTATTTTTTTAAAGAGAAGGGGTCAGAAATTAATTTACTTGAGACTCTTCAACACCAGAGTGTAAAAAGTATTGCTAATGTTTGGTTTAACGATGACAAGTCACATAATTCCTGACCCATCTCTTTCTCAGGCCCCAGGGAGAATGAATCATTGCCTCTTCCATGTTCCCAGATAACCTTGAATGTGGATCTATTGTAAGTAGTGAGTATACATGTCTTGAAGGCAAGAATCATGTCCCCTTTGACTCTGTGTCCCCAGAGAGTAGCCCAGAGATGAGAAATAGAGCTAATTCCCTGACTACAAAGGCCTCTCAGAGTGACTAACAATCTAAAGGGATTAAGGAGGTAAACGCTGTGCTTGGATGTGGGACTGAGTATGCATGCACATATGCATGCGTGCATCCCATCACTAAGCTTTTGGCACAAGCCTTGCAGATGTAGCATCATTGTCACCTAGAACTGAGCTTTTGAAACTCTTCCAAGAACTTGTGGACTCACCATGACTGGTGTCTACTGAGTGTAGACGGCCTCCTAATCCTCAAACGGAGAAACCATAGAACACAGAGAAATATCCCACGAGGGTCTGTTAGTACGGTAGCTATCTATGTAAGAAATATATTATTTTTATTCTCCATATTGTATCACTTTTTTTTCTCCATAAACGTAGATTGGCATGTAATAACAAAAACTTATTGAAGTCTATTTTTAAAATCTCTAATTGCTTTTCTTCCCGCTGTGTTTTTTTTTTCCTCTTATTTCCACTTAAAGCATTTAAAACTTTTTGGGTCACTAAAATTAAAAAAATAAATAAATGACTCGTGTGTGTGTGTGTGTGTGTGTGTGTGTGTGTGTGTGTGTTTGTGATAAGGTCCCAGTTGTTCCAGAAAATAGAGGTCAACTTCAGATTACTAGAAAATGTGTTTAACATGCATTTAACATGTTTTAAATGATTTGAGTTCTAAGTAATCACATTTTTGATTTTGAGAATAACTTCCTTAGCTTGTTAAAAATGAAGCTGCCCAGAGGCAAACTTTTGATTTAATTACCAAGGGCTCATTAGCATTTGTTTGGGTGATAAAGTGCAGGGTGCTTCACTGGAGCTCAGTTACAGTCCTGTCTGATAGCGAAGTTGCGTGTACGTATGTGCATATTCCTTCTGTGTTCATGGCTTTCTTTTCTCTTGTTTGTTTTCTCTTGTTCCTAATCCTAATTGCCTGCTCCAGTTTTTCTTTTCAAATTTGTACGTTTTAATCTTTTGCAGCTGGGCAACTTGTTAACAAATTAGCACACTGTGCAACACAAGAGTCAGTAAGATTTGGAGACAGAATGAAATATTTGAGTCCAAACGGTTTCTGTTCTAGTCGTAATAATGGAAGTGTTCTAGAATCCCTGTTACCATGGGATTTTCTAGGGAAAAATCAAGTGTCAACAGTGCTATAAAGAGAGTGAAGTCGTAGTGACACCAAGGTTCGGGTACCCTTTGAACAGAAGTGGACACAGATCAGAAGCTTGCACACTGAGTGAATCTTTAAGGGATTGCCACATTATTAGATACAGGGCCTCATTTATTCTGAGGCAGCTAAAGCATGACAGGGGGGAAAAGTTACACGAAAATCTTTATAAATATGTTCTCCAGACAAGGCTAGACTCAAGCCCAATTGGGATCTAAATGATCTTTCTTTCCTTCCTTCCTTCCTTCCTTCCTTCCTTCCTTCCTTCCTTCCTTCCTTCTTTCCTTCCTTCTTTCCTTCCTTCTTGCTTGCCTGCCTGCCTTCATCTATTGAATGGTTCATTTCCCAAACATTTACTTACCACTTTCTGTGTGCTAAGCACTATGTCAACAATGCCTCAAAGAGCTCATGGTAGAGCGTAATTGCATACCACGTAATGTGTGTCTCTATTTAAGTAAAGTAGTAGAGATGAAGCTACTTTTACTAAAATAGTAAGACCAGCTCTCTCTTTTCAGTCTTTGTCCCCCATGCCAACTCATCCTTCCTTCCTCCTGAACATAAGGACCATACCTAAAGAAAAAATGGCATGTTCTACTCTTGCTTGCAGCTTAGTGTCATTGTTTTCTCATTGGAATTTGAGCAAAAATGATGGGTATGATTTCTGAGTCTCTCACTTAAAAGGAAATTCTTTTGCTATGTATTTCCATTCTTTCTTTTCATCTGTCTGGAAGGCAATGCCGCACAACCTTGGAAGGCATTGTTGAGGATAGCAGAACTTCCCTGCTTGCCTGCTACTCCAGAAGACTTCATGGAGCAGAGCGGCCACCCACCCTGGACTGAACAATGAGAAAGCAATGAACTTCCAAGCACTTTAAGCCACTGAATTTGGGGGTCTCTTTACTGTAGCTCCCATTATAAAAAATTAAATACTCATGACTTTTCTGAGGTTCTAAGGTAACCAGAAATAATGTGGATGTCGTGTCACCAGCAGAAACTTGTTGACCACATGAGCTTCCTGAAGTCATAGGAGTCAGACAAACTCTGGGTCAAGCTCTACTCTGAAATGCTTCCACATGTAAGAGTTTATACACACCCAAACTAAAATAACTTCTTGAGTCTTTAGGTACCACAAGTCAATCTTTCTCCAGGGCCTCACCTCTTTTGTGGGTCTAAGATTTACAAAATCAATGAAGAAGCAAGTGAACGAGTATCTATATTTTACATATGAGTGAATCAGGTTTCTCTTAGTGGTGTTACGAAGTGGTGGAGCTATAAATTGGGGACAACAGTGGTAGCAAGAGGTCAGCCAGTGTCTGGCTATTTGAAGTTATACTTGAGAAGATAGTGCCAGAATAAGAGAGAGGGACTCTCTTCAGGATCATCTTCTTTACTTCACCCCAGTATCTCAGAAGCTACCACCTTTAGACAAGCAGCCTCATCCTAGTCCCGTTCAGCTGATATCTTGTCTATACCATGTATCCCCAGAGTCAGCCTTTCTACGGCTTTAAAAGGGCCCAAAGCCATCGCATTCTACATGAATGGGAGAAGACCCTTCCTACGTACTCACCATCCAGTTACTCGTTCATTAGTCAAATAGTTACTGAGCATCTGCTGTATGCCAGGAAGATGGCAGATGTGTACGTTGGCGGGGTCTTAGCTAAGAAACCCTCAGAAAGCTAGGATTATAATGTGGAAGAGGCACAAATCAAGTGCAAGGAAAGTAAGAAATAGAGTAGGAACCAACATCGGAGTGCAGAGGCACAGCACAGCAGCTTGTTCTACTGTACCACAGGCGTGTGATTAATCACACACAGAGACCATATGCACGTTCCCCCACTTACAAGTTGTAATTAGTTGCGGGAGCACTGAACATATTGCTCTTTGTGAATGTCAAGACATTTCACTGGATTCCCCTTGGTTCTCCAAGAAGCCACAATGAACTTCACAAATTATTCCCTTCACCACATGTGCTTCACTTAATGTAGGACAAGACTAATGAATATTGATCTTTAAAAACTTTTATTTTTTTTTCCTAAAAGCCATAATGGCTACCATCCAATTAACACTAACAACGGCTCTTCAAAAAAGTCATCGAGTCCATCCAAGGTTGGTGGGAGAGAGGAAGAAACTTCAGTTTCAAGAATTCTTTCATTTCTCCTCCAGGGAGGGAGAGGCTCTCTGTCCTGGCAAAATGCCTTATGACACTTTTGATTGCAGATACTTTAAAAGGTCTTGTAACTGGCCAAGCAAGCATCTCTGCAGTGACCCATCTATAGCACCTGGCAGTGGTGGGGGTTGGCAGACCAGAGATGTGTGCCAAAGACTGGGATGGGAATGAACAACAGCTTAAAATACGCCTAGAGTTGAGCCTTCCTGTCCCTTTGACTGAGGTAGCACTAATTTAAACCTCTTTCTACTTGAACTTCTATGACTTTTCTCAAGATTTCTGTGAGTGTGTATGTGTGTGTGTGTGTGTGTGTGTGTGTGTGTGTGTGTGTGTGTGTGTGTGTAATGGCTTACAGGCTCATGGCTTTTTCTTGTCTCTGTCCCACATTGTGTTGATTTAGGTGTAAAACACTACCTCACTTGATTTTCTTACACACACACACACACACACACACACTCACACACACACACACACACACTTCCCTAAAGCACTGATGAAAACTTGAGGACAAGATAGTAGATAGATTCACATTATGTCACCCCAATCAAGCTCAGATGAAAAAATTGGCATCACTGTTTTAAGATGTCCTCTCCAATGGTCCTCAGCTTTTTTGGCACCAGGGACCTGTTGGTGCTCTTATGAGACTCAAATGCCTGATGATCTGAGGTGGAGCTGAGGCCATGATGCTAGTGCTGGGGAGCAGCTGCAGATACAGATGAAGCTTCAGGCACTGGCCACTCACCTCCTGCTGTGAGGCCCCATTTCTAACAGGCCACAGACTGGTTCCGGTCCTCATCCTGGGGGCTGAGGACCCCTATTTTAGGCAAGCCCACTCCACGGAATTCTTCATCCCATAGAGTTCTAGCTGAGCCCACCCTGTGAGGAACTGCACATTTTACTTCTGGTCTTCTGCAGAGCAATTTCACAGTCCTCTAAAACCTCGATGGTTCTTCTTAAGTGTACTCATCATTGTTTTTTTTCCTACAAAAGGCCAAGAAGATGAGAAAATTCTCTCTTCAACACTAATGTCCCCTTCAACAGCATTCTCTTTTCAGCAGGATCCTCTTTAATAGAATTCTCTCTTTAACAAGAAATCTTGTGTCAGCTGCTAGGAAAATACTTCTTTTTACTTCATCATTACCACAGTGCATTCTCCTAACTGTCACTTAAAATGCCTGGTACTCCAGTGAACTTTTTAATACATCCCCTCTGCTGAGTATCACAATAATCTTATGATCCAGGCAGGGTAGCCATGTCCCATGACCACATTTTGCCGGTAAATAAACCTGAGTCTTCAGGTGATGAATGCCCAGATATGCATTGTTTTTGGTAAAATGTTCTTTTTGCCTTACCTTACTCAAGATGGCTGTTTCTTAGAGGTACAGGAGAGAACAGGGAGTGGTGAATCCTCTAACTTGGGCTCTTCTTTCTCTCATTCTGCTTCAAAACCCATCTTGCTTTGAGGCAGTACTCGGAGGTACATGAAGCAGAATGTGAGAGAAGCCAGCCTGCATTGGGTTGTTTGCAGTGTTTCCCCACCTCAACACTATGGAAATTTTGTGCAAGATAATTCTTTGCTGTAGCTAGAGGGAGATGTCTTGTGCACTGTAGGATGTTTAGCAGCATCTCTGACCTCTACCCACTAGCCACCAATAGAGCACTCATTCCCAACCTTCTAATTGTGAAAATCAAAGATTTCTCTGTTGCCAAATATACCCCAGGGAGACAAAAACACACCTGGCCCGGAAAACCACTGAGCTGGTGTTACATACCCATTGTCATGAAGGACGCTTATCTTCATGGATAACTGGTCACATTGAGTGGCTCAGAACGAAGATGTAAACCCTGCAAAGCGTATAGTAAAAAAAGAGAGGTTTCAAACCTTGCATTTCCTTTTCACTGGAAGGAAGACACATGCCTTCACTTTAGTGGGACAAGAAAAGATAAATATGCCAACCCTCTCCATGACACGAGCTCTCCTAATGGGACATTTGCTGCTGGTAGCTCTGGCTTTGACAACAAATGGCTCAGGCACTGCCAAGAACCACGAGTCAGTCCATTTAGGGAAAAGACGGGGTATTTGAACAGCTTGACACTGCAAAGGCATAAATTGTTGGAAAAGATACATGTGAGCTGGAGAGATTTGTAAATGTGGCAGACGGTAATCCTGGTATTTCACGTTAATTGTTTTTCTCAGGCTGGAGACCTCCTGTGATTTACATTCTGGAGTGGCGGATGACAGGCTGAGCCAGACAGCTTGTCACCTCCGGAGAAGACATGTGGGGGACGTGACAACTGCCTTGGAAGCTCTCATTTGTTCCAGAGCATCAGGGGTGCTGTCACGTGCCCTTGGGGAGGCTAGGCAAGGGGAACAGAGGCCTGTGCCCAGTAGCTGAAGGGGAGAACTGAACTGAAGAATAGGCAAGATCCTGCCATCCAAGGGCTCAGGAGTTTTGTGCACACGAGCAGGGGTGGGGCAGCAGACAGGTGCTGAGCTAATTCATCTAGCCCTTCCTCCAAGTGGGAACCTGCCAGATCTTGCAAGGGTGGGGTTGGGAGGACACTTAGAGACTTCAGAGGGAACAGGGAGTTTTTATACAAACCAGGAAAACCTTAATTGGTGTGAAAGTGTGGATTTAATCCTTGCTTACCTGGTGCATTCAAGGAGCCATTCTGATGAGGAGACAGGAAAAGATCATGCTGTCTCCCCTGAGTCAGTACATTCTTTAGCTTCAGTCTTTCTGAGGGCACCTTGCCCAGAGTGATTCTTCCTTTTTCTAAACCACAGGGATGAGCTATGCCCCTCTTGCATTTAGTGGGGCTCATCCAGACTGGGTTATCTATAGACTCGAGCCAAATTGTGGTGAAACAGGGTTACAGGGGGTCTGGAAGCCAGCCACAAGATGTAGGAAAAGATGGTTATTGGTCATGTCTCTGAGTAGAATATTTTTTCTTGAGCCAGGAAGATCCCAATACTGCCCAGATCACCACTCTCTAAATTATCAAGAAAAAAGACACTAGCTTTTACTATGTAGGTATAAACCATCCAAAGGGATGTCTCCCTCCCTGAGCTGTCCCAGAGTTAGCTTTTTGACTTTATGTTGGTTTGGGTTGCTGTCTCAGTCTGTGACAAAGAGTCTCTAGGGAATGAATCTGAACTAGAGTTTTCTTGCTTCCAGGCACACAGTCTAAAGTTTGAGAAGTAAAATGTCATTTGGGGTGTGCGTGCGTGCGTGTGTGTGTGTCTGTGTGTGTGTGTGTGTGTGCGTGCGTGTGTGTGTTTCTTTGATTCAAAAGAAATCTGGAATAGATACATCAAACACCCATGTGCTTCTTGTTTGTCATAACTCCTATTTAGATGTCAGCAGTTTTAAAATCTGTCCAAGTAGTGAAGTGTTTTGCTCTATATGCCAATGGCTGCATTTGGATGAGGCTAGGCATTCTCAATTTTGTTCGTCCTTCCTTAAGATTTGAAAGAAGTACCTGCCTGATGATTGCTGGATCCTTGGAGAGTTTTTAAGTTGGAAGAAAGCACTCAGGCATGAGGGCAGCTTCCTATTTATTTTGATGGTCACTCAGATAAACTTCATGACTCAGGGAGAGTGTTATTCCCTTTTGGGGAATTGAAAACATGAGAGTAGAGAAGGAAGGATTGACCCAAGTTAAAGCAATTTGGCAGGTACAAGAGAATAGAGCCTGACTTAGAAGACAAAACAGAAAAGCAGGTTTTATCTTAACTATAGTTCGTTATAGACATTTTTGCCTGACACCTAATCAATGTTAGGGGACTTTTTCTGTCTTCCTCCAAATTCTTACAGTCAGCTTGATGCCACTGATGCACAGAGACCTCTCCTTGCTACCTAAAATAATGTAGTTTCTACCCACAGTCCTTTCCTAGCTCCTTGAATTCTGCCCTCTGAACAGTATTGGTCACTGTGGTTGAACCTAATTTGACTTGTTTAACTCAGCAGTTCAGGGATGATTGGATTGAGGATACTAAGTCCAACTGTATTTTAGGATACTTGGATGACATGCACACTCAGAATAGAACTAATCACTGTGGCCAGAGGAGGCTGTATTCTCACTAGCAAAGCTTGGATTCCCTGTCTATTCTTAGCATGTGAGAGTGGGAGCTCTCCAAATGACAGTGACTTTGAATGTGGTAGGAGGTGCAGTTATCAGGAGAGAAAATGGATGCCAGGGAGATGACTCCAGTAAATGCTTACTATGATATTATTTTTTTATAATTTGTCATTTTATATTTTAAAAATAGACACAAATGTCTGTGACCCCCAACAAGTCTGTAAGCTCCATGAAGGCAAGGGTGTATGTCTACTTTGTTCACCAACACACTGCGAGTGCCTATCATAGTGTGTGGCATGTGGAAGACATTCAACAAATATGAGCTGAATAAGTGGAAGAGTGGATGAATGAGTAAATGATTTGGTATCTCTCATCTGGTCTTAGATGAGAACTGTGATGAACTGAGGACAAAGAAGAAAAGAGTCAACTGAATTTGTCATTTCTTTTGACATTCCTTTGTAATTTTTTTTTTAATTCAAATTGATTTTTTGGTTTGCAACCTTAACTGTTTAGAGGACTGGAGGGTTCTTAAAGAGCCTCTTTGATACAAAACTGCCTAAAAAGAAGACAACTTCCTGTCTTTATTTTCATCTCTGAGTATCTCTGAATAAGAAGATAACTGGGGCTTCTTACACTCAGTGCTCAACTTGCTTTCTCACTTCTTGTAAGTACCTCTACAGATTCTGTCCTCTCAGGCCCAAAGACCTGTAGAAGAGAGAGTAGTTAACATATATATCTCCTGTGGGCCCCAGAAGGAAGCCCAGAGGCCATTTTCTGATCCACACAGGGAACAACTGGGGTGTAACAAAATAATGCACTTGAGACATTCCAGACTCTCTACAATGTTCTCAGGGATGTGGTCTCTAATCTGCATTTTCCAGTTTCTGAGAATATAAGTAGACATCAGTGTGCTCTGGGAGTAACTTTTGCAGGAATGCAAGTAAACTCTTCTCCTTCTAACTCTTCTTCTAAAAGACTCCTCTTCCGGTTTTGAAATCTTAATGGAGATGACTCACTGGATGTTTCCTTTCATGATGGGGACATAAGCATACTTGAGATCTTTTCACTTGGCTGAGATTTTTCCAACGGAGCCTCTTCTCACATCAAAAAGAAGGTTCTGGTTTGAGAGCTAATTCCCAGAAACTCCACATCCTCTCTCATTGCAATTGTCAAAGCCTGTCAATTATCATGGACCTCGAGACCTTCCTGAGGTCCTGCCTAAGGCTTTCCTGCTCTCTGTTGACCTTTTATCCTCTATTCCCATTGGAAATGGAGAGTAACAGACATTATTGCTCCATCAGTTGATATTCAGGGTTTAAAACCTTCTCTTGCATCTAAATCTTCAGGTCAAATAAGTTGGATTCTATAAACCATTTCACAGAACTATAGTTTTTAACAGAGTAGTAAGGAAAACCCTCATGAGAAAGTCACATTTTTACAAGGATTTTTAAGAAGGAAACAGTTTTTAGACAGGAAACAGTTGGGCAGCTCCAAGGAGTATCCTAAGAAAGTTTAATGAAGATACAGTTTACAAAGACGAGGATACAAGTAAGGGAACCTAAAAAAGATGATGAAGCTCTCAAAGATTATGACCAGGAGGAAATAATTGTGCTCCAAGGCTTAAAGGTGCCTGATGGCAGGTATAGCCATGAAAGAAGATTTGCTTGGCATGAACTATGGCCTCTAATGAGGCAACACAACCACTGCCAAACTGTATCTGGCAAGAAGGGAACTGATGGAAGAAATACCCCAACTTTCTTTCTCTGAGGCTGAGTGATGACAGTGGAGAGCGGATCTGGAAAGACAGAGAACAAACACTATCCAACACAGGACTTGAACAAGCCAGCTCTATCCAGGTGGAGAAAGCATGCTCACTAGTTTTGATATCTGAATGTGCCTGAAGAGTTTGAGGAACTGCAAGAAGGCTGATGCAGCTGGAGGGGAGAGAGTGAGAGAAAGATTATTTCTAAAGATTCATAAGGTATTCTTGGCTTTGACAGTGCATTGAATAAAAACTAATGTAGAGCATGATGACTCCGACCACTGCTACCTGGAATGATACAATGAATAGAGGTTTTGACTTGTTGGAATGATATATCAACACAATTTTACCATATTACCCTTCATTTTTAAATTGCCTATGGTGTGTCTGAGTGTGTGTGGTTGGGAGGCTCATAACTCTTGCTGGGATTATCTCTCTCGGTTCAGTTCTAACTGATCAGGAGGACAGAGGGCCAGGGAGTGACTGGTGGCCGTTAAGCTCACTAAAAGTTATTTCCAAACAAATAGGCTTAGGCTCTCATGAAATAAAGAGTGGGAAGAAAATGATGTAGGGAGGCAGGACATGGGAACTAAACTTCATTTATTCTGGACTCTTAACAGCTCTGTGTCCTGATAATGCTAGCTTGTTTGCTTCTGGTTCAGGCATGCCAGTCATTTCTGTAAGAGGAAGTTGATTCCTTCCCTTTATTCTAACCAGGTATTTTTTTTTCACCAAAACATAGAAACTTGGTACAATTCTATATCAGTGGCTATTTAAGCTTCTTTTCTTCTGTATACACACCAATATCTTCAGCACACCTGTGTTTCTTCCCTCCTGGTAGACAGTGAGCATCTCAAGAAAGAGGCAATGCCTGCTACAGACTAGAAGCTACCCACTGTTTTCAGTGCCAGGTTTAGAAGCCACTGGCTTTTTAACAAGAAGTGACATGTTTTGGGTGCATTTCCTGGGAAGCCAGTATCAGTAGGCTGAACATGGAGTAATTGGGAGATGATTTGTGATGGAGGTCAGGATTATGCTACACTGTGGAGGCTAAATAGGATTTTGATAGATAAAGGGGAGGAAAAGGGGTGTTTTGGATGGTGCAATAGAATGAGCAAAGACTTGAAATTGAGAAAGATTGTGATTTACTGAAATAAAAGTGTGTAGCTAGAGTATAGGCCATGTGCTAATGAAAAGTAGGAGGTAAGGTTGGAGGGAAGCGTTGAGGGTTTTTATTTCCCTTCCTAGTAAGTGGAGAGCTCAGGGTCAGGATCGGAGCCAGTGCTCGCCTAGGACTAGACCGAACACCACATAGAAGGGGGAAACCCAGGGTGGTGTCCTGAGCTAAAGTGATCAAATGAGCTTTGCCAATACAGTTTATATCCACAGGAATAGTACAAAGAGGCCTCTGATGTTAAGGGGGAAGAAGAAAGCTTGTCCTAAAATGAAGAAGAAAAGAATATGGTGAAATGGATCAAGTGGAGAAGTCAAGCATCAGACTGAGAGAGTCAGTCCACTTGGAAGGGCAAACAGGAGGCAGAACCAGGGCAGGTTTCTGAGGCTTTGATGTCAGCCCTTGATCTTCTTTACACTGGAGTGGGGGAGTTGTGACTTTTCCTGTGGGGTCATGAAAGTTGCCTGGAAGGGCTCTTGGCCCCTTGTGAGACCTGAATGTCAGGCTAAAGTTTGGGCCTCGTCTCAGTGATAGCTGTGCCGTGTGTGTAATCCAGATGCGGCTGATCTCCCATGGGCCATTTCTCTTTGCATTCCACTCCCAAACTGAAGCCTAGAGTGCCATCTCCACGTGATGCATGAGAAACTTAGGGGATTTTCCTAAGAAGATATTGGGGACTCTGGAAGAAGAATCAGGTGCCCATCACAGAAAAGAATCTTAATACAATTCCCTTTAGGCATTCTCTTTAGCTCCTTCCCACCGTAGTTTGTTGCTACCAACCACTCCCCGCCTCCCACTTTTCTTCCTCCTACCAGCCTCTGCAAATCCCTCCTTTAGCCCCCAACAGACCTTGCTCTCTCTAATCATGATCCACCCAGCTTAACAGAAGTGAAAAAAGATTGACAATTTTTGCCTCGAATACTTTCTTTTGAGGACCTCATTGCCCAAGTCCAAGCTGCTTATAAGAATATTTATTCCCCAATATAATTCCTTGAATATTATCACACTGGGTCTCCTGGATGAGGCCACCAGGGGTCGAGCACCGATTGGCACATGACAGGATGAGTCTGGCAGCCCCGTGTGGGATGGAGGGTAAAGCCTTTTCAGATAATTATGGATATTTTTTCTTGCTATAACTCAAAATCCAATGAATGATAATTTCTTTTTCATTGTGGTAAATGAAGCTATAAAAATAGATTTTTTTCATACTCTTTATGCTAATATCCATTGAACTATCTTGCGCTTTGAATAGCTATTTTCGCCAGGCATGGTTTTGTAGCACAATAAAGTGTCATTCAGTAAAACAGCACTGGTTCCCTGAGTCATGCAGATCTTGCAGTGTCGGGGAGTGATCAAGTGGCAAAGCAAAGGGAAGGTTGCTGCCACTGCCCAAGCAGGAAGTGAGGAGGGAGGGTCCGCACAGGACAGGGTCAGAATGGACATGTGAGAGCAGACAATAACTGCTCACTGAGTTCACTGGGTGCCTGCCACAGGCCAGGGGGGTGAGGGGCTGTGAGGCTGCAGCAGTGAGTCAAACTGGGCCCTTGCCCCCCAGGGGCTCAGAGAAGAGGAGATGGGGCTGGTCCTATCACCTGTGCTCAGACATCCTTTAAGGAGGAGGATAGAGCCAGGGGTGGACAGTATCCCTGTGGTAAACCGATGCATTTAAAACCATCCAAGAGTGAAACACTGCGTAAGGCCTCTGAGCTTGGAGATGAGTAGTCCTACAGGAACCCTGCAAAAAAGGGAGACAGATATGTAATTTCTGGTGGTAGGAGAAAACCGAATAATACCCCGTGAACGTTCTGGATGCAAAGTCTAAATATGACTAATGGCTTTCAGCAAGATGCGAATTTCTGCCAAGCAGCTCCTCTTTGTGATTTTTGTTTTTTAAACATTTAAAGAGCGCTTTGTCATTCCAGATTGTCATTTCCAAATTGGCAGTGGCAGTGATTATGATAATAGTATTTTTGATCAGAGGTGATTTGCAAAGGGTTTCAAAAGTCCTCATTAGTCTAGTTTCTGTCTCCTTTTTGGTGTGTCCTAGTGCCAAGGAGCAAGAGAACCCAGCTGACCTTTGAATCGTGACAGTCTTTGTGGATGATTGTTTCACTGCTTTCAACGAACTTGTTCTTAGGGTTAACACTGCTGACGGGGACCAGTCATATCAACCCAGCTCTTTTGAACAGAAAACAGGCGACGGCCTCATGTGGCTCAATCTCTAGGAAGTTTGGTATAAATTTCCTCATTATAACGTCCTGTTTATTGGGTTGAACATATGTCTTTAGTGACACTGTGTAGGTGGTCACTATTTCTGATGTCTGACATCCTCAGTATTCACTGTACGTCCACAGCGAATGAATCTAAGCCACTCAGTTATTTTAAGATTATCTGTCAACTCCTGTCCCAATACCATAGAGCTTTGCTTGTTACAGCAGTGGACTTTTTCGACATTTCAGACAGAAGCAGAGATGTCCTGCTTTCTTTTCTCTTGGACTTTCCATGCTTCAGAGGATAGGACCTATAACTCAGATGTCAGTTGAAGTCTCGCTCCTTTGAGATCTGGTGAAATCTCACTGCCTGTGAGCATCTGGCACCCTCCTGCTTTCTCATGCTTCTCTCTGTCTCCACTTATGGGCTGTTTCTATTTCATCCTCTCTTGCCAGAACATAGAACTCAACTCCTTCTCTAAGGAATCTGCTCTGATCTAGGGTCTTATCTGTCTATATCTTTATTTTACTTTTTGGTAAAACAGGGAAAGGGACCCCTCACAAAGCACCTGGCCTTCTATACTTGACTGGCTCTTTCTCTCTCATTCTTCCTCCCTCTTTCTTCTTTAGTGCCAAAGCCTCCTCATTTTCCTGAACCTGAAGTTCTGCACTCATTAAGTTCCTTGGAATCTTAGCTTCAATTACACATAATTTACTGAGGAATTTTTTCTGGACAAAAGCATTGCCACTCTTCTAAGGAATCCTGGCAAATTTGATTTTCTCATTTTTTTTTTTTTACTACTGTTCTGGATAAAATGATTGAGCATGCAGTAGAGGACTTATCAGAATTCTGATGGAGAGGGGTTAATGCTTCCTTATTTATTATTAAACACCCATCGCAGTTGATCTCATTTGGCTCCCAAACACATCCCTTCCCAAGTGTACCCTGCAACCAAAATAAACTTCTTCACTCTGTCTTCTCATTCCTCCCTGCCTCTCTACATGCTGTTTATGTTCATTCTTCCTCTTCTGGAAAATTCCTATGATTCTTTAAAACCCAATTTAATAGGTTTTATGATCTCTTTCTCTGTGAAACCTTCCCTGGCTTCTCTCATCAGAGTAGGCTATATTTTTTCCACTCTTCTTTTAACCTGTGGTGCAGATTCTGCCATAGCATTTACCTTATTAAGTTTGTTTTGCTGTTCGCCATCTGCTTCTCACAAAACATGAGCTCCGGGAAAAAAGAGATTGTCAATATACATCTTCGTGTCATTACTTCCTAGATCAGTATTAGGCAAACATAGGGATTTAATAGATGTTTGTGGAATGAATTGAAGCTTGTGTCATGTCTACAGTGGGACAGAGGTATATAATCCATCTGTTTTAACGAGCTCGAGGGACCAAATCTTTTGAGTTACAATAATTCAGAAAACTTTAAACAGGAGATTGGAAAAAGCAGGTCATAGTTTTGTGTATTACACTTGGAAAAAGTACGTCTCTTCTTCTTCACTTCCTCAGATTGTTCTCAGCTTTGCAGGTAACTTTCTAGAAGTTCAGCTGGAAGAAAAGATCGCCTTGTGAGAAATTCCTAAAAAATTTGCTAAAAACCTGGAGATGTGGAGACTGGTTGAAGGCATGAGGCCAAGAAATTACGAAGTAGGGTAGAAGAGTGTGGCAGAAGAGCTGCCCTCATGAATAGATAAGGAGGGAATTGCCTTTCTCAATGGTATCTCAAGATCTTTTAAGGAACATAATATAGTTTGGATTCCTGCAGGTGACAAATGTATGATATACTTGGTTCCATCCTCTTCTTCGCTGGCCTGCCTTCCATTGCAGACCTCAATAAATGATCACAAAACTCTTCTCTACTGAGCCATTCAGAGGCTCCGGGATCCTCATGACAGGATTGCAGGCAACCATTGCCAATTAATCTGATCTGACACATAATCCAGGTGCCCAGACTCTGTGTTGGCTACAAAGATGGATGACTCATCTCTCATTTTCTAGCCTTTTAGAGTGTTTTCTCATTCTTATCTCACATTTGGCCTCTGCCTGGGGGCTTTGCAGAACCTCCTGCTTTCACTACCTATGACTTAACTATGTGCAGCTTGGAAAAATGTTCACCTGTGCCTTTCCTATTCTTGTGTAGACATCCTCCTTCCAGTGGTTAAAAGAAGGGTGCAGATATGAATTCTGGCCTTTTTCTCTTTCATACCCTATGGCAAATTACTTTAACCTTACTATAACCTTGTGAGCTAGGTATTATGATTGCGTTTAAACACAGTTGGAAAAGGAAATGTTGAGAGTGAATATGAGCACATGCCTGACACAGGGCCTAAAATATTGATGTTCAATCTATGTTAGGAGAAAGGCAGGTGGGAGGGTAACTAATTAAAGTAGACACTATACTTACATATAAGCAAAAATAAAACAAAAAGGGAAAACCAAGCTCTGTCAATCTAAACCAAATTAAGCCAAACCCAAACAAACAACAACAACAAAGCCTTTTGCTCTGAAGCCAACTATTATGCAGTCAGACGAAGGGGATTTTTCTTGCTAATATCCTCCTCTGCCTTCTGCCACTCAGAAGACCTTCTGTTCTCTGTAGCTAATCATTAATCAGCACGTACCTACGAGTCTCTTTTCTCTAATTCTCTGTTTCCCAATTATCCAAAGAAATAATTTGGCCAAGCAATGAAGGCGGCAGGCGTGTTTGCTAACAAAGGGATACTTCTGCCTCTGTGGAATAGAAATGAATAGGCTGTGAAATATCGTGTAAACAATTACTGTGGCAATTTGCGACCTGGAATCCTCTGGTTCTCAGTGAGTCTTTGGTGTTTAATTATGCCGAAGGTTTCCAAAATCAGCCTCTAGCAGTTTCCTCTGAAAATACCTTTAACCACTTTATGGAATCAGGGTAATAGTAGCTCAAAGAGCTGATTGGAGCCTGGGATAATGAGCCAACACTGGGTCCAGGACTCAGGGCTCAGTTTAAGTACCGAGGACCACGTAGATTAAATTTCCATTAGCATCATGTAGTATTGGCTGTACTAGAGAGGACAGCCATCTCGGACCAGAAAATGTGCCCCAGAGCAGTGTTTCAGCGTCTCCCGATGCCTGAGCTAGTCAGACTGTTCTCTAAAAGGAGAAAGTGAGCCACTCCTAACCGGCCTGAAGGGTGTATTGGGTGAGCGGGCACCTGAGTCACCTCTGAAGAGTCCACTTATCATTGTCCTTTTTGTAACTCTAAGAAATATCTTTAGGTTCATTAATAAAATTAATGATAAAGATGGTGATAATTGCTAACTGTCAGTGAACATGTTTCAGAGTACATGGCATGACCAAGAACTTCATAAGCATTTTTACCCTAAACCCTTAAGAACGCATCATAAGGAGGTACCATTTTTATTCATATGTTACAGAGATTTGAGACTTGGACCTATCTGAGTCTGTACCAGGGGTCAGGTAGGATTATAACCTCCTCAGGACCTTACAGCTGAGAAGGTTAGTTAAAAACCCACATTTTTAACCATTAGGTTACACTCTTTTCTTTTAGACAAAGGGGGATTAGTCATCCACTGACTGTGAAGCCACAGGGAACAGTGTAACTGGGCTCTGCTATGGCTAAAAACTTCTTTCATTGTTAGCGAATAATGGAAAACATTCAGATTCACCACATTGACCTGGTGGGAAAGTTTTGGGGCTTCAAAATGTGTTTTGCATCTTACTGCTCTGTGGCCTGCTTTCATGTCCTTCAGAAATAGGGGAAATTATGGTCTGTTTTGATGCCCAATGTGGCTCCCTGTTTTACAACCCTTATAGTCAGAAGTGGCAAATATCTGAGAAACTATTTGCTCAAGTGCTCATTTTCCACAGTTGAGCAAAACGTGACTCATGCCTTGTCCAGAGTCATGCAACTTAATGCTGGAGATGTTAGAACCAGACCCGACCTCATCTGTCTGTATCAGTCCAATGCCCTGTTTATAATGTCAGGAACGCTGTTCCGCTGAAGTGGGATGATAACTCACCATATTATTATTTTATTGTGGCAGCCTTGGAAAAATAATTTAGCATTTAGGAGAACCAGAGGTGTACAGGGAAGGCAATGTGATGGTGGAAGGAAACTTGGAATAAGATACTCGCTCATTTTTTCATTCATTCTTTAATTGATTTATTTAACTAATGAATACTAAGTGGATGTACTGATTCTAAAACCAGTTCTAGTGCTAGTTGTGTTATTTATGTTTAGCCTCTGTTTCTTCACCTAATAAATGAGAGAACTGAAATACATCTAATAATTTAAATGTGGAAAAACTTTTGATCTCATTACCGGTCATAGAAATGTAATTTGACACACTGCTGAGTCGCGAGTTTTGTTTTGACCTGTTAAAACAGCAAAAACACATTAAAAGACAATTTCTAATGCTAATGAGGATGTGATAAAGAAGGCAGCCTCAGATAGATATTGATATAAATTTTTGGAAAAGAATGTAATGAGTTAGGAAGGGCTATTAAAAGATCCATGCTCTTTGACCCAGTAATTCCATTTCTGGGAATCAATTCTAAGTATATTCTAAGAAAGAATCTATGTACACAAAGATGGTTAATAATATTTTTAATATTAGATGAAACATGGAAACAACCTAACTGCTAGATCAAATGAATAATAGTTAAACAAATTATGGTCTATCCACACAGTGACATGTTTATGCAGCCAATGAAGAAAAAGACTATCATGAAGTTTCTATAGTAACATGGAAAATATTTGATATAATGCTAATTGAGAAAAAGAAAATATTCATTATTATAGTACAGATGAGGAAAGAGCTTCATAAAAGAAAATAATCAAATTCTCAAAAGTATGGTGGTTGGATTAATGGGTTGTTTTATTTCCTATTTTCTGGAGATTTGGAAATATGGTTATATTATGTTACTTTTCTTCCTGGAGGCAGAATGGCATTAAGAGCTAGGCCATGGTGTCAGGGAGACTATATTTGAATCTCATCGTTGACACACGAAGTGAGATTGCCTGAATTTCTAGCTCTCTAGAATGGGAGTGATAGCTGAATATATTTTATAAGGTAAATGTGAAGATTAGATAAGATAGTGGGTGGTAAATGCTCACAAAGTGCTTATTGGTTGAAATCTGTCAATACATATTATTATTATTTTATGAGGAATTTTATGTTTTATTGAACACCAATGACAAAAGAAAAAAGGTAAATTAAATGGTCTCTAAAGGTCTTTTTTTTTTTGTTCTAAATTTTAATATTTCTCATTTGAAATATGTAGCTTAAATTGGTTTTTCATGACAGAGATATATTTGTAGATTAATATGGGGCCCAAATGTCGTGCCAAAATTATAGAGTTTTGAAAATATGGTTCCCTTGGGGAATAAAATGAGATTATTTCTGTCTATTTATAATCTGAACTGGCCCTTTCTTGGGGATGTGAGGGAACATGTAGAGTTTTATATAGAGGGGTTTTGGAAGCTGGTTGGTTGAGAATTGGTCAGTTCCCTCACTTCTAATAGATGCCTTTGGTTCTATATAAGAATAACATGATGGAGTCACTATTTACACACAGGAGCAATGGGAGAATCTGTGATGTTATATATGTAGAACAGTCCTAAATCTTTCATTTTTTGAAGGTTTTGGTGGGGAACTTAAATGGTCATTCTTTTGGTACAAGAAAATTCAATAGTTCTTAAATATTTCTACTAAAAAAATGTATAAACATTTCCTGGGAGTGAAATGGTTCTTTCAAAATGACTTTTGGGTGATACATGTATAAGTGAATCAGACAGATATCGATTAAAAGTCCTTCCAACAGAAAACAAATTGTCCAGACGTGCAAAGGGTTTTACCAACCCCCAGCATTTGATATCCCCCAGTGACATTTGGTTGCTGATTTCCAGCTAAGGCTTGAAAGGTGGAAATTTTGCTTAGAAATGTCTTAGTGGAACAAGGAAAAGGCAGAAAGGCAAGGAGTCAGCTCTGAGACAAAGAGAAGATTCCAGCCCTTTCATGCACATTGTGTAGGTATTAAACAAAAAAAGGAAAAGAAAAAGGTAAACTTGGAAAAATTTTGATTCACCTGTGCTGATTTCCCTTCATTCTGGTAAGATAGCACGAAGGAGACCCAACTGCTTTAAGTCAAAGTCAGAGACCAAATCCAATTCTGTTCAGAGGAACTTGAAAGTGAACCCTGAGCCTCCAAAATTAGAGTAAATCCAACAAGAAATTTTATAGTATTTTATAGAATGGGAATCCCTCTCTGTCTGAATCATTACATCATTCTTGTCTGGTTGTTCTTACTGGGGGTCTACCCTTGAACTGATGTTTTGATCCATCTGACGGTGATACTTTTTCAAACTCATTTCCTTGTAGCTAGTTGAAGAATTACCAAACAGAGGTGGCAACTCCCTTGTATTACATCCTGGAACGAGTATTTATGAGTTCTTTGAAGCTTGCATAATTTTTCAGGAGAACATGTTGGAAATGTGTGGCTCAACATCACCTGCTTGGATAAATATTAATCATCACCTTGAAGTTGTATTTTTTTCCAGCCACATTTTTAAAGCCTGTTTTGGCCAATAGTACCCAGATTGGTAATAGAGATCTAAGAAATTCAGGGGTGATTTCTGAGATTTCTGCTTTAACCTGCTTTAGCTTCATCAAGGAATGCTATTTATGCCAGTGGTAGGACTTTAAGTGTTGGGAACCCAAATATACAAGGTATCTGTTTTTTCTTCTATTGCTGAACATGGGCCATATCAAAATCTTCTGGAGATAAAACCAGCTTTTCTACTGTACCTGACAAAGAGTTGTCAACTTGTCTCTTGGGATTTATACTATTCAACTGCATTTGAAGAATATGACATTGTTAATTCTGATGTACTTCTCTTAAAACATCTTCTCTGGTATCTTTGGTATTGAGTTGATTGTGGATTTCTTGATTTCTGTCTCCAATACTGGACCAAACATCCTTGATACCTATTAATTTGGTGAATATGAACACCTTGTTATCATGAATTGGCTGCTGTAGAATTGACAGCTTCTATTCTACTTTTCCTAGTCCCTGGTAAACATATTTATTGGTTGACCCAATCTGGGCATGGTTGGGAAATAGGTGGCTTTTCCTTTAATGTCTCCAACCAGGAAAACTATCCTTATCTTAAATTAGTCTATTGATCTCTGATGAAATAGAGAAAAACTTATTGCCTCAGTAGGGATTAGTAGATCTGAGCAGTGGCAGGCCACTCAAACTATTACACTGTCCTAAATTCTCTCCAGCCCAATCTCACCAGATCACATGGTCAGAGGAGAAGGAGAGAGCACACACTGGGACAGTGGGAAGCACAGTGAATTTAAGAAGCTCTTCTCTCATTCCAAAGATACAACTTTCTTGGGCAAGGTCAATGCCTTACTGTCTACCTTAGCAGAGCCTGTGCTATTCTCTGATGAGGGACCTGATAGCTAGAATGAGAACCAGTGAAACCTTCTCTCATCATTGCTGTTATTTTTGAGGGTGACTTTCATTTGTTTACGATAGAATAATAGGATGGTGCTGAGTTCTGATGCAGGAAGCAGACTGCACTAAGGATTTATAGATAGATCAAAGGGTAGGAGATGAGGTCATGTTGCCCAGGGAACACATTTTCAAAAGGAAGATCCTTTAGTATTTCTTCTTGTTGTCTTCATTAAATGATGAGAAGGTGACCAGGGAAGGCTGATATAGAGCATTTATTCCTCCAAAAAATAAAGCAGGGCATAGTTAGGTGGTTGAAGGTTGGGGGTATTGTAGCAATTCTATTTACTAAACCTCTATAATCAATCTTAATTCTTTTTTCACCCTGCCCTTCTCCAATTGATCTATTCTTTTTTCAGTTTGTAAACTAAACGGCAAACAATCCAAAAGGGCAGAGTGACATGTGAGGCACAAGCCCTCATGTGACACATAAATAACTGATTAGAAATGACATTTCAACAAGAGTGTAATCCTTTATAAAGCTGGTTTCAAAGATCAAAGCTAAAATACATTGTACATAGGCCATGTTACAAAGGGCCATCGTATGTCATGATTGAAGACAATTCACAAGCAATCTTCCCCAAATATGCAACGTTGGGACTGTCTGATTTGATCAAACTCTAAAATACAATGTGGTATGGAGAATGATGTCCTGGAACCGGAGAGGCTTGGTTTAGGGTACTGTCTTCACTGCTTACCTGCTGTGTGATCTGGGCCCATTTACCTCACTTTGCTCTCTGTAAAATGAAGACAATCTTTACAACCATGCATGGACTAGACATTGTTGATGAGTCAGATAGGGTGGACAAGCACTTAGTGCTAAGTACTCAGGTATTGTGCTTAGCACACAGTCAGTGTCAATTATTACCGATAACTAGTGAAAGCCTACTGTATACAAGACCTTGCATCAGGCACAAAATTAAACTCTTCAAGGTATCTTGAAAAAATAAGGCTTTCAGTGCTGCTGTTGACCTGCTCAGCTAGTGAAGCAGAAAACCAGATAAAAGCCCTTTAATATTTATAATAAATTAGAGCTAAATTCATGAACAGAAAAAGTTCTGTGTGAGCAATTTCTCCAACATCTGCGAAAGTTTTGAATTCATGAATATTCCTTGGATGCCCTTTTAATGGCTAATTTTGGTGTCAAAATTGCTGTTTATTTCTGGTGGTGTGAAGCTCCACACCTAACTCCCATCCAAAGGTACATCTGTCTCTCTCTTCTTTGTGTCTGTCTGTTCTCTTCTTAGTGATGCTTGCAGTAAGATGATGCTTTTTGTAAAATTGGACTTGTAATAGATGATGGAGTGAAAGAATGGGCATGAAACAAAATTAGGCTCATTTTTGGTGCATTCAAGTGCTAGCTACTGCCCCAAATGGTAAATTACAAAAATGATTGTGGTGCCCTGAAGAGTTGATGGATTTTCTTCCTCAAACTGCTAGACAGTTACATGACTGAGGGTGATTTTCCTAGTGTTAAAACTGTTCCCTGGGGGTGATTTTAGGCAGCTTGGGAGACTGCATTAACTACTTTTGGCCGCTAGACAGCCATTGCTAAGTGGGCACTTACGTGTTCATATGACTTTAAAGTGGTGCCATAGTAAGAATAATTAGTAAAGATCTTTGGGTTGAGAAAGGCCTGGGAAGTTTTACTGGAAGAAATGTTCTGACTATATAATTCTTTTGAAAATGAGCCTGTCCAAAGATAAAACTTGTAGGTCGGGAATAACATGATGCTTCTGCTGATCTTTATAACCCCTCCTGGAAAATTAGGCTTTATGGATTTCAAAGGTGTTTCATGAGCATTAGCCCATTGGTTATTCACAACAATGCTGTCAGCTGCAGAGGGGGGTGGTAGGATGTTGCTTTACAAGCAAGCAAAAGGCTGTAGGACTTCACAGAATGGTGAATTCAGAATGAAGAAAGCCTGAGCTGTGATTGGGCTTGGCTATTTCCTACTCATGTGGCCTTAAGCAGTTCATTTCCTTTCTTTTGGACTCAGTTCTATTGTGTGTAAAATAAGGGGGTCAAATTAGATCAGGGATGACACATTCTCAGCACATATGCTACCTTTACCTCAACCTGTACCCTTAACAGACATTCCTAATTTGTCAGGTCACATTTTCAGGTTGAGTATCAGAGGCCTCAGATCAAGTTCACCTCTCTCCAAAGGTCAACCATGATATCAACCTACCATGTAGGTCATGTGTAATGGGGTCAAGGAAGGTTATGTGAGACGCTGAAATGAGACACAGAATACAGTTGGTCATGCTCAAGTAATTACGGGTTGAATTTTTCCACCTTGACAACTGAATTCCAATATGCAAACTTTGGGTGTAGCCTCATTTGTATAACCCCTTCTTCCATCCTGCACCTTAGTCACATTCAAGGCTGGTATCTGTATATTTTCATCCTACTCTGAAACATAAAATGGTAAAAGTTTAAAACTACAAGGACAGTGACTTGCATTTTGGTGGCTGTTGTCTGACTGAAACTCCATCGTTCCGAAGCAGTTCTTTCTATTTTTTCTCAGCTTGAGATAGGGATCAAGAGAGGAACCTCTTTGCTGTGGTTCTAAAAATTCTTATCCTAATTTCTTGCCTGTGAATAAGAGTCTATATCTATGTATATGCTCAAATAGGGCTCCTCTTGAGCTGTTACTATGAACTTTTTTGAGTAAATGGATACTCTGAGCACCTTCTAGTGAGTTTGAGCATTTTCATTTCAGAGGCAGACACTTCACTTCTTAAATAGAAAGACAAAGACCCTGACATGAAGTCAATTGTTAAGACCTGAACATCCCTTTCTGCTCACAGCCAGCCAAACCCTAGGACCACCAGAGGTTCCCTACTGCCTAGCACAAGCAGATCAGACATATATTTGAGGTTACAGAGATGCCACTTGACATCTAGGGGAAGGCTAAACTTTTCCAAGACAAAGAGTTTATATTGGGGCTCTATTCATAGGTGAGGAAATGCAAGGAAACATGGGGAAGGGTGTGTTGCAGAATCCTGGAGCCCATCATTGAAAATTCTCTAGAAAAGCTTAACTGTAGACTGCTGGTCCTTCATTGGGGACCCCCCAAAGAGCCCCCCAATTTTGATAGAAATTATTTTCAATCAGCGATGTTCTTGCTCACTGACTCAGCCTTGGTTGCCCTACGCTGCCAAGCCTCTTGGGTTCCAGTCCTGTTTTATGAAGCATCACTAAGCCAACCCTGAATAAAACATCCTATGCATGGGGCAATGAGAACGGCTACAGAGCAGCAGGGTGTTTTGCTTTTTGTTTTTATTTTTGTATTTTTTCAAGCAAGAGCCACACTGTGCTCACTGAAATGTGGAGTATTTCCATAGAGACCTACTTGCCTGCTGTTTCACATAATGAGAAGTAAAATTCCTGACATCTTCACCCCAGAACTTGTGCAATTTTTATTCTTTCACCAGATGGCTCTTTTTTTTAAATATAACTCTAAATAGATTTATTTTACTGTAGATGTATTTCCACTATAGTTGACACCTCCTATGATACATGCTTAATTTGGAGGTCTTTATTTTTTTTGCATTAGAGACATACTGATTTCTACCAATATCCTCCCATCTATCCTTCCATCAATTCAAATGATTTATTTTCTACACTTGCACTTCCCAAATAGTTCTCCATTTATTCAACGCATATTTATTGAGTAACTATTATGTGCAAGGCATTGTTGTAGATGTTGAGGATGCAACAGAAAACAAAATAAAAGCAAAATCACTATCCTTCTGTCGTGATTAATTGCAAAAGAAGGATGGACTCCCAATGTGAAATTTAATTTGGATGTCAAGACTGATCATACCATATACACACCAAGAGGTTATATAAAGTTTGATTATTCATGTAAAGAGACTTTCTTGGAATAGCAGGAAAACTTTCAAGCATGGACAAAAGTGGCTTAGAGTGCCAAGAATGGATGCTGGCTTGGGTTTCTTATGGTGGTTAGGGGCTGGGGTCGGGGTAAGGATTCCCATATTTGGTTGGGGACTTGAGTGATTTAAACCTCCCCAGGTAGGGGGCACTTGGGCTTTCTTATAAGTTTTCCCAGATGTGAGGCAGAAGGGGAAAAAAGGATGAAGCTTAAAAGCTCTCAGCAGTCAAATATCAAAAAAAATGGAGTCAGTCTCTGGCTTACAGTCTTTACATTTTTTTTTTATTTTAGTACAATACACAATAAATGCACAAAAGTCAAACACGCAGCTTATGAGTTTTTAAACACATCTAGATTTATGTAGCCATAATCTATGTGCCCCTTTCCAGTCATCCCTCTCCCTCAAGAAATAAGCACTATTCTGACTTCTGTCAACAAAGAATAGTTTCTCCTGTTCTTATAGTTTTAATAAATAGAATTATAGGATGTATATTTATAGTGCTGCCGTGATCTTAAGTTACATAACGATACATATTCAGGTCTGTTTCTGGACTTTATACTCAAGTTCTATCCTTACACCATCTTAATTGCCACAGCTTCATAGTAGTTTGAATATTTGGTAATGGAAATCCTTCAACTTTTTTCTTCAAGATTGTTTTCTCTATCCTTTGCATTTCCATATAAATGTTTTAGCATCAGCTCACTCCATTTACACACACACACACACACACACACACAAAATCTACATATTGATGGAGATTGCGTTTAATCCACACATCAATATGAAAATTGGCATCTTTCAATCCATATTAACAATTTAAATGCATTAACATGGAATATTTTCCTACGCATTTAGGATTTTTTAAGTTTCAACACTATTTGTTAATTTTTACTCTAGAGATCTTTCACTATTATAATTAGGCCTGTTCCTAAGCATTTGATGTTTTTTTTTAATGCTATTGCAAAGATACTCTTCAATTTCATTTTCCGGTTATTTGAAGCATTTATAATATGTGTGTGTGATATATAAATATATATCTTTAATTTTGTTGTGTATATAATAACAAAACATAATATTTATATCATATAAATATAATATTTATATTATATATAAATCCAGCACCTTGTTAAATTCCTTATTAATGATTGTAGTTAGCATATCATTTTGAATTTTTAATGTGCACAATCATAGCATATGGGAGTATGATAGTATTTCTTCTAACTTTCTAATCTTTGTATCTTTATTTTTCTTGTTCCATAGTGTTCCTGGGGACCTCTTGTGCAGTGGCAAAATATTTGGTAATAGGGGACATCCTTTTCTTGTTTCTAATCTCAGGGAGAGATACTTTCATATTTCACCATAAAATATAATGTTGGCTAGAATTTATTTGTAGATATCTTTGAACAGATTAAAGAATTTTTCTTGTATTCCTAATTGCTATAAGCTTTTTCCCTTAACCCTGAACAGGTGCTGAATTTTATCAAATGCCTTTCTGCTTCTATTGACATCATATAGGTTTTCTCCTTTATTATGCTAATGTGATGATTGACAATGATTAATTTTCAAATAGTAAAGTAACCTGCATTCTCTTGGTAAACCCACTTTATCATGATGTATTCATAGGGGATTAGAACATGCCACTCCAAAATGTGCCTTTCTTCATGAGGATCATTTTGAGTTGAAGGCAATTGAGAAAAAGCAGACATGGGATAAGCTCTCTGCTGTCCTCCATCGGCCTTAAAATTGGGGTGTAAATTTTCCTTGCAAAGGTCCTCTCTTACCCTTGTCTGTATCGGAAAGAGAAAGACAGACCTGTTACCTGAGATGAGATGAAACCAAGAAGAGTCTACATAAACATGCCTTACTAAATAACACTTACCTACCATTAGTGTCCCCCACATATTTGCCTTCCCACAATATAACACCCTAAAATGTTCAGAAGCCCCTTTTCCTTGTCTTGTCACTTTTCTACAAATTCATTGTCCTTTGTCAGAATGGTGAAGAAGCCTCTGAGCTTAATGGCTTCTTTGTGGGTTTTCTCTTCTTTCTATGAAGCCCTACTCCTATCTTAATGCTGCATAAAAATTCAACACCACATACAATTTTATGCTTTTCTCTTGTTACTGTGTTTCTTTGTCAGAAAAAAATCTTCCCTGCTACATATTATACTTCTGTAAATTGCTGGATTCAATTTGCTCGTATTTCGTTTAGGATTTTTATGCCTGTGTTTATGAGAGATACTTGCCTGTAATTTTTCTTTCTCGTAATGTCATTGTCAGATTCTGTTAGTAGGGTTTTTCTGGGCTTAGAAAACAATTTGGGAAGTTTCTCGTTTTTTTTTCTGAAGTTTGTATTTAATTGTTATGACTTTTTAAAAAAATGTTTAGATTTATATTCTTTATCACCACAAAACTTTAAGTTTCGGTGCATTAAGAGATGCCTCTGTTTATCTTATCTCCAGCACATCACTCAGCAGTTGCTTTCTCCTTGCTGGTGCTAAATATATTGGCTTTGGGACAGGTTGACCAATCTTACTGATGACCTTTATTGGGAAAGTGTTTACATTTTAATAAGCACCATCATGAATGATGAACGGATGACTTGCAAATATTTTATTTTGTGTCTACTATAAACTTATGATGCTGCAGCCTGAAACCCAAATCTGGGAGATGTGGAGTCATTTATAAGTTCACATTGTAGAAAACTGTCAATGTTATGAGCATTAAAAAAAGATCTCGAAGCCAGTATATTAGGATAAAGTTCTGTTGTGGAAGTGGAATAAAAACATTACTTTGAGGTAATAAATCAATGGTATAAAATTTCTGTCTATTAAAAAAGAGATTGTTCGGGTATTTTAAAAAGTAGATAATGATGAGGCCCAAAGCACGATAGTGCTGAATCCCAATGAATGGATTTTAAAGAGGGATTGGATCATTTTATTTGAAAATATCAACATTTGCAACATGCCAGAAAAATTCATTCTTTGTTACATTTAACCATAATGACAAATTTTAGAAATAAACACAAACATGTGAAGTTTTCTCTTTACAGACCCTCTAATAGCATTTTGAAAAAGTTTTGAATAGTACCTTAAACAAATTTGAGATTCCAAGAAGGAAGAAGTGAGGAAAGGATGCTGAGTGTGCTTCCAACCTTGTCTGCTGTCTCTCAGAGAGACTCATAGAGACTTAAATGATGCTTCTCAGATCCAGTCCATATCTTAACGTAGGGATGGCCTTGAGCATAACAATCTCTCTCCTTGCCCTTTAGTTATCTCCTTTGTAAGATAACATCCACCTCATAGCATTGTTGGGAAAATTAAACAAGATAACGCAAGCAGAATGCTTCGCACAATGATTTGGTACATAGTAAATGCACAGTTAGCCAGTGAATTTTCCCTGTAAATGAGTTCTCCCAGTCAGATTTTTTATTTGAAAATTTTAAAAATTGAGTTTGGATTGATTGAAGTAGAAACGCATATATTGAAAGGATATATGTACCACACAGAATTTCCAGAAGTGGGGAGGAACCAGGCTTGTATGCCAACAACCATGAACTATGTCCCAGATCACACCTCAGAATGATTCTTGGGATGGCTGATTCACCACCACTGCCAGCCCTTGCTACCACAGCATATAATTCAGAATGGTAACCTTAGAACTGTGCTGAATCTGCATCTAGAAACCATAAGCAGTGGCCACCATGGCCACTACCTGTCACCAGGTTGGATTCTAAGAGGTCCCAGATGCATCATGCCACTGGCCTCCAATTTAAAATTGAGGGTAGCATAATCAAAATTGAAGTCACATATTCATACCGAAGATGCAAAGGAATCTAGGAAAGTGAATATTTGACATTTCAAGTTCATTGTGGGAGGTGTTTCTTTACCCCGACCTAGACCTCTTACCAGTCCCTGCCTCTGAGGCCCCAGTCTGCGTCGAACCTATGGCTTTGAAGCAGTGACCCTATTGCAACAATAATAGTAAGCACTTAATAACAGTTGGTGACATACCAGGCACTGTGCCAAGTTTTACACGCATTAACCTTCTCACCTTGACCTCACTATATAGAGGAGAAGACCAAGAGGTTCAGAGAAATTAGGTGAAATTCTGGTTTAAAGATGGCAGCATACAGTCAGTTTCCTCCCTCCTTTTTTTTTCCTGGAAAGCATCCAAAAGCAGCCAGGAAAGTGAAAACATAACTTTATTTTTGGTGAAGTTAGAAGCAAAAATTTTGCATTCTGAGAAATTCACAGCTGCTTTTTTCTGCTAGTTGAGGAGAAGTTATACCTGCAAATGTTTACATATGAACTTAGACACAAAAAAGATGATTAACCAGGAGCATGGCCCCAGCTCTGCCCTCACACAACCCTCCAGCCACTAACTGGTTCAGGAAAATCTCCCCTTCTTTGGAGACAGGTGATAAAAAAGAAACAATCACACAATCTATACAAGATACTGTAAGGGAAAAAAGAGGAAATATTGGGACAAATTATAGTAGAAAAGGAAAAATGTTAACAACCACAGAGCTGATAATAATTGTGACCAAAACTTTAACCATGATTTAAGAGGTGGGGAGGGGCAGAGACAGAGACATGTGTTGTCAATACTCAAGAAGGAGGTATGCATGTGTATGGGAGGGAGAGGAGACATAAATCATCATTGAAATAAAGAAGAAATTAGAAAAAAATACAAGGGCCAAGAGACTCTGCTGAAAACATGATAAAGGACAGATAGTAGAAATAAGGAAAGTAAACAACATTAAGTTGAAATAGAGAAAGAATTAAAGCAAGTTAGAGAGAAAATGATAGATAGCAGGCAGGCAAATTAAATCCAAAATCTGTACAATTGTTGTCCCCGCCTCTGAACCCCGCCTCCACCCAAGGAACAAAAAGAAAATAATTGACAGAACAAATATTTTAAAATGAAATTCAGGAAAATTTCCCAGAAATAAAATTTGAATTTACATAATAATAGAACAGATAGACCCTGAAGGAATAATAACTTTGGCAAAATTATAGAAGCAAAAATAATTGTGGCTCAGAGGAAAAATACTCGTGTGTGTGTGTGTGTGTGTGTGTGTGTGTGTGTGTGTGAGTGAGTGATATGGTGAAAAATTATAAAGGTGAGTGTTGGACATTCTTTAAAGCTTGTCATAATTAATTCTTGGAACTGGTGCTAGATTGGTGACATTTCCAGAGAGCATAATTTGGAATTGATTGGGCATCTCATAGCCTTTGAAGGTAGGCTCTTCTCTTAAAATGTTAAAAAATAAAACGCAGAGGAATTTACCCAGCAAGAGCAGCAGAACAGTCTGGCTGCTGACACGTCCATCTAGCATCACTCAGGATGAGCAATGTGTCTGTTTGAATTGGTTTTGAGACGCAGACAGTGAGATGGCCAAATTGTCAGCTGGCAAATTGGATAAGCGTGTGATTCTGCCTCCTGGGAGGAATGACATACATTTCAGTACGTCTAAGACTTGTGTTTTAAAATCCTCACTGCATTTAAAATATCAAGCTGGCTGGGCTGCTCAGATTGCTTAAACAGAAAAGATGTGTTGAGCAGCCAGCTCACCTCCCCACCCATCACCCTATAGTCTATAAGAAGACCTTGAGCTGTGACCCACCAGGCTGGCCCAGACACATGCAATCCATGGCTGTTCCAGGTCATGGTCTTCTCTCTTTTAGAAAGGGTGACCTGAGAGATGGCCAGGACCATCACAAGGGAAGATGCAGTTTTTATTGTTCCTGGGGCTGGCAGACAAGAACCACGCAATGACCATCTCCTATTCAGAATAATATTCTCAATGCCACAGGCCAGAATCAAATCTCAGCATTCATTTGTCCACTTGAGCAATTTCATGATGACTGCCTTCTGTCACTCTCTGAAGGCTCTTAACCAATTTAATGAGAGGATGAAACTTTATAATGAAACGAGATAAAATAAATGATATAAAATAAGCTTTTATTCTGGAATAATTTTAGATTTCCAGAAAAGCTGCGAAGAGATCAGAGACTTTCTAAATATCTATCAACTTGATTTTCCTTATATAATCTCTATATCACTGTGGGCCATTTGCCAAGTCTCAGAGGTAATTATTGGTATATTACTATTAACTCTGGACTTGATTTAGATTACAACTATTTTTCTGCTAATATCTTTTCTTTCTGTTTCAGGATCCCACCCAAGATTCCACATGGCATTTATGTTGGATGTCTTTGTAATCTCTTCTGGTTCTTATCAGTTTTTCAGTCTTTCCTTGTTTCTATGAACTTGACAGTTTTGAAGAGTAATGGTCAGGTATTTGATAGGAAGCACCTCCATTTGGGTTTCTCTGATGTTTTCCTCATGTATATACAAGGATTATGAATTCTGGAGACGAATACCACAGAAGTGAAGTGCCCTTCTCATTATGTCATGTCAAAGGGCACATGCTAACAGTGGGATTTGTCGCAGATAATGGCAACTTTGATTATAGGGTAGGATGGTGTTTTCTAAGATGGTTTTGGAAAGTGACTGTCTTTTCCTTTCCTTAGTCTTTTCTCTGGAAGTGAGTTACTAAGTCCAGCCAATATTCAAGGTTGGGGAGGGAATTAACCTTTACTTTCTGGATAGAGGAGCATCTACATATATTATTTGCAATTCAGTAAAGAAGATATGTCTCCCCCATTTATGTAGTTAAGTGTTTATTTATATTAGCATGGCCTTACGTATGTCTATGTTATACTATAAATTATAATCCAATATTACATTATTTTGTTGCTTACATTTTTCCAGCTTCAGCTCTTGTAAGTTTTTCTGAAACTTACATGGTTTCTGTGTCCCTTTGACAAACCCCCATCCTTTTGTATTTTTTTGAACACTTTCTTGCCTCTGGCATTAGAAGATGCTCCAGGCTCATGTTGTATTTTTTCTGTCCCAACTGTAGAATCAGTCATTCTCCAAGGAGCCTTGCTTTCTTTTTTTTTTTTTTTTTTTGAAGGAACAGGAAATTTATGTATGGGTACTGACCAGTGTACACACATATATTGATAATTATTTCTGTATATTTTTCTAAATATTAAACTACACAAGTGCATACTGACGTCTGACTAATCAAGTACCAGAAGGTTCATGCTCTCCTTTTTTCCTTGCTTATTTATAATGTCTTTTTCTGACAGTTGGAAACTTGACTACATAGATGAAAGATTTTGATAGTTCTCATATTTTAAATTATTTCTGTATAGACAAATTTTGATCCTCCTGCCTATATCTAAGTATTAACAAGGAAATTCAAGACAAAGTCATCACTATCTCAAACTACTGGCTCCATAAGAAATGATCATTCATATCCATATCGATCACTGGAGACACTTATGGAGCCCAATGTGCCCCCTGAAACATCACAGAAAGGTTTATATTTTGCTCAGTGGAATCTTAAGCATATTTTGTTGTTTTCAAATTCTCTGCAAATTAGTAAACTCACAGGTGATGTGTGAAAATCTCAGTCTAGCATGGTAGAAAGCAAGTGAATATATTAAGTAAGACTCCAGTTTTCTTTAACAGCTTTATTTACATATGATAAACTACATATTTAAAGTGTAGAACTGATAAATTTTTACATGTGTATACATGTGTGATACTATCACCACAATCAAGATAACGAGCATATCTTTTATCTCTAAAGTTTCCTCATGACCCTTGGTAAATTTTCGTATGTAGGTGAATTTGCAGATACAAAATCTGTGAAAAATAAGGATTGATAGTAATTGTCCATCTTTATACTAATACCACATTGTCTGTGATTATTATTTTTATATTAGGTCTGGGAAACAAGGAATATTAGTTCTCCTATTTTAGTCTTTTTCTAAGTTTTTGGTGACTTTAGGTCCTTTGAATTTACATATGAAGTTTAAAATTAGCTCACTGATCTTTAGAAAAAGCCCGTTGGGACTCTGATTAGGGTGACATCGAATCTATAGACCGATTTGTCTGTTACTTCTATTTTAATTGTTTTCTGTTCTGATCATTAGTATTACTTTTCTTCTATTTATTTTCATTTTAATTTTCTCTTCTTTTTAATAATTTGTAAAGAAGAAAACTGAGATCCTTAATTTGAGAACTTCTCTTCTAATCTACCCATATAATGCTATGCATTTCCTCCTAAGGACTGTTTTAGCAGTATCCAATGATTTTTATATGTTGTGTTTTATTATCCTCCATTTTAAAATATTTTAAAATTTTTCCTTTTGATTCTTCTTTTGGCCTATGGGGTTTTTTATTTAATTTTTTTTTTTTTAGAAATGCTATTTAGTTTCTGAATATTTGGAGATTTTTCAGAGATCATTCTGTTATTTATCTCTAATTTAATTTCATTGCATTCAGAGGATATACTTAATATGACTTAAGTCCTTTACATTTATTGGGGCTTTGGTGGTCTAGAATGTGATCTATATTGGTAAATGTTCCATGTATACTTCATAAGAATATGTATTATGCTGTTGTTGGTTGGAAGATTCTCTAAGTGTAAATTAAGTGATGTTAACTAATAGTGTTGCTCAAATGTCCTATATCTTTACTGATTTTATTTGTTTATTTTATCCATTATTGAGAAAGGGGTTTTGAACTACATTCCTATATTGAATTATATCAATTAAATTTGTGGATTTATCCATTTCATTTTACAATTACTCTATTATGTTTTGCTTATATGTTTTAAATCTCTGTTATTAGGTACATCAGTGTTGAGAATGGTTATGTGCTCTTGATTAGCTGATGCATTTATCATTATGAAATGACCTTATTTATCCCTGGTATAGTCTGTGTTCTAAAATCTTTGTCTGATATTAATACTGATATACTGGCTTTCTTTTGATTAGGCTAGCATGGTATACTATGTCATACAAACTATTATGAATTCAAATTTGAAGTACATTTCCTATAGGCAGAGAATAGATGGTTCTTGATTTTTTTTTACTTGAATCTGATAATCTCTACCTTTTAAGTGTATAAATTATTAAGTTTAGAATGTTTTCATTTTAATGTGATTGTTGTTATGGCTAGGTTTAAATTTACTATCTTGTTTTCTATTTATCCATATGTTCTTCATTCCTTTTTTTTCTATTTTTTTCTGAGTTCTTTTTGAGTAATTAAATATTTTAATATTTTTATAGTTTTTTAAACTTTCTTTATTAGCTATAATGTTTTGCTATTGTCATTTCAGTGGTTACTTCAGGTTTATAGTATATCTCTTTAACTGACCATAGTCTACCTTCAACTGATATTTTACCACTTCATGTTAATAAAGTGGTGAGTACCTTACAAATATAATCTAATTGCCCACAAACTTCATGTCTGGCAGGCATTCATGTCTCCATTTTAACAATGAAGAAATTAAAGCATAGTTTTCTCAAGATCACTCAACTATTTTGACATATAGCTAGAATTTAACTTTGGGGAATGGGAAATGAGACAGTGTCACTATTTTTCACACTGATATGTTTATAGGCTAAAAAAAAGAAAATGCCTATGTACAGGATCTTAGCTAAGGAGACATTGCTTTGAAGTTCTCTGTTTCATAAATTCCAAATGTTCAGGGTCCATCTAGAATATTTAGTGAAATATGCTTTTATCCATTTTAAAAATTAGAAATAAGGTCTCTTGACTATCAAGATTCAGCTAGATATGAATGTTTTCAAAAAACAAAAGAATGGACTCCATGTTTTCTATAATAGTTTTTCCCTCCCAGAAGCTACAATTTTTAATTTGTAATTACTTTTTATGTTTGATGCTTCTTCATCCAGGAGTTTTCTCCTGTGTTCTGTTCCAATTTGACTGTGATGTGAAACACCTTACCCACAGAGGACATCAGGAAGCTCCCACGGTGTCTGGCGCAACCGATGTGGCCAGAGGTGACAAATACCAGCGTGTCATGTTTATCAGGGAGAGATAAGAACATTTTCCAATGTGGTCCCATTTATAGAAAGGCGAAGCTTATTTTTAGTTAATTAATATGTTACCCCCTTGGCAAAATTCAATAGCCGAAACAAATTTAATTAGCCTAAATTCAATGAGTAGTTTCTATGTGAGCCTTGTTGACCTCAGAATCTTTGTTTTGTATGTGTACCATTAAGCATCCAGGATCACTGCTTTTATAAAGTGTTTAACAATTTGGCAATAAAAGGAAATATAAACAAGTATTTATTAACTGAGGGTTCCTGGAACATATATATGTACATACGTTTTCCAAGAACGAAAGTCCACAGTTTTCATCAGCTTCTTAAAGAGGGCGATGGCCCAAGGGAGCCTAAGAACTTTTACAATAAGAAGCCTTCTCTCCAGTTATAGAAAAAATTTTCAAAATAGCTCAATAAATGTGACAAGGTTTAGTCAATAAATGTAATTCAGGAACCATTTCGAACATACGCATTTGGAACTCTAAAATAGATATGAACTCAGACTTGATGGATGGGGTTTTTTTGAATTTAGTTAGAACCAGATTCATATAAGCCAGTAAAATGGAATGAAAATTGAATTAGAATATTCAAATACTATTTCCTGGCACTCAATTTTTCATGTGTAGGAAGCGAGTGACAAGAAAGAAAATTATTATTGATTAGTCAAAACAATTTCTCTAACGTGTTTTGAAGTCAGGTGACTTCTATGGTTTTGGTTCCTTGCACAGAACTGGAGGTGATCAGAAGGATGACTCTCAAGCATAATGTGGTCAGAGTCTTCAAGGATTAAGCTTTGTTTCCAAGGCTGTGAACTAGGCTGGTGCATGTTAGAAAGGTATAACAAGGATGGAAATAAAAAGAGGTTTCTCGTTAACTCTCAAAGAATGAGAAAGTTGCATCTTTCTTTTCAGCAACATTTGCTGGTCAAGGTTTCACAATAAGAGGATCTATTTGTATAGCCCTCTGGATTTCGTAGGACTCTTCACTTACTTTTTCCTGTTCTTGTGCTGGCCCTTTGCGGATAGAAGGCATTAAATGAGGGGATGCTCTCCTGGTGGCCTCAATGTCAAGAGAAGGGGAGATGGATTTTAGCAGCTGCAATTAGGAGTTTCTGGCCACACCATTTTATCTATACCCTTGTGCACCCCCTTCCATATCACCTTGAAGGCAAACCCAGGCAGCCATATGCCGTGCCATCTGTAAATATCACCACATGGATCTGTAGTAGCAGCTCTTGGTACCCTGTATCACATCTGCTTGTCCACCTCTGATGTCTGTGGCTGTGGCAGTTCTGGTGGCAGCTCAGGCTCTCACAGATAGTAATGATGTCACCCCTCAAGTGTGTGCCATGGGCATTTCTACTTCCTGCCTTGGAGTCATCTCTGCAATTTGGGGAGTTATTAACATTGGAGTTAATAGATCACCTGAGGGGCAGTGGGGTGGGAGATCATGTGTGCCGATGGACAATTCTGGGGGGTGTTCTGCCTAGAGTCAAACCCTGATTGCCCATGGCTGTGACCTTGATAACACACCTTTTGATTGGGTTTTGCTCTTTCTCTGTCTTACTCTCCCCGATGCTCACTGTTGCTGCCTGAGATCACCATTTCCAAAAAACTACCTGAACCCAGGTTTTTACTCGCAGGCTCTGCTTTTAGGAATAGCTCAATATTTCTAGGGCTTCCTAAGTCTTTTTAGAGAACAGAACTAGGAAATATATTCCTTTTTGTTTGTTTTAAAATAAAATACATCTTGAGCTCATGCGAATACTTCTTAAAACCAGCACTTTTTAAAAAAAGTATTCAATCTCACAACTATACCCCTTTCTTCCTCTTTGAGCAACCCAGTTCTCAAGGAAACTTGAGATAATAGAATTAGAATATCACATAATCACTTGTTTGCTTTATCCCACAAGACACAAAAATGTCTCCAAATAATAATTTCAACATTGTCACTAATAACATTTTATTACTGTACATAGTTTAAAATTTGAAATTTTTTTAACATGTTTTTTTTGTCTTGAAGGTTAATCCTGCAGGAGATATGTCTTATAAAGGACATCTGAATTGTCTTTTTTTTTTTCTGTGTAAGGAAATGTGAAGTACAAAGGAACCTTGCCTAGAAATTGGTCTGTTACACACACTGCCATGTCTGTTTAAAATTTAGGGCCTCCTATTGACATAGTAGCAAATTAGAGAAGCTTAGTTTGATCTTGATTCAGAAGGACTTCAACTAGGGCTAGTTCACATGTGAGCCTAAGGAATTACACTTCAATAGTGTGGCATCTCTGTCTCTTTCAAATTGAAAAGAGAAGCCCGACTCAGGGAATTAAGGAATTAAGAATTGGGAAATTCCTTGTATCAAAAGTCAAGGGGAGTGTCTTATCTATTTCTTTGGAGCAAATCTGCCCTTGGAGATTTTAATAATCTTTAATAAGAAAACGAGTCCCTGCCTCATACTCAGCTGGTGACTACCATTATGCCCACTGCCCAGGACCAACTTCTGGGACCAGGATGTCTAGAAACAGCCTTTTCCATCAAGTATTTATCCTAGTACTAATTTTTTTTTGAAAAAAAGTATTTTGTGACTAAAAATATTTATCTCTTAACCCAATATACATACCCATCTGTCCATGAAGCTGTCATAATTCAAGAAGACCCTCAATAAAAACAAAACCAAAAACAGTCAGCTTCTATATGCCAGGCTCTCAGCCAGGCCCTGGATACAGAGAAAAGTAAAGCACAATTATTCTTATTGTGATTCTTGTGGATTTTTCTCTTATTGCTCAGATTACTCCGAGTTGCATAGGCAGTCAAGAGACAGGTGATTATAAACCTGTTAGGTGCAGATCAGTGATCCCATTCTCTATCCCTGGTCTGCAAAATGAACGCTGCCAGTGTGGGTGAGGAGGGTTGAGGCAAGACTATTTCTAATTATCCAGATGCCCCTGGCTTCCTGTCTTAGCTGTGCATCAATAAGCGGCTTCAGGGGAAGAGATGAATTGACAATTTATCTCATCATGTAATATCTAGAGGGGGGCAGATAATCAATACTCCTTGTATTTGCCACCAGGAGCAAATTCTTGGAGGCTCTGCCTTGTCTCCATGCTGCTCCCTCTTTTTGTGTACGCTCCAAACCCTGACAGTGCCTACAATAAAGCTCTGTTTGGTGAATGATGAATTTCTTTCTGATGCTTAAAATTTATGGCAGGTGAAATTGCAGGACATGAGAGAGTCTATCAATTTAATTTCCCCTGGAAAAGTAGTCCTGCTTGGTTGAGTAACAACCAACCTTGAAGAGGATGAACTTAAAATAGAGAAAAGAGTAAGATACCCTATCGACACATTTTGAACTATAACACACAGTCTCTAGAAAGAAAATAGAGATCCTACATTGGGAACCAGCCATATTAATTCATCAACATGGTATTAAAAAATAAAAGAATAAAAGAAAAAGAATGCTTCCATTTTCTCCTTTGCCACGTGGTGGTTCCCATGCCCAGGCATAGGCAGCGAGGGACTCAGAATTTAGGAAAATGCACAATGAACTTTCCACCATCAGCTTTGATTCTCTCTTTCTCCCTTCTTCTTTCACAGAAACTCAGAATGTCCCTTCCCTCCATGGCTAGGCTTTTCTTCCACTCCTCCTTGCAATGAAGCCCACACTCTAGTCACACTGGCTCTCTGAAGTGTCCCCTGAATTATGCCTCAGTCTCTCCTGGAGCATACTTTCCTGCTTCTTACCTAATATTTCTTCTTCGTCCTTTGGGTTCCTGCTCAGACATCACCCGCTCTGGGAAGACTTTTACCCTGGACTGGATTGGCCACCCTGCCTCTGAGCGTTCTTCACATTATCACAACACAGATAATGATCATTTTGGGAGTTCACTTCCTCCTCAAGACCAAAGGCTTCTTGAGTGCAGCCATGGTGAAATTCGATGCTCCAGTGCCAAATCCTGCAGCTGGGTGATGGGGAGAGTTCAGTTCAATTTGTTCAGTGAAAGACAAATTATGAAATGAATGAGTGCCTATCGGTTGTGAAGAAGGCCTCCCTGGAAACAAACTCTGATAACCATGATTTAGCCATCATGCTTGAACATCTGCCTATTTATTGTCTTTTACACAGCTCATCAAGCAATTCCATCACGTAAGGTCTTTCAGGCTGGGGGGTTTTCAATGTTGCCTTATAAAGATGGCCCAGTCATACCTCATTCCCCTCCCCTGGATTGATTGGATTATTTTTATCTTTAACCAGCAACCAAAATAGTTTTTCCAATTTAATCACCTATGTCATGCCCCAGCTTAGCATCTTCCTATGGTTCTCACTGCCAACTCATTCAAGTCTCCATGACTTAGTGAAGCATCCACATCTCTTTGTAGTTGGAACTCA
This sequence comes from Cynopterus sphinx, assembly GCA_030015415.1. NCBI lineage: Eukaryota > Metazoa > Chordata > Mammalia > Chiroptera > Pteropodidae > Cynopterus > Cynopterus sphinx. The sequence continues at coordinate 12,073,535 of CM057382.1, read as the reverse complement.
GGTGGTCTTTCCAGCCTCATTTGGTGCCTCTGCCTTTTCATTCTTCTGGAAATACTCCTTCAACTCTAGTTAGAGTGTGAAGCTGTTTCCTCTGTCAGGAAACTTTCCTTCTCTGCCTAGAGAATTTGAACTCTTCCTTTATGATGCATTGCAAATGTCACTCTCTCTCAGAAGCCTTTGCAGATTTCTTCAGAGAGCTCTTCAGTCACTTTCTGTGTGGCCATAATAGTTTATTATGTTGACCCAAGTCTGTCTCGGGAGATGGAAATTTAACAGAGAAATCGTACACAGTGTAAAAAGTGATGTGTTTTCACACTTAGTACTTTAACCATTGGAGTGCTAGTCTCTCCCTATAAATAGTTTATAATAGGCCCTCAGTGTTTGTTGCAAAACAGAATGGCAGGCAAACAGAACAGGCTAGAAAGAGTTATTCTGTGGGGTCTATCATTCCTCCAAGTCAGTAAGGAAACAAGTGTCCTTCTCATCACTCAGGTTTGTGCTCCGAGAGGCCTTAGTGACCACTTGTCTAGAGTTACCCATTGCCCTGCCTTCTTTCTTTGTGATACATCACACCATCTGAAGTCACCTTGTACATTTGATTGTTTATGTGGGTGTGCATCGTTTTTCTCCCTGGGATGTTGCTCTATGAGGGCAAGGATTTACTCTCTCTTATTTGCCTCTGAGTTCCCAGGAATGGGAGCAATGCATGCCATATGCTCCAGTATTTACCAACTGGAATATATGTCTTGAATTACCAAAACAAAAACACACTTTAGAAATCACTGGGGCCGGTGGAGAAGCAACTTTTTGTTTTCATTGGAATTGGTGGGATTGTTGGGGGGCTCTACACAGGATTTGAAAATGACTGTGAATACTTCACCTGGACTAACTTTCTACCAAACAAGATGTATCTCAGGGTAAAATCTGAGATGCATCCAACCATCTGATTGCCAAGTACATCTATCATCCAAAAGAGAAGACCCACTGTAATCAGTGTTGTAGACTTCTGTAACCTGTGATTGTTCTCATTTTGGTCATTTCCCCCAAGGTATTAACCCTAAACTCCCTAAAATGAAAAAATAGGAGCATGATGGAAAGGTGGAGAAGAATACGAGAAGGAAGGATAGATATTTGAAACAAATCTGGCTCCTTCTTTTATTACTTATAGGCTTAGGATTGCAAGATAGTCATGTTGGGTACATTTTACCAATAGTGTGTTTAGAGAGATAAGGAAAAATGTCTTTTTCTTACTTAGCCACCAAAGCCCATCTCAAATGTCACCTCCTCCATGGCCATTTCTATTGCCCCAGCCTTCATTTTCCTGTTTCTAATCTGAGTTCCCTATGGAATTGGTATCTCTAATTTGAGCCCTTAATTGAAGACTGCATTAAATTAGTGTCTTTTTTTTCATGTCTCTGCAGTGAGCTTTTTGTTCACTGTGGATTGATGCTGTGCCTTATGGATCAATATATTTCCATAGCAATAGCACCAGGCTGAGCCTTCACCTCAAACATGAGGGTTGACTGCTGCCAAAGTGCACAGATGTCCCTGGTCACAGTACTGTATACATGTGGTCTCATTTAATCCTTGCAGTGATTGTCTAGGAGTAGATATTATTTTACAGGCAAGGAAATGGAGGGCTGGAGAGGTTGAATCATCTAGTGAAAGCCACACAGCTCATAATGGGCAGAACTAAGACTCTACCAGGATTTAGCCTGTGCCTTTTCTTGATTTTTAAGAAGAATGTGTTCTTGGAAGAAGAATACTAAAAACCAGGCTGAGGGGACATTGATGGTGGACGTGGACTCTTGCTTCTGAAACTACATTTATTTCTCAGACCCATACGTTTTCAAGTGCCAGCAACAGATGGTACTCCTCCTCAGGACCCATTAGCAGGTCACAAGTGGGGACACTCTGGGTCCCCATATTGTGTCAAAATTCACTGGCTTGGAACAGGAAAAGGGCTGTTGTACTCAGATGTGCTCTGTCTTGAGCAGCTAGGGAAAGAACTAGGGAGAGAAGGCTGGTAAAGATTTCGAAGTTCCTGCCAGCAGTAGACCCCATGCCTTCCTTTGAGTTTAGCATCCTTGCAAGGGGATAGGGGGTAGAAAAACATGTGTTCTCCTAATTTTAGAAAGAACTCTTTTATTTCTAGATATTTACATTTAAAATCTCTCTTTTGGTCAGAAAGAACACTAGGATATTTATTTTTTGGTTATTTACTTTTTTAAACACAGAATTATAAAGAAGGAAAGAAAAGTCACTCATTTAGAAAGAGGCTAGATATAACAAATACTACTAGTAGTTATCTTTGTTATATTATTATTTTTAAAACACTCTTGGGATCATTCTTTATATGAAAATTTTAATCCTAGTTTCATCATTAAACATTTCATAAGCTTTCTCAAGTCCTTGGGTATTCTTCATGATCACGCTTTTTTGACAGCATCATAATTACTTGATGGGCATACTGTGATTTGCTACCATTTTTCTAGCATTGAACATTTAAACTCTTTTAGTGTATGCTTCACTGAATGTCTAGTGGCTGTGGTGGAGGATTTATTATCATGGTAGTCACCAGGAGGTCACCAACTTGTTAATTATCCTAAGGCCATTTTGAATAGTCATTCTAAATTGCCATGTGTTTGTCATGTAATGATAGCATGTGAGTACATGGAAACTCCCCCAGGAGGTCATTATGGTTGAACAATGGTCTGTGAGGACTTTAAACATAATCTTTGGCATATTTATGCTTTCGAGGAAACAATAGCTCTCCCCTAACTAAGTTTTCTGAATTAATGCAGTTCTCTAGGGAAGCCTAGGGGAAGCAAGATCTCTTATTTAATGATGTGCCACCAGCTCACTTAATGCTGATTTCTACACCACCCAACAGAGCTTTGGAAATAATATTCTCCTGCTTTCGTGTGTTTTCCTGTGGATTATTTCTGTAGAAAATGATGTTAACACCTCCAGGAGAGGTGACATCCAAGCTTGAAGTAGAGACTGTCATTATTTTAAACATCATGATTATGTAAATCTAATCAAACTTTTCTTTCTGGCAAAGTTTATTGTCATCCTTTTTGCTTCATTTGATGCCTTATTCTTACCACCTCCCCAGTAGAGTTGGCTGGGAAAGGTACTGCAGTTGTTTTTTTTTTTTTTTTTTTTAAATAAAATTGAGAGAGTGAAGAGGTGATTTTTAAAGAGATTTTTAAGAAGACAACTATAAAAAGGACCAGATTCAGCTGAGTTGCCCTTCAGCACGCTTCTGTCCTCTCATGCTACTTTTGGTTTCCTGGGTTTGCCTTCTGTGGAGAAGCATCTTATTCTCTGGATCTTCTCTATACCTTACAATCCCAGATGAAGTGATGGAGCATTGGGAGACCTTGGAGCCAATGATGAAGCCAAAAGGTGACCTGTCCCCTCTTTCAACCCCCAAAATGTCCCCAATAGTAATAATACTATTGAGGAGAAAATAACAGTAACAACATGGACTAATAGCATTTTCTTAGTCTTATGTAAAGCGTCTTTAGAAAATTCTGCCATTCCTATTGATTTGTATCGTATGGTGTAAGTAAAAGGGATGTGCTTGCTGTGCAAACACAGCTTTGAGGCAATTGTTTGCTAGCTAGCATGCTGCCATCAAGCCCCTCCTGTGTACAAATTCTGGATCGGCTTAAAGAAGTGGATTTTAATTGACTTTTGGATTATTTGTTCCTTTGTGACTGTGATGAAAACTGTAGTTCCACTGATGAACTCAAGGTGTTTGCAGATTTAGTGCTGAAACTCAGTTCTACTGCTCTAAGCCCAGTGTCATTCAATAAACCTGTTTATTGGGCCTTTAAAACAAAATGCCATTTTCATAAAGATTTATTCCTTTAGCAACTTCCTAAAATGTATTCTCTTCTATTGCCCTGTATGTTTTATGGTAAAACATATTATCAAAAGTTTCAAGTCAGAGCAGATTCAGCGGGGCAGTATTCTTGCAGGGAAGTCAAAACGCCTGCTGAAAACAAATCTTCTAAAGTCAATTTCCCTGAATCTGTTATGGGCAAAATTGTTTGGGGTTGGAGGTGAACAAAGCTCCTATGCCAATGGGGTGCCATCTCAGCAAAGCTGCAGAGACTCATTCCATGGCAAAGACCACAGTTTGTCCCATGACACATGCTATTCTGTAGAATTCCGAAGTATTTTATTGTAGTGTTTTATTGCTTTAACCTTTCCAAAATGGCAAAAGAGACATTTCCTGCACCTTACTGTTTCTCAATGCAAATATTATCTTGCAGTGTTTTATTCTCTTACCCTCTAAAGCAATCTATTATCAAAACTTTGGAAGCACAGGTAAATGAACCTGTCCTGCTCTTCGTTTATTGCAATTCCCTTTATTGCCAAATTATCCCCTTCTGTTTGTCTTTCTGAAATAGTTTTGTGCTCAAGTTGAGGTTGAAATAGGTAAGGTTCTTTGGGTTGTGTCAACAGGATTATCGCAAATTCTCTTTCTAATAGCTCTGCGTGCATTGGCATACATCAGTGCGTATATACTAGTTTCAGCTTGCAGAATCTCCATATTTATGAATATCTGCATATAAAAACTAGAGTTTTATTTGCATATGGATTAAAATATGATATGATGTGGGTATTTCTGCAGTTTATGTTCCCTAAAGTAGAGAGGTATAAATGAGCTACGTTTTCCTTGCACTTTTATTCTTTCTTATGTTTTAAAACAGTTTATTTTTAATTTATACATTTTTCTGATTATAAAAATAATATGTGCTTATTGTGAAAATTGGAAAATGCAAAATAATAGTAAGAACAAAAACATCTTTCACAATCTTACTACATAATGGCATTTTGATGTGCCTAGGTTACTACAAGTCTTTGTTCCCCGAAATTATTAGCATACTGTAGCTATAATTTTATAGTTTACATTTAATTAACATTTGTATTTTATAGTGCTTTAATATGGTGTTTATACATATTTGAGGGGGGCAAGTCATTTGAATTAACATCATTTTTAAGGGCTGTATATTATTCCATCACGTAAGTACATCATAGTTGTCTAGGGGCTTTTTAAAATGTTTCCTTTTATTATTTTTATTTTTTTTTGCTGTGGATAATACTGCTTTGAAGATTTTCAAGCATTAAGTATTGGGTAATTGCCCTCAAATCCTTTATCAGAAGTGGTATGACTAGTTCAAAGGGTTCTTTGAGCTTTTTAAGGATCTTGATATAAGTGACTAATTTTCTTTATAAACAGTGAAACCAATTAACATTCTCAATAGCAAACTATGAGGCTGTTTATTACATCTCAACTTCGCCAGCTGTGATGTACATATCTTCTCAAAATCTTGTAGACAAACTAATCTTGTTGTTATGCAAATTTAACATCTTTGATTACAATTGAGATCAAACTTTTTCCATATGGTTTCTCACTGTATTTCTTTTTCTATGAGCTCTCATCCACTCATGTCATGGGCTGTAGTTTAAGGTTGAAGCTGAGCTCCAGGAGAATGCTCTTGTAGGAGGCTTGTCTGTAATAGAACACAACAGAACTAGAAAGCCTCAATTGCTTTACTCTATATCAAGTGGACTTTGCCAGTCCACCGTAGAGATGCATGAGCATGAGGTGTTTCCTTGTATTTAAGCGGATGTTAGTTTTTTCTACTTTTGACTGTGGGAAATGAGTCTTAAATGAACCCCTACAGAAATACCAAATGTCGGTTACTGGCAGTGGGGTCTCATTTGCACTGACTGAAATACTGTTCTGTCATTAGCCTGGGGGTTGTTCTAAGAGGCGGGCAATCACTCTGAGATGATGTCTAGCACATTGGAGGTGGTCCTGAGCAGTCTCCATCTGACATATGCCAGTAATGAGAAGTCTGCCCCTGAGGGTTCAGTTTAATTAGTATCTTCCTCCTTTTTCTCTGCTCCCATCAAAAGGCAAATCAACTTGAGATATTTAAATGGTGCCTTAACTGAAGTCTCCTGCTCAGTGTTAAACCAGAGAAATAAAAGCTCCTTCTTGCAGGGCTTAAGTAACTGGAAACATTTGACATTTGGCATTTTCCAGCTTCATGGAAAGGAATCAAAGACAGATGAGGGTGAGAAGCACTGATTTTTACCATATCCATTGTCACCTCAGTGGAGAAGCATTTTTCTGAATTGTGTGAGTGTGTATGTGTGTGTGTGTGTGTGTGTGTGTGTGTGTGTGTGTGTGTGTGTGCGCACGCGCTTTTTCTTGGTTGAATAAATTAAACTATTCTGTAAAAGACAAAAAAAAGAAAAAGAAATATTTTAAAATCAATATCTGGAAAGTTGATGTGCTTATTTTATCATCTCATTGCATTCTGATTTATTCTGAGTTAAAAACAAATGTGCCCTCCTCATACTCATGATGCCAACGCTTGACCAGCCATTCGCTGTCTATGTGGACTTTAGAAAGTCAAGGTCTGAGAGCAGAAGTAATTTTCCCAGGTCTAAAGAGAGTTGGTTTCTAAAATTCATTGCAATATATTTTTGTATACTCACAGACTTCACGACCCATCCTCAGAAAGAGACATTCTTTGAGTTGATTTTTCATTGTTGGATCTCGTCTGCTTGTAATTTGTTATCTGGCTTCCTTGTGACCGAGACCATTGCATATGTGAGATGAATGGCTGGGTTATGGGTACAATCTGTGACTTAGGCAGTGTTCATCTTTATGAACCCAATAGGCCTGTATAGCTCCTAGGATTCCTGTCTCAGTTTTGAACTGCTGTGCTGTCCCAGATATGGTCACTGTATCTATCTTTTTGACCCCAACCCAGGGCTGCTTATGTGAAGATTCTTTAGAGCTTCCCATCTGATTCTGGTTTAGATTGATGCCCCCCTCATAAAAAGATGAGATGTCCATTTACCAGCAGGAGGTTCTGGGAACTGGAGCCCCATAAAGAGTTCACACCATGGGGCCAGGTCAAAAACAAATAAATAAATCTATGTGTACTTGTAACTAAAAGGCACTATGTGGGTGGGATGTTTTTTTATGAAAGAGAAGGGAGATGAAAGCAAACAGCACAACTAAAAAACAAAATACTAAAAACCAAACAAACTCAGGACATTCTTTTCAGCATGGGATGAATATGGAAAACAAAATTTATTCATTCAACCAACAAATGCTTATTTAGCACTCTCATCTGCCAGCCAGTAATTGTGCCAGTCTAAGTGCAGAAAGGCCAGATAGTGGTGTGTGTTCTGTATGGGCTCAGACAAGGAACCACAGATTTAAAAGAGGAGTTAAAAAAAAAGAATACGCAGGAGAAGGGATCCTTGGGGAGGGAGTTTGATGGTGGAGAACTAACAGATTCCCAAGTAAAAGGTGCACATATTAGTTTACTATTGTGTCTCAAATTGTTGCCACATATTGCTACAAACTAAGTGGCTTTCAAAAAAAATTAATTTTCTCACAGTTTTGGAAGTCTGAAGTCTTAGAATGGGCCCACAGGGCTGCATTCCTTCTGAATGCTCCAGGGAAGAATCAGTTTTCTTGCCTTTTCTAGCTTTTAGAGGTCACCTACATTCCTTGGCTCATGGCCCATCCTCCATCTCAAAGCCAACAGCATATCTTCCAATCTCTGTCTTTGTCCCTCTATTTCCCCTGTTACATTGTTTTCTGTTTTATAAGGACCCTTGTGATTACATTGAGTCCATCTTGATAATTCAGGAAATTTTCTCAAATTCTTTAACTTAGTCATGTCTTCAAAGTCTCTTTTGCCATATGGGGAACATATTCACAGGTTCTGGGGATTAGAGCACAGTCATCTTTGGGGGCCATCATTCAGCCTAGGATAATACAACAGCAAGAAAGTGGAATATTTTGGGATTCAACCGATTAGGCTTTACAGTTGTGTGTTTTAGGGATAGGAACAAGAAGGAGAGGCAGACAGTGATTCCTCTCACACTCTGTCTTGGTGTCTCCCCTCACCCTGCCCCACCCAATAATAATCACAAAGATGGTTATTTCCAGTAATATTGCAGAAAGGAGAATTGCAAGTACAGGAATAAATGACAAGAAAGACACCTCATTTATAAGTCTTCCCATTGGAAATGTCTCTAGCCAACGAACATGCAGTTTCAGGCAGGCCCACATTATTTAACTCCAATTTAGTGACCTTGTAGATGAGGGCAGAATGCTGACTGAAGGATGGGCATTTTCTCCATAGGATTGCCTTTCGGTCTTACCCTGCCAGGCTGAGGTACAGGGGTGGGGAATTTAGTCAAGTGGGTCTCCTGTTATCAGATCGATGAGGTCCCTTCTACCATGCCCCACCCCCACGTGCACACACAGGTACATACACACCTACATTCACATTTACACACACAGCAATAGTGTTTCTTTCTCTATCACATTTTAATTAATAAACTTTCTTATGAATAGTTATATATTTATAGCAAAATTTGGAAGTAGAGAGAGTTCCAATATATTCCCTCACACCCCTTCCCCCAACTTTCTCTATTATTAGTGGATGCATATGCATGGTGTATTTGTTAAAATTGATAAGCCAATATAGATATATTATTATTTTAAAGTCCATAATTCATATTGGAGTTCACTCTCTGTGTTGTACAGTTTATCGACTTTTGTCAAAGGCATAATGACATGTATCCAACATTACAGTATTATTCAGAATAATTTTACTGCCTTAAAAAACTCTTATATTCTACTATCATTTAACATTTTTTTGTGTGAATTTTAGTAAAATTTTGGGTCTTTTTGCCCTAAGCAAGGTGTGACTTCCTCAAAATACTATAAGGTAGTGTTCTTGATCCCATGTGGTATTAACTCAGAGTTGAAGTTTGTCCTGGAGCCAGAGATGGAAGCTGAAGGTTGGGCATGGCTGAGTCAACTCAGTGGCTTGTACCCATCCTGCAAAGGCCATCCTACAAACCCTGGACTTCTCATCTGTGGATTACTAGGAAATGGAGATGAATTTGTGTCTTCTTGGGGCTACTATATTATGAATTTTTTTTGTTATTCTCTACTCAATTAATACAACCTGCTGATTTCTTGCCTATTTACTCTTGCTCAACACTCCCTCACTTGTCCTCACCCTAGATTTACAATAGGATATACATACAAGATGCATCTATTCTTATTCTCTATAATTCATTTTCCTAATAAAAGCCAGAGGGATCTTTTAACAGACATGTCATTCTCACTTGAAAACTTCCAATGGCTTCTCATTGCATTTGGAATAAAATGCAGATTCTATACTATGGTCTATCCCCTTTCTACTCCACTAGTCTCCACTTACATCTCTCTCTCTCTTTAACTCCCCCTGTTCCAGTTATGCTGGTCTGCCTTCTAGAAACAAGTCAAGATTGCCCACCTATGGCATCTTTGCACACACCATTCCCTCTATTAATAATCATGGCTGACTCCTTATCATTAGTTCTCAGCTATTGAAAATCTTCTCTTTTTAAATTTCATCACCATTTTATTTCTTTATAGCACATTATAGAATTTGTCACCACCTAAAAGGATCTTGTTTATTGGTTGGGTTACGTGTTTACGATCTGTCTCTCCCAACTAGATGGAAGATCCAGGAAGGTAGGCATCCATCGGTTTTTATTTACTTTTGGGCACCATGTGCTAGTATATAACCACTGTGGACACTATAAATATTTATCAAGTGAAAACATGTTTATGCAGCAGAGCTGTTACTGGTCTTGCCTCTGTCCTCAAAAAGCTTATAATCAATCTGCTGGTGGCATTTAAGCCAGGCTGCCAGCAAGGTTAGAACAATTTCACATAGCACATTCTGGGGACACAGTCTACAGGGACAGCCTCTAATTTATAAACTGAGAATTAATTACAATACCAAAGCAATCCAATGTATTTATGTAAATTAATTGAGCTTAACTCAATTTCCAGTTAGACTATAGTCCCCTCTTTGTTTTTCTTCTTTGAGAATTCCCACTTTAGGAGAAGGCGAAACAGAAAAATTTTTCAGATCTTCATCAAGAAGTTTGTTAGAAACCAGAGATGATTCTGCAGCCATTGATTTGACAGTAGGAAAGGGGAGAGGAGGACAATGACTTTTCTGAGCCAGTATTAAGTGGGACTCTGTTGACTTTTTCCAAGTGTCTTTCTTGGCGATGCTGAAAAGGTCTTTTTGCTTTTATCAGCTAGAAAAGGTAGCTGATTAGCCAGAATGTGGAACTGTTGGCAGGTGTTTTACAGAAAACCCATCTCACAGTCTTTACATCTAAGACTTCCACTGAAAACCTACAGGGCCAGGCTTTGAAAAGAGTGAAATGTCCTTGCATTGTCTTTATAGAGTCACTGTCAGTCTCTGGCACTCCAGGCTCAGGAAGCTCCCCCTCCCCTGAATCAATGGTGCCTTTTTCATGACAGTGCAGAAGCCCACAAAATGTGCAAAGAAGTGTGGACTCCTCTCCAGAAAGGGAGACTGTCCCCAGCCCTCTCTCAAGCTGTCACTGTGAACAGTGCTAGAAGGGTGGATTTGCCAACGGCTGTCAGAACCTACAAGGGGCAGTGTCAGTGGCGGGAAGCCAGAACTGCCTTTGGTGATGTGACCATTCCTTTGCACATGTCCTTGGATGCTCTCTACTGTTGTGAACCAAACACACAGACCTCCTTGTCCAGGAAACAGGTAAGATACTCTCCAACTGATTCTTCTAACAAATGGTGAGAATGAGCAGGATCTTCCTTTTTAGCACTTTCCTGAACCCACTTATGTAAATATGGTGTAGGCATAGGGGGTTTGCTCCAAGGCAGTCTTACTTAGGGAGGAGTTTTCCATGAATGAATGACATCGAGATTCAGGTTTTTCTCCTTTATTATCAGACAGCTCCCCAACATAGATCTGTTTCTTTCACTGCCAGCTCTGTCGAAAGGACTCTCCTGATAAGAAAACATGGGGTAGGAGAGTCCACTGATTAGAAACTCTGACAAAAATACTCTAACTTGGGTATTTGTATTTGTAATTTGTGTTGCTGTTTGCAGTGGGAAACAGTAATTGAAAAAAAAAAATAATGTAATAGAGCTTTATAGCTATTTCAACATTTCAGACAGAAATGTTGAGGATGACAAGCATTTGGTCCACGGTGTCACTTCCTCTGCCTCTGCCACAGCAGACATTGCTGAATGATCACAGCACTCTTTCTTGTTGAGCTGAAAGGCAGCAAGAGAATCCTTCTGAACACAGTGTTCCCAACAGCCACCATAATCTATTAGAAATGTCATGTGAAATGAAACCCATTTGCCATTCCTGTTCTAAGTTAATGAGGTCTCCTGTGTGAGTGTGAGGCCAGGTGCCACCTGGGATGGCCTCAGCTGCAATGCTCCCATGTTTTCAATTTTGATTCTAGACTCACCTTTTTCGGGGACACAGTTTCCTGCCAAAGAGAATCAGCCCTCCTGTTCCCTCTTACCAATGTTTCTCTCTGCGTTCGCTTGCATGTGGATCAAAGGGCAGCTGTGAAACCTGGTTGGGAGCTTCTCTTCCTGGGGCCTTTCAAAGACAAGTCCTGATATGCACCAAATCCTCCCCAAAACAAGTGTGTTGGAGGCTGGGCCTGGCCCGAGCTTCCTTAATGAATTTGTGGAGCACAAATATGGCTGGAAGCCATTTTCCATGTTCTCACTGCAGTGTCCTGTGACTGATCTTCTTACAGCAGAGAATTGTATGAATTTTGCAGTAAATTACAGGGAAGGTCTGGTTCCTGAAATCAGCTGAAGGCCAATTAAGATTTCTTGGGGGCTCTTTCCCTTGGCTGCAATGTCATCATGAATGACTCTTTACAGTAGTGGAGGGCTGACATTTTGTAAGCCAAAACTGTATTTTGTGAGTGATTAAAATCTTCACCTCAGTCAACTTGCCTAACCAACTGCCGGTAGCCACAGAACACAAAGATTACAGTCAATTCATATGCATTAAGAAAATGGCTTGAAATGCTATCGGTTTGGGCTCAGTGGGGCTTAATCTGATTTCAGGGAGAAAGAAGAGATGTGCAATTAATGGAGAGAGAAAAGGCAGAGAGGAAATTCAAATGAGAATTTCCCCCAAAGCCCAAGGCCTTTTTGGTTTGTTCCTTTCCCAAAGAATTTATTAAGTACCTGTCTAGTTCTTCCTACTGTGGCGGACCCTGAAAAGAGACAGAAGAAGGAGAAAGCGTGAGCAATGGCTGTCCTTGGAATTTACAGGCTAGTGATGAAGAAATAACTGCACACTGAGGAGGCTGTCAGAGAATTCGTGGATTCATGTTGGCAGGAATTTTGTTTAACATCTTCTAGGTGCTGGACACTGTCAAAGAAAGAAGAGAAATAAAAAGCGGTAGTCGATATTTACATGGCTCTTACTATGTGCTTGGCATTGTTTTATACAGATTAACTCAGTCTTTGCAACAACCCTATGATGTTCATACCATTATTATCTCCATTTTACAGACGAGGAAACTGAGGCCCAAAGTCGTGAAAAAACTTGCCTGAGACCACATAATCAGTGAGGTGAAGAACTGGGATTTGCACATAGATAGTTTGGCCTTAGAATCTGAGGTGTGAACCATATCTCTCTGTTACTTCCCAAGGTGATGGGGTGTTTGTTCCCCGCCCCTGAGAATTTACATTCTCCCTGGGCTGTCAGTCCTGCGTAGAAGAGTTAAGCTATAGGGAGAAGATGGAATAATGGAGTCAAGGAACACAGAATGATGACTTCTGAAAGTCTGAACTGAACTCTGGACATGGATGTCTATATGTGTGGGGCGGCTCTGCACAGAGAGGTAGAGAAGATTCTAGACCAAGACAGGGCAGGAGCAGAGCTGACTGAGAGCATGGCTGCAGTTAGTGGCTCAAGGGTTTGCATCAGCCCAAGCAAGAGGACTCATTAAATCAAAGGCTGTCTTCTCTTGAGGTCAGGGGTTATAGCACTGGGGACAGAGCGAGGACTTGGAATCTGACAGGCTAGTCTTCAAGTGTGATCATGCCGCAACCTCCTCTAGTGACCTTGAGCACATTAGCTAACCTCTATCAGCCAGTTTCCCCAAATGCAAGATGGGAAGCAAGGCCATGGAAGAATCGGGAAAACCCCGCACCTTGTAAAGCATTCATTTACTTATTTCTTTACAATTGTTCAGTTAAATAGCAATTGTGTGCCACGTGCTGTGCTAGACATTGGAACAACGAACAAGGAGAAAATGACTGTTGCCTCCTTGAGCTTACATCCTAATTAGAGAGGCAAAATAATAAATGAGTGGACAAAATGATTTTGGATGATGAGAGGGCTTTTGAAGAAAACTCAGGGTTGAGGCCGAGTGGAACTTATGCCTGTACAGTGTCAGGGGCTGTTTGCCGGGTAGGAAGCAGTCAACACATGGGAGCTTTCGTTTTACACAATGTCGGGTAGCACTGCCTTGGAATTCATCATGAGAGAAAGCCGTGGTGTCACTCTGCCACCAGCAGGCATTTCTCCTTTGTTCCTTATTTTCAGACCTCAGATTTGATCCAAGATTTATCTTCCAGCATAGGGAAATATCCTGCTCCTTTTGCCAGGGACTGGTTTAAGAAAAATCGTGTGCCTTGGTTCTGGCTGAGATGTGAAGGAACTTCTACGTAAGGTTCCTTGCTCTAAAACAAACAAACAAACAAAGCCCAAATAAACAAAAGGTACACAGAAAAAACGAGCCATGCTCTCTCCTCCTGATACTTGCACGTGGCAGTTGAAAATGGAGTAAGTAGCCTTCTTGGGGCCGTAAAGGAATTGGCCCTGAGGGCAGGCTGAGTGTGGCAGAGAAGGAAGGGGGAGTGGATATGGGTTCATGATGCTTGCTGGGACACTAAATCAGTCACCTTGGAACCATCCCATCGCACATCTTTTTGTAGTTGAGGTAATAAATGTCATACTTACTGTTCAAGACAATTGGGGCCAGATGTCCCATTACTGCAGCCCGAGCCTCGCGACCTATAGAAGCACAGCATGGAAACAGTGAGAGGTCATGGGATCAGGGTTCTGGTCCTCCCTGGGGTTGTCAATAGGAGGAGAGAGTCAGACTCTTCTGTTGATGGGCAGCTTCGGCAGATCCGTGCCCATATTCGGCAGAACGGTTTTTGAAGAAAAGCAGGCATGTCCTTCCTGTTCCCATGGCTTGTCAGAGTCTCTCCTGAGAACGCTGCTCCTCAAACATGGCATGTGTACCCTGGGGAGCCCTCACAGGCAATGTACCAAGGGTGTAGGAAGGATGCCACGCATCAAGGAACTGCCACTTCCTACAAAATGTGGGAAGAAGCTCTGGAATGCAACTTTATGAGACCAGGGACCAGAGTACGTTCACCGCTTCCCCCGCCAGCCCCCAGTGCCCAGAACAGTTCCCAGCACAGACGAGGGGCTCAAAAAACTCCCTGAAATTAGTAAGTGAATTAAATAAAATTACACAAGCATGACTGAAATTTCTAAAATCCAAATAGGCAAACATACTGGGAGTGTGTCTTCATATTTTCTATCACTAATGGCATTTGCTGAAAATGGTTCAGGAGCTGTCACTCAGGAATATCCGACTTGACTTTAATTCAAGCTTTACCACATAAAGGTGAAACCTTTTCTCAGGCCTCTTGCCTAATTTCCTAATTCCTTATTCATGAGTCAGATCAGCCCCTTTAGTCCAGGGTAACCAGGAAGAAATAGGACCTCGAATGGCACAGTTGGGTGGCCTTCGCTAGTGTTATTTTTCTCACCTGCTCTGGTCTCCTCTTGCTTAGAGCCTCCCCGTCTATCCTGCAAATCACGGAGAGAAGCCTGTTCAGCTTCCTCACTTCCCTAGGCCACAGTGGGCTGACTCTCATATCTCCTAACTTGCATAGTATATTATCTATCACAGGCCTTAAGATATCAAGTGGCAGCCGAGGAAAAAGCCAGGCAGAGCCCACAAACTGTTCCCCGATGGGATATGCACTTTATGAGGCAGAGGCCAAGACTTCTGCTTTTTCGTATCTCTTACTGTGCTTATTGTATGTCTGGGTCAAGTCCTGGTGATGTCACTTACCAGTGGATTCTTAAAGCTTGTTAAGCCTCAGTTTCTCCAATATGTGTTCTGTGCTCCTTCATAAGGATATTTTAAATATTAAAGGGATAAAAAGCGTAAGGCTGCTGTTGCAATATCTAGTACGAGTTTGTACTCAAAGGTTACTGCTATTAGCATGTGGTAGGTGTTCAGGCCCTGTTTGAGGATTTATTGACTGATTTGTCCTCTGATAGCTACATACAGACTCAACTCTCTCATCTTATCTAGGCAGCAGTGCCCCTAGAAACATGAAGTTTCTCAAACCCTGCTCTGAAATTGTCATGGAGAAGCCTGTGGTTTCAGGGAATGGAAACCCAGGGGAAACTGGACCAGCCTCCATTCTCCATGGGTGGTCACCAGTGCCTGGATTGACAAGGGTCACAGGACAAGGAGACAAAGTGTAGAGCTCCCAGAGGCTGTTGGGGATGGCAAGGCCTGTACCATGAGCAGTGTCTTCTGGAAGGTGAGATTATCAGAGCCTGGGGACTCTAGAAGCCCCTGGAGGGTCGTGCAAGAAAGAGAGAGGTCTGAGGGCCACTAGCCCTCTGGAGGGAACGTAACTGATCCCCAGAAGCCAGTGCCTCCCCTTTGCTTGGTCTTTGCTATTGGACTCACTGGGAGAGCACTACAGTGAGGATCAGACAGGAGACTCATATTTGTTGTGATTCTGTCTCCCCGAGACACAAACTAAACTACTGAGATGCCTGTAACCAAACAAGTCATTGACTCATTGCTCACCTCTCCAGCCTGAGTCCTGGGCCAGGCATGACCCCCAAGGTATTGCTCGCTGCTGAAATCTGGTTGCCATGTCAAATCTACCTACAGGACCAGGGTGGTGAATGGACTACTGATGCTGGGTGATTTTTAGAGATTATTGAGGCCACCTCCTCATCATACAGATGGGGAAACTGAGGCCCACAGTGCATAAGGGACTTGTACAAATCATATGGCTAAATGATGCTAAATTTGGCCCTGTTTTGGCATCTTATGCTCTTTCCAATCTAAAATATAGTTAGAAGACCACTTCTGCTCTGGAAGACAGAAAATGGCCTCTGACCATAAAAGCTGATTTAATGCAACCAGCTCAAGAAGAATTGATTGCTTCAGCATGTCTTTGGCCTGGATCCAGAAAGCTCCTAAACTACAAAGGAATGGATGGATTAACCTTTACTACCTTCTTATCCTGAGCTCTTTGCAGCGCTTTTGTAACCTGTGATGTTTGCAAATCTGCACATTTGATCCTCTCGTGCAATGTGGTTTTCACACGAATGTGGGCCAGAAAGAGGTTCACATGGAGGGTTTGATCCCTACTACAAATAATGCTGATGATATGACAGCTAACACATCACGGTCACTGTGCCACATGCCGTTTTTAAATCCTTTGAATGTATTAATTCATTTAACTCTCTCAATAATTTTACTGGATCAGTTTATAAATGAGGAACCTGAGGTATGGGTTGCAACGAGTCTAAAATCACTCAACTTGTAATTGTGGAGTTGGGATTTCAGTTTAGTGAGTCAGACTCCAGAGCTGGTGCCTTAGGCTCTGCAAGTGGCTCCTTGGAACAGGGCTGCACTGCAATTTTTTAAAAAAATCTTTGATTACAGCTTCTATCTCCTTGTCCCTAGGGACTAGAGGTGGAATGGGCTGAGTGACTTCTCTAACTTCTCCCACTGCGCTGTGGTCCTTAACACCCCACCTTCCCTCATCTCTCCACGAGCTTCAGCACTGCACTCTTAGATGCTTGCCTCCAAAAGCAGAGGAGGTCAACACCAGACTGAATTTTTATATTTCCTTGGGATAAACCTTGCAGATTCTCCATTGTGCAGTGAAAAAAGGCCATTTGATCTATTTCCACTCTGTATGAATCTTATGTACTTGTCTCTAGAAACCACACACGTGACAGATAATAAATAACATAAATAAAAGACAGTCCATTCCATCTGTCCATTGGAGGAGTTAGAAGGCTTGAGTAAGTCATCGAGGTCCCCCAACCTCTGTACACATGTGCCCACACACACACACACATGCACACCAGCACGCCACTCTGCCAGAGGAGCATTCGGGCTGCCTCTGAATTATATGCCTTTGATTGATTTCTAAGGAAAAAGATCAGCTTTGCCAGAGCCTATGTTGTGTTTTCTCTAAATCAGGGCAAATAGCATTACTTCTGCAAATGTAGCTATTAGAATGAGATTTATATTTACCTAGAGAGGCTACTCCTGAGAGAGATGCAGCGAGAAGTTTATTCTACAGACAGAATCATCTGCCCTGCTGAAATGTGATTTGCTGCAGAGGGCTGTTTGAGGTTTGGATAAATGAGAAAGATAAACATGATGACTGCTGGTGGTTTTCAGTAACATCATTACCTCTGGGGAATACATCCCTCTTCCTCTTTCTGTGTCTCTCATCCTCTCAGCTTGTGAATGAGTCAAAGCCAATAATTTCCCCCAATAGAAGAATCGAGTTGGCAAGGCCATAATATACACCCTTGTCCACACCCATCACCATCGCCCATGTCTGCTGTCACGCATGCTCTCATTTGCACACATATGTGAACGTGTATCCAGGTACATGCACGCAGTGGCATTTGGACCTCAGTTTGGGCAGGAAGGCTGGTAGGCATAGGAGCGAGACTTTTTCTTGTCATGGTCCTCCAGGTGGAGCATGCTGGGTCCTAGAGGAACTCCCAACACACAAGCAGAAAACAATTTAATTAATTGGTCCCACAAGATAAAGTTGTAACATTCAAATAAAGTAAAAGGAAAGTCAGCTATGTTCCCCCCCAGGTACTCAGAGTTTTACTAGTGTGGTTTCAGGCTGTGGGGGAAAAAAAGTATTTTATGGACGTAGCTGGCTTTGCATTACTCCTGTGTATTTTGTAGTTTAGAGTCAGAACTGGAAAGGGGCCCAGGGTGTCCTAAACGCAGGCTCTGTTTTCTGTTTAATGTTTGCGGAGCTCTCACTCATGTCCTAGGCTGGTCTAGGTCTCCAGGGAGGACTAAGAGAGGGACCCTGCCTCAAGGAGCACCACAGAATGGCCCCAGGCAGACTGAACATAAGCTCAGAAAGTAAGAAGTTTCAAGTCAGAGGCGCAGAGGGAAGTTGCTGGCTGGGAAAGGAGGGACGAGCACTGTGCATAGCCCGAGTGCATCGTGGAAGAGATGTAAGATTTGGACAGACAGAAGTTGATGGAGGTGGGAGGGCATTTCTGGTGGAAGTGACACTGTAATTAAAGGGAGAGAGAGAAGTGGGGGAGGGGGTTTTTAGGGGATAATGACAAGGAATGCATGTAGAAGAGAGGAAAGTGTACGAAAAATAAAATATCTTTTCTGTGTTCCCTTTCCTACCTGTTTCAACCACTTCTGTTTCAGTCCAGTGTGGACACACCCAAGGCTGTTTCTCTGAAATGTTTTCCCAGGTTGTGATCACTGTCACCAGGCAAGGGTCATAAGGATCTGTAAGGCCTCTGTGCTCAGGACAGGGCACCAGAATGGAGAATTCTGGAGGGTGGCTAGGGGGAGGAAACACGTCTTCTACCTACCTACCTACCTACCTACCTACCTACCTACCTACCTACCTACGTGCTGCCTTTGCTCGAGTTATTTACTTTGTCTGAATTTTTCTTTTCCCATCACTTTTGTCTAAACCATACTCTCCCACCAAGCAACTCAAATGCAAGTTTCACAGGAAATTTTTCCTTAATTTCCCCAGCCAGAAGGTACTGCTTCTTCTCTGGGACCTTGAATTCCTGTATTCCTCTGGGATGTCAATGGGATTCTCCTGTAAACAATGGAAATCCCTAAGTGATGAGCTGTGCTCAGTTCCCAATGACGTGGGTGGTCTCTGTGTGTTTATTTCTGTAAAAAGTTCTTATGATGGGTCTTAGGTCAACTGCAAGCTGGGGCTCAATAAACGTAACATGTATAAAACAGAGAGGATAAAAGCTCCAATGCAGAAGCTCTGAATGAGCTCATTGAAAATGTACCCCACAGGGTAAGAGCGTGACAGCATGATTCCAGCTCATTTGATCAGGGTTCTGCAAAGGGACAAGTGGGTCCTAAAGCCTTGGGTCCTCCAGGAAGGCAATGAGGACAGGATGTATCACCACCCAGAACACAAAATGTCCTCAAGTTTTCTTATCAACAGGATAGAATGCATAGTACCTGCGGCTCTGGCCTGGGCTCTTCCAACTTGCTCACAACCAAACTGCCTTCTCTCTCCCCAACCTGACTTCTTCTCATGTTTCCACTGTTTCACTCAGACTCAACCCCATCCACAGAGCTGTGTAATTCCAAAAAGAGAAGGCATCCTCGGCCCTTTATCTTTCTCACCCTCCATTTCTAATCTCCTGTCCAAGCCATTATCATCCCCTCCCTAGATAACCACAGTAGTTCCTAACTCTTTGTCCCCATCTGTTCTGGACCCCCTCATGTGCACTCTCACAGTCAGCTAATTTGGTATCACATCTACAGCTCATTCCTTCCCTCACTGTTTCAAGCCAGCCAGGGCCTTCCTGTTGCTTTCAGGTGAGGTCCAGTCATGCAGCCTGCTAGGTCACTGCAAGGAATTTGAAACTATTTTACCTCTGCAATTTCATCTTCCATGACTCTTTCTCTCTGAACTCCAAATGTCACAGCCTTTGCTGATGGCATTTGCAGGCTGCCTCTCTCTCTGCTTAGCATGCACATCCTCCTGTTTTGAGTTTCAGCTTAGTTCTTAGTTTTCAGTTTGTCATTTTCTCAAGAAAGTCTTCTTCTATCCAACAAAATAGATCGTGTTCTTCTCTTATGGGCTCTGAAGCAGCCTGTTTCTCTCACTCAGCACTTTTTCACAGTTTATAATTAGACATTAAGAAATGGCAAAAATATATCTCTTCTAGTAGATAGAAACTGCATTAGGAATTGAAGATCCCAGGGCTTATTTCTCATTATTGTTTTCCTGGGAAATAGCACCTAGTATCCTAGGTTCCTGGCACCTAGTAGTGTCTAATGTGCATTTATTGTGGATGAATAAATTGGTTGATAATTTAATAAGCAAATGAACCACATAGCTATAAGTAAAGACCAAAGACAGCTAGTCCCAGGGAGAAAACTTCTTTGTAAATCCGGTAGTTGGGTTTCTTGCTCATGCGCTCGCTCTCTCTCTCTCTCTCTCTCTCTCTCTCTCTCTCTCTCTCTCATATTTAGCTCCTGGCCAATAGAATGTGACTACTGAAAAGACCAAACACATATCAAGCCTTGGACAAGAAACAGTCCAATTTAGGGAGTGGAGTCATCCTTTCTTGGATATTGGGACCTTGGCTTCCTGTGGCCTACTCAGACTAATCTCTTACCTCAAAATTTCTTCCCGTCTTTAAATGAGTAAAGTCTGGAGAGCTCCACCGTTCCATATTATGAGCTTTCTAGATTTTGTCTTAGAAATGGCCTCCTAACTTGTCTTCCTGGCTTCAGTTACTCCAAATACCAACCACCCTGACATTATTGCCATTTGCATCTCCTAATGCCATTAATGCCATTTGCATTCAGTCTGTCATTCTCCTGCCCAAAACCCAACAGTGTCCATTTTATTTACAGGAGGGAGCCCAAGTGGTATGATTAAGGACAATTTAATCCTCATCTCAATGTATCCTTTCCCCCTAATATAAAATGATCTTTAAAGCACTTCCCAACCTCATCGTGGTATAATTCTAACCCCTGGATATGGCATTAAGTGCTCTTTCTGGCGTCATCCCATTGTCCCAATCCAATTGTAGCGAACCCTGCTTCCTAGCAGACACCCAGTGTTCTGGGCAGTGGGTCTGCTCTCTCTCTTCTGGCTGACCAACATCCATATTGTTTCTCCCTAGCAGAATTTAAATAATAATAAATCATATGATACCTTAGGTCTTTGAATAAGGTATAATTCGTTCCAACCTTTCATTATGTGTTCTCCTTTAAATGATATCAGTCCTCCGTGTTAGTTAGGACAGGCTAAGTTATGCTGCAGTAACAAATTACCTCAAATTGCAGTGCCTGAACACACAGTAAAGATTTATTTCTCCTCCATGATCCACCTTCCAGTGCAGGTCAGCAGGAAGCTTTTCTCCTCAAATAAACTTAGAAACCCCTGCTGACAAAGACTCCATAACACGGAATGTTTCTGGGAACAGAAGGTAAAATAGAAAGTTCATGTACTCTTATTGCTTTTCCCCTCCCCTCACAGCCTATTTTTTGAATTAAACCACCTGGCTCTGCTTAATTACAGACAAGGAGCAAGGAGGTGTGGGCAGCATCTAGTTATCCCACACGCAGTAAATGCCTCTGCCAAGGCAAGTAAAACACTAGTGCATGCTAAATTTTCAGTAAAAGTCTGCTCATAGTGAGATGCAGGGTCAATTGATTTTCTCTCTATTCTGAATACAGATAATATTTTATGCCTGGAGATCTTATTAATTGACTGAAGGCCAGACTTTGGCCTTGCCTTGGTATTAGCTCTGTATTATCTAAGTCTTGTTTCTCTTATGATAAATGCCTTTAAGACAGTGACCCTTTCCAATATTAATAAATAACTTTCTGAAGCAACAAGGATAGAAAAAAGTACTCTGGGTGTGAGTGGAGCTTTATCTCTGGCAAATTGCATGATGTTGGGCTAATTATTTAACTGACTACAAAATAGCCTTTGATTTCAGAGCAAGGATATAGGACTTCCTTAGCTTAAATTTCAGCTCTGTCACTCTATGGGCAACTTGGGAAACTTCACAGAGCCAACTCATTTTTCACTTAAAGGTGGGGCAGAATGAATTGCATTTCTCTCTGAAGTCTTTATTTTCCTGTCAATAAAAATCTTGTTAATTGCCTGGCTGGGCTGGGCTTAACACTGGCATGCCCATTTGGTCAATTCTGTTTCAATTCCTCATTAACTCTGGTTTGGTGTTGCACAGTTCAAGCGCTGGCTCCTTCAAGATCGGAGCTAACAGGTACAGTCATTAATTTGGCTTGGAATCTTGTCCTCTCATTCATCTGACATCCACTACTTGTCCTACAAGGACCTGTGAGGGACAAAGAGAAGCATTAGAGGTGACTAGGGATGGCAAAATGGGCAGAGATGTGGGTAAGAATGTGTTCTCTGGAGTCAGACTGGTTAGGTATGAAGTGTGACTTTATCAATTTAGGATATTTCTGTACCTGTTTATGTTCATAATGTTGAAAAAGTGACTATAAAGTACTTGGCATGGTGCCTGGAAGGAAGTAAGTAGGCAGTAAATTCTGGCATTGATAATGATTATTCAATGTTCCCAGAGGATTCAAAAGAACCTATTATATGCCAGTGGCTGTTTTGAATGCTTGAAGTACATCAGCAAACTAAATAGAAATCCTTGTCCTCATGGAGATTACATGGTGAAGAAGAAGAAGGAGGAGGAGGAGGAAGAGGAGGAGGAGGAGGAGGAGGAAGAGGAAGAAGAAGAAGAAGAAGAAGAAGAAGAAGAAGAAGAAGAAGAAGAAGCAGAAGAAGAAGAAGAAGAAGAAGAAGAAGAAGAAGAAGAAGAAGAAGAAGAAGAAGAAGAAGAAGAAGAAGAAGAAGAAGAAGAAGAAGAAGAAGAAGAAGAAGAAGAGGAGGAAGAAGAGGAAGAAGAAGAAGAAGATACTGAAGATGGTTCCTGCCCTCTGGGGCTTAAAAATCTATGGGAGGAAATAAAGTAAGTCCCCATGTTGCCATGGCCTCACCCTGGGATACTTTCAGCTTGATAAATATCACCTGCTGCACTGTGATATCATTGAGTCCAAAGAACTCTCTACTTATCTTTCAACCTCCAATGCCTATTTTCTGAGTCTATTAATAAGTTTCCTTTATTAACTTTTCAACCTCATGATAGGATATGGCTATTATGGGTGAAAAGAATGGCTCACAGAGGCCCCATTAAACCAGAGAACATATTCTGGGGTGTTATAGGACAGAGTTCATTCATTTATTCATCTGTTCATTCAGAAATATTTCTCAAGCACATAGGAGGTGGCAGGAAATGTGCCAAACACTGTGGGGGGCACAGGGATGGGTGATGAATCACACTTCACCAGAGCCAATGACACACAGCAGTGGCTATTTCCCTAAGGTCATTGTGTGGCACCTTGTGCCTCCATTTCTAGCCTTGTTCTCCTTCCTCTGCAATGGGGTCCCTCCTTTATGGAGAAGAGGAGGGGCTGCTACTGATGGAAGTGTGTTTGAGCAGAGAACCACTCAGTGGAACAACGACCCAGGAAAACCGAGGGAAACTTTTCTGTTCTCTGCCACATGACTGGGAACAGTATTAGCAATCTCAAAGTCTCCAGAGAATACAATCAATTACATGAATAGCTCACCTGTAATTCAGTGAGAAAGGTTCCAACCCCGAGTCAATACCTTCTACAATCAATGTTTTGAGAATTTACTGAGAATGCAAGAGAACGTTGATGTTGCAGCTATTTGAGGGCTAGCTGGTCACCCTTAGATTGTGTATTTGTAACACAACCGACTCCTGGTGCCATCTCGTCAATGCCCAGCCGTTGAAGACAGGATGAGGTCCCTGGAGTGGAGATGGCCTCCTGTGAGATGAGCATGTAAAAGAGGGGGAGAGGGATCAGGGAGGGGAATGGAGGAGGGGGAGAAGGAGAGATGCTGGCACTGCTTCTAGTGTGCTGTCTATTCTGTAGGCAGTTGTAAGTGGTCCTCCAAACAACCCTGGAGAGTGGACAGTTTCCTAGTTTCAGTTTTCTCAGTTGCAAAATGGAGCAAGAAACTTTCCTAAGGCCTCAAAACTCACAAGTACCAGAGAGTAGTCTAAAACCCTGGTCTCCAGACTCTAAATTTAATGCCTTTCCTGTCATTCCAGCCAGCTCACTGCTTGTGACAGAGACTTGAGTGAAATAACTTCTGGATGAATATAGATGGTTTCCCTAGGATCCTAGTTTCTCAAACATGTTAAAAGTATTACATACACATGCACATATACACATCACCTCTGTCCAATGAGTCAGGAAGCTGGTAGAATGAGGAAAGTTAAATGGGCTTCTTTACTGCAAGACTTCTCGGTTCCTTTACAGGCTCACAAAAGTGACTTCTTGAGATTATCAAGGCAGAGAGAAAGGATTCAGTGGCTTCTTGGACCACAGAATTCTTTCTTGATGGATTACCTTGTAAAGGACTTTTTTTTTCTGAGAAAACATTCTCAGAAACTACTTTATTTTGCAATTTTCTTCTTTAGTTGCCTCTAAAATTATAGAGACATCACTATGACCAAAGGAAGACTGAGGGAATGGTAGCCCGATGATTAGCAGCAAATGTCAACCATCACGTCCATCCCTCTCTTCTCATGCAGGTCTGTTCTTCTAAGGCCTAGTATCCCCACAGAAGAAGCCTGACCTGGAGGCCAGGAGGCTTTGCCACCACCCTACAGTGTGACATCCAGGAAGTCCATTTCCCACTTTAGTCGCTAGATTCTGCTCCTGTAAAGGGTACGTAAGACAGACAAGGACACTTTCCTAAGACTCAGAATCTTGGGCTCCACTGCAGAGCCTGCAATTCAGTAGGCTTGGGGTAAGGCCCTGGTCTCTGTGTTTGTAATCACCATGCCAAGCGATTGTGGTGTGAAAGCTTCTTGACACTAGGGCCCAGAAGAGATTTATTCAGATGAGTGAGGACCACAGAGAGACCTCTGAACATATGACAGAGATGCAATGTCACACAGGTGCTGTTAGGTGTGTACATCTAGCCGACTGCCTGACTCTGTGAGAAGCTGGCTAACCCCTAGCCCAACTTCTCTTTAACTATCTTTATTATTCTGTTTTTATTCACCTCTAGATGGTAATCATTCACTAACAGCCCGCTTGAGAGAGAGGAAAAACATCCCTTTGTTTATCTTTAATTCACTACCTATGACAAGGCATTAAAAAAACCCATAAATTGTATCACATTTTCAAATGTGTATGCTGGAAATAGCACCATGGTAGTAAAGTCCATTTACAATCTGCTTAAAAACTGCTTGGAAGTGACAGTTTCTAGAAGAGAAGTTGGCCCTTTTAGAGAAGTTTGTCTGCCAGAGTTACATAATTCTAAGCTCTGCTTGGAGGCAAGCTGCCAAAAGTTTGGCTGCGGAAAAAAAACAATCATTTTCCAATTTCACTTCAAACCAGACATGGTTAATAAACTTTTGAATTAGGGAGATTTTCCGGTGGACATATATTATTTTGGTCATCAAATCTGTTATTTAAAAAAAAGTTCAGAGAAACGAAGTAGGACTAGGAATACGAGGGTATTGAAACCTTTTCCCCACAGGACAAACTGGCAGAGAAAGTTCTGACTATGAGACCTTCTTGGTGGAGAAGTTCACACTCCTGAAGCCAAGATGGCCCGCACCACCAGTTTTCACGGTTGGCAGAGGGAGAAGCAACAGAATTAAGTAAAGGTCATACAGCTACACTTCTTAGCTTCTTGCTGCTCATATTGGAAACATACTTTTTACCTTGCCTTTTCACCTAACATCATAACACAAGTGCTTCCCCAAGTCGCTACCAAGCCTTGCGTCATCACATGTAATGGCTGCATTGTTTTCTGTCCCGCAAATGCATTATAACTCATGTAACGATTGCCCTCTTGTTGGACATTTTGGTTGTTTCCATTTTTTTTTTCCTTCCGTAGAAACATATATTGTGATGAACTCTCAGTGCATGCAGTTTTCTGTATTTAAAACTATCCTCGGAGGAGGGATTCTAACATAGGTTGAGTTCTAGTTCCACAGCACTGTAAATTGTCCTCTTTACTTTCTCAAAATGCTAGGAAGAGTCTTTGAAGATGAGCTGGTCTGAAGTCACAGCATGGGAGGGGTCTGACTTCAAAGTAAACATTTATGAAAAGAAAAAAGTCTGAGGAGCTCTGAATATAAAGTCAGGTTGCTACTGACTACTAATTGATAATATTTATGGTTGAATAAGAAAGCTATAGACTGAGTTTGTATGTTTAATTCTTTAAATCTTCTGCCATGTATCACCTTTTTACTCATTTATTCCAAAGTATCTGAGAAGAAATGAGTCACCTGAACATTTATCCAGAAAGTCTAATTCACAATAGTAACATATTTCATTATATTCAACTTATACACTAGGCATGAACCTACTCTGAAGCAGATAATTTCTCCTGTGGCCTTTACTACCAATGAGGAGAGCTGTTTAATTATTCTCCAGACTGAAGAACCAAACACAGTTTGAGGAGTGACTTGTCTAAGTTCACAAGGCCAAGTAGAGGCCATACAGATGTCTGGGGCTGTGTTTACTGATTCCCAGACCTGTGGTGAAGGGGGGTGCTTCATCACACTAATGTATACCCGTCTCTATTCCTCCATTTATCTCTGTGTGCGATAAATGGCCCAGGGATTGTACCTCAGAGGGGGTCACTATCTAGATGCTGGGAATAGGTAGAAAAAATAATTCTCAGAAGCTACCTTTATGATGAGAGAATCATAAAGGCCAAAGAATTAGCTGCAATTCGATTATGCATAACACTGTTACAGCAGTTAAAGAGCGAGGACACACAGAAAGGACATGACTGACAAGCTGGGAAAGCAAGGAAGGCTTTGCTAAGGCAGAGACATTTGAGACTATCCTTAAAGGAAAAATGTGTTTACGATCAAGGGCACTGGCATGTATTGGGGAAAGATACTTAAAGTGGAGGGCACAGGAGGGTCATAAATGGAGAAGTATTAAAGGGCACGGACTCTGTTGGAATTGGTGATATAAATGCAGTGCCATCGGGTCCTAAGGCTTGGAGGGTGGATGAATGGGAGACAAGGCAGGAGGGACTGGACACTAGAGGGCTTGCAGGTCATTCTAAGAAGTTTGGACTCATAGCACTAGGTGAAGAGAGTCTAGTGTGCCTTGCAAGTTATGTGGGATGCACGTGTGTGTACATGTGCATGAGAGAGAGAGAGAGAGAGAGAGAGAGAGAGAGAGAGAGAGAGATTTTTGTAAATGACCTTAACTGTGGATGAGGGTCAACACACAGAGGGGGTTGACACTTGTACTAGAAGATCATTTATGATGCCATTGCAAGGAGGCAGATGAAAGATGAGGTTCTGGCCTTAGGCAGCGATGGTCAGGATGGAGAGAAAAGGCCGGATGTAAGAGACACTGACAGAACTGAGTGTCTCTTAAATGTGAGGAGTGAGAAAGTTTTGGCAACTGAGATATCTTCAAGGTTTTTAGTTAGGAAAACTGCATGGCTAAACTAGAGCTGGAGAGTATAAGAAAGAGAAGCAGTCTGAGGGGAGGAGGCTAAGAACGTGATTTGCTTTTGTGATATTCAAAGAGAATCCAAGTGGGCGTGCGGCAGCCGCAGATGCGAGCTGGGAACTCAGACCAGGAGATGGGGACTTGCAGTCTGTGTAGTTGAAGGCCTCGAGTGGGTGGGCTCATCCAGAGAGGACAGGCAGCAGGCAGGAAGGGAAAAGAAAGAAACCATCACTGAGAAATGTTGACCTTTAAAAGAACACAGTGAAAGAACCTGAGAAGGAATGGGAGGAGAGGCAAGGAAAAGCAGTGATTTGGAAGGAAAGGGAGGACATTTTGTGATTTCTCAAAATTTTCTGTTAGAGAGTGGCTGGGTAAGCATCACCCACCTGGGACTCTTTTGTCAAGCAAATGCTCAACTGGGGAAGACACAGGGAGCACTGCAGTGAAGTTGCCACAGAACTTGGCCTTTCTCATTTCTAAAGCAGGTTGGAGGCGGGAAAAGAAGGAAGGAAAGAAAACAATCCCATAGTCTCTGGCTCTCTGATTTATGCTCCATTTACTTGATCTCATTTGATTGTTTCACCTGCTACAAGGAGGGGTGGTGGTGGTATTCGATGGGGGAACCCTTTCCTTTGTCCTCCTGTTTCAGGCTTCCATCACAGACCTTTCCAACCTCTGTCACACTGCATCCCCAAGATGGATGAGGTGCCAAGCGTTTGCACACCCATTGGCCCACTGTTCTTTTCCCAGGTGATTTGAGGCCATAGAGGTTCTGTTTCCTCTTCTTGTTTTGGAAGTGATCTCATCCTCTGTCTCATCTCCATTATTCTCTTCTTCCTTTCCAAGAGTGACCTTTGGGTGAGGTACACAGTATGACTGTCTAGCTATTTTGCTTGAATTTGGTTCAGTTTTCAGGAAGGGTAAAATGTTAGAAGTGTTATAGATAGTATATTGGCTCTAGATCCAGGCTGCATGACCATAATTAGATGTACCAGTTGTTAAGCTGATGGTGACGCCCCAATTTGACTCATGTCTATTTTAATTTTATTCAGATTCTTATTTGGATGAGGAGAAAAGCATTGAAAGCATGATTTATTGATCTATGAGGAAGTTGAATTCATTCAGTTTGTAAATGACAGAGCAGGGAATAAATCGGAATTTAAACCAGAGAATCAACCCAGACTCCTCATTCTAGTTCTGTCCCTCCATGCTTCCTCTTCAGGTTAAAATTATATTGAAGAGAAAAAAATGTCTCATAGTCAAATTATGTAATTTCACTTACCACGATTTGTGGATTCACTTAGGCCAGCTTTGGATGTCCTGTTGGCTCCCAGGCTATCAGTTCAGGAAGATTCTGATCTATTCCCACGAGGTATATTCCACAATGATCTTCTCATGGGACCTGCTGGGAAAGGACTGAGCATTAACAGGACAAACACATTTTCTTTCCCCAAAAGATTCCACTTCTATCGATAACACTAACTCTCCTAGTGGGGAAGAGGGAAAGGGTCTAATTTCTCTGCAGGATCAGTCAAGTACTTTCCCAGGGAAGGATACTCTTCGGAAAGTTTTGGGAATTTCCCTGCAGGTTCTATTATGTTCTCAGCTATAGAGAATTCTTGACTGTTTCCCCTTAATCCTAATCACCCCTGCAGTGACCATCGGCATGCATGTGAGGATGCCTTGCATTTATTCCCAAAGTAAGATTGTATTGCTTTGTTTGCTCCTCACAATAGCTCTGCTAGTTCTTTTTCCCTAGTGAGGAAACTGAGTCATAGAGAGGCAATAAGCAGTGTCTCAGGCTAACCAGACACAGATGGTGACTAGGCTAGTGTAAATGTGGGTCTGGGTTGCCTGAATTCTGGCACTCTTTGCACCCTAAGAGTTGGTGCATTTAAAAACAAATGGCGGCTCAACATATAAAACTGAAAAAAAAGTAGAGGTAACTTGAAAAGAGCCTCCCTTTTACCTCCTGTGGTATCCCCCTAAAGCCACCCATACTGCATGCACTGACCCAGATTAGGTTCTGAATGTTTTATTAGATGTTTTATTAGAATAAAACATCTATTTTATTTTAAAATCTGAATGTTTAGGCCAAGAAGAAAATGTCTTAAGACAGAGAATGGTGATATAATAGAAATGTATTCAGACCAGTTTCATCAATTCTAGGTTCAAAACCATCTTCCAGCCTTACCTGAGGTAAAGGACTATAGCTTGAAAAGCATGAGATTTGGAATTAAAAGACCCAAATGCAAATCATGGCTCTGCTGGTGGGCTTGACAAATCGTTATTCTCTGAGTCTCAACATTTTCATAGATCAGAGGGGCTTTTTTCCCCTTTAACATCACAGATCCACAGTGAGATCATTTGAGGTGATGTTTGTGAAAGCTTTGTGGAATGTTACTTATTTATACACATGTGTTGGTACTGCTGTGGCCACTTCTGTCTGAAGTACCTGAGCTAAAGATATTTACAGATGTCACTTTTTATTCATCTACCTGTGTGGATCTAGTTGGCATAGTGTTTACAGTAACCAAAGAAAGTTTAAAAAATGGTTAAAAGCAACCAAAAGCAGGTGGAGGAAGATAACAAGTATATAGAGCCTGTCATTAACCAAAGGCAGGAATCTGTTGAATTTCCTTGTTATTTCCTTTGGATATTCCGAAGTCAGAAGAACCCGCAGCATTTCTGAGGTAGCATGGAGGGTCACAATTGAAGTGAGACGAGAAAACTGTGATCACTCCAAATTCACTAAGTATAGATATTTAAAAATATCCAAATTCACCCTGTGAGTTGTCTGAAATGTATGTGCTTTGCGAGCTGTGAGACACGCTGAGCTGGGACCTGATATGACTCAGAGCTGGTAGTTGTTGGTGGGAGAACGCTGAACTGAGTTTGGCCGCTGCAGAGACCCAGTCAGTGGGTCCCCAAGGCCTCCTGGGGGAGGGCTCTAAGGGTGAGAGTGGAGTGGGGTCCGGAGGGAGCCTGGGACCAGCTTCTTAAGAGATAACAAGCCAGGGCAGCTCCTACTCATTCTAATACATTTTAGCACTTTGATAAATCTTTGAAAAAATAAACAAAAGCCAACTGCCTCCTGCCAATATGTTATATTTGTATATCCGATAAGATAACTTGATTACACATATACCAAAGACTAGTGAATAACCCCGCATACTCTGTGCACTACTTTGAATATAGATCCATGTCACATCCAAAATATTTTTATTATTTTAAAATGTTAAAATAAGAAAATTTAAATAAAAGATTAAAATGTAAAACGAATAAATCTTAAAATAATAAAAATAAAACAAATTGTAGGTGAAATCCCCATATTCATGCCAACCTGGAATTTTATGTGGGATGAACAATATAACTTTTTTATTTTATTTTTAGTGGCTACATTTTTCTTTGCTCAATTCCTATTTGGAAATGTTAGAAATAAGATATTGACATGGAGGGAAGAGGTAAGGATTTAGTTTGGTTTGTAATCTAAATTATAGATTCCTCAGCAATGGCACTTGTTCAAATCACAATGTATGATGGAACATGTTGTTTGTTGTTTTCCAAATGATGCTTTTGAAGGAACAGAGACCTGAAATGTGAATTATCTTGTAGAGAATAAATGGTTTAACAACACTGCAAACTAACAAAATAAATTTATTTCTTAATTAAGGGTTCCTCATGAAGATGATTTAAAAATAAGGAAAAGGAAAAAGAAATCCCTAATCATCTAAAGATGTAGGCAGACAGGTAAACTCTCCAAACCTATTTTAGTATCTTATTATTCAAAGCATGATGTGAGCACCAGCCACAAAGAATCACCTGGGAGTTTGCTAGACATCTGAGTCCCACTCAGACCCGATACCTACATGACTCCTGTGCACATTACAGTTTCCATGGCTTTGGTAGTTTGAGCTCTCAGGGCTGAAATTTGGGAGCAATCCTAAACAAGATGCTACACAAGACCTCTGGAGTCACAGGAGAGACTGCTGATATTTGAATGAGGGTTCATTTCCCAAAAATGAGAGACATAGTTCTATGAGTGACCAACTGCCCTTTGGTATAAGTGGCTGCCTCTGGCCCTGGCTCTGGGTGAATCAGAACATGTGATTTATTGGACAAAGGAGACATATTTAGAAAGAAATGATTGCCAAAGGAAAGGAGGGTATGAAGAAATAATATCACTCATATCTGGTTCTCATTATAAAATAATATAACTGTTTTTGCATGCTTTGTAGACTCCTTAGGGTATTCTATTGCCACTCTGAGTTTTTTCCTTTTTACAGATTTAGAAACTATTTAATAGAAATGTGGCGGCATGGGAACAAAAATATTTTCTCACAAAATGTTCCCATTCAATAAGTTGCCACATATTTTTGTTCCATATGGTGCTTCATAAACTAACAGTATCTGTAGGCAATGCAACTGACAGAGCAGCAGAGGGGTAAATTTATGTGCTTAAAGTGGCCGTATAAACCCTTGTCCAACGATTTTTTGCTTTAGACAAAAGATAATTGGTGTTTAAAACAAAAAACAAAAAACAAAGGTAACGTTAATGAGGATTTTAAACTAAATTCCTAAGAAAGGCTGCAGAGAAAGTAAATTTGTTCATTTCATTCATTTATCAAACCTTTAATGATCTTTTATTGGGGATACAGAGATGAATAAAGTGTCCGTGCACTGAAGAGCTCACCCTCTGGTGGAAGAGAAAGAAAGAAGATGCTGCAGGGTGATGAGAACGCTCAGAGGGTAACTGTGAGCACCCTGGTGGTGCACAGTAGGAGTTCTTAGGTCACCTGAGGTGGGGCAGGAGCTAAGGGAAGTCTTCCTGGAAAACCACTTTCAAAAGCAAGCCACAAAGCTGTGCCCTCACCTCCTCCAGGTCTCTGCTTGGCATTGGTGAAGTCCTCTCAGACCATCTGCATCAAGAGCAGTGCTAATCCCCACCCACGCCCTCCTTATCATTTCACTCTGCTATTTTCCCTCTGCAGAGCTTACGACCATCCATGGTAGCCAGCCTCCCAGACAGCTCTGAACATCCCTGCATCTTGGTGTTCATGCCCTTCTGCAGTCCCCTCCCACATTTCATCAGGCTTAGAAACAAGAGAATATGGCAGAAGCAGTAGTATGTCACCTCTGAGGTTTGTTTTTAAAGGATACCATGGCATCTTTCTTGATCACCCTCTCTTTCTCTTAGATCATTCACTCTGGGGAAAGGAGCACCTGCCAAGATGTGAGCAGCTCTCTGGAGAAACCCCATGGTGAGGATCAAAGCCTCATGATAATGCCATCTGAGCGAACTTGGAAGCAGATCCGCCAAAGCCAGATCAATCTTCAGGTGAGACCACAACCCTTATGATAACTGGATGACAACCTCATAAAAGACCCTAAGCCAGAACCACCCAACTACTCTACCCCCAGGCTCTTCTTTAAAAAGACTCTCAAAAACTGAGATAATAAATTTCTGCTGTTTTAAGGTATTGAATCTGAGGTAATTTGTTACACAGTGATATGTAACTAAGAGTCCACCTGGTACATTATAAGTTTACTTATTTATTTTCTTATCGTCTCTCCTTCCCAAGTAGGATGTGACCCCCATGAAGACAATAACTTGCTTTAGTAACTGCTGTACCTTTAGTGCCTATAACACTACCTAGATCATAGCAGGAGCCTAATACACACTTGTTAAGTGAGTGAGTGACTGACACCTGCTGACACTCATTCTGATGACTTGAGTGGGGACTTACAGTGTTTCCATGGACATGGGAAGTCCTCATGATGGGAAGGATCATTACTGCTCCTCTGATATTGCTGGCTGGGCCTTTGGTAAGTGAGCAACCCCACAACAATAGAAAGAACTCAACTGGGAATTCTGGAGAACAAAAGGGGAGAGAAGAAAGGTTATGTTTTCATTCACTCACACCTCATAGGATGACAGAGTTTTTCTATTCAGATTCTGACCAAAGTCAATGGCAGTGGACCACTGCTGGGACCGGCCGTCAACGCAGAGTGGTCATGAACCACCCAAACTGGCTGCTGCCATAGAAATATGGTCCTTGAAATTATGATTCAGAACCAACTCCATGGATATCATAACCCGATCCCTCTCTTCTAATTGCCTAGTCTTGGGTTCTTGTAGGGCCAGTGAAGGCTGTTGTTCTTCAAAGCTGGGAGAACCCATGGGCCCAATCGAAGCCATAACTGTGGGGACCCAAAGGTCAAGAGTCCAAAGGTAAGGATGGAGACCAAAGGAGCAGGCTAATGATCATGGGCAGGTTGAACTTACTGGAGAAAAACAAAAGCAAACCAGAAACACCCAAGAAGAGCCCTAAATCATAGCTTTCAAGTTAATGGCTCTCAACCCTGCCTGCCTAACCCTGCCTTGGGGAACAGTGCTGGTTATTCATTCTTATTCCTTACTTTAAACCTACCCTCCTATGCATTGTTTTGAAATGATAACAGCTGGGGTTCTGCCAACAGCATTTCTCCTCTATCAGCTCTACCCACAGGGGGCACTAGAGGAGACTGAAAGGATAGAAAACCAAGAAGGGGTTTTGCTCTAGCCTGTTAGCTTCTCTTACTGTCAGAGTCACCCTGGCCACAGCTCTTAGTTTCAATAGGAACAGCTGGCTTTAGTTCCCAGTTTTGCCACAATCCCCGAACCATTTGTATCTGAGATACAAGCTCTAGCAAGCCACTTCCTCTGAAGTCTGGGTCTCCTCCAGCTCCAGGAGAGCCTTCCTCTGAGGTCAGATACCCCCGACAGCTGGAACACCCCCCACTGTCACTCCCTGAGGTCAGGGTCTCTCCTCTGCAGGGGCCCCTCCTCTATGCTCTAAATTTTAATAGTTCTGACTTCATTATTTTGGTTTTCCTTAGAGGTAGCTGCTGCTTTCTGCATTCCTCAATGAGTGGTTAACTTGTTAAAAATTATTTTAATCAGGTTCTTTGTTTTTGGTTTCTGCATCCTGACAGGACCCTGTCTGCTGGCATATGAAAAATATACAGATGTCTGGATTCTCTCATAATCTAATGTTGATTTAATTGGTCTGCTCTGATTAGACACAGCATATTTAAAAAGTCCACCAGTGATTTAAATGCACAGCCAGGGTAGAAGACCACTATACGAGGCTGTTCTTGTTTACCTCCCTGTAATGTTCCAGCTGATTTAAAAGACAGTGGGTGAGATGAACTCAGAGCAAGACCCTGAACTCTCCCCATTTTAAACAACTCCTTCAGCTGCCTGTCTGTACTCCTGTTTAGCAGAAACCACCTTCTTTATAATTTGGTTGAGTCTGCTCATCCATTGAAGAATAAGGTTTCTTTTGGCCATTCACATTTCCAGTTCCTTAGCAGATGGTGCTAGTCATTTAGCTGGTTCTGCTCTTCTACTTTTGTATTCAGAATGTCCTTGAACTTCTAAAATACCTCTGGATACCCCATTCTTGGTAAGATCAACTGAGGCAGGAAATTACTGAATGGATATTCTCCTGTCACTTAAAGCAAAAGAAAGGGTAGCTCTTGGGTATTTGCAAAGCAAAATATTTCTATTGTTTAGGAAAAATAAACCAGCAACCCTCATTTGCATTCAGAGAACATCCATCTTACACAGGTTTTTTGTGTGCGAGCTCAACTCCCTGGCTCCTTATTTTTATTAAATATTTTATGCGTGTGGGGAATATTGTCAACATTAATAATGGGGTTTCTGTTTAATTTCTTGATATAATTTATCATCAAATAAACTCCCGGAAAGAGTTCTGACCAACTGGATGGGACCTCGCAGAGAAGGATGGGTTGTTGCTGCAAAGGAAATGATTTCAATTTTGAATAACCAGGAGCTTGGGAATCTAAGGACCTGGTGACTTGGCAGGAAGCATTATAGAACGCAGTTAAATGGATGCTACCAGCATAAAGGCTTGCTGTTGCAGGTTTCTGCATAACATACCTTCTTATATCAGATAGGGAGAGGCGTCTCGTGAAAATGCCACCTTCCCTCTGAATGGACTTTACTCTGCTTAGCTGTCTTGCACTAGACCATGGAATTATTTATGCTGGTCTCAGATGGCACACATCTCAACAGGTAGCCTGTGAACATCCCCGCCTCCCCCCCTCTCAAATAAACCACATAATAGTTCAGAATAAAAGGCAATAAAAGGGAATGAGCAGACTCACAGGAAATTGGTAAAATGACAAAAGATGTACACACACACAGCCTCTACATCAAGCCACACACACACATTTATTTACCCTGCTTCTGCTCGAATCTCTCAGAAAGAAGTCTGGACCCAGCACCTCTTCTACTGGTTATTTCTTTAAGGAAATGAGATTTGAGACCTGATAGACTATAAAAGAAGTGCATTTAAGCAAAGCTGTTTACAACATTTCAAGAGCTTCTAGTTTTTGTTATAGAGAGAGACATGGGGAAAATATTAACAAGGAAAAAGAAAAAAATCTTGAAATGAGTTGGGAACAGGATATATTTCTTTGATCTTTGAAATGCTTTCTTTGCTTTGTTTAGGGTTTGGGAGAAATAGACATAGGGGGTGAGATGTAGGTTTCTAGTGATGCGAGAGTGGTTGGGATGAATGTTTATTTGAACTAGTAGTTGCTTTGGTGCCATCAATATCAAATTGACCTGGAAGGCTTCCAACTTGTTCTACTACTCAGAAACCTTCTGTGACTTTCCAGCACCCACAGGAAAAGTCCTTGAGTTTGGATTCCACAATTTTGTACCAACTTCCTTTTTTTATTTTTGGTCACTCGGAACCGTGCCCTGCAAATGCTCCAAGTTAGCCTAAGGATTCGTGTCTTGCACTAGTAGTTAAGAGCACTCCGTTTCCCCATGTATTAGCAACGATGAAATCTTGGATTCATTACCCTGCCTCTTGGCCTTCCACCCCCTCATCCATAAACTGAGGATGACAATGGGACAGATCGCATAAAGTCATGGTAAGGAATGTATGTAGGGTGACCAAAAGTCCCAGTTTGCCCAGAATTCAGAGGCATCCTGGTAAGCAAAACTTTAGTGCTGCAACAGGAAAACCCCCACAAACTAGAATGAGGTGTTAACTCTAATATGATGTACTGAAAATCAAACATTTAGCCCTGTGCATGGCCCATGATAAAAATGATGATAACAACCATCGTGTTCATTTTACTTCCTTTTAGCTAAACGTGCCTTGCATTTCTTCACTCCAAGCCTTTGTCTCCTGCCACCCTATTACCTATCAGTGAAATCTCTTACCCTTTCTCCTTTGCTTACCAAAATTCAGTTCATTTTATTTTCCCGACCAAACTGGACACTAGTGAGAGTCAGCACCATTTACTTAGATTTGTGTTTTCTGGTGAGCAGATGCCCCATGTATGTTTGCTGGTATCTTAACTAAAATCTATTTTTCACTTTAGGAAAAAAAATTTACATCTGTAACTATATGAAATGTGCAGAATATATACACTTGCCTGCAAGTGTACTTTCTGCTTAAGGCAAATGCATGCCACAGTGGCAGATTCTAATGCCAAAGTGTCACGTAATATACTTATGGTTGCTGCATACTCACTTCAAAATTGTGACTGAATTGTTTCACTATTTCCTCAACTACCACATGTAAAAGGAACAGATATATCATTCAGAGCTTCTTGTGAAATAGTTCAAGGAGTTTTTGTTGGCATCACCAGAAGAAATTCTAACACTGCAGGGTCATGATTTGCACTCAGTAGAATGTTTTAGAATGTTCTTTTTGGAAGAGATTGTATTTCACTATTTTCTTTGGGTAAATATAACACTTAATTATCAACACAATGAAACCATTCTCTGAGAACTAAATCTCTTATTAACAAAAGATTCGAAATGGACTTGAGTTTAAAAGGGAGCAGAAGAAATTGAAGACATGTATCTTTATCAATAATTACACAGCTGAAAATTATACACTGAACATAATTTTGCAGATTTAATTTTCTTGTTATTGGTGGAAAGACAGAAGATTAAGCCTATAAATTTAAAAGCGTCTGGATTTGTTTTTTCAAACTCTGACTTAAAATGTGATACATCAAATTCGAAAGTTGTGTTTCTTATTCCCCGGTTCAATGGGCAATAGTTTAGAGAGATTGGTCTACTTTTATGGTGAGTCTCAGAAAAGTTTGTGAGTGAACCATTCCTTTATTTTGCTTATGTCTTTCCATCCGTTACAACTGGAACCACATGGAAGGCTGATTATTCAATTTTCAGAATCATGCTTATATTTTCCATCTCATTCCAGAGTTCATAAATCTGAGACTCGATCATAATATGTGGATGCAACTGTTATTGTTTTCTCTTGTTAATACAAGCATAAGTTATTTCCCAATGTTCCAATGCTTAGAGTAAAAATTGTATAAATAGGTTTTTTAAAACGAGAATCCAGAATGACTGACAGGCTCAGAATAGATTTTGGAGGAATGGCAATTCTCTCTAACAGGACGAGAGGAAAAAGAGTTTAAGGTCAAGAGTGGTCTCTGACCCACCAGCGCAAGACCGTTGGGTCAATCAGGACTTGAGGATTCTTTAATACCAAAACCCTTCTCAAGAGAAATTCATAGCCACAGCCTCCCTGGGCCCTTGAATCTTGATTAAAGAGTCTGCAGGACCTACCGAGATGATCACTTTGTAAGTTATATAATTGCCTAATCACTACGTTGTGCCTGAAACTAATATAATAATACTGTATGACAACTGCAACTGAAAAAAAAAACATCTACACCACAGAAGGTCTAAATAACCAGGGCTGTCTGTGACCAGAACAATGTCTCGCCCCATCCAATCCCCTCCTCTACGCAGCCACACACACATGCATCCACGCTCTGTTTCAGGGTAAAGAGGTAACGCAGAAGCAAATCAAATAAGATGAAACAAAAACCAAAAAAAAAAAAACAAAACACACACACATATAAAAAGAGACAGATTTGTGTGTTATATCCCCTTAGACTATTGAACTGTAATGTATGGCAGAATTGATTCTTTGACTGACAGCAAAAAGGTGTTACAAAACAGTGGTTAAGAATATGAGCTTTACAGTTGGACAAAGCTGGTTTTAAATGAAGTTCTGCCACTAATGGGTTTAGCGGTTGTGGTCAAGTCCCTTCCATACTCTGGCCCAGTAATCTCAGTCTCATCTTTGATGTGGGCGATCACTGACCTCTTACATAGCAGTAATGAGGCTGCCTCGAGCTGCCAAAGGTTCTCATGACCCAGGACTTCGTGGCCATGTCACGGTGGTAGGACATACCACACTGTCACAACATGGCTCGTAATTGCACAACTGATACTTGACTAAGCAGATTCGGCTCTTAAACATATCGGATGGCCTCAACTGTTAAGGGTGGTGGTGGAGTCAGGACTTTCCATTTTCTAGACAAGGACATTTAGGATAATCAATAGCTAACTTAGCAAATGCTCACTGTACGCCAGGCCCTGTCTTACATATTTTACATATACCCTTTTACCAGATTCTCAGATATCCCGGTGAGGTGGCTACTTTATCCCCATTTTTTACAGATAAGAAAACTGAGGTTTGAAGGCTAAGTAACTTGTCCAAGTGATGGAGCAGATAGGTAGTAGTGTTGCCTCTCTCTGCTTAGGCTGCAATTACAAACTTTCTGTTAAGCTGAAGCTCCATTTTCTGTAGATTCTGGCTGAGCAGCCTCCTTGTGCTCAGGGACTGAGGAGGATGAAGCACAGGGCATGTCAGAAAGGACATTTTAAGCCAGAATTCGGCTGAAAGGCATGTGGGGAGCTACAGCAGAACTTCTCAACTCTGAGGTTCTAGGCCTTGAGCTAGAACCATGTGCCAGAAGTGACATCGAGAATGTCACAGAGAAAAGCAAAGCTTCTCAAATAAGGATCATTCTGTCCTCTGGGCTGTGCCCATGGGAGATCCAGTGTGGCCAGCGGGACTTGTATTTTAGAATGTCCTAATGGTAAAGAGTGGCTGTCCCCAAGTGAAGTCACTGTCCATTCTTCCTAGGGGTCTAGGGCTGTGAGGACAGCACTTGGTCAGACAAGAGGTAGTGCTTTCTAGGAGCTGACTGGATGGTGCTGATTTCTGGGAGTCGGCAGGGGGTCATGGGCAGAATAGAGGGAAGGCTGACAGAGAGGCAACCTGGCCTTGAACAGGGTAGAGAAAGGACCACTCCACACACATAGGAAGGGCAAGAGAACATTGTCCAGCCTCATCCTTTTTGGGCAGGTGGCTGAGAGCACAGCTGTGTAGTTAGTGCATGTGCTGGCTCGGGTGGGGAGAGAGGCTGAACCTGGGCTCTTGCTTGGACCTGGCAGTGGGCTATATGAACCTTGTCATAATCCTCCCACCAGAGGGATCCTCTGTGACTCCACACTAGGTCTGTCACACATCAAGGACTGCCCTGTCTAGTCCTAGTTCGAGGAGCTTATCTCGGGTGATGTCTGAGAGGTTCTCATCCTAAAACTGGATGGCTTTTTTTTTTTTTGAAGTCTCTCTCTCTGAATACTTTTCACTTCATCCTTCCAAGTCCAATTTAAAGAATAATTTAAATGAATCTACAAGTTGGAAGTTACCTTATTCATGAGCTCCTGGGGGAACTAAGTAGTAGACTCCAGATTCAAAGATTTTAATTGACTGCATATTTCTGCCATTGCTTTTTAAAATAAACTGTTATTTTTTTAAAAAAGAATTTCTAGCTTTTTGAAATGATTTTAATAATAATATTTAATTACCTTTAATCCAACTAATTCTTTACAACTTTTATTTTCATGTTTGCCTGCACCTAGTTATATGGATATAGCTACAATCACAGTATCTATATAATTGGGTAATTTTTCTCTTATTTGATATTTTAGCTTAAATATTTCCATGTATCCAAGTCTTTCTAATTATCGTTTTAATGACTGCATTATCTTTCATCATAGTCCATGCACCACAGTTTACTCAACAATTTCCAGAATGCTGCACATAGAGCTTGCTTCCCATTTCTTCTTGCTGATATTGATAATGTTGTTAATTAATATCTTTATGCACACAGCTCTTTTTCCTGTTGAGTTATTGATTCTCAAAAGGGAAAAAAGCCTCATATATTTCTAAAGTAACTGGTAAAATCTGCGAAGCAATATTTACATCCTCAAAATATGGTTGTGTGCAATCTGTAGAATTCCCTCTTATTTCCAGTGAGAGAGGAAGGTTTGGGACAGTTTTTATCAGCTGTCCCTTTTGAAGAGACCTATGAAGACTGTCCAGTGGCATTTGGGCAAGTCCAATTATTTTATTGTTCCTCTTTTCCCTTTCTTTCTTTTTAAATATTATATTACAGAAGCTTGAGGGCAAAGTGGTTCACTTTTATGTACATAATTAGGTTTACATAAGGCCAAGTCCAGGATGTAAGACAGAGTGGCCCTTCTCGGTCCCTTGTGAACCAGTAATAGTGCCATTTGAATAATTACCCATTTGATTTAAAACCAAATTCCAATGCAGTGCATCAGACACAGGAAATATGACACTCCAAATCGACCACACTTAGAAACACCTTTTTAACACTGTAGAAAATGTTGCCAGTTTCAGGCATAGGGTAGATATTCTGGGTCCCAAATCCCTAAAGTCTGTATTGTTTTAATTTAAAAATAAAAAAGAATGAAATAATTCTCATTTTATGGGAAACCAGAGCTATTACCAAAGGAAAAAATTCAAATAAAGCTAAATTAAAGCCACACCTGCAGTAATGCTTTAAAAGGGACCACACGAATCTAATGCTATTTTCCAAAGGCGTCGCCAGACTTGGGTAGCTGAGCAAGTGTAGCCTGAAAATGTCTCACAAAGCGAAATTTAGGTCATTTTTATTCATTGTGTTATGCAGAATCATAGAGCTCAGAAAAAACATGCGAATAAAACATCACGCTCAGCTTAATGGTCTCCCTTCATTTGGCGCCATAATGACAAATGCAGTGCCATTATCATAAGGCAAGTCCATCGCTCGTTGGCTGTGGAGCCCAGACTCGTGACAGAATTAGAATGCAGAGAATTGATTGTTCACAGTTCAAAGGAAAAATATAACATGTTTCCTAACCCCATGGGGAAGCTCACACTGAAGTCCAAAATCTGAGAAGGGGTGGGGTCCCCAGATCTAGTGACATAAAATAATGTTTAGAAAGATTCTTTAATGCACCATTTAAGGAGGACCAGGAGAGCAGGGAGTTGGATGCTTTCAAGGGCCTCTCCCTTGCTCTGTAAGGATCCCCTTATGAAAAGAAGTTTGTGTTAAGTTCCTGGTCCAGGTACTCTGCTAAGCTCTGGGAACCCAGCTAGAAATAATATAGACAAGATCCTGTTCTCGTGGAGTGTACATCCTAGTGAAGGAGACATTATAATAAACAACTTAAAAAATGATGCTTTATTAGCACTTTGCACTGCCTAGAATTGTTTAAAAGAATAACATGTTGATAGGATTATTAGACAGCACCCAGTTAAATTTGACTTTCAGATAATAAAAATCTTTTTAGGATAAGTATGCCCCAAATATTGCATGGTATATATTTGCACTAAAAATACTTCATTATATTTCTGAAATTCAGATTGAACTAGGATTCCTGTATTTTATCTGAAAACCCGAGGGGTGGGTAGTGGGTGAGAACAACATAAAATAGGAGGTTCAGGGACCTTTTCAAGTAGGAAGCAACCTGCCTTTTCAGTGTCTATGTGATAATAACCAATGGCAAACATACACAGAACTTGCTTGTGTTAAGCTGGTTCTAGGTTCTTTACATATACTGACTTACTTAATCTTCACAACATCATTTGACAGGTAAGTAAACTGAGGCCCAGACAAGGTAAGTAACTCGCCCACGGTCACCCAGTAAGTAAGTGGTGAAGCAGTCAGTCAGTCTGGCTCCTGAGCTTGTGATCGTAACCACTATTGCTTCTCACATAAGTCCACTATATGGAAGGGTTTGATTTTTTCAAAATCAAGACGGCTTCTTAAGCCAAGCTGTCATCCCAGCCAGCTGAGGAAGACAATATCTTTTTGCCTCTCAGTACACACTTCCAGTTCCCACTGCTGACATCTATGGGGTTATTTAACAACCTAACAGCACTTTTTATGTACAATCACTTTTGCATGCATTTTTATTGGAACATCATCCAACTCCTATGAATTAAACTTTATCATGTTCCTCATTTTACAGATAAAGAAATTGAGGCTTGTAGAAGT
This sequence comes from Cynopterus sphinx, assembly GCA_030015415.1. Taxonomy (NCBI): domain Eukaryota; kingdom Metazoa; phylum Chordata; class Mammalia; order Chiroptera; family Pteropodidae; genus Cynopterus; species Cynopterus sphinx. Next base: position 12,031,034 of record CM057382.1, on the reverse strand, counting down.
TAAGTCACATCTGTGACGGTGACCCAATGGTAGCAAACAACAGAATCAGAACTTTGGATCCTGTCAGAACATTCTGGTTGCTAGCCTACATCTAGCAGGTGCTCAGAAAAATAAATGTTGAATTGAACTGAATGCAGTGTGCTGGAAGTGTTAGCATCTGTCAATTAGCTTTTTTGATTGCGATGTAAGCGCCTGACATTAAGCTTTTGATTGCCGTGCATCCACTTCACAGACAACCATCTTGAATAAATACATCACCAACTATTCAACAGGATAAAGAGCCAGGTTTCCCTCCTCCTGCTATTCCCTTTTTAAATGCCCTGATTAACTTAGATGACTGACCATTTGACAGACCAGTTGCTTTTCCCTTCCAATGCTTTAATTCCTGTCCTTACATTTTAAATTCAGCAAGAAAGAATGAACCAGCAAAACACTAGGCACCCCATTCTCGACCCCAATACAGGTAGAATCCTAGGTCCTCTCCCTTGCTGTGTGCCTGGGTGCCTGGGTGTGCTGTGTTTGCTCCGGGACTTGTGAGTAATAAACCTTGTCTTTTCAAAGCTCCCCAATGGTTGTTGCTGAGGTGCCATCATAGTAAGAGCCATGAGAGCAGGTCCAGCCACGTTCGCTGTTTGGGATATTGTGAGTTCTTGCCGCAAATAGCTATCAGGCTTTAGGTTAGCCAAGACTTAGGTTTGAACTGAGGTTCCGAGGCATTCCAGATGAGTCATGTGAGTCACCTGACCTCTCTTTGGTAGGTTTATCCTCGTTTTATAGATAATTGTTATGAAGATTTATCCGCTCAACAAATATATCCAGGATCTACCATGGGCCAGGATCTGCCAGGGAGTGGAATCCATAGAAAGAGAAAGAACCTTCTTTCGGTGGGAGGGAGACAGACTAAAGAAAAAAACAGGAAATTATCAGACATTTATGGGATGTAAAATTTGAAAGTCTGAATTGGTAGAGAATGGCTCAAGGAGGCTGGGTTAGGTTAGGTGAGGAAAGGCTATTCTGAGATGACTACATTCAAGAGGCTTCTATCCTTCCTATATCTGTGGAGGAGGTTCCCAGGCAGAGTCAACAGCTAATGCAAAGAGCCTGGGGCTAGGAAACCACAGTTGAGGGCAGGGACAGGTGCAGGGCACTGGGGCATGAGGTTGGAGTGAAGGGTTTGGTCTCGATTCTAAGTTTAATGGGAGATCTTGGCAGGGTTTGATTAGGGCCATAACCTAATCTAATTTGTGTTTTTAAAAAGATCCCTCTGGCCACTGTGTGGAGAACAGATTGTAAGGGGCAGAGATCCTGATTGGGAGATGACTGCACGATGACTTGGATGGGTGTGATTGTGAAGATGGAAAGAAATGGACAGATGGGGATCACTTTTTGAAGGTCAAGTCCCTAGGATATGTGAAGGCAGAAGAATCAAGGATAGAATCTGGGTTTTGGCTTGAAGAAATGGCAGCTGATGGTGTCAGGTATCTGGGAGAAAATAAAATGACACACGTCAAGCAGTCCCGAGAGTGTCTAATATAGTAGGTGCCTTAGTCAATATCTCTGAGGATGCACTGAGTGAGCAGGCTGCACATCAGGGCAGGAAGCTGATCAGACACTCTTGGAAGGAAAATGCTGCCCAGGAGCCATGAGAATAGGCATTGAGTTACATCCTCAGCCTGGCTGAATGTGCCCACTTATTACTGCAGCCAGGGTCCATTCCATTATGCATAGGACACTAGAAAAAATCTTCTGAGGAACTGAGAGATGCCTGGTGTAGAAGAGGAGAGGGGTCTTCTGGAGCTAAGGGTCCAACAGGAAATAGCCACGTACATACATGAGAGGCAGATATGTTCCCAGGACAAAGCAAACACATTCTTGCACATGTGTGGCTAATTCCTCACCATTTCAGTGGCTAGAGAAAAACTCCCGAGCTCCGAATGGAGAGAGAACAGTCACATGACCCTGGCCCACAGTTCCAGGTCCTCCTCTCCTCAGGGCCCTGTTGTGAGGTACAGCAGAATAGCCAATAGGGCCAGATGAGAATCAGAGGGCTGGATGCATCCGCAGAGACTGACGTTCTAGTTCAGCTCCACTCTGTGCTGGACAAAATACCAGATATTTATATCTTTTCTCCAGTTCAACCTTCACCACACCACTGTGGGATAAATGCTAGTATTGCCATTTTATCGATAAGCAAGCAGCCTCAGAAAAGTCAACTCATTTACCCAAGGTCACACCGCTTGAGAGCAGGGCTTCACCCTCCTGGAGCTTCCAGCAGATCATCCTGTCTTATTCCTCATTGAAGCACCACCATCCTGCACATAGCAGGGGCTCAGTAAACATTAAACGGATGAAAAATATCCCTGCAGCTTGTATTTATTCATGAAACCACATTATTCCCTTTGAAGTGTAGACTGAAGAAGCCACCTTCACCCCAAGTTTCTCTGTGTGGTGAAGAGATAACTCTGCTCCCTGGAAGCCTAACTCTCAAGGCTTAGAGGTGTTTGAGAAGACAGACTGGCTTGAGGCTCACTCTCGTGGGTCCCAGCGAGTCTGCCTCACCAGGTGAGTCACTTGGGGGTAGTGAGGTCTTATGAGAAAAGCAGACTGGGCTCACCAGCTCCCAGAACTCTCCAGGGTATTGGCACCTGCAGCCCTGGTGTTTATATTCAGATTACATTTGATGGCACTCTAAATTGGTAGCTAATTACAGCATGCCCAAATAAGGTACTTTAATTACAGCTTCTTTAATTCCAATGACAGCTCTGCTTGGAAAATAGAGGGGTGAGTCGGATACAGATCTGCTTGCTCTGATCCCTGAGCTTGACTTGGTAAATGAATTACCAGGAAAGTCAGTGGCTTCTTACTCTGTTAGCTCCTCATAGAACATGGCTTTGTAGCTACTAGCAAAGCTTCCCAAGGAAGAGGCTGCTTGCAGCCTTCTCAGCCTGATTTCTAAAGCTGGTGGCCTGGCCAGTCCTGGGGACACATGTGGGTGTGCTGAGAGGCTGACCCTGCTCCTTCTTGCTGGGAACAGTTAGTTATTCAGCTGTGATGGCCTTGCTCAGTCGGCTTGGAAGGCAGACTGGCCGATCGTGCTGTCTTCTCCTGAAAATCACTGGCTATTGCCATCTCTTGAGCTGTACACAAATGCGACACAGAGCTTTTTGAATGGAGCCTTCCTGGTTTGGAGGGATCCTTAAATGTTTCTGTCTTTATGAAATAGGACTCTTCCTGTCCCCTGCTAAACTATAAATGTTGTTAGGAAAACTGGGTCCATTTGGGGGGTAAAGTTTGAATGCTGATAAGTGTCTTATTGAAATCACTTAATTCTTTTTACAAGATGAACTTGGGAAGGCCATGAATTTTAGCCATGCCACCCCTCATCCCTAATCAGGCACCTTAAGACCAAGAATCAGTTACTTTTTGATTTCCATTGAGCCCATGCCTTCCTGTCCTCTGTCTTCTTTAAATGCAGCATTTCCTCCAAAGCAGAACTGTTTTGGAGTTCTCTTGGGACTTTCCTATGTGTCACTATGAGTGTAATACCAATGATGAGAGAACCTTACCTACGATGTTAGACAATTTCATATAAATCATCTCATTCACTCCTTACAGCAAGCTCTGAGAGACAGATGAGGCAGCTATGGATACTCTCACACGACAGCTGTGCTCAGAGGTGAAATCGTGATCCCTTCGTCATCCAGTCGAGGGTCTGCATTATCTGATGCCATCCTGTTTCTTTTCTATGCCCGTCAACAAGCCTTTTTTGGCACCAGCACATGTTTCTCAGCAGCCCAAACTTCCAGAGAAGGCCTCCAGCTGATTCGTGGTGTTTGTTTAATTTCCAAATATGCCTATCGGTTAGAAGCTACACCAATTTAAATGAACCCCTATCTATTAAGTGCCTGTGTGTGCATGGGCATAGAGAGGTGACTGAGAGAGTGAAAAGCATACTGCTTGGTTTAGCTTCTAGACACACCTAATTCAAATCAAATTCCTTCTCCCCCTGCCACCCCCCATGATGAATAAACTACACAAACATTCAAAAGCTCAAGATTCAATGAGATAATGTAGTGGCTAGCACTTTGAAAAATGCTAAGTTAATGATTATGATGCTTTATGCATACCGGCTCTTTAATCCTGATAACATCTATACAGCATCTGGAGTGCTTTGTGTATACCATCTCTTTAAACCTGATAACATCGATGATGAGGTAAGTTCTGTTCTTATCTGCATTTTATAGATGGGTAAACTGAGATGATTGGCCAATGGTTACATAGGACCATACTTTACACCCAGGTGTGTCAGGCTTCAAACACAGCTGTTGCTCTTAATTGCTGTCATGAACTGCTTCTTGTGATTAAAACAGGGACTGGACTCCAGCTGCTTGTTGAGGGCATGTGATATTGCAGCATGAGCTTTGTATCTGGGATAGGGATCTCTGCCATTTAGACTCAGCCCTGAAGCACATTGGTCAGGATGAGAGAAAGGAGGGGGAAATCTATATTTGCCACATTCACTTCCTCCTATTTACTATGTGTGTGCAGACACCGGGATAATTATTAAAATTCAAATGCACTTGAGAGCAGGCCTGACTTTAGAACTCCTTTTGTCACTCTGTGTTTTCTCAACTCACAGATTCTGAACTTCCAACCAGCTCTTGAGGGGTTGGTTAAAAACCTGACATGAAAAACCAGGCCCTCTCACAAAGACAGACAGAATCATGGCCCAAGGCACTTCTTTTCAGCTGTACAATCTAGCCAGGGGGCTGTTGCCTATTGGGAGAATCACATATGTCTTTGAGAATCTAATGAAATATAGTTATGGCTACATGCACATCCACACTCAGCTCTGTATACAATTTCAGGTAGCTCACAGATATTCCTCCCCCACCGCCAACAATCTGTTTCCAGACTAGAATTTGGAGTTCACAGCCCTGGGGATGAATCTGAGTTTCAGCATCCTTATCTATCCATCTGGGTGGGAGTGAGGATGAAATGTGATGACCCCAAGGAAGAGCCTGTCAGCACTTACCAGCTTAACACGCACCACCGGCCCAGCGCCTGGATAGCTAGAGACAGGAAAACAAGCAAATAACTAAGCAAAAGTCCACAACCAGAACGAGAGAGACTTCCCTCCTCAAATGGGCTAGCACTCCGAGAGTAAGTGCAATTAGCTGCACGTTTTATGGATTTTTCATTAGCCTTCATAGTGAGCACTTAGTGGTGCCTTCCAGGAGTGTGGGGAGGGCTGTTGGAGCCACTTGTAAATGATCATGGCTCCACAGACCAGCTTCCCTCTGGCTAATTGCTGGCGGGAATTGATGAGTCAGCAGGTTCCTTACCTGCATCTTCCACTTGGAGCCGAGGCTGCTGAGCTGTGCTTCCAGGCCTACCTAGTGCCCTCCGCCTTCCACCCCACCATTTTCCAGCAAGACAGGGAGGCTGATCATCCTGCCACAATGCCTGTCCCTTGATTTAGAGCTTAGTAAGGGACTTTTCTTGAGACTGTGGGGAAGAGACGTCCACCCTGGGTTCCAGGGCTTGAATGTCTTGCTATTCAAACTGTGGTCTGTGAACCAGCAGCAGGGACTGTAGGGGCTGATTAGAAATGCAGAATCTCAGATCTCACTCCACACTTAGAATCTGCATTTTAATAAGTTCCCCGGGGTGATTCCTGTTTGCATGAAAGCTTGAGAAGCATTGGGGGGCATTGCTCTAATAATGGAATTCCCCTACAGGCTTGCACAAGTACTGGGAGAACTTCAAATGCCCCATGGGGAAGATTTGACTCTAAAAATAATCCAAAAATAAAGCAGTAGGAATAGTGAGCATCAACAACTTCCCCCCTTAGTGCCTCACAATCCACAAAGTACTTGGGTGGATTTGGGGCCAACTTTGTTAAGTGCTTTTATTGCAGCTCCATTCTCCTTGCTAAAATCTATCCAACCTCTATTTTCCTCTATTTTAAGAGAAAAACTGCTGTGAGTTTGAGTCCTTTCTCTGTCATACGCTTGATTCCATAAGCTTATGTAAATCCCTTAGCCCTTTAAAGCTCCAGATTCTCATCTATAAAGTGGGAATGATGATAACTACCTTCTTCACAGAACTATTGTTAGGATGAAAATAGGGTAACTCATGGATGACATTGAGCTTAACACCTAGTCTCTGGTGGATCCTTGATAAATGGCAGTTCCATGGTTTTATTTCTTTTTTTGCTGCTTTTTGTGAAAATGCCCACTAGAACCAGTTCTACAAGGGAAAAGCTGAGGCTGCCTTCTGACTGCCCAGCCCATCGTGGTTTCTTATATATTTGTAGAATGAATGCTTGATCTTTACAACAGCCAGCAAAGCAAGCCAGGTGCTCTTTTCCCCATATGATATGACTTAATCACAAAAAAAATCTTGGCAGGTAGGTTTTATTTCTTTCAGTTTGTAGATGATAACCTGGAGGCGCTGGGTTGGTAGGAAATTCACCGAGGTTCACACAGCTAGTCACCCAAGGCCACTTCTCCCCCTGCCTGAGCCAATGCCCTCTTTATTTCACTTCACTCAGGTTCATTTCATCCTAAATTTGTAGCTTCTCAGGGCTCAAGGACCCTTTAACATGAGTCCTAGGTGGAAAAGAGGAGATACTTATCATTATCTTTATCACTGACCACTGAGTAGCAGCCAACAAGAGGAAAATAATTTCTTACCATCTCCCCTAAGTCCAGCTTGCTGCCCTGCCAACCCATCTCTTCAGAATGTTGTTTCCCAACTTCTAGCCTTTGATCAACCACTTCCATTTGGGGTCTGTCTGAATGCCACCCATGCTATTTATTTTCTATTTTACCACATCAGTGCCTCCCCCCTCCACTTAAATGTGTTTTAAAATGAGACTATGTTGCTGTCATAAATGGAAATCTGGCACTAATCTCCACTAAGAGAAGGCAACAACAACAATAACTACAATGTAAACAAAATGTTCCTTAATTCTAGGCAGACAATGATGGCTGCAGAAGGCCCCATGCCTGAGACCTTTCTTCTCTTCCTCCAAAGTGAGAATAACGAGTGATGGTTAGTAACACTATGTTCTTGACATCTAAGCTTTATTTTTGACATAATCAGAAGAACTGGGAAACAAAGAGGAAGAAGCAATGAAAAGGAAATGTACTTATCATCATGTGATTCAGTTATCTAATGCTCTTAAGGAATCAATAAAATCATCTCGTAAGCCCCAGGAGTTCCATTCCCTGCAAAACAACGTTCTAGTGCATGCTCTGCCATTAGATGCTATTATTACCCAATAGCATCTATTGTTACTCAGCAGCACCTATTGTTATCCAATAGCATCTAATAGCATCAAGACAGGTATGTCCTGATTCCTCTGGAGCAAACGGGCTGTGTTTGTATCCCTGCTCAGATCCTTAGTATCCATTGACCTCAGAGAAGTTACTTTACCTTTTGCCTCAGTTTTCTCATCTTTGAAAAGAAGGTCCTAATAGTAACCATCCCAAATAGCTGTCGTGAGGATTGAATACATAGTGAAATACTTAAGACAGTGCTGGCACGTAGTCAGGGCCATACAGGTACTAAATACTAGTGCTGCTGCTGCTGCTGAGGCTGCTGTTGCTGCTGTGATGTGCTCTGGGCAGGCTATGCCAAGACTTTGCCTGCCATCTACGTAGTATCTCTCCACCCATTTGAGGAGTGCTGCCTGGCCTCTTTCCCTTCCGAGTCCCAGGCTTAACTATCTCTGATGGTGGAGTCTCCTCTGAAAGAAAAAACAGAGGAGCTGGGAGGGAAGTGCTCCAAAGGATGCGGACATTTCTCTGAGGGAGCTGGCGTGTGGTTGTCTCTTGCTGGGTATCAGGCACTTCAACATGCCATCTGTGTACTCTTTCCCAACAACTAAACCTGTAGTTGGTGCAAGTCTCCAAATACTTCTTGTTCTCTGCCTTCCACAACATGGTAGGACTTCCCTTCTCATAAAAAATTAGGCCTATCCATGTGAATGTGGCTTTCTGTGGCCAGTGAGATGTGAGGAGAAGTAATGACTGTCATGGTCGGCAGAAACTTTCAGAGCTAATGGGAGATTCACAATATTCCTTCGTCCTGTTTCAATAACTATGGAAACAAAGAGTTCCCCAGGATGACATGAGCAAGAGTTCCGGCCAACACGTGACGGAGAGGGTGGCAGAGACAAACACAAAACTTGGTTGCTTTGAGCTACTGATAATTGAACACTGCAGCCAAACCTACCTATCCTGGTTGAGTCAAAGCCCTGACATACCTGAGTTTTTGCATCTGCCAAGAATTTGCTGCCCTTGGTGTCCACACCAGAGCCAGGGTGCAGGTTTCAGCTGAGGTGGGCATGTAGCACCTGTAGCCACTCTTACTGTTTTCCCTTCGTCTCACTTCTTTTCCCCTGATCAGTATCTAGCAAAGGTGCCATCTTCCTGCAGAAACTTGAGAAACCATCTCCACTCTGGGTGTGTTCCCAGCCTAATCTCTGATTCTTGCTGAATTTCAGGGAAAGAAGGAACCTCCACTTATCATCCTAACCATTGCATGTTTAAGAATAAAACGGGGGTACTAATAATAATTATGCTGGAATAATAGCTATAAAATAGGATTGTCTTGGGCAAATCAGGATATATGGTCACTTGGCTTCTATGAGTCTATGATCACTGACAAATAATACGCATTATATTCCATGGGTAGGTCTGGGTCCCATCTTTCTTAACTGACCCTTACTTTGGATTTCCCCCTCCCCAGACTCTTGACAGCCGTTCTTCTTTGAGTAGTCTACCATTCTCTAACCAATTCTCTTATGGGAATTTTAGTCCCAAAGCCATTTCAGAGGGAAAGCAGGTACATATGGCTATAATTTCATGCAAATTTCCCCCATAGGTGCTTCACATTCTTAACTGCTATCTTGATCAGATGCATACTTAATGCCTTTTGATGGAGACACAGATGCAAACTGCTCAGTCCTTCTTGAAGCTGTAAAATGCCACCAGGTCCCAGGAGAGGTGCTGTGAGAGCTACTGGAATGCCTGGAGCTACTACACTCCCTCAGCATTCCCAAAAGACCTGAACCCTCAGGAAATGTGGTCACAAGGTAATAGAAGGAGAGGCAGGGCTTATTAAGTTTTCTTCTGCAGGCTGTTTGATTGCATTTCTGCCCTGAGCAAGGCTCATTTGCATAGTTGATTTACAGCTTTAATTTGAATATTCCAGTTACTTCACATGAACCATTACCCCAGTCCCTCTTTGAATTTTTCTTTTAACAATCCACTCAATGCCACATGGAATCCAATGAGGCCAGGAGCCTCTGAAATGAGAAGAATTGAATTCCCCTTTCTATAGGCACGGAGGAATATGAACGGTGGAGAATGAAAGATGAATAAACTGTTAAGTTTTAGAAATGCTCGATTCCTACTCTAGGGCAGTCTGTCAGGTTTAAGACTCTTTGTTAATAGCGGTCTGTTTTTATATATGACTGCTCCTCTAAGTGGCACTGTCTCTTAGTGGTGCCTCTTCTCTTTCCTTTGTCTTTTCCAAAAGATAACTAAAATTTACCGAATGCTACTACTGCTAGCACTAAGCTAATTAAGTAGATTACAGCAGTGTAAAAGGCAAGTTTGTCCTGGCCCTTGGGGAGATATACTCTTGCTGCACAAGACAGGTATCAAGAAAGAGCTCCACATTCTATTAATTAAGTATTACAAGCATCTGCTTTTTTCCATTTCTTCAGAGGTCAGCAGCCTCTGTCTCTGGGTGTGCATGCATCATATGGCAATAAAATTAGTTCACTGAGTTGTGTACTTAAGCATACATGTTCTGGCATTTATGTTATATTTCCAATAAAATGTGTACTTTTAGAAAAGGGCAGACAGATAGGAAAGGAAACAAGGTTATGTGCTGAATACGTTTCCAAAACTTGATGGAAAAGTAGGGTTTAAGGTAACCCCTTCCTAAAGGTACTCCGGTTCTCCCCTTGGTTCCTCTGCCCATGGATTCACGCTCTTTGCTATCTTTTCCTGCGGGGAGCTCCACCCCTCTTCTTGTGAGATAATCAGCAACCCGGTCCCCCCTCTCTTATGCTCAGCATACAATTTCCTAATAGTGCATCTTTGGGTCAGGACTGGGTTCCCAGAAAGTTAGCAAGACAGCGGAGATACCTACTGACATTCCAGCACGGGGAAGGGGATTCTGGGCTCCGGCTCTCACGGGCCTGGGTGGGAGAAGGTTATGCCTTGCTGCATGGTTTCTCTGACAGGATGCTTTGCTAATAGACCTTGCTAACTAACTTGATACTTCTTGACCCATGCACAAATTCACATTGCTGAGGATGTTATTAGAGGACGTTATTAAGTTCTCAAAAACAGTACATTCTCAAGCCATGGGAAAAAAAAAAGAAAAAAAAAAAAAGAAAAAAAAACTCAGTTCCTGTAAGCTGCAGAGAGCCCTTTTCCTCAAAGCAAGTAAATCCAATTATTATTCCTTCCTTCTTCCTGATTGAAAACTTTGGGGACTGCGGGAATAAAGAAGAGACCCTATGCTCCTTCATAAGGGTTCTCAGTTACACACAAAAAAATCGTGAAATATCTAGAGAGAGGTGCTTTTCTCCCTCTGTCTTATTTTGGGAAAAAGGATGAAATTTAGTTACGATTGTGGTGTCTGCAGCACAGGAGAACCATGAAGTGCCATGAGAGTGAATGGCAAGGGGAACATTAGTGGGAGACTGTCGAGTTGGGGCCATTTGTGGCCTCTGTCTCTGTCCTCATGGCTCACCTGTTCGTGTGCCAGTCAGTCTAGTTCTGGGATGGCTGAACTGGAAGGCTGGATAACATCGATGGCAGAGTTGCTTTGCCTGCTGGGTTGTTCGGAGCCTCTTCTGGGGTGTTTGCCTTCTCATGAGCTTTAATGTGAGATATAGAAATTTGAGGTCCACATGGATATGTCCATTCACATGTGGCTACCATGGACATCTTTATCGACAACCCTTCAGATGTTTTTCTTCTATGCTTCTGAGCAATCAACCACGGAGTACATTCTCACCTTGAGCCACTTATCTTTCTACGCAGAGGAGATGACCAGGCGCACTGTTCACAGTCCCACCCAGTAAGAAGATTGTCACTCTCCACTGTCTCCTTTCGAGGCCACTCCTATAATTCAGTCATTTCCCATTATTGGCATGCACCCACATCCCAGGCTGACCTACCTGAAGCCAAGATTGCCTATTTTCCTTCTCCTTTAGCTCTTTATGGCTATATGTGCAGCCAAAAGGACCACTAATTCAACTGTGATGGGTAACAGGGGGCTTTGGATGACTGCCTGTGCATTTTATTTGTGCCCCCCTTCCTGTGCTGTCTGACTCAGTCATCCTTAGCAATGTGTCTGACCAAGGCCTTTAGCACAGGTGCCACTTCTTGCTTGTACTACTTGATCGACTTGATGACATCAGTGTAATGGACCAAAAGACATTCTATGGACTATCCACAAGGCCCATGTCTCTTTGGACTGTATTATCCTAGAGGGGAAGAGAGTTAATACAGCTCTAGCAAAATTATTGCAAGGGAATATTTTTGTCAATTCTTCTTTTGCAGCAGGTAAGAACCTCCTTCCAGCCACCAGATAGGCTCCCTGGCTGTCACACTCAGCCTTTGGCTATTTTTGACCAACCTTCGTTTCTCTTCATCCCTCTGCAGGGCATCAAAGCAACTTATGCACGTCCAGCTGACTCCACTGTCCTTGTTATCATTTGATCCCCCATATTTTGGAAGGGCCTTGATAATCACACTGGAATGGGCATTTCCCTCCATCGGGGTGTTTTCTAAGGTTGCCTCAGTGGATCATCATCCACTGGGCCACTACCTTGTGCCAGGGACTATTTGTGTCTCTTGTCTCACCCAGGATGAGGTCCTCATCACCATCTAAGTCGTGAATGCACCCATGCCCAGCTTCCTCAGACCCATTCCCAGTGTCTACCTGGGTCACTTCAGATCTTCTGAGAAGCAGATACAAAATGAGATTAGATGTGCAAGAGATTCCTTGGAAGATACAACTGAGAAGAATGCAGGGGGAAGAAGCAGCAGAGGGCAGGGAAAACCATTAGCCCACGATGTAGAGCTGACATCTGAGAAAGAAGAGGGAAGAAAGGAAGGTGAAGACAAAAGAGTTCAGACAGTGTGGTTATGAGGAAGTTTTGCCAAACCAAAGAAGAAGCCCTGAGACTTCCCACTGAAAGTGTCCTTGCCAAAGGCCACTCAGCCAGTAATTTGGGTGGGTCTCCAAAGTCCACTCTGTTTTCATATCGCCGTAGCTGCTATAAGTTCTCATCCACTAGTCAGATTTGGCAGTCCCCTGCCATTTGTGGCTTCTCTCTGTGGTTTCCCCAAGGATTGGACTCAATTTGTATCTTTTCTCAAGGTCAGTACTGTTCACTAAATCCTGGATCTTGTGGGTACCAGGCTCTCAGCCATTAGCCAGGTCTCCTGGTCTTCTGCAGTGAGGAGACTTTACAAAATTTGGACCAAGAAGGTCGAGAAACATATAAGGAGGGCTAACTCCAGGATAATGAATAAGGGTTCAGTTGATTCTGAGGAAGGGAAATTATATGGAACTTGAGTTTTATACCACACACACACACACACACACACACACACACACACACACACACTTTCCTATATTCATTTCACCGATTCTTCATTCTGGCAGCAAACTAAACAAGGATAGGTGGTGTATAGGTTCTAAACTTCTCAGTATTCCTGTAGGATGGAAATGATATTTTTGAAATTATAAAATGGTTACAGAGGTGGAAATTAAGGTGGAAATCAGACAGGTTAAGTAACTTGCCAAAGTCACTTAGCTACTAAGTGGTGGTTCTAAAACCTAGGACAAGTGAGATAATCATCAATTAAGTGAGGTCCTGGCCCCCAGTGCCCTACATCTACCTCCTGTCACACCCACTGCACACTTAACAGAAGGTGTTTTCACAGAAAGAGCAGAAGCTTTGGAGTCAGGCAGGCTTGAGTTCTAAGTGGCTATCCATTTCCAAACATGAGTTTTGGGGCATCTTAAGTTCTTAGCCTTCATTTTCCTCATCTGTGCAATAGACTTAAACATACCTAATTTATAAGATTGATAAGTTACTTAAATTTGCACATGAGAAAGTAGCTAGTACAGCCTGAGCACATGGTAGGGGCTTCATCAATATTAATTCTCATCTTAGAAGATACTGCTATGATGGACAGAGCCACCTTCTCTATGTCCTAAGGCAGCAAGCAGTCTCGGAACAGAGGCCTCCTCCTTCTCCACTGAGAAACTGTGCATCAACCTTGAGGGTGTCATTTAGAAGGCAGTTGTACCAATAGCAATTAATTTCCTCATTCCTGGCTTTCTTGTTAATTATTCTGAAAGCATTCTTAGATTCTGTCAACAACCTTATTCTCAAAAGCATAGCCATTTTTCATTCTTAATAAAATCTCCTTTCTGTTTTCTCCTTCCTTCTGTTTCAGGATGGAAAATAACTTAATCCTAGAAAAATTTAAGAATATGGAAAAATAGCAATAGAGCTCCACTTCAATTTCCACATCTGCAACCAATATCTGCCCCCTAAGAGAGAAGCTGACCTCTCCTCTATCTACTGCAGGCAGGGACCTCACATTCTCTGCCTTGCTGTCTTCACGCCAAGGCTCCACATCAGTGATGGTAGGTTGTTATTCCCTCTTCAGACATAGAGAAAATGATGCTGAGAGAGGTTACCTACTTTGGCCAAGAACCTACAGTATGTGTTGTCAAAGTCAGTATTTGAGCCTGATATGTCTGGTTTCAAAATCCATGTGTATTAGATATGTGCCATTTATGCCTAAAATCACACTCATGCACACACATACGTGCACACACACACACACACACACACACATACACTCTCACACACTCCCGTTTCTGGTCTATCATAGAGAGAAGGAAGTACCTGCCTTTCTATCAGCTTCTGACCTCCATGTTTTAAGCCATTGTCTCTTTGATTCCAGTAAATGGCCAGGAAATGGTAGTTATGAATGAAACTTATTCCTTTGTATTCAAGAAAAGTGTTTTTTTTTTCAGCCCCTTTGTATACAACCTAAAGGGTTCTCCTCAGGTCAGTGGACTAGCTCAAAAACAGTAATTCTGTTATTTTAGGACGATTAGGAGAATCACAAGTTCTTTGTAGGTGGGTGCCAAGTCATTTACTTTCTCTGGATCTCAATACAGAGTTGAGCTCTTATGAATTAATGAAATAAAAGACAACACATCAAGGAGCATCATGGTGCTGAAGAAAGTTCTTTGCAGAAGGTTAAGTTATCTGGGAGACTCATCTTGGCACTTCTACTAACTGGCTGTGGGCCTTGGGAAAGTTGCTTGCCTTGGCTGAGCCCATTTTCTCATTTCTAGAATGAGAGGTTGAACAGGACAATCCTTCAGGTCTCAGTCTCTTTGTCTATGGCATTGAGTCATGCCTTTGGGACTGTCTTCTAGCCACATCTCCATATTTGGGAACAGACTATTGCATTTATATGCATCTCTGTCACCTGTCATACCCACTGAAGGACAAACACACATTTTCTTTATCCCTCTTCTGAGAGTATGAATTTTAAAGGCTAGAGGAACCTTTTCCCTCATTTATATTATTTGCAAACAAATAGGTTCTCCTATGCAAAGAAAATGAAGTCCACTCATTTTGAAATATCTTCTCCAAAGATAATACAGGTTAATTTTCCTAAATATTTCAGAATCCCATTTCTATGTCAAGCAAACCTTCCTTTATATAACTTTGATGGGCAGGGTTGAGTCAACACTATTTCAATCCGAGTGAAGTCTATCTTTGGGTTAAACTGTAGAGAAAAATGACATGAGAAGTGACCCTTAGTTTTCCTTGTGGTTTTGGTTTAAAGGTGAAGGATGGCATTGCTGGTGTCTTGAGGCCATCTTTGCTGCAATTGAGAATCATCTCCTGACCAGTCAAATGAGTTTTAATTACTGGAAAAGTAGGCAGGTGTCTCTTAAATGCATCAAACTGTTTCAAATGTCTTTAGCTCAGATTTGGAGCCAAACTCTGAAAAAGAATTCAATATATCAAAACGCCTCCTCTTTCTGAAGGTGAGAATAAGTGATGATTCCCAGCATACATGGTGAAGGTTGTTCTCTAAATGGTTAGGAAGCATCACTAGGTAAATATTGGCTGGAAATATTGGGAAACTAAACATTTCCATGTGGTCCAACCCAAGGGCATGGATGACTTCAGGTAAGAGAGGCTAATGGGAGACAGGGGTACCAAAGGCACCCAGAGGATAAAGTGTTGGGGAAGGAATTCCAGATTTGGTTAGATCTGGTGAGCCTCAACCTGGCCAGAGACTGAGACTATTAGGTAACATCTCCGAACAAAGAAACAGAAAGATGCTTCTACTTAGACCGTTTTATTGTTCTTGTCCCAATCTTTGGTCAACATACTATGAAGAAGAGTAACAGCAGAAGAAATTGGCATGACATTGCTGTCAAGATAGGTGCCCAACACAGGAGGCTCACTGCCTGAAAGGAAGGCCTAGGCCCCAGGATGGCTCTTGGTTCCTTCACCCAATGCCCTTGTGCAGGACACAACCTACACAACCGTGTGTGGCAGCCCTGGACCTCACAGTCCCTCAGAGGTGCCAGGCTTTCTCTTGAATTAGGAACTTATACCAGCCTGGAACACTCTCTACCCCTCCTCCAGCCCTTTGCTGGTCTGTGGCATATTTACCTCTTAGGTGTTGGCTTAGCCATCATGTCCTTGAACTGCAGCCTGGGTTAGATGCCTGTTTTAGGTGTCCCTACCTTACCACTTGTAACTCAATTACAATTGCCTATTCTTTGAATCGTCCCTGTGAGTTGGCAGCTTCTAGAGGCCATTGACGGTGGGCTGGGCACAGAGTAGTCACCGGTAAATGTTTGTTGCAAAATGGAGGGGAAGGTGAGGAGAGGAAAGAAGGTAAAAAATGTAAAGGAAGGCAAGAAGAGACAGAAAAAAAGAGAGGAAGAGAAAAGGAAAGAGAATATGGGAGGGAAAGAGAGACACAAAAATGTAAATAAAAAAGAAGAGAGTGAAGGAAAAGGAGAAAAAGAGGAGAGAGAAATATGGAGAGAGAAAGAAAAAGAAGATAAAAGAAAAAAGAGAGAACACAGAGGCCCAGGTGGTGGCCCATGGCTCTTGGTTTCCTTGCAGGCCCTGCCTGTTTCAGTGGCCTTTTTCCTCTTTCCTCGCTTCTCACCAACATCATCACACCTCATCTAATTAAAGTCTGTGTCTCCAGCACAACCAACTTCTGCAAAACAGTTTTCCTTATGAGGAATGCAGCAAGCCCGGGGCTTGCATCTTTCCTCTCCCAGAATTCTGTTCCAGAATTTCCATCAGCAATATCTAGGCCCAAATCTGGGGAGTGGGCTTATGTGGCTCAAGCCAGCTAAGACCCCTGGTCATCAGGCCACCTCATTTGAGTTTAATAAGATCCTTCTGAGCCATGGAGAGCTAAGAGGCTGCTGCAGGCTGTGCAGGCTGCAGAGTAAATTGTTTTCCAAGCTTATTAAAAGCACTTCCTTAGGGAAATGTCCCCTTTCTGCCAGAGTTGGGGCTCACAGTCTTGTTCTGGGGCCTCTTGTGTGGTGATATGTTCTGCAGAGGGTTTGGGGTCTGGGATTTCCCAACAGACTGATGAGAGATTTGCTTGGTTGCTGGGGGATTGGGAATTGCATTAAGTTTCCATTTAAACTTGTGATTTTAAACTTCCAACAGCATTATCTAGGGAGCCTGTTTAAAATGAGCAATCTGAGGTCCCAACCCCATAGATTCTGATTCATCCGTTTGGCGAGGGCCCTGGGAGTCTGCCTAGTTAGAAGGCATCCTTTTCCTGCTTAATTCTGATGATGATGCAGGGACCCAGGGCCCTCAGGGAGGGGCCAGGCCAGGGAGGCTGTGGGCTGGCAGCTCTCAGTGCAGTGACAACGTTGTTGCTGACTTTGGGTCCCACCATGAGCAGGAAAGCAGCTGGTGGAGTCTCCAGCCATGTCGTTTCTGGGGAGGGGACAATGACCATTTTTCACTCGGGGGCCGGCTCTTGGTGGATTTGGAGTTCAGTGTTGGGGCCTTAGTTTTCTCTTTCCCAGTACTATTCCTTCTTGCCTGAGGCACCATCACTGGGAATTGGGCCACACCACATTCTCATTACCTTCTAAGATAGTTCCGTGAGGGGATGGATGCTGCTGTCCCCAGTGAGGACACAGATGGTGGTGTGTGATGTAACACTGTCCTGAGCTGGCTTTTTCCAGGGAAGCTGCAACCTAGGCAGAAAGTTACACATTTTGCAGGGCAGGGGTAGGAGGGTGGGGAATAGGAGAAAGTAAAATGATGAA
This sequence comes from Cynopterus sphinx, assembly GCA_030015415.1. Classification (NCBI taxonomy): domain Eukaryota; kingdom Metazoa; phylum Chordata; class Mammalia; order Chiroptera; family Pteropodidae; genus Cynopterus; species Cynopterus sphinx. The sequence goes on along the minus strand of CM057382.1, from coordinate 12,013,622 downwards.
GACCCCTCTGGCAGTTCATGAATGTGCCCTGACAAGGACAGACGGAGCAGGGAGAAGGGGTGACAAGGAAGGGTGGAAGGAGGGGAGATAAGAGAGTGAAGCAGGAGCTGGAACCCTCGTGTCCTTATCCTCTCTCAGCTGCTAATTAGCTGTGGGACATGGTACCAGCCTGTGGCTCTAAGGCTTCCCTGCACACCCTCAAAATGGATAGCCCCCTGCTGGTGAACTCCCAGCCTGGAGTCCTTTTTTTCCTCTCACTTGACTTCTCTGAAGTGATGCTTTTTGTTATGTGTTTTCTCCCATTCCACATTCTCCTCCCCTCCAGCTTTGTTTCCCATCTTCTAGAGACTGCTGTTGAATAATGAATTCTTTTTAAAAAGAACTTTTTAAAAGCTGTGCATCCTTCCACAGACAGTCTATTCAGTCAGTTCTTTACTGCTTCACCTTTTTATAAAATCAAGCAATCGACTTATCAAAGTGTAAGGTCTTGTCTCCAGGAAAGTGAGCAGCACATCCCCCCAAGGTGCTAACTGCTCGGTTGTACCAATCAGAGGTTGTAGATCACTTGCCCAACAAACTGTAATCCAGGTATTCCGCGGGCAGAACTTAAACTCTCAGCCACCTCTCTCTCCTGCCTCTTGGGCATGACAATACTGTAAAAGGGTCAGAAAATACCTGGGAAGCATCAAGGGACAGCAGGTTGGTGTTGCCCCCCACTGTGGGGATGCTGGATATGGGTCTAGTCAGGTGTCTTTGAGCTGCTTCACTGAGATCTAGCTCTCTGCCTTCATCCCTTCCATCTGCTCCCACATCCTTCTAGGACCTCAAAAAAAATGTGTCTGACAGGTCATTGGATTAGCAGGGACCAGCAGCCTTAAGGTGCCTCTCCTTGTGAGATTAACAAGAATGCGTGTTAAATCCACCCCCTCTCCCCACTGCCTTAGATTTCAGTATCTCTCTTCTTTCCTCCATATCACCCCAACTCCTGTAAGACTTGAGTAGGGACTTAATGCTCTGAAACAGATATGCAAGACACCCAGGAAAGTTTGCAACTTTAAAAGAGCTTTTTAAAATTTAGAATAAAACGTAGAAGCAAATCACCACTTCCTGATTTTATCCTATTTGTAAGTTTTTTTTTAATCAGGACTCCTCCTTCCTAAATCAGACTGCGTTTGAGTTATGAAAAAAATATGATTGGAAAAAGAAACCCTATAAATAGAGTAAAAGGATATTCAAGGTGTATAATGCAAACATCCTAGCTCCTCTCTTGACTATAACTTTTAAACCTAAAATGTTCAATTCCATTAAATTGCTTCCAATTTATTCATTGAAAACAAAGCCCAGACAGACTCAATTATAGCTTTTCCAAATTAGAATTCATCTAGTCCCCACCCTGGGCTCAGACCTAGCGGGGTCTCTTAGCCCTGTCTCCTCATGCAGACAACAATCACGCCCTTTCTCTGGTGGGTTTCTCAGATGTGGGTGGGGGGCACGAGGCACGGACAGCTGCCCCGATCCCAACAATGATCTTCATGTGCCTGTCATTGCTGGAATGTGGAACACAGGTGAAGAAAAAATAGATCGGATTGCCCTCATCCTGCCTTTCCCCATCACCACAGAGGGCTTGCAAAGATGTTTTTGGTATCACGTGGCAAGAACATTGCTAGGGAGAGTCCTTCAGAAGAGTCTCTGAGAGACCTAACATTGTGCTCAGCCAGAAAGCTATAAAAATGGAAGAAAAAAAATCAAAAGAGAAGGTCAGACAATACAAGCAGAGTCTCAAGATAGTATTAGATGGAGATTTAAAATATTTGAAGATGGATGTTCCAAAAAGATTATTTTAAGAATAAAAGACTGAAAATATGTACCATGAGCTACAAGACAAAGAGAATTCTCCCAATATCTAAATGTTTGTAATATTCAGTATCTGTTTGACAAGAAAGGCATTTCACAATGAGTTTCTACCTCTCCCTGTAAGCCACTCTTCCACACACATACGAAACGACACTAGTATTTTTCCCTTCCCTTTGCTGTCTCTAGAGTTTCTGTTTTAGTCTGTTGATTCTCAGATACTCAGCAATGTTCAACCAGCAGTTAGATGATATTTTTACTGCTACTGCTACCACCAGCAATAACAACTAAGGTTACAGAGCACTCACTGTGCCCCAGGCACTGTTCTAAGCATTTCGTAAGCACGAACTCATTGATCCTCGTAGCATCTTCCTCACAGGATTAAATGCCCACCTAATATGAAAGAAAGTGGAGATATAAACAGTCTATATTAGATGCCCAAGGTTACACAGCTCATAAATGAAAGCATGGTAGAGAAGCCGGAGGAAAAATCAGAAGACTGAATCAATTAGGTTCAGTTGGTCCACATAATATGGGCCTGGAAGAAGAGAGAAAAGCCAGCTGGGCTGGGCATTGAGACAGGCTTTGGGGATACCAGGGCAAAGAGTCCCTGGGAAAAGAATTAAAGGGAGAAAAGATGCTTTTCAGAAACATTGTGATACTTTATGAATTGGATCAAATTTAATGTTCTTCAAGGGACACAAGTAAACATGGGGCTTTCTTTTATAGGACTGTATGAATTGGACTGGGTTCTCAGGTCATAGCTCCACAGACACTGGGACATCAAAGGACCCTGCTTTTAGGAGGGTCACACATCTAAAGTGCTTTACGGTTTCCTATATGTGATCTCACCAGATAAGCACAATAACCTTGTGAAGATAAGAGATAGTGATGATGTGTGTTTGTAGGGAGAGAGCAGGGAGGAATGAGGGATCTCCAAATAGCTTAGAAACAAGATAGCTTCTCTGATAATTAAACTGTGAAATCAACAGTAGGCCCATTCACTTAACAAATATTTACAGAGTACTTATCATATGGCAGCAACTGTTCTGCGCAGTGAGATAAAGCAGTGGACAAAATAAACATTGTCTGGGGTGGGGCTTACATTCTAGTAAGGAGAGAAAGAAAACAAGTAAATAAATGAGTCCGTATTTACCATAAGGACAGTTAGTAGCTGACACAGGGGCTCTGAGCAAAGATGTGCAAAGTCATCCTAAGAAGATTGGATATCTACCAGCAAGCTCTCACTTGCACCTTTGGGAGTGAACATGCCACTCACCAGAAGGGGAGGAGGTTGAAGAGCTACAGAGGAATGGAAAAAGGAGTTACAAGAGCCCATTATCAGCAGAAGAGACATATTTCAAATCAAGCTCTACCTACTCCAAGCGGTGTGGCTTTCAGCCACTTACTTATTCTCCTTAGTTTCCTGAACTAGAGTAATGGTGCCTACATCTTACATTTTGGGTGTGCATTAAACAAAGCAACATCTATAAAGGGTTGACCACAGTGAGTCCGATAATTCTTGCTGCTCTCAATATTATTGCAGTGTCTCACTGAAGAAGCTGCTGGCTCAAGGGGAATAGGTGGCACTCATTAAGTTGACTATGAAGACTGGCAAACATTTACGATCAGAATCCAACTTGGTGACCGTGGTCCTTACTGCTGATCACAGACCCTAAACACTGGATTAAGGAGTAGTAGAAAACTAAGCGTAGACAGAAAATATTTTACAGAGAAACCAGAATCAGATTGCCTGTACATTTCTCTATATTCAAAAGTCTTCTTGTTCAATTTTCTTCTTAACAAAAAGAAGCATCAGCCATGGTTAGCAAGCCCTAACTGGGTGATATCCTGACACCCAGGTTCTGGAGAATACAAGGTCAACAGTAACAAAGGGCCAACCCTAGTTTTCTGCCTCAAGGAACTCACAGCCTGGCTGGGAAGTGAGATCTACATGAACTCCTGGATCAAAAACCCCAAAGTAGCACAAGATAAGGGCAAGCCATGGGGTGCCCCCTAAGCGCCACAGAGGAGAATAAGACAAATGTTTCCTTGAGAGGAGGCAGAGTCGTTAAAGGATGAAGAGAGAACACTTTCGTGGGGCACCTCCTGTGAGCCAGCCACCAATCTTAAGCCCATTTTAGAGATGAAAAAACTAAGTTTTTTGAACTGAGTCATCCCGCTAGTCAGAGACTGCCCCTGGATACAAATTCACATCTAACCTCAGATCCTTTGTTATTTTCCCTTTTACAGGGAGACAATCTAGGGTGACAGTTCAGTGTGGCGGGATCTGGGGACAGAGCTGGGATTTCAATTCACCTAACTATAATTTGGACAAATTATTTGATCTCCTTGTGCCTATTCTCTCAGATACAAAATATGTTTCAGGAAAATCTCTCTTGCAACATGGTTGAGGATTAAATGATAAAATCCTAGTCTAGCCCTGTCCTCAAGTGCTGTCACCTTATGACAACTCCAAAGTTCTTAAGACTATAACACTTAGGCAGAAGAGGTACCTTGAGAAGGGAGGGAAAGCAGGGGAGACTGGGGCCAATGCCTGGACGAAGGCTTTCCGGGGTCTGGCAGATCCCACCCACCAGCTACCTGATTTCCTTTGGGAGCTGTGTTCCTCAGGATGGGCTCTTGCAGAACCTATTTGTCTTTACAGCAGAGGCTGTCATTGCCTCATTTATGTGCCCTCTGTACTCACCATCTTTCAGCCCTGTTGTGCTCGGCCTAAGGGCTGACTCTGGCCCTTAGGAAGTGCATAGGAAGGCCTGATGTAGGGGGATGTATCACCCAGCTTCCTTGCTTCCTGGGGTGGGATCATCCGAAGCGTGTTCTCTATCATGCACCAGAGCCCCTCGTCACCCACATTGTCACCTGCTCATCACCACGTCCTGTGTTGGTTTCATTCCTTTTCCTCTCTCACTTCCCCACTTTCCTACTTGTGTTTCCTGAGATTACCCAAACCCTAGTTTCAGGATCTGCTTCAGAGGGAACCCAGCTCACTAGCTCGGGGTACAATTCTAGGTTAGGTCACTCCATCATCCCTCTCTTAGTTCTTTCCACCAGGACTTATAATGACAGCTTTTCCGCTTCTGAATAGAGCTTATTATAAAATGCCAACTCTGCTTTTTACAGGGACTGGAACTACATCGATATCACCAGCCAATTTAAAATTTTTTCATAAATACTTTATTCCCTACCACCCCCAGTTCCACCACCACCCTGACCCCTGCTCAGTGTGGGGTCCTCACATCCTTGCTTACCTTGATTTTCTTCCCAGGAGAGAACAGGAGGAAGCAGTCAATTTTGTCATATCTCTGAACTAAGGAGTGTTTAAGCTGAGCATTTAGGAAAAAACATTTCCTGAATCAGCAAAGACTTATGCTAAATAATCCTTTTTATAAAATGACCCACTGAGAAAGGAGAGCTTCACTGTAGCAGTTTAAGAGATTTCTTGGGAGAAGAGAAGAATCATATCCTGTCTCATTAGCTATCTCTAAGTACTTAGGGAAGTCTCTTATGCTGCCAACTGAACTTGAAGCAAAGTGCAGCATAGGTCTTTGTAAAGTCTTTGTAAAGTCATCTATCCATTTAGAAAATATTTATTGAGCACCTACTATGTACTTTGCTAGGCGCTGATTTAGGCAATGGGAATAGAGCAGTGAAAATAAACAAACCACATCAAAAATGCCCACAAGGTCCCTGCCCTCATGAAGCTCAGTTATCTATTAGTTATCTGTATTAGTTATCTATTGCTCCATAACAAGTGGCACCAAAGTTTAATGGCTTAAAGCAATAACCGTTTGCACTAAATTCTGTAGGTTCGCAATTTGGGCTGGACTCAGCTGGGCTGTTCTTCTACTTGTTCCATCTGGGGTAATTTATGCAACTGTAATCATTTGATGCCTGGACTGGGACAGTGTGGTCAAAGATGGCCTGACTCCCACCTGGCAGGTAGTGTTAGCTATTAGCTAGCAGGTCTAGCAGACCTCCACTGGGACAGCTCATGTCTGCTCCACATGGCCTTTTTTCCTCCAATAGACTAGCCTCAGAAGTTCTACAATGTCACGCCTACAACATTCTGTTGGTTAAATCCCATCACAAGTCCAGCCCAGATGCAAGCGGTACACCATCTCATTTGGAGATGCTTCAAAGACACATTGCAAATGGCATGGACACAGTTTGGGGAGGAATTTGTGGTCATTTAAAGAAATCTACTATATATTTGAATAGTTGAGACAGATAGCAAATGAATAATGAGACTCAGGCAGAAGTTCTCATCCCTGTTCCCATATAAAAATTACCTGGAGACCCTTTAAAAAATATATATCAGATCCTCAGCTGAAAGCTAATTAAATCAGGGGTTAGAACTTGGGAATCCATGTAAAGGCCAGCTCCCCAAGTGGTTCTAATTTGCAGCTAATGTTGAGAATCACTGGTTAAAGTGCATTGGAGGAAAAATTAAGGGGGTCAGGGAATCTAGAGCAATGAGAAGGTCGTGTAAGATGTGGGAGTCAAGGAAAGAGGAAGCATTTGAGCTCAAGTCCAGATGAAACAAGAGAGCCCGAGAGCCTTGGTGCCATCGGAAGAAGAGAGGGAATAGCAGGCGAAATCACTCTGAAGGCAGCCAGAGCAGAGACGGTAAGGAGACACCTTGGAACAAAGGTCCAGGCCAGAGATGGCACCTCAGAGGGACGTGCCGCTCACTTTCCTGGGGGCAAGTTGCTCCACCTGGTTTTGTAAAGAGGAGAAGCAGTAAGAACTGACTGAACAGACCGTCTGTGGAAGCGTGCACAATTTTTTAAAAGTTATTTTTTAAAAGAATTCATGATTTAACAGTGGTCCCTAGGAAAGGGGAAACAAAGCTGGAGGGGAGGAGAATGTGGAATGGGAGAAAACACATAACAAAAAGCATCGCTTCAGAGAAGTCAAATGAAGGGAAAAAAAGAACTCAAGGCTGGGAGTTCACCAGTTGGGGGGTCTCCATTTTGAGGGTGCAAAGGGAAGCCTTAGAGCCACAGGCTGGTACCATGTCCCACAGCTAATTAGCAGCTGAGAGAGGATAAGGACACGAGGGTTCCAGCTCCTGCTTCACTCTCTTATCGCCCCTCCTTCCACCCTTCCTTGTTACCCCTTCTCCCTGCTCCATCTGTCCTTGTCAGGGCACATTCATGAACTGCCAGAGGGGTCTTCATCATTTTCTAAATATGAAAGCTTTCAGAAAAAGGGGATGTGAATGAAGCAGGTCTTCGAAATGGGTGGAAGAAACACAAATCAGCTCGGTATTATGAATAAGCTTAAGGCTATATGCCTCTTAAAGGCGAGGACCGTGTGTTCTCATAGCATACGCAATGCAAGCGGCCTCAACAACAAGGGGGAACAGTGTTCATCTCAAGTGCGAGTTAGGAATTGAAGGGAACGCGTATGGAGTATCTAGTCCATGGTGATAACCATCCCGAGTCGGTGCTGGCTCCAGACTTATTCCCTCCTCTGCCACTGACTAGCTCTGTGACCTTGAAGGGGTTACCTCAACTCCTTACACCTCAGTTTCTTCATCTGCGAAACCCCACCCATGAAAGCAATTCAAATAGCCAGATACCAAAGTTTCAAGAGGAAACAAAGTTCCCACGTAAGTCAAAGTCACTATCATAGGTAGAAAGCTGCGGGAATCCGCAAACCAGCTGAAGGAGAACATATTTCTTGCTGACATGTCGGCCTAGGCTATCAGGCCCTGTCAGGAGCAGGTTTACATTCTACATCAACTGATTTCTTGCTGTTGGGCTCCTCAGAAAGGTCACTTTTCTCCAGGTCAAGAAGAGTAAGTCCAACTGTCTCTTCCCATCCTGGCACCCAGAGAGAGAGAGAGCCTCAGATTCCCTCATGCCCTTCCTTGGTACTAGACTGGGGTTTCTGGCACCAGCAGTAGAAGCAGACTGCAGGTTTCAGGCAGCTCAGAGGCAACCTGAGCCATTCGTGCAGCCAGGCAATAAGGAAGGGATTATAAGGATTGATGGGGTGTGCAGAGAAGGCCTCTGGCAGAACAAAGTGGAATCTAGAGGCCTCGCCAGGCCATGCAGAGCATTTCACATCAGTGATCCAGGTCAAACAGGGCTGCCAAGGTTTGCTGTTGCTATGGCTGTGCCAGCACAGAGGAAATTAGCCTGGCTTGTGGGCTGCCTGTACCCAGCCGAGTGCAGGATTGATGAACTCTGAAGTCTCCACTGCCCTTGCAGAGAGGCCAGCAACTCCTTTCCTCCCTGGAATGGGATTTCCTCCGGGAAATTGTGTCTCTGGTGTCTCACTGGATGTGACATTTAACAAGAAGGCTTCATGTTGCCTCAGAGGGATTTCTTCGACTTTGGAGCTCAGAGGATGGGTCTCAGGGTCCCTTGTGAGCTTCACAGGTGGGATGTCTTGGCTTCGTTGTTGCTCTTTAGGCATTTGCCCTGTTTGGAATAATCATCAGAAAAGCTTGCCTTTCAAAAGGCACCCAGGGCCTGGTGGAGAGGCTCTTGCAGATGGCAGAGCAGCCAGCAGCAATCTTAGTACGGTGCTCTGGTGGCTCAAGCAGCTCCAATGTACTGAATTACAGAGCACCAGGAATCTCAACCTTCCATTGCCTCTTTGGAAAGTCTGGATTGGTTCTCCTTTGAGGATGGAGGAGCTTCTCCTCAGGAGCCTTCTGAGGCTACTATAGGGATAATAAGGTAATATTTCTTTCATTAGATGGTTCAACAAAATTTATAGGTTAGTAGACAAACCACCTTCAAGAAGAGAGGAGCACTCTCGCTCAGCTGCAAGGCCTCCTTGATCTCAGGTCTGCTCTGTGGGGAATCTCCCACACCCCCAGGACTCAGTTCAGCAGGACTCAACTCCCTCAAGCCAGAAGTTTTCTTCTCTAACTTCTCCCACATTTTTAGCCACCAGGCAACAACTTCCCAAACCTTAACTTTCTCCCTTCCACATTTCCCCGAGGCCTGTCCTACAGGAGCAGCTAATGCATGTTTGGCATCCTCAGACTTTTGTGTCTGACCTAGGGGTTGAGGCAACATGAGGGTGGGGGGGCGGATGATCTTCAGGGTTACAGAGGGTGGAGAGGATCCTGGTCTTGCCACTTCCTAACCATGTGTCTTGAGCAAGTCACTCAATGATCAAGTAGAAAAAGACTCATGAGCTTCTCAGGTTGTTGTGAGGATTCATTAAGATGTTCTAGAGAGTGAATGAGAGAGAGAGAGAGAGAGAGAGAGAGAGAGAGAGAGAGCCAAGCACAGTGACTAAGTGCTTAATTGCTAGTGTTTGATAAGATGGATCAATCATTCTGATGAAAAATTCTCATGTACACAAACACAAGACTTTCCAAGGTTTTAAATAATTTCAAGAGGACTGTATGTTAAGAATCCTGACCATAGACTATCAGATCTAATAATATTATATTTTTTTCCAAATTGGAAAAATGGGGCTCAGTCCCAAAAGAAGGTATTTCCCATGGTTACTTAGCCACTTAGGAGCAGAACCAGATCTAAGAACTAGGACCCCTGAATCCAGTGCTCTCTTCCTGGCCATTTGCCTTTGAGGGAGCCAAACAGGCCACACAGTATTACCTACCATCTGCTAAATGAGAGTGGTTGTCAAGAGATTCTCCTTACACTGCAGGGAACAGAAAATTGCTCAATTCATTTCTTTGTAGACAGCGGTGAAAATCTCATTCAGGAGAAAAATGGAAGAGTGTGGGTGATCTATCTGATGCCACCCTGGTGTACCTAAAACCCTCACAGAGGATGGCTTCAGTGTAATGAGCTTTTAGTTCTTTTGGGCTCCACTTGTGCTGGACATTTTCTGCTTGTCCTTCTGGATCTGCTGTCCAATGTCCCCATCCTGCTCTCTGCCTCTGGAGGCTGACTTGTGTGGACCATACCAACGGGCTTCCTTGGCCTTGGGCTTATGGTTCAGTTCAGCAGAAAATCATAGGGAGGAAGAGAAGTAAAGATGGCGAATTACATCCCTTCTCTTCCTGTGAGGTTGCCTTCATCTAGCCATGTCACTCAACCCAAGGTGACTGCTTTTCATATGCTGACCTGTTCTAGATGACTCTCTTCTTCAGGATTCATATAGCTCTTCCTCTCCTTGACCCTTTGGGCTTAAGGATGGTGACTATCTTTTCTTATTAACCTTGGGGTGTTATACCATCCTTTGTAGTTTTCCAATACCATTTCCATACTTTTGTAAATAATCCCCTTTTAAATTACTATCTTTGAATTATCCTGAGTGTGACATCTACTTGTCATCACCTTGTCTTAAACCAAGATCCAGCTACAGATCCTCAGGAGATGACCTGTGCCGGCTAGGGAGATAATTCCATATCAAATAACACTTGTCTTTCTGAATGTACCTTCATTTTTTTCTCCATTTTTGCTCTTAGGAGCCCATCTAGAGCTTTGCTGCTAGTAGGAATGAGGTTTGATTTATCTTCCAGGCCATGGGAGAGGAGTATAGTGTCAGATAAGACAGGTAGAAGTAAAAATATAGGCGGAGTTGATCATCTGGTCAACCTCAAGATCTTTAATCTTATGAATTTCATGGGGCTCTTTTTGGTTTTCTGACATGAGCTGAACTTTACAAAAGCAATTAAGTACACTGCCTTTATAACCTAACCCTAACCCGAAACCCAATCTTAATGGTTAGGAAAACTAAGTCCTCAAAATATGAAGATGTAATCAGTTAAAATATAAATATTCCACCTAGGAAGACTGGGTGCTATAGGCAAACACACACACACACACACACACACGCACACACACACACACACACACACACACACACACACACACACACCCTAATGAGAGTTGGTAGGGAGAGTTGATGGTGAGTAAAGAAGTTAACTTTGAATCCACAATTCTTGAACTTCTTGTTCTTACTATACATTTTTCTATTTTATTAGTCATGGAAAACTAGATGATAAGCTGAGGACAAAAAATATGTCTTTTGAAAATTATTTAATTATTGTGCTTATAAGACTTCATCTGGCACCTAATATGTATCAGGCATGAATCTGGACATTGGAGATGCAATGGTTACTAAGAAAAGTATTATTACTGTAGTTGAAAAACATATAGTCTAACCTAGGGCAAACTGTGGCTTCAGGCTGGCTGTTTTGTTAGTAAAGTTTTATTGGACTACAGACATGCCCGTTTGTTTATGAAGCGTCAATAGCTGCTTTCCAGCTGTAAGGCAGCGTTATTTGCAACAAAGATTATATATCTTGTTAAATTTGTGGTATTTACTGCCTAGCCTTTTACAGAAAGTTTGCTGATTCTTGCCTCACAATGTACCTTCTCGGTACCTGACACAGAAGTAGGCATAATTTTGTGTCAACAAACACTTTATGATTAGATCAAGAGATAATTCACAGTTAAAAGCATCACCTTGTCTCATAGTAGAAAGTAATTCTTAGTGGATTATTTTTAATCTTTGCATCTTAAAGAATTTGCTGAAATTTCTAGATTCTGTTGACACGTGAACACTTTTTTTGCCTTTTTTTTTTTTTTTTTTGGTGGATCAGTGTGAATTCAATACACCTGTGCAACTGTGCAAGATGTTTCAAAGAGGAAAATATTCTGATGCACTGGGTAGGGGGAACGGATTGAATAGAACCTTGATTGCTCCCGTTCCAGAATGTGTCATCTAGTTTTCTGCTGCTCTTAGTCGTCTCTAAATGCACTTATGCTATGAATTTCTTTCCAGCTTTTTGTTCATAAATACTTGAAGAAAAGCAATAAACTCAGAAATCCCTTTTAACCATTTCCCTCTTGTTGGCATTTAACAGCACAAATCTGTGGCTGTGAGGTTCTCTGGAATTGAGGCTCATTTAGAATAAAGATGGCAAAAGCCATGTAATGGATTGGCAGTGTCCATCCTTTGAAGCATCTCTGATTAACATCCAAAACAACATTTAAATAGGTACAAGCTGCTCCCTCTGACCTTCTGTAGATTTAGGATTTTTCCAATACCCTTTTATCTGGTTTTAAGAACTTATTCCGACTATTATTAAATTGGAAAGGCAAAGAAATGCAACTGATTCTCCAAGTGAACAGTTTTATACAATAAATTAAAATTAGAATGCTAATGCAAGAATCGGTGGCATTCCATGAAGACAAGAGAAGGGTAATATAGATATTCCAGGGGAAAAAAAGCAAAGATAGCTTTAGGCATATCTGTATCAAAAGCTGACAATTATTACTTCTATTTGTTCAATGCCTAAGAAATACAGCAATGATGCAAATAACAATGCCTTCCTATGGGAGTTTATGATTTAGGGGAGAAGGGTAAGAGACATGGCTACATATAAATAAAACACAGCAATATAATTTAATTGCCATATATAGTTTAAATGGTCTTTAAAATCCAGTGGAAGGCAGAATTAATGAGAGATAGAAAAATGCAGAATTTTTTTTGGTATTGAAATTAGGCATTGAAACAGTGAGAAGAAGATATTCCAGCAGACATAACTGTGAGCAAAGGTAAGGACAGTTTAACAATTATACATGGTTAGATTATAGAAAACCAGCTCTTAATAAAGAGATAGGAAAGGTCACCCCGTATTTTAAATGTCAGTGTGAAAAGTTGGGCTTATTTGTAGACAATGGGGAGCATTAAGGTCCTGAGGAGTGGACTGGCACACTTGAAGCTTCTCTTTAAGACTGAGATGGAAGCTGTGTATATGATGGATTGGAGAGATGAGAAATTAGAGGTGGGGAGACCACTTACATGGGGATTGTAATACTCTAGGTGGGGACAAATGTGATTATAGAAATGGACTTTTTATGGAGATGTCCTAGACAGGTTTGGCACCTGTCAGACTATGAGTGAGAAGGAGATAAGGGTCTAATTATGTGGAAGTGATTTATAGAGAGGGCTTCACTATGGAGAGACATGTAATAATGCGTGTTCCAATCCAGAATGCAGCTAAGACAGACACATGGATGAAGATGAATTAGTTAAAATATAAACACATCTCCAGACTTTTTATACTTGATCTATGTTTCTTAGGCTCTTTAGGACTTAATTCAAGAATGCTCCTTCTCTGAGAAGAATTTTCTAGCCAGAGAAACAGGTCTTGCTTATATTTGTTAAACAACTAGAATACAAGAAATTTTTGAAAAACTGTAGAAAAAGGCAAAGTCTTTTATGCCTTTGTTATCACTAAATATTCTCATATAGTGCTAAGCATACAATAAGCTTGGGTGTAGAATGAATTTCCCTGACAGACAGCTTATAAAACAGCACGTTGTACACATATCAAAGCTAGATACCCCAAATGATGAGATATGGAGAAGAGGGGTTCTCTGGGGTCAGGGAGAGAACCATCAGGTCCATCTGGACATAGCCAGGAGAGTTTTTGACAAGAGTCAGTACAATGGTAAAAGAAGGGTTCTTAGAAGATTGGGAATATTGCCTGGAGGGACTTGTGCAATGATGACATCAGGGTACTCTAACACTGCATAGAGTTGAAGTAGAGACAGAATTGAAGCATAGAAGGAAATAATAAAAGTGAGGTCAATTCTAGTGATTTTAATCAAATGCGAATGGTTTATTGATTTCATGGGTTAATTGGAAAATAATTGGAACATTAAGGAGCAGTAGAATATGTTAATTGGGGCTCTCTTCACTAGTGTTCTTGGAGGTTTCTTTAAGGATGTGTCCGAAGATTGGGATACTTTACAAAATGAATTATTTTCCATTACTACCTGTGAGACTAAAGCTGCACCCCCCCCGACACACAATAAATACATTTGCTTTTATTTGTAGGATACAAATGATAAAAAAAAATTATGTATCTTGTTAGACATCAATATGTGTACCTGTAGTACACATATGACTTAATATTAAAATCTTAGCATTTTAGTAAATGCTTTAACGTTATAACAGAGGTTCTAGACAATGCAATAAAGATGTGGAAAACAAGTAATAACTACTAGCGAGAAAGAGATACAGCTAATATCATTTGATGCTCTCTCTCTCTCTCTCTATCTATCATCTATCACTGTACACTAAGAATAGTTACAAAAAAATAATTTTCTAATATGACCACAGAGTAAACTATAAAAGTTACTGAGGGATAGAAAAGACTTGATAAAACAAAATAAAAATATATAATTTTAAATTTAAACATATGTACAGATAAATGTATAGAATAAGACCAGGACATATAGATGCTAAACTGCATTAAAATTATGTTTGGAGAAGGCTATGAAATTGGTGTGACAAAAGAATATTTTGTGGAATTATTATTTTGAATTTTCATAAGAATGTATATGTTAATTGAATAACAATAATAAATTAATTAAAAACTAAAACAAGAATCTAAGCACATATGTACAAAAGATGATTGCTTATGACTACGGAGAGCTCGATCTAAGTACTCCTCTTATGTTGTATAATTGCACATTCCTCCTTTCCAGCACACTTTTTATTTCCCTTTTAGGATTTATGCTTGGAAATGTCTATGCAAGAGATGGATCCGTTAGCTAATTAGGAACATATCTGAGTATGCGATTACCTTAAGAGATAACAGATGTTGCATCTTACCTCTAGACCTCACTTAAAGTGTAGATTATTAACTAACTCAGGTCTGACTCATATTAAATTTTATGAAGATGTAGGAGAGCCTTTCTTACCTTTTTAAAATAAAGTGCTAAAAATTCCAGCTCTTCAGTGAGGTGAATTTAATGGCCTACACTAGCTTTTCACCAGATTTTTACATTATCTTGAGTTCTCTATGTAATATTGATCACATCGCTGACTAGAATAAAACCTTTAGCCATAAACAATGGGAAAAAAAAATTGGACTTTTACTTACATAACCAAACAAATAAGCCAAAATGGACACCCTCAAAAAACTATTTTTGCTCAGCATTACATTTTTTCTGCAAAACAGAAAATTTGTGACAAATCAATTGTGGTGAAACTTAGTGGAGGGAAAAGGTATTTTTACATGGATGTCTATTCTAAAACACCTTGGTGAGTTTTCTCCTAACTCCTTTTCTGTGGGCTTCACCAGAACTAGCAAACCAGGTCCAAACTGTCTCTAGGACTTGGCTCTTGTAGCCTGTCTTTGGAAAATCTGGGTTTTAAAATGTAAAACAAAAGGAAAGAAGGTAGACTCAACTACCTAAGTTCGCTTCTGTGACATTCCTGTGCTTGTCACTGGTTCTCACAAATTTAGTTTGGTTCAGCCACATCACTGAGCTCCTCACCCACCCAGTACAGCAAGAGACCCTGGACTCATCTGGATGTCCCCATTTTGATTCTTAATGTCTTGCTCCCCCTCCCTCACCCTATCAGCATCCAAATGGCAGCAAAATATCTGACGTCACTTTGTGTTTTGGTAATTCCTTTTCCAGCTGCCATATCTTGTGTACAGACCCATCCCTTGTAAAAACACCGGTACTTCTCTTGGGAAGCTGCTCAGGGGTGCTAAATCATCCTAATAGCCCATTTACTATCCTTGGAAAACCCTTCTCCCAGAAATCTCTTGTTTTCTCCTAATAGATACTTTACAATTTGCAATTAAATTTGGCATAATCTGCACTTTTTAAAGGCTAAATTTTCCTAGGGGAAACTTCTGAGTTTATTCTAATAACCTTCTACAGTGAATAGTGTCTATTACACTAAGGAGTTTTCCAGAATATCTACTTATATGATGAGCCGACCTCCCAACCACCCTTTTCACCTTCACCCCCTCCCCATTAAGAAAATACATATGGGTGTGTGTGTGTGTGTGTGTGTGTGTGTGTGTGTGTGCATTCATTTATGTATTTATGTATTTATTTATTTATTTATTCTGGACTTTGGCATCTGCTTCGTAATTGTTCAGCAATGTGACTCAGAGAGTTGAAAGGAAATTGGGGGAAGGGAGAAAATTTGCCCTGTCAGAAGAACAGAAGAGAGAAGAGAGGGTTGGAAGCCTCTATCTCTCTCTCCACTGAACTCTAGGAATTCACTGGGCAATTATTTTATCAATTTTCTTCTAATGTGTTAACTAAATACTAAGCTCTTCCAGACTGGTGGTTGCAACTGTCCCCAAATATCATCAAACATAAAGTCTTGCAAATAGTGAACTAGTAAAGGATATTTGTTCATGATGATGAGAAAAGTAGAGAGAAAAATCTTAAGAAAAAGAGACAAAAGTGTATGTGGGACAAAAATCAAGTGCAGATGCAGGCAACTTCCAAAATGTATCAGAACATTTTCTTTTAGAATAAATAGCTAATACACAGAAGTAGATTGCTGGATCATATGGTAGTTCTTTCTACTTCTAGTTTTTTGAGAAATCCTCATATTATTGTTCACAGGGGTTTCACCAGCTTATGTTCCCACCAATGGTGTATAAAGGTTCCCTTTTCTCTACAACCTTGCTAATGCTTAACTTTTTTTTTTTTTTGGATAATAGTGATAAGGTTCAGGACATACTGCCCCAAATATGGTATTTTGGCATATTGAATATTTCAAACTGCAAGTATTTGAAAAATAGAACATGTCAGAAGGAGTTTCTTAACTTCCCCCGAAGCAAGTCATGAAAGGTTCATGTGAGAGGGGCCCTCTGTAAACATGGAGAAAGAAGGGACATCCTTATTTCCAAAGACAAAGGGATGGATAAGGGAAATTGAATGAACAGGCCTTTCTAATTTTCCCCCAGTTTATTAAAGTTAGCTCACTTTTGTCCTATTGTATCTTTCCACAGCTTTTCATCAAACCTAGCATAGAAACTCAGGTTTAACCATTCCTTATGGTCTTCCTTTCTTTATAAAGATTCCTATGTCACGTAAAACATGTATTTAATAACTTTGTATGTTTCACTCTTATTCATCAGGGGTCCCAACTGAGAATTTAGAAAGGAAGAAGAAAAACACATTTTTCCTCACCTACAATAGCCATCTTAACAGGTATAAGGTGATATCTGACTGGTTTTGATTAGCATTTTTCCCTGATAATAAGTAATGTTGAGCACACTGTCATAAATCTATTAGCCATTAGTATGTTTTCTTTGGAGAATTTCTATTCCAGTTCTTTGTCAATTTTTAATTAGGTTATTTGATTTTTTGCTATTGATTTGTAAGAATTCCTCATATATTTTGAAAATTAACTTCCTATCAGATATCTAGTTTGGAAACATTTCCTCCCCTTCTGTAATTTGCTCTTTTACCCTGTTGATTGTTTCTTTTGCTGAGCAAGAGGTTTTTAGTTTGATAAAGTCTCACTTAACTATTTTTGCTTTTGTTCCCTGTGCTTTTGGTGTCATATCTAAGAAATCATTGCAAAGAACAATGTCATAAATCTTTTCCCTATGTTTTCTTCTAGGAATTTTACAGTTTGAGGCCTCATTTCTTTAATTAATGTTGAGTTCATTTTTGTGTGTCATATATGATGAGAGTCTAATTTCTTCTTTGTGCATGTGCTTATTTTTTTCTGAGTATATGTTCAAAAGAATCAAAAGGAAGATCTCAAGGAAATATCTGCCCTCTATGGTTTATTGCCTTGTTCACAAGGTAGGGAAACAATCCAAAAGTCCATTGTCAGATGAATGGATAAATAATGTGTTTATACATATAATAGGTTATTATCCAGCCTTAAAAAAAAGGAAATATCATGCTAAGTGAAATAAGCCAGTCACAGAAAGACAAAAAAGTGCTAAAAGGTTACTCTCATATGAGGTATATAAATATAAGGCAGTCAAATGAAAAGAACAGAAAATTAAATGGTGGCTACACAAAGGTGGAGGAAATGGGAAATGGGGAATTTTTATTCAATGACTATAAAGTTATAGTTACACAAGGTAAAAAAGTTCAAGGTATCAACTGTACGACAGAGTGGCTACAGCTAACAATATGGTGATGTGTATTTAAATTTTGTCAAGAGAGTAGATCTCATGGTAAGTGCTCTTACCACACATGACCTATGAAAAGCAAAGGTACAGAAGGGAAATTTTGGAGGTGACAAATATGTTTACTAATTTGATTGTGGTGATGATATCAATATATATGTGTACATTCAAACTCATCAAATTATATACATTAAATATGTGCAGTTTTTCATATCAATCATACCTCAATAATAACTACAAAAATTAGTTGATACTTTTACCAGTAATATAATAGAGGGGAAAACTTAAGGAAAAAATAACCTAAACTTTGATGACCATTCTAAATCAGCAGGGAGTACAGTGGGTTTTATTTTCTCTTGTAAGAAAATGCTGTGGTGGGGGGTAGGGAATGACAATTAAATCACATGAAAGTGTTTATATTCTTTGACCTAGGAATTTCATGTTTACAATTTTGTCCTAAGCAAATATTCGGTTCCTACTAATATTGAAAAAGTATTTCTGGTCTTAAAATATTTATTTCAGTATTATTTGTAATGGGCAATATTAGAAACAATCTAAATGTTCAACAGTATGGAAATATTTAAATAAACTAGAGGAGATCCACTTGATTATAAATTATAACAGAGTGGGGTTAATAGACCCCTGGGGAATGAATTTCACAATTACTCCTAGTTTATATGGCCTGCAGAGAGGTAGCTCTGCTGTTTATGTTTCTTCATCTGTAAAATGGTTATTAAAAACTCTTGCTTAATCAAGTTACTGTGGTAACTAAGACTGTAGTACGGTGCCTGGAATATGGTAGACATTTTATAAGTGAGAGCTCTTCTTATTCATGAAGTCTATGCAAAAGCAAAGAGAAATGCTAATGCTATCTTAAAGGAAAAACATTAAAATATGACAATTGTAAACAGGAAAACTAATACTGAAGAGATACAAAAATATTAACAGTGAAAATGTATTATTAATAGAAATATAGTACTTTGTGTTTAAGTATTCTATATTTTCTAAACTTTAATAAATATACACAACTTTTAAAATAAAGAAAAATCTTTTAGGTTATTGTAAATAATCCATTCCTACATTTTTAAATTTTTTTGACAGTTGACATTTCTGGGTATTCATTAAATAAGAACTACCAGTAGAAGAATGACATAAACTTGTAGAAATCTATTATGGGTGATAGACAAAGCATAGAACTGAGAGTTGAGGGTTTGAGGTCTCTTCCTGCTCTGTGACCTTAGAAAAGGTACTCAAATTCTCTGACCTCTATTTCTTTCTGGAAGTGGGAATAACAATACTCGATGGATCATCTCATTAATTAACAAGAATATCATGTAAGATTGAATAAAGACCTTGAAGAATGTGCTTTACAATGTCTAATATCTTTCTGTTTCTGGCTTTCATTTCTTCCAAGTTTGAACTGTGCCCCCTTCCTTTCTGACTCTGTCTCTGTCTCTGTCTCTGTCTCTGTCTCTGTCTCTGTCTCTGTCTCTCCCTCTAATGAAGCCAAATGAACTGGAAACCAAGATATATTATGAACCATGTCTACTTTCATCCTCAATTTCTTTTCTTCTCTCTACCCTCTACAAAGAATAAATATCTCACACGACATTTATCTTCTCTTTTTTCTTCTTTCTAAACAAATTTCAACCAGAAACATCTGCTGTCATATTAGGAATGACTAATCTTGATGTGACTTTCTGAATTTAGATATTTAAGATGATCAGCTCTTGCTTTATGTATCATTTGCTGTCAGCTGGTCTTATAAACCAAGACAAAGGGGCAAGAAAGGAGGAGAATGTCAAATACCCTAATGGCCAAAGGAAGATATTACCCATGAACTCAGACTGGTCTAGACAGGAAATTGCCTTTATGTCATGGGTAAAGCACCAAATAACACACTTGGTGATTGGCCAATCATTTGCAGATGTTAGTCTCTTCTTCAATTGCCAATAGCTACCAAATAAGTAATCTTAAAGTGCTGGTCATCTCTAGAAGCCAGACACATAGCTTTTTTCATCAAAAAAACATTTGTCTTTATTTTTAAAGGAATTACCATTGCTGCCATAGACACCACATTTTGGGAACTTCGAGTATTACATTTTCATTTCCTTTGCCTGGTATACCTGCCTCCCCTTAATATCTCTGCTTATATGAATCCTCTCTCTACCCAGATAAATCTCTGGATGTCCACATCTGATTAAAGTCATGCCTGAATCTCTTCCAGTTTTGAATCCTCAAATGAGACAGATTGTTTGACTTTTTCTAAATTTTATTTAATGACCAAGTATAACTATTTAAATAGGGAAAAATCTATGATATTAAAAAAGCAGCTCCTCTGTGTGCGTATATATATTATACATACATGTGCCTGTATAAATGACATATTTCTTTCAACTATCACTTAGAAAGAAGCAGTTATTTCATGTCTGAGTTCTTAGGAAGTCTCTTATGTTAAGATGTCAGTCCTTCTCTCAGTTATTTTATTCTGGGTAATAAAGGAATATTTGGGGAAGATAGCAGATCTCATTCTTGGCAGGCCTTTCAGATTGCCTAAAGAACTTAAAAAATTCCAATGTCCTGGCCGTGTCTCAGACCTGGATCAGAATCATAATCTCTGGAAGTGAATTCAGGCTTCAGCATTTTTCAATGCCCTCCAGGTGGTTCGATGCACATGTAGGTCTGAAAATCCTTGATAACCCAGAACAACCCTGGTGCTGGTGTTTGATGTTTCTAAAGGTCATCTGACAGAAGGTGAGATTCCTCACAGGTTTAGTGTGTGTTTGTAGGGGAAAGTCTTCGCAATTGTGAATGGTGGTTATCGTTATTAAAAACATTTAAAAATTCATTTTAAAAAGATATATTATCATTATAGGTTGCAGGAATCTCAAGCATATATCTACAGGATAAATGAAAAGCTTATTTTTATGTTAGTGAATTCTAGTGGCAAAAGATAAAATTTCCCATGACAGAATTGTGTGTGCCATCAAAAAATGCTGTAGTTGAAACAGCGTAGTCAGCAGCGAATACAACGTGCAGGAAAACTTCCTTAGATGATTTGAGAGGAACTCTAGTGATGATTAAGACACTGACGTCAAAGGTGCGTGTGAAAATTTTGAATGAAATTGTTCTATGAGTGTACAAAAGGTGATATTTCTGGATCACTATATTAGGTAACATGAATTTAAAATCTGCTGTCAGTAAATTAAGAAATGAAATGTCATTTCAACCACATTTCTGAGCACTTATAGATTAAAATTCACCAAAATATGTCAGTGAGAAAAACGGAATGGTTACCTTGTACTTGGGGTCCCCTTACTTTGTTATGTTCATACGATTTTTAAAAAATTTGTTTATGTTAAACTCCTTAAAGAAAGATACTATCTCTTATTGATTTGGTTTTAAACATACCCAAACATAGACACAGGTTTTGTGGGAACAGAAGCATACCCAACTTGGGTACCATCTTTAAAGAAAAAAACAGACTGACACTACTAGGACTTCTTCAAAGACTATGAGAGTGATGACCCCTGAGGCTTAGGTCTTAAAAGCTTCATGGCAAATTCATTTTTGCATCTGTTCCAGCACCTAGTATGGTGTTTGGCTAACCAGACATTGCACAGGTATCGCTTAAGTTGCATTGCTTTCCATAGTCAAATAGCCTAGGAAATCCTAAGATGACATAGAACATCCTTGCTGATGTCTGTCTTCATAGAAAGTAGAGAAAATTTCTTGCTCTGGAGTAGAGTAGTCAGTTAGCACAATGCCAGCAAAGCACTAGATGGCAAAGTCGGGTGGAATTTCACTGCTGAAAGTTGAGTTAGAATAAACCAAGCCTCCACATCTGAGGGGAAGATGTGGTAAGGTAAATCATGTTTGGGCCTTGGGGCTGCTGGAATGGATGTAGGGAGACATGAAGCAACTGTCAGTATAAAAATAATGTGGTTCAGCAGAGGGCTTTCCTGTCTAACGTGTCCTATTTCTTGTAAAGTCAAAAGGACTCAATAAAAAAAGTTTTAGAACTTGTATCATTTAGACCACTGGATTCTGTGTGGACTCCTTGTAGGCAAGGGCATCAGTTCATTCATCTTGGTGTCCCTAGCAAGGGTCTTATGCTGCCTGGCTGACATGAGAATGCTTATTGATTCTGTACCAGAAAATTGAACATAGTCAGTAAAGGTGGCATCAGTATGAATAATCAGATTCTGCTTAATCTGTTTTAACATGGCACATGCAATTAATAGTCAGCCATTCATTTCCTTATTCTCTCTTTAACCTGGAATTCACTGTTGAGGACGAGGTAGTAGGAAAAAAAGCCCCTGAGAATGGGATGTGCAGGAAGGATTCTAGTGAGACTCCAAACTTGAACGTACTGAGCCCAGCAACATTTTATGGGCAGAAAAATAGCCTGAGATTTCAGAAAACTTTCTTTATTTTGCTGTTCAACATTTGGAGGCTCTTGGTCTTTGGGAAGAACTATACATTTCCAACTCAATAAACTGGGAGTGTACAAAAAGAAAACAGTCTTTCTTGCACATTAGAAGTTAGTGTAATGTTAGTATCTGAAGCCATTTAATGGTAACGGAAGATGCACACTGAAGATGAAGGTGACTAAAAAGACAAGATAGTGAGGACCCACATGGGCCCAGACAGAGGAAAAGGGCAGCTGAGAAGCAGCAGCACTAGAAGAAAGATCAAAACACACTGCATGGAGAGCAGCAGGAGACATTACTGATCTCTAGATCCTAGGAGCCCTCCTGACATTTCGCAGTCATTCTTATGATCGTTCATAGCATCCTCTTGGGAACTATCCTTCTGAGAACATCAGCATGAAAAGAACACAGGATACTAGATATATCTATGCTGAGGAAAGAGAAAGACTTTAGGGAGATTTGGGATCTATAACTCAAATCCTGAGCTTGTAATTCTGCTGTGTACACGGAGGGCAGTAGTAAGTCAACAGGAGAGGACTGAGGTTGGGGCTCTATTTCAGTCTCAAGTGATATGAACACTCAGAATAATTTCTATTCACATACATTTCTAGAAAGGATAGTTGTAGGGGAGAATGTCCATGGCCTCTTTCTTAGAGTTGAAGTAAAAAGAAAATCAAACACTAGAGATTTCACATATATCCAAGTCAACGGATCTGGTGGGGACACTTGATGAATTCTGGCTCTTGTAAAATGGCAGTGATAGTGACAGCTGCTTCAAAACCCTTAATGACATTTCCTGGAACACCGACTGCACTCTGAGTTAGTTTCGTTTGACATATTTTAAGCCTGGTGGTTTTAAATGAGGGAGAAAAGAAATGTTGTTAAATATTACTGCAGCATTTCACTGTGCTTAATGGCCAATAAGATAACACAGTTTGTTTAGGTGGCTCAGCCTTCCAGTTTGACCTTCTGGCCCGAAGAATATACTCAAAATCTCTCATCTTTCACTGGCTTTCCCTCCACTGTCTACTGATGCAGTTGTTGGCTGTCAGTGTAATTAGCTCTTGCCTGAAACTTCAGCCAGTCAAGAGTGCTGGCCTTACTCTTGTAGCTTGAAAAGACAATTGAAAAATATTGGTACATCTTATTCAAACAGATGTTAATATGAAATAGCCACTCATTCCTTCTCTGGCAATATTCTGGATTTAACATTTAGGAAAGAATACTGATGTCTCAAGTAAAAAGAGCCCTGAGCTATCGAAGAGGGAAAATGCTATTCGAAATCTAGAAGCAGCTACCAAAATAGTAAATCTGGCCTGCTTACACTGATGGAATTTTAGAACTTTCAGAGAAGACTGACAAGTGAAAAAAATGAGTCACTATAGAGAACATTTGGAGATAGTCTTGCCCCAGAAGATGGGGTATATAAATATAGAAGTATAGTCATTTGGAGGGTTCAAGCCAAAAATATTTTTCAAATTTTCCTTTTTTTTCTTCTCATAGGAACACTTTGACTGTTTCATCTTACTTTCTTAAGAGTATATATGAAAACATTTTGAAGAAGTTTATAGCAAATGCATAACAATTTTGGTTTGAAACCTCTTTTCAAGACACAGTTTGCTTTAAAATTCACACACACACACATACAATGGAATTTTCACTTGGCTATGATGAAGATATTGGTATCAAAATCAGTCCTATCACAAACAACCAACACACACATATGCACTTACACACTCACACAAACAAAAAATTGAATGACATATTCAAAGCAGCTGTTTTTAGATATTGGACAATAGACATGGAAAACTGCAATTTTTGACACAAAGTAAACTTATAAGATGGGCTCCAAGATCACCCAGTTTTCTATCTAGGTACAATTTTCTGATTTTTGACACAGTGAACTAAAGTCCAGGCAGAATACAACTATTTTATTGAGCCAAGGAGCCTTAGAATTCATTGCGGCTAAAAGAGCTGAATTCTATAGGGTAAGACATCAAAGAGGATAAAGCTGCATGTTGGGTGGTGATGGTGAGAGTTTGCCTGGGGGTACTTTGTGAATCCTTTGTTGAGGTCTAGGCTGTGGACATGTAATGTGAGATTAAATAGATGCATATGAGAAAGTAGCTGTTACTGGCTTGGGGAATGGAACAGAGATTCTAGATATTAATTAGTGCTGGTAACTTTGGAGGTCCAGTCTTGTTAGAGCAGAGAAACCCCATCAACACTCTTAACATCCAATTAAAGCAGTAGAAATGCATTACCTTAAAAATAAGAAGCATACTTTAGAATTAGGCTCACTCTTGACCTGCCTTAACAGAATCTAACATAAAAGACTGAAGCAAAATTAACAGAGCGTTAGGAACTTTTGGAATAATTTTGGAAACCTTATCAACCATATAATTAGAGTCTCATAAGAAAAAGAGAGAAAGAAAGCAGCAAAAATAGGAAAAATTAACAACCAAATATTTTCTATATTGATGTAAAACATCAGCTTACAGATCCAAGATGCTCAGTGCAAGCACAATAGAATAAATAGAAACAAACAAACAAACCTATAACTAGGCACATTGACTCTAACAGCAGAAATTAAAAAATAAAGAAACAAATCATCTGCAAAGAAAACTACAAAGATGAGAGCTGAACTATCAGAAACTATCAGGAAGACAATGAAATATCATTTTAAAAATGCTGAATAAAAAAAACCCTGACATTCCATATTCTATATACAGAGAAAATATGCTTTATAAATAAGAATAAAATAAAGATATTTTCATAAAAATAAAGTCAGAGAATTTATCATCACCAGACCTGAACTATAAGAAAGGTATTCTTTAGTCTGAAGGCATCTGATACCAGATGGAAACTTGGATAAGCTGGAAGGAAAGAACACTAAAAAAGATTATTTTCCTCAAAAGACATTATAGCTTTTATAATGTATGTAGAAATAAAATATATGTCAAAAATAGTACAAAGAATGTGGGGTTGGGTAAGTATAATTATATTATTTTGAAATATGCAGAGGGAATTAGGAGGAAGAAAACCAGATCTGTCAAGTGTGAATTGTGAAGAGATGTAATATCAATTTCTAAATAAACATTGCTATATTACAGTTGCATATTTTAACTCTAAAGTAATCAGTAAAAATAACACAGTATGGCTAAAAAGCTAACAGAAATTAACTGACTCGCTAAAAATATTCAGTTATTAGAAAAAAAACAAATAAGGAGTAAAAGAGAAAAATGAACACACTAGATAAGTAGAAAACAAATAGCGAGGTAGTAGGACTCAAAAGAACTATATCAATAGTTACATTAATGTAAATGAACTAATAATTTCAATTAAAATGCAGAGATTGGTAGGGTAGATCAAAGAGCAAATTCCAACAATATGCTGTACTCTAGAAACATTTTAAATATAAATCCACAGGTAAGTTAAAAAATAAAAAAGGAAAAAAGATATACCCAGCCAAAAATCAGCATAAGGAAGTAGGTATGGCTATATTCTATTTGGCCAAGTAGTTGTCAAGGTAATGAGAGCTAGAAGACAATGGATAAAGATAGATATTTCATAAAAGTTATAATTCACCAGGAAGAAATAATAATTTAAAAATATTTATGAACCAAATAACAGGACAGAAAAATTAATGAAGTCAAAAATCAAAGAATTAATTCTACTATTATAGTTGATTTAGATTTAAAAGTGTTACTATACTTGATGTAACAAGTAGCTAAAAGAAATTGGCAAGCATATAAAAAAGCTAAACAATGTTATCAATTAACTTGACTCAATTGATAGATTTGCAGAACATTATACCCAACAATTTCGGAAAACACAGTCTTTACAAAGAGTATTCGTGAAGACTATTGCTGGGCCATAAAATAAGTGTTTTTGACTTTTAAAATACTGTTCCTGACCACAATAGAATTAAATTAATAATTTTAAATACTATAATATCTAGAACAATCACCAAATATTTATAAATTAAACAACCTACTTCTAAATCGATAGTATGTTAAATAAGATATCCCAAGAGAAATTAGAAAATCTTTTGAACTGAGTAGTACTGAAAATACCACATATTAAAAGGTCAGAATCATTCTGATTAAGGGCATCTGTGAAAAATAGCTAATACCATCTAAAAATGATGAAATATTGACTCTTTTGTTCCTTGGTTTGGAAATAAGACAAGTATGTCCTCTCTTATCACTTTTATATAACATTATACTGGAGATCCAAGCCAGATCAATAGGCAAGAAAAAAAGCATATAGATTAGAGAAGAAGTATAATCGCCTTGATTCACAAGCAACATAGATACTTATGTTGGATATTTTAAATAATCTTAAAAAATAGCTATGAGAATGAATAAATGAACTTTATAAAGTCAGGGGACATAAGGTCATAATAAAAAATCAGCTATATTTCTATATATTAATAATTAACAAAAATAAAAAATTAAATCGTATTTAAATATCATAAAGTATCCAAATATGTACAACAACTCTACATTAAAAACTGCCAAAAATTGCTGGGAGAAATTAAAGAAGATTTAAATAAATAGGGAGATAAATTATGTTCATTGGTGATGCAATCTTGTCAATTCTCTACAAATTGATGCATAGATTTAACACAATCACAATCAGAATCCTACCACATTGTTTTAATTGACAAGCTGATTCTAACATTTATATGGCAACGCAAAAGATCAAGAATAGCCAAAATGATTTTGAGAAAGAAGAAGTAGCTGGAATGTCTACTTTATCTGATTTTAAAGACTTATTACAAATCTACAGTAATGGAATCAAGACAGTGTTATTCTGAGTAAATATACACATTTAGCTCAGTGAAACAGAATAGTTTTTCAGAAACAGATTCATACATATGGTCAATTGATTTTTAACAAAGGCACTAACATAATTTTACACAAAAGGGAGATTTTCTTTTTATACCTATGGGAAAAAAAATGAATGAACCTCAATCACTCCCCCACGCCATATAAAGAGATTAATTCAGAATGCCCTGAAGTGTCAAAGCTAAACAAAATAAATGAAGCTGGGAAATAACCTGTTGAGCACCGAATCCAGAATAAAGGCAGTACATTTTATATGATTTCACTTATATATAATGAGTGACAGGGAAAACAACAGACCAACTATTCTGTGGAGGTAGAATTCTGAATAGTGGTCTCCTATGTGGGTAGGCATTGACTAGAGCGGGACACTAGGGAACTTTCTGAGATGATGAAAATGTTTTTATTATGATTTTACTGGTGGTTACATGGCTTACATATTTTTCAAAGCTCATTGAATTATGCATTTCAAATGTGGGCTTTTTATTGTTTTGTAAATTACATAATATTCTTGATTTAAACGTTTATTTAAAAAAAGATTTAAAAAATTTCTTGTGGGGAATATGAGTAGAATTTCCTTCCACAAATCTTTCTGACACTTAAGTCCATCCCATATTGACGCCAGAATTCACTGAGATTATTGTACTTAATTCTGTATTCGATGTAGTTTCCCAACACTGTCAATGATTGCTAATGAGATAGATAAATAGATTTACTTTCACAGTGGTTTGCATTAGAAAAACAAAACACTAAGAAGAAACCAGTGGTGTTGGGTTTATTTGCTATAAATTATTGATAAGCATTTACATTGACCCAGAGTTGTAAAATGCAATTTAATACTTTTTATTAGATGTTTTTCATGGCTCCTCGTGGGTAGAAACAGAAAGAAAGAGAATTGTGTTTTAGATTGCCCAATAAAAATGTAATCATAACACGTAGTTACACTGTGATAAGAACACAGCCCATAGTGATATGAA
This sequence comes from Cynopterus sphinx, assembly GCA_030015415.1. Lineage (NCBI taxonomy): Eukaryota > Metazoa > Chordata > Mammalia > Chiroptera > Pteropodidae > Cynopterus > Cynopterus sphinx. The sequence goes on along the minus strand of CM057382.1, from coordinate 11,985,622 downwards.
AGATGACAATTTTAAGTCAAATTGATGTCACCAGAAACTGTGGAGGCAAAATACATTCCAGCGTGTTCAGTAATATGTAACAGTGAGGGTCAGGTTGGGAGTGGCTTGAGGGAATTATTAATTTCTTATAATGACAATATTATCTTCTTCACTGACTTTAACTTTACCATTCGCATATTGTTTACAAATGATTAAAATTAATCTAGACACAGGCTATTGGTGGTTGGAATTGTACTGTGGTCTGTGGCTGGGCTGTTTGCACTTTAATGTTAATTCAATTCCTACTGAGGCTTAGGGAGAAGTGGATTTAGTGACACAGCCATCATCTTGGGAACAGACAATGGAAAATGACAGTAACAAATAACCAATAAAAGTTTAGTTTAAAAGGTTTCCATTAGCAGAGGAAATGGGAAGAAAAGGTGGGTCACTTTTTATTTATTTGAACTATGCTCAGGTCTCCACCTATAAAGCAGTACGGAGTTCCAGAATTATAAATGACTAATGTTAAGCGAATCTCAGAAATAAAGTATTCAGGTTGGCTCCTGCAAGGGGAGAGGTCTGATGTTTATCTTACAGATTATTTGCCTCATCTTAAATTCTGAAGCCTGAAGAGCAGGCTGGAATGCTTTGGGAGTGTAGCTTGCAGCTGAGATTTTTCTGGCAATCAGAACTATAGTTTATTTGGCCATTTGGACTAAAGCTAAATGTGGACAGAGAAATTTCTCAGGTGAAGAAAGGTGGAAACTTTTAGGGTCTTGTAATAAATAATTCTTCAAAGGCCCATACCTGCCCCTCAGTGGGGTATAAATGACTTCATTACTCGCTTGGTTAATTTTGGGGAGATAAGAATTAGGTGTGTGGGCATTAGAAATGAGGTGAGGATATGATCCGGGCTTTGCCCTGGAGTTCTCTCTCTGAATTGTTTCTTGGACTAGATTCTTATGAATATATTATTATGTGTTTTGAGAGAAAGGATATCATGGTGAATAAATATGAGAAAGGCAACGTATGCTTCTCCCTTTTGGTGTGCCACATATGGCTCTTTTCTTTTTTCAGAAATCCTGCCGCAAAGAGATCTGTTTCCTTGCCTCTTGTCGCAAGGCCTCAATATCTGTGATAATCCTTTATATGACTCCAGGTTTTTTGGTTCCTTGATGGTTTCATTTGTAGTGATCTTATTTTTTCTACCCTGTCTCTTTCCCTCATGTTCAAACTCAAGAAGTTCCTATTTTAAGCATGTCAGTCTCTGACCACCACCTCCTAGCCTTCCAGCTTACCTACTTCATAACAACCACTCCAGAAATTGTAAATGGAGCTGTGTCATTAGTGGTTCAGTGTGGGCTTTGGACCCTAACTGTCAGGCTTCAAATCTCAGCATTTAACATCGATGGGGGTGTACACAAGTTCCCTAACTTATCAGCCCTTCAGTTCACTCACCTATAAGAAGTAAACAATAACAATAATTCCCCCTAGGGTTGTTGTAACAATTTAATGAGTTAAAATATATATATAATGCTTCAAACAATGTCTAGATGTAAATTTCATCATTTGTCCTTAGAGTTGTTTTTTTTCCAAATCTCTAACTCCCTTATTCTATCATTTCCAATATATCTGTACGTAGGTAGCAAAGTCTTAACCTGGTTAGAACTGACAATCAACTTATTGTTTGCTTTTATGTGAACCCCTGAGTGTCACTGAGAAAACCACCAAGAGTGCTGACTCCTCTCTACTGCAGTTGATGACCTAATCTCTCTAATGAATCTGTAACACCATCTGGCAGTCTAACTACACTTTCTCACTTCCCAAATTATCTGCTTCATTCTTTCCCTTTTCACCTTCGCTGCCACTATGTCCTTAGCTGATAACCTCACTTCATGGGCCACTGAGGAAGCAGAATTGACCTAAGGGAAATACATCTTCTTTCCCACTACCAAGTTCACTGGTTCACTTGCTTCTGTATTTGTAATCTCTCTTTTCTGTTTCTAAAATTAAGAAGCCGACTTTGGCACTTGGGTTTGATTCAGTTCCCTCTAGTCTCCTTAGTTACTTGGAACCACAACTGCTCTCTGTCTTGCCTGTACCATCTTTTTCTCCCTTTCTCTTGGATCATTGTCATGGAAATGATCTAGTGTTTCTTCTTGAAAGAATGATTTTAAAACTTCCCCTTAAAGGCCCAGATGGGTTCCCTAGTGAACTCTACCAAACATTAAAGGGAGAAATTATAACAATTTTCTACAATCTCTTTCAGAAGATGGAAGCAGAGGGAATCTTTTCTAGCTTATGTTAGGATGTCAGCACTATCCTAATATAAAAACCAGAAAAAGACACTATAGAGATAAAAAACTATAGAGCAACAGTTCTTATGAACATAGATGTAAAAAACCTCAACAAAATATTAGCAAATGAAATCCAACAATGTTTAAGAATTACATGCTACAACCAAGTTTTGCCAGGTATGTGAGATTGGTTCAACATTAAAAAATTAATTGTGATCCATGACATCAACAGGTTAAAGATTAACCAATCATATGATTATATTAATAGATGCAGAGAAAGCATTTGACAATATCTAACATCCACGTGTGAGAAAAACTTTTAGTGAACTAGAAACGGGGGAACTTCCTCAATTTGAGAAAGAATACCTACAAAACACCTATAACTAACATCAGACTCTATGGTGAGAAATTGGGAGATTTCTCACTAGGATTTGATACAAAAATAAAATTTCCCCTCTCACCATTCTATTTCAATATCATATGAGAAGTCCTTGTTAATTAATTAGATAAAAAATAAAGATTGGGAAAAATCTAAAAGAATAGACAAAAATAGTCCCTCTGGAACTAATAAGCAACTATGGCAAGATTGTAAGACATAAGGTTAATGTACAAAAGTCTATTTCTTGCCTATATACCAGCAATGAACAAGTGGGATTTGAAATTTAAAAACACAATGCCATTTACATTAGCACCAAAATAAATTATATACCTAGGGATAAGCTAACAAAATATGTCCTAATCTACAATGCTCTGATGAACAAAACATAAGAAGAATTAAACAAATATAGAGATATTCTGCATTCATGGATAGGAAGACCCAATGTTGTTAAGATGTCAGTTCTTCTCACTGAATCTGTAAATTCAACACAATACTGATCAAAATCCCAGCAAGCTACTTTGTGAATATTGACAAGCTGATTCTAAAGTTTGTATGCAGAGGTGAAAGACCCAGAATATCTAAAACAACAATATTGAAGAACAAAGTTGGAGGATTGATACTACTTGACTTTAAGAATGACTATAAAGCTACAGTAATTAAGACAGTATGAATATTTGCAAAATAATAGACAAAGAGATCAATAGAACAGAACAGAGATCCCAGAAAAAAAACAACAATATAAATATATCCACTTGATCTTTAATAAGAAGCAAAGGCAATAGAATAGAAGAGTCTTTTCAACAAATGATGCTGGAAACATTGGATATCCACATGCAGAAGAATAAATCTTAACATAGATGTTACTCCTGTCACAAAAATTAATTCAATGTGGATCATAGACTTAAATGTAAAATGCAAAATTATAAAACTCCTAGAAGATAACAGAGGAGAAAACCTAGATGACCTTGGGTATAGTGATGACTTTTAGATATAACTCCAAAGGCACGATTCATGAAAGAAATAATGGATAAACTGGACTTCTTTAACAGTAAAAATTCCTGCTTTGCAAAAGACAATGTCAAAAGAATTAGAAGACAAATCATAAAGTGGCAGAAAATATTTTTGAAATACACATCTGATAAAGGACTGCTATCCAAAAACATACAAAGGAATATTAGAAACCAAATACACCCTACAACAAACAACTTGATTTAAAAATGGGCAAAGATTTTAATAGACACTGCACCAAAGAAGATGCACGGATATAAAATAAACATAAAAAGCTGCTCTACATTACATGTTATCAGAGAAAGGTAAACGAAAACAGCAGTGAGATACCACTACACACCTGTTAGAATGGCCAAAATCCAGAGCACTGACAATGCCAAATGCTGACAAAGCTGTAGAGCAGCATGAATTCTCATTCATCGCTGCTGAGAATGAAAAATTGTGCAGCCTCCTTGAAAGACAGCTTGACAGTTTCTTACAAAACGATTAATACTCTAACTATATGCTCCAACAACTGACTTTCTTGATATTTACCCAAAGGAGCTGAAATTTTATGGCCACATAAAACCTTGCAAGAAGATGTTTCTAACAGCTTCATGCACAATTGCCAAAATGTGTAAGTGACCAAGATATCCTTCAGGAGGCAAATGGCTGAAAAAATGGTGATACATCTATACAGTGGAATATTATTCAGCGCTAAAAAGAAATAAACAAACCATGAAGGACATGGAGGAGTCTTAAATGCATATTACTAAGTGAAAGAAGCTAGTCTGAAAAAGGCTACATATTGTAGGATTCCAACTACATGATATTCTGGAAAGGTAAAACTATGGAAATAGTAAAAAGATCAGTGGTTGCTACAGGTTAGAGGAATGGGGTGAGGAGAGGGATGAATAGACAGCACAGGGAATTTTTAGGGTAGTGAAAATACTATGTATAATACCACAGGGATGGATATATTTGTCCAAACCATCGTATATATACCAAAAACGAACCCTATGGTAAAGTATGGACCTTGGGTGATTACAACGCGCCAATGTATGTCCATTGGCATACAAATGTACCACTCTGGTGGGGGATGTTGATGGGGAAGGAGGCATACGTGTGTGTGTATGTGTGTGGGGGGGTATGTATGGGAAATATCTGTACCTTCCTCTCAATTTTGCTGTGAACCTAAAGCTGCTCTTAAATATGTAAACAAAACCCCAACACCTTCCCTGACCCACATTCTCCTCTAGAGACCATTCTATTTCTCTCTTCTTCATAGTACAACTGTTTTATATTCTTTATTTAAAAAAATTTCAAGCATACATAAAAACTAGAACTATATAATGAGCCCTAACCTACTTCCCATGTAGATTTAGAATTTAACTTTTGGTGATATTTTCTACATCACTTTAAAAATTTTTTAACTTTAGCACTTTAGAGCAAATATTGGACCTCATGACACTTTACTTCAAAATATTTCAGTACATGTCTTAAAAGTAAGTGCATTTTCTTACATAAGCATGATAACATCACACTTAACACAACAAAATTCCTTAATATCATCTAATCTTTAGTTTAGATTCCTATTTCCTCAATTTATCCCCCAAATGTATTTTTATATTGGTTTAGTTGAGGAACAATCCAAATAAAGTTTATACATTGCATTTGATTTTATCTCTTAAATCTCTTTCAGCCTAGGACATATATATTTTTTTCTATGCCCTGGGCTTGTTAAAGAGATAGGTTAGTTATCCTGTAAACTGCCCCACATAGTGTAACTCTTAAGAGAATGCTACTCCTTCATCTGCTCTTCTCCTTTGAATTCCTTCAGTTGGGCTCCCTATTCTCACATCCTGTGATGACAACCCCGTGATGTTCATGTAACACAACCAATAAACATGTCTCTTTCCTCATTTTACTTGTTGACTCAGCATCCTTTGACAGTTGACCACTCTGCTTCTCAAAATTCTCTGCTCTTGGCTTCTGGGGTCCATATCCTCCTGTATTTTCTTCTGTATCAAGAAAAGCTCTTTCTCAGTCTCTTTCCTGCCTTTTTCTATTCTGAGTGACTTCTAAATAGCGGAGCACCCCAAGGTTTCATCATGGGTCTCCTCTCTTCTATTTGCCTCTTTGCTTAGCTTAGCTCATCTAGTCCCATGACTGTGAATACCACTTATATATAGTTAACTTCCAATCTATAACTCTAGCCCTGATTACTTCCAAAGTCCTGAGTTAAATTTCAAACTCCTACCTGAATTTACATTTAAATGTTTAAAGAGTATCTCAGACTTAACTTATCAGAAGTAGGACAGGACTTTCCAACATTCTTTGCCTCACGACTCTTTCAAATTTTAGTAAATGGTGTCATAAAACATCCAGCCAAAAATGTAGAAAAATTGTTTTGCTTCTCTTTTTAACCCTCGACTCTCACTTTTGATTCTTTAGCAAGTCGTTTGATTCTATCTCCAAAACATACCCAATCCTGCCTTTTTTTACCATCTTCACAGATACCACCCAGTCAAAAGTACCATCATCCCTTTCCAGACTTCTGCACTCCTAATTTGACTTTCTGCTTCTACTTTTTCCCTTATTAAATCTATTTTCCCTGCAACAGCCATGGTAATATTGTAAATAATGTAAACGTACACATGTAACTCCTCTAACCCCCATGGCCCTTCCATTAAACCTATGATAAATTCAGATTCACTACTTTGACCTAGCTTGTGTCCTGCTTTCCTATTCTTCTCCTCTCATTTCACTCTGAGTAGAAATGAGAATGTTGAAGATCAAAAGCATTAGTCTCTACTCTCTAGGAAAAGAAGGTTCATGTTGATTTTGAAGACCACTCTATATATAGTGTATAGCACTGTGTTCAATACATAAATTAAATATTTGTTGAATGAATAAATGCGTGAATGTAGTCTTGGATGGCTCAATTAGTATTTTTTGCTCTTCTTGGCAATCATGTACCCACTTGTGCATTAAGAGTGTGCAAAAACATGAAGCAGATAAAGGGATGTTATGTGTACATGCCATATGAGGGTCAGTGAACATCATTTTAGATGGAAATTTGAGAACGATCACACCTGCTTTGCCTCTTTCACAAAGAACAGAATAAAATATTTAATAGGAGTACTGGAGAGTCTCTATTCTAAATGGTTAGGAATAGCTAAATGCCAGTTTATTTTTCTTCTGTTGTTGAAGTAAACCTCAGGTTTTGGATTAATCAGAATCTGTGGCTCATGATACACTCTGAACATTGGTTTATGTCTGGCTCACTTTAACCCAAATTTTGTGTTCTTCATTCTTTTGCTTTCTTTTATATATTATTCTATTAAGTCTTTAGGCATGTATTAAAGCATACCTCTTATTTAACTTGTTTTTAAGTTTATATAAAGAGTGTAATGTGGTATGTAATTGTTTGGGACTTGCTTTTTCATTGATATTACATTTCTATGAATCATCTTTTTGCTGCATATAATTGTAGCTCAATTATTTTCATTGTCGTATTATATTTAATTTTGTGATTATTGCAGTGTTTATGTATCTACTCACCTACTGATGAACATTTGGGTCAATAGTTTTATTATCATACGCTATCATTTTGAAGGTGTCTTTGAAATTTGAAAAGTCAATGTCTTATGAGTGTTCATGTAGTGATAAATGTGCTAGGAGCTCCAGGAGATGCCAAAATGTGTAAGGTATGTGACTGTCCTTTGGAAGTTCACACACTGGAGAAAAAACCTCAGATGTATCCACAACTACAGAAGGGGAAATTCATGATATGTAATGGAGGATCCAAGACAAAAAAATCTACAAGGATTAGGTGTTTTTTCTCTTTTCCTTTCTTTTAAAAAAAGTCTCTACAGTCTCTCATTTACTGATTTCTTTTTTTTCTGCCCAGGCCTTTATACATCTTATTTTATTACATAGTCACACTCACCCTGTGAAGTAGACTTTGATGGTCCCATTTCACAGATGAAGAAACTGAACCAAAGAGAAAGTCAGAATTTTACCCATTTTTTAATGTGTTGAACCAAAATTCAAACCCAGGTTTTCCTGACTTTGACATCAAAGGTTGCATCCCACATCACTTCCTATACCCAAACTTTAGTCCTCCTGGAATGGGCAGTGATAATTCTCTCAAGAGCAGGGAGAACCGAAGATATTTTTAAGATCAAAAACTTTCTTACTGGTCTTTTTTGTTTCCTGGTAGGCCTACTCTGTGACAAATCTGAAGGACAATTTGGTACACACACACACACACACACACACACACACACACACACACACACACACCGAACAAAAACAACTCCAGGGTCATACATACACAATTCAAGTGGGACATTGAAGTCGGGAAGAGGGGAGGGGGAGAGGCTCCAGGACTTGCCCAAAGTCACAAGATCAGCACCAAAAGACTAGATGTCTCATCTCAAAACTTTGGTCATAAGATTGACTCCAGCGTGAGTCTAATATCTCAGGAAAAAAGCAGATATTTTGCCTTTCCAAGAGTCCGATGGCTCGTACAAGTCCCAGAGACTGAACCCACAGGAAACCTGGAAAATAGCCTCCTATTAGAGCTAATCATCAGCGAAAGATGCACCGGGTCTGCAAAGCCCTACTCTGTGCAATTTCTGCTCTCCAGATGCTCAGATTTGCCAAGCGCAGAAGCTGTTCTCTGATGGGAGCCCCAAGGAACAGCACCGATTGGAGCTTCCAGTAATGCAATCACTTTTAATCAGCATTTAATGAGCATAGAAGCAGCCTCAGCTTACCTCTGTTGCAGAGAGGCAACTACACATAAACCTCAATTACTCAGACATTTAAAAATCAATTTTAAATAAAATGTCCAGGTGATGGAACTAAAGGGATTAGAAGGATTGGGATGCATGCGCCAGCCTGGCATGTCTTGTGGATGCAATTGGGGTAGACAGCTCCTGTAATGCGATAAAGCAGGCTGATTTTGTGCCCCCTGGGTTAAGAGGAATAGGTCTTATCTTCCAAATACTCCCAAAGGCTAAGGAAGAATCCAATGACAGAAAGGAGAGGACACAACAGGTGACTTGTGCACACTGAAGCTGTGTGGAGAATGTTACCTTCCTCATGTTTTATATTTGCGAAGAGAAAAGGTAGGCCGAGGCTACCATGCAAGGTCCCAACCCCAACCTGGGCCCCATCTGTACCACCCAATCAAATACATTATTATTTCTATTGATTATCTTGCATTTTTTTGAACAGTTCTATTTGCCTATTATCTCCAACAACATGCTAGTAATTTAGCTCAATAAGCTTTTATCAAGCATGTGGAGCAGCACAGGGAAGTTATAGTCTCTGCTTCAGTTCACAGGGCAGAAGATATGAGACCAATCTGCTACCTGATCAAAGTTTACAGTCCTGCAAAACCAAATCATTTGTATCTTTAGAAATGACAGGTTCTTTCTCTCAGTCTTAGCCCATGTAGAGAAAACAGAGAGAGCAAACAAGCCCCAGGGCTCAGCTATTTAGCCTGTTCTTTGGTTCTGTGAGCTCAAATACTTCTCCCAATAACTTTCTTTTTAAACTTTATTTGCTAAAATGTAGTAGGAATCAAGTGTCTGTACTTTCAACTAAATAAACAAGTAAAACATAAAACCATTAATCACAGAAAGCATTTAACAAATAAATATGAAGCGCTAAGTATTGTGCTATTTTACTTACACTATCTTTTATCATCACTAAAACTACCCCATGAGACGGTATTGCTGTTATTTTTAATTTTTCCATTTTGTAGATTAATATACCTTCTAGGTTCCTCTGTGGATTAAATCAGGTATAATACTATAGTGGCATCAATAGGGTTGATTATTCTGTACTAACATCCCTATCTTGAGATTCATCCTCTGCATTCACATTGTATTCAATAGTGCCCCTTGTAGCTGTCAAAATATAACTTTCTAAAAGTTAAGAACAAGACTCATATAAAATAGAATGCACCTGAATCAAAAATCTAGTCAACTTACTAATTAATGAGGAGATCACTAGGGTGGTAAGTCTGGTTTAAAAAATAATTAGAGGAAAGAAATTTATATAGACAGTCAGTCAAAGGGATGCTAAAATGTATTACTTAATAGAATATAGAACTAAATAATACTTGGGTGAGCCAGTGTAACAATGCCTAAGGGTGATATTAACGGGACATGCAGTTATCCTATTGTTTTATCTCTACGTTTTGTTTTCATTTTTCTTAACAGCACTAAACGTGAATGGGGTCTCCTAAATTTGCTGACACAGTATTCTTGCCCTCCAGCTACATATATGGATTCCACAGAGCCTTTAAGTTTATTCAAAGGGACCCATTCTATTCCTACCTGCCCTCATCAGTCTTTACTGGCCCACAGTTAGCACCTAAACCAAGTGATTCCTACCTTCGTTTGGTTGTTTTCTTGAAGAGGTTTCAACTCTGCAGCTGATGGAGGAAGTCATCTGCCATGTCAATTAGAAAGCAGGGGAATTGAGGCTGAAAGGAACCCACTCCCTGGTTCTCTGTGCCTCTATTTCACTATGCACACTGTGAGAGAAATGATGTACCTGCTTCATGGTGTGCAGTTGAAACGTGATAATATGTGTAAAGCTGCCTGCTTGGAGCACAGAACGTGCAGTGTGAGGTTTACTTCTCTCTAGGATTCTTCTCATTCTCATCCCAGGCAACTCCCATTGCTAAATGGTTTTAGCATCAACACAAAAATTATGACGATACTACAGCTCTGTTTTCTTTTTCCTGAGCTCAGTGCCTTCTCTTCTCCACATTGATGTCTTATTTCACCACTGGCATCTAACCTTGACTTTGACTTTGACTCAAATTGCTTCTAGACATGTTGTGCTTTACAGCTGAGTAACAATGCTTACTTCTCTGTTTTCTTCTGTGAGTAAGGACATTCAGAGAGAAGAGAGGCTCAATAATTGACTGAGCAGCAGTGTGGCTAAGCGTTTTAAATAGATCATCTTTAATACTCACAAATATTCATTTTTAGGGACACTGTTATCCCTAGTTTATGGATGAGAAAACTGACACTCAGGAAGTTTTAAGTTACCAGTCAAAGGTTATAGGTCTGGAAAGGATTTAGGGGCTGGGATTCCAACCTAAGACTGACTGACTCCAAATATAATGAGTCCTATTACCCATCAATAACCCACTTTATCCAAAGTGATTTTTACTTTGCTGCTATTTTGCCTCTTAGTTGCCTCTCTCTCCTCCTGTGACAAAAACTGAATGTTTATGACCAGAATGAAAGACACAGACAAACATCTTTCAGCTTAAAATCAAACAAGAAGCTTTTAAGATTATGTCCTCAAACACTTCAGCCACTCATATCCAATTTCTCATTTTTGAACAAGTTGATAAGCAATATTTCCATCATGGATGCTTCACTTCTGAGGATGTACCCACCAGTACCCTTACTGGGTTCCAGTCAACTTTCTGCTCTGAACATGACAAGATTTCAGAAACTGGAGTCAGATAAAAGCAAGAGGCATAGCCAGATCATTTCAGAAAAATTATATCCATTAAAACGCAGCCACAGTCCTTGCAAAGGACTGGTATGTATGTCTGCTTATGAAAAGAGCAAGCTCCAAAATGGCCAGGACCAGCCACAGCAGTAAGAAAGAAACCATAGGACAGGGGAAAGACGAGGTGAAGTTTCTATTGAGAATGCTTGTTATTTTTAGCTGCTGGGCATAGTAACATTCTATCATTTCCCCCCAGTTTTGCTGAGCTATAATTGACATACAGTGCTATCTTAGTTTAAGGTGTACAACATAATGATTTGATATATGTATACATTATGAAAGGATGACAGCAATAAGTTCAACTTCCATCACCTCACATAGTTATAATTTTTTTCCTGTGATAACTTTTTAGATCCACACTTCTAACAGCTTTCAAATATACAACACATTATATTGTCAACTACGTACCTATAATTAAGGAATCATGGTAGCTTGAAGTTAGGGTCCCTCTTTCCCCCATTTCCATGACAGATCTCTCTTAGTTCGTGGCCCATAGAACACGGTTATGTAACCTGTACTGGCCAATAAGAAACTCCCACCTAGGACTTTAGAATCTTAAGAATGTGACACATCCTTACAGGGGTAGCTAGACATTAATTATGGGAGCTGTGCTGGAGCATAAAGTCTGTCTAGAAGGGTCGTTTGGTGCAGCAGTTCAGAAAGAGTGTTCCTGTCACAGGATCTTAATGATACCCAACCTCCCTTGGTTTTTGCCCATTTTTTTCTGAGCTTGGGTCTGCAAGCTCTCGACATTGTGAGGTATTCAATAATGTTCGAGGGAATTCTTGTTTCTTTAATCAGCCTAATTGGGTTTCCACGGCTGGCATTGGAATATCTTGAGTAATGTGCTACTTAGGATCCACCAGCAAGGTCTGGCCTCCTGTACCTATTGTCAGCTCTGTTCAAAGGAGATTCCCCCAAGAGAGGCTGTCAGAGTTTCTATTCAATTGGAAGAAAAAGACAAGAAGCCTCAGAACTCAGTACAGTTAGAACCTTAGCACTATGGGGTTATGCTGGCCATCACTCTGTGTTTACTGATTCACTAATCTGAAATGTACAGACAGGAGTCCAGACAAAGGCTTTTCTTTCTGCCATCAAAAGCTGAGTTTCGATAATTTCGTATCAAAGCCCAAGTTATTTCTTTCAAAGGATGGAAAATTTACAAAATGAATTAGGTCAAATTTCTGTTCTTGTGGTTATTAAATAAATAAGCAAAATCAAGCTATGTAGTGATTACTTTTGTTGCAGTGTGTCCTAGATGCCATAAGATGTATTAAAGAGACAAGAAAAAGTGACATTTATTAGATACTCCCACTATTGCATTCGTCCCTCAACTCTGCATAGGGAGGTAAATACTATTAAGCCCATTTCTCAGTGGAGGAAAAAGGCCCACACAGACAAAAGGACTTGCTCAGCCATAAACCTTGTGACTGTACTGCCAGTATGAAAAGTGACTCGAAAATCTGTGCATTGTCCACTCTCCCAGCTTTGGAGAAACAGAAGCCATTGTGGCTGGTGAATTCAATCACAGATAAGACCACTTCGGCCAAAAAAAAAAAAAATCTGCTTTTGCCAAATAATGCAAATTAATCCTAGCGATCATTATAATTAAACGAAATTTCATTTCAAAGTACTTATTTTAATGGATATGTAGAGTGCCTATCACATAGTAGGTAGTAAAAAAAAAATATTGAGTTTGATTAAGTAAGTCATTTCTGGCTGGTTAAGAGGGAAACAGTAACAGATGTAGAAATAATTAATCTGGGCTTTTGTGTGGTACTTTCTGTACTTTTCAGTTTGTTTTGCTGCTTGGCAAAAATAAAAGTCCAAATTCTTTCTTAGCTGTTTCATAATTGATAGATGAACTCAGCCTAATTGTTGATCCATAAAGAGTGGTTAGAAATACCAATACCCTCAGGGTTAAATTTCCCAACTTTTGTTGTGGAAATATTTAGTCAAACTAATAATCTCCTCCATACCCTGCTATTAGTTTTGGCAGGATGTTTTCTTTAAAAACATCCTTGTTTTTAAAGAAACACCAAAATTATCCTCAAGGGGATAAATACCTGTGTGAAGCTCCCAAAAAGCTGGAATGAAGATGGATTAACATGGAGGAGGGAACTGAAATTTTTTGCTAAAAGAAAAAACAAACAAACAAATATGTAAATGCAAGAATGTGCATCCATGGTTTGAATGAATTAAAAAGAAAGAAAAGTACAACCAGAGACCTAAATGACTGGTTGAAAATTATAAAAAATCATCTTTGTCAAATAAGGTCTAAGTAGCCTGAAGCATTTTTATTTGAGGCCGGTCTTATCCATCTATCCAGCATCCATCCACTCATCATCCATCCTTCTATCACTCATCATCCATCCATCGATAACATATGTCACACTTGTACTGAGGAGAACACAAAGATGAAAGACAGGTTGTTACCTTCAAGATGCTTAATGCAAGTAACACAATCTGTTCTTTGTAATATTTACTTAGCTAATATTTACTTAGCGTTGACTAGGCAACAGGCAGTCTGCTTAAAAGGCAGGACGACTATTCCATTTAATCTTTACAGCTATCTCGTGGGAATATTGTTATATCCATTTTCCTTTCAGGAAACTGAGGCATAGGAAAGTTACATTATATACATTATTAAATAGTTACATTATATGTGTATATGTGTGTCTATAAAATCCCCTCCATACCCTGCTGTTAGGGTATGTACGTATGTGGTGGACTACTGGCTTATCTAAACCTCCAACCAAGACTATCAGACACCACAGTCAATGGCATGCTTTTAAAATTGCTTTGTGTTGCAGTTTGAGTTTACAGGAGATACAAAATCAGATGATGAACAAAGTCATTGTCCTATGTTCGGCAAACAGTGACAGTTATAGCTTTAGAATGTGAAAATTACAACTGTTATAGAGTTGTGTGTGTATGTGTGTCTATGTGCGTCCATGTATGTTTTCTGGAGGATTACTGTTAACTCTAGGATAGAGGATTAAGGAGCGGAAAATGGCTCGAGAAAGACTATGAATTCTTGGCAGTAAATTTGATCTTTACAAAATAGATTGAAGGAGAGAGTATACTGGTAAAGAGAAAAAATATGGAAAGAGAAATGTGTCCTAAGAGTTCATGAAGAAGCAGGCCGCGTAGGCAGTATCACTGAAGAATATATATCTTGCACCCAAATAGCTCACTCTCAGTGGCCAAAAACCTACAAGGCTATCATTTGATAGCTATTCCTTTTGGGCCTCAAGGGTTGTCAGTCTTTATGCTGTTAACAATGAGAGTGTCCCAGTAAGCACCAGAACTCTTGGGAGGGCTAATACACTATGTAATTCCTTCTTAGCAGTGAAATTAGTCAGGGTCCAGGCAGGAAAACTATAGCACAGTGGAGTAGTCAAACATAAACCGTGACAAAGATGTGAACAACAGGTTAGCAATGAGGATGTCTTCATCTCTCCTTCCCCCTTGGTCCAGAGAGGGAACCATTTTTTGATCCCTGAGAGAGCTGTAGCTGCAACTCAGGCTGCAGACATGGAAGAAGGCTGACTAAGAGGGTTGGGTGGCCTTTGGAAGAGGAGCCCAGGTGAGCAGAGAAAGAGTAGAGAACAAAGACACTAACCTTTCTTTCCTTCTACCTTCCAGCATCTCTATTGACCACAGGGCAAAGCAACCCAGGTAAAGCAGGTCATAATGATATCCTCATAGGGTGCAAATCAGGACAGGGAAGGAAGGAGAGAGGATCTGTAAAAGGCAAATGGAGAATGGTCAGCACAAATACAGTGGTAAGGCGGGACAGAGGCAATTTCTCACTAATCACATCAAAAGAAATGAAGCTTGCAAATTATTTTATTTTGTAAATTATAGCAGATTCAACATTATCCCTACAATAGCTCTCTCTTGCTCGCCTGCATTTCGATTTACTTTTCTGCTTGTGAGAGAAAAGTGTGGAGTTACAGCTAGCTGGTGGGCTGAGAATTACCCATAACACTTCACACTCTCAGAAGAGTGTGTTTGCTATGTGAATGGCACCCATGATGTATGTCGTGTGAGGAAAAGGTAAAGCATCATTGCTTTGTGTCAACAGGCAGCCTTATGACAGGAATTGGTACTTGATCAGACTCCCACCAGCTGCTAGTGATGGAGAAAGGGAGGGAGAATGATGAAGCAGGAATGGCTGTGTGTGATCAGAAGATTGGAAAAGGAAAAGGGGAAATATTAAGGACAAAATGAAAATGCAACAAGGTTAATGGTTAGCCCAGAGCTGACCTTCTTAGGGTTAAGAAGCTTCCTCCCTGCCCCCAACCCAAGACCATGAATCAGGTGCAGTGGGAAGAAAAGAGTAGCATTATGTTTTTCCCTCTCTTTGTGGGGGTGGAGGGGACAGAGGATGACCTCACACACACACACACACACACTCACAGTAGATATTTAAAGTAAGGCCCTCCCGAGTCCAAGCTGCCATTATCATAAGTGGAGGGTAGGAAGAGGGTCGTTTGAGGCAAGAGCCTCTCCCATGTCTCAGAGTCAGCCTATTATGCAGAGGACATGCAGAGTAGAGAGGGCAAAAATTCCCCTCTGGGCTCTGAGAACATATGTTCTCCAGGAATATGAGAGAAGGGAGCCCTAAAGTGCTGTATTTATGCCCATAATTACCTATTTCCTTATTAATTGGCTCTCGTACGTTATTACTGGCTGGGTATTAAGTATCTTTTCAAAGCAGTTTTGAACTTTCTCTCTCCCTGCACACACATGCACACACACAGGTACATGGAGTTACAGATGGTAGTTCGCCCAATGAAACCTGAAAACTGACCTGAAGCACACTCAGGTAAATTAAATAAAGCAAACATGCTCTTGGCAAGACATGAGAAAAATACTAGATTTTTTTCCCCCCAGAAATAAAGTTTCATGATAACAGAAGTGAAAAAGAAAAACAAAAAAACTTTCAAGTCCATCTCAGACACATGGAAAGTCTACTGAAGTTTTCCTCAGAAGCTGTTACCAAAATCCTAAAAATCCACTCTGAATGCCCATGATCCACTTTCCATTCCAAGTTGTTATTCGGTGGTGCAGCATTTCCACTAGTGATGCTAAGCAATGGCATATAGATGAAGAAGGAATTTAAAATCAATATTGGAATTCAGCATGCTGTTTTCAGTAATTTGAAACCCCGAGAAATGCCAAACACAAGTACTAATCCAAATCTCCCCTTGTATCTGCATAAGTGAAAATGGAGATCAAATTCTGGTTAATGGAGATTATTTCCTATTTCGTTCATATTTTTAATGTTGTGATGTGGACCATAATGACTGCTTTTTACCATTGAATTATTGTCACCGTTGTCTGAAACACTCTGAGAAGGGAGAAGGTGATTGGAAATGTATGAGCAAGGTAGACATAGTCTTTCTCTAAAAGTTCACGGCCTAAAACTTGGGGAACACACTGGAGAGTGTTTAGAGAGTCTCTCCCTGCATTTCCCTGGGTTTTCATTCAAACGGCAGCACTTCCAGGAGACTCTGTTCAAGAAAAGAGGCCTCGAGTGCTCATCTGGACTCAAAGGGGGTGAAGAGGGACATGGATTCTTGCTCTACCTCTTGATGGAACTGACACTATGACCACAACCAATTCTGGTCCACCCATTCTCTCCAACTGCCCCAGGGGAGGGGTAATTTTGTCTCCTCCAGACAACTACTGACAAAATTCTTGAAAGATTCAGGAAAACATAACTGTGCTTCAAACTCCTGGAAACCACTGTAAGGGGAGTGGGTCAAAAGAGTCAGGTTCTACAGACGTGCTGTGACCCAAACCTGGTTCTGCACCTTTTTCATCAATGATACCCATCTTTGATGACCCAGGCTCAAAACCAGGATCTGCTTTGGCATTTTTCATCCTCTTTCAAAGAACTTAGCTACCAAGTCCTTATCACTGCATCCAGCAGCTTGCCGTAGGTCTAACCTGGTAAACCAATGCACACCAGGGAAGTATTATTGGTTGTACATTCAACATTCTTTCTATTTCCCATGTCCCCCCAGCCCTGAAGAAGTCTCTCCCACTCAGAGGCTGAAACTGCCAGGTCTTGATAAGGCCCAGGCATGAGCCCCAGTCTTTGCAGCTAAGATATGGGCATGAGACCCAGCCATGACCAACACATCAAGTCTCCTGGGGGCCCCTGGAAAGAATTATCTTCTCCCATTGAAAAGAGTCATACTACACACACTTAAGAATTATTAAAATTAGAAGCACTTGACAATTCCAAATGTAGGAGAGGACAGGGAGCAACTAGAACTTCTTTCACATTGCTTTGGAAAACAGTTTTTCAGTTTCATATGAAATATAAATATATGTTCGTCAGAGATGTTGGCATGTAATTTTCTTTTATTATATCCTTCTCTAATTTTTGTATTAGAGGGTGCTGGCTTTGTAAAATGAATTTAGGAATGTTCTCTCTTATTCACTTTTTTTGGGAGAGTTTCAGAAGGATAGGCATTAATTCCTTAAATGTTTGGTAAAATTCACCAGTAAAACCATTTGGTTCTGGCCTTTTCTTTCTTGGGAGGTTTTTGATTACTGATTCAATCTCCTTATTCCTTATTGATCTGTTCAGATTTTTTATTCATGATTCAGTCTTTGTAGTTTATGTTTTTAGGAATTTATCCATCTTTTAGGTTCTCCAATTTGTTGGTATATAATTATTCCTTTTAGTCTCTTATGATCCACTGTATTTCTGTTGTAATGTCTACTCTTCCATTTTTAATTTTATTGACTCTTTCTTTTTATTTTTTAGTCTAGCTAAAGATTTCTCAATTACCTTTTCAAAAACCCAGCTCTTAGTTTCATTGATATTTTCTTTTTTTCTTCTGGTCTCTATTTCATTTATTTCTTCTCTGATCTTTATTCCCTTCCTTTGCTAACTTTGAGATTAGTTTGTTTTTTTTTCAGTTCTTTGAGTTATAAAGTCAGGTTGTTCATTTGAGGTCTTTTTTTTTCTTAATGTAAGTGTTTATTGCTGTAAACTTTCATTTTAGAATTGCTTTTTCAGCATCCCATTAGTTTTCATGTTATGTTTCCATTGTCATTTGTTTCAAGATACTTTTGATTTCCCTTTTGATTTGTTCTCTGACCCATTGATTGTACAAGAATGTTAATTTCCACATTCGTGAATTTTTAGCTTTCCTCTCGTTGATTTCTAGTTTCATACTATTGTGGTTAGAAGAGGTACTTGGTGTGATTTAAATCTTCTTAAATTTGCTAAGACTTGTTTTATGACTTATTATGTGATCTCTCCTGGAGAACAATATTCCACGTGTACTTGGGAAGCATGTGTAATCTGCTGCTGTTGGATGGAATATTTTGTGATGACTATTGGGTCCACTGGCATAAAGTATTGTTCAAGTCTAATATTTTCTTGTCAATTTTGTCTGAATGATCTATCCGTTGTTGAAAGTGGGGTACTGAAGTCCCCTACTATTATTTTATTTTTGTATATTTCTCCTTTCAGATAATATCTAAATATATTAAGATTTGCTTAATATATTTAGGTGCTCTGATGTCAAGTCCATATATTTTCATGTTATATCTTCTGGATGAATTGACTCCTTTATTATAATATAATGACTTTGTTTATTTTTGTTACAATTTTTGGCTTAACGTCTCTTTTGTCTGATATTAAAATAGCTACAATTGCTCTCTTAGTTTCCACTTGTATAAAATATCTTTTTCCATCCCTTCGTTTTGAGCCTTGCATGTTTTTAAAGCTGAAGTGAGCATCTCCTAGGCAGCATAGTTGTGTCATATTTTTTAATCCATCTATCCATTTCATGCCTTTTGATAGGTAAATTTTAGTACATTGGCAGTTAGATTAACTATTATTAGGTAAGGGCTTACTATTCCATCTTAATAATTGTTTCCTGGCTGTTTTGTAGTTTTCTTGTTGCTTTCTTGATAGCTTCTTTTGTGAACTGCTGATTTTCTATAGTTGAAATTTTTGATTTTCATCTCTTTATCTTTTGTGAGTCTATTGTAGGTTCTCACTTTATGGTTACCATGAGACATATGTAAAATATCTTAAAGATATAACAGTCTATTTTATGCTGAAGGCAACTTTGGTTGCATAAAAAACTCTACCCTTGTACTCCTCTCTTTTATATTTTTGATGTCACAATTTACCTCTTTTTATATTGTATATAAAATGTTTTCCTTTATAAGTCATTTTATTGAATATTCTTGGGAGGTCATCAAACAACAGTCTATAGCTAAATCTGGCTTACGTTATGTTTTTGTGTGGCCTATAAGTTAAGAGCTATTTTTATATTTTAAAAAGGGTAGTTAGAAGAAGGGATATTTAAAAGGGGGGGAAGAGAAGGAGGAAGAGAAGGAGGAGGAGAAGAAACATCAGAGACCAATCTGTACAGTCTAAAATATTTACTATTTGGCCCTTTATGAAAAAAAGTAAAATACTAGATATTTCAGTGCTTTAATCCTTTCACACACGGTGCCTAAAACATACACAAAAATGTTGAGAACATTCTCTTTCTTCCATCTCTGCTCTTCTATTCTATTCCTTTCTGGGTTTGAGGGCAAACAGGCATTGACTTACACAATATCTTTGTTTTACCTACTTCTTAGACTTTGTGACTGGTACCTCAAGCTCCCTCCTAGACAGAGGCAACTGGCAGGCAGACTGTGCAAGAGGAGTGATAACCCAGGTTGCTGTGTTAGGTTCCCATCTCTTTATTTAAAAGAGAAGAGATTAGAGCCAAGATGATAAAAACAAGTCTACACTTATCATTTGACAACTTCACTGGGGTGGAATCCACCAGCCAGCAAGTTAAAAGTCCAGGACACCATAGGCATCAAGCTCATGCATTTTCCACAAGGAAAAAACATTCAGTCATGTGAGCAATCAGGGCATAGAGATATATTATAGACTGGATTGTGTCTTCCCAAAATTCATATATTAAAACCCTAATCTCAAATGTGACAGTATTTTAAGGAGCCTTTAAGGAGGTAATTAAGGTCAAATGAGGACCTAAGAGTAGGGGCCTAATCCAATATGACTGGTGTCTTTATAAGAAGAGAAAGACATAGCAGGATGTGCACCCAGAGAGAAAAGACCATGTAATGACACAGCAAGAAGGCAGACATGTATAAGCTAAGGAAGGAAACCTCAGCAGAAACAGAATCGCGACAGCTTGGCCTTGGACTTCTGGCCTCCAGATAGGGAGGAAATAATTTCTGTTGTTTAAGCAACCTGGTCTCTGGTATTTTGTTAAGGCAGCCCTAGAATACTAATACTAATACTAAGTACTAATCTAATACTATTACTAATACTACAAATACAAATAGTAATCCAAGGCACCAGCACAATATGTCTTGTAAGAATCAACACCTACTGTCACTTTCAAAAACAGTGCCAGAAGATCACTTCTGTGGACCACCAAGTCTCTGAAATTATTTACCAAGTAGCCAGATCCTTTATGTAGTTACAGATGAGGCTTAAATGCATACCAAGGCAGAAAAAGAAACAAACAATGACTCAAATCCATACGCAGATATAAATAATTTTCTTGAGAGTAGTGGGGATAACGGTGATGAGGCATGCATGAAAGAAAAAATTCCTTATTGGTATGTGGTTGGAGGAGGGAAGTTGATGTCACTGAAAACAATATTTTCCAAGTTTTCAAATTTGCCATGTTTTCTGGCTGAAATCATGCTTAAGGATTTCTTTTTCTCTTTATAGCTATGATTTTCAGAAAATTTCCAATACATATATGGAAGCAGGTCAGCAGGCTGTTTTTTTGGATGTTTCCTTCTCCAGACCATTTTGCATAGAAAATTATTAAAACAGTCTAAATTGGAAACATTTCCTTTATCTTTACATCCTTGACCTATCAGGACACAAGAATCCTGTGTCAGTATAATTATGAGTATATCGTTTGATTGAAGAAGATAGAAACAAAGTCCAAATAAGCCAAAAGTGTCAGGCTGGCCAGTCTGGCATGGGGATCCTCAGAGCTGCTGTGTGATTGCTTTTGGGCAAAACAATTTTAAGAAGCAAATTGACATTTTGCTTTTGGCATTGCCCTCGGGTCTTCCAACGGTCTGAGCAGCAATTCAAGATCTGCTTGAGATTAACTGTTTCACATTTTTTTGGGAAACAAACTCAAATCCTGTAAATCATGACTAAATTCCGCAAAAATGCTCTTCCATGGAGAACTGGGAAAGGAGGATTATGGGGCTATTTGGGGAAGAGAAGCAGAGTTTCTCAGTAGGAAGAAAAGGAGCAAACTGCAGCACAACTGATTTGCAGCTATAGTGATGAGAAGTCTACATGTGAAACTACCAGGTTACTTCTGTCTCCAGAAACCACACTGTGGCGAGGGTCTGAGACAATTTGTTCATATCTTTTGAAGCCTTGCTACTCAAAGTTTGGTCTCAAACCAGCAGCATCGGCACACCTAGGAGCCCATCAGAAATGCAGACCTCAGACCTACCAAATGGGACTCTGCATGCCAACAAGATCCCAGATGATTTCCCTACCTGTGAGAATTTAAGAGGTACTTCTCTGAAGCATTGTCCATCCAGATAGATGAAAAAGGAGTGGAAACATTCTGCCATGGCTTGGGTGTGTGCTTGAGGCCTTCATTTCCCTCATGGCACTTCATGTGATCACCACTTGACAATATAGTAGCACTTCACTGAGGACTGAGTTTGCCCCCCACCCCTTTATGACTGGGACCCAAACCCCCATATGACTATTTGGAGACAGGCTATTTAAGAAGGTAATTGAGGTTAAATGATGTCACAAGGGTCCTAATCTGAGAGAACTGGTGGCCTTTTAAGAATGGAAAGACACCTCTCTCTCTCTCCACACACACACACATGCACTAATAGAGGAAAGGCCATGTGATGACACAGTGAAAAGGTGTCTCTCTTCAAGCCAGGAAGTGAGTCCTCACCAGAACTTGACCATGCTGGAACCCTAATCTTGAACTTCCAACCTCCATAACTGTTAGAAAATAAATTTCTTTTTATGCCATGCAGGCTGTAGTACTTTATTGTGGCAGTATGAACAGATTAAGATGCATTTGTCCCAGGATAATCGATTATTGGATCCTAGATGCCTAATAAGAAAGAGAATGTTTCTGAATTCAAAGCTTGTCTGTGGACGTTGGACTTGCAATTTTCTGTTATTGACCAGCTGGTAGTTATAGCTTTTGAGGAAACATCCATCTCACTCAATCTGAGCATGTCCCACCCATGTTTGTATCACTTATAGTAACACATATACTGAGAAGAGGGAAGATGTATTGACACACTCACTGGGGGTGAAGTCATTACATACACATTTAGGTTAATCAACCCTCCAATTTGCTGAGAAGTGAGAGGCTTCATGTGACACAGGATGTTCAGGGCTAAACCCAGAAAATTTCAGTGGCACATCAGAGAAGCTGATCACCCTAAACGGGCCAAGTTTTATTTGTTGGAAAATGAATGGTGGCATGCAGTGAGGAAATAGATCATTTATGGAAAGAATTGGAGCTCTGGTCTGTTGCACCATTGCTTGCCTTGGAAAAGATACTTCACTTCTCTATGCCTGAATTTTGTTCTTTGTGAAATGAAGATGTTCTAGTTCTAATATGTCATCTCTTTTGATTTGTGAATGGTTTTGTCATTTGAGAGAAAGGGAAGTCCAATTGTTTCAGTCTAAAAAATAATCTAAGAAGAGAAACACAGCTCTTAGCTAGGTTCAAAGATATACTCGTGTGTAGGTACTGATTCATGAAGTTTGCTGTTTACTTCAGGTAAGGGATGATAAGCAAGAGCCTATGCAGTGAGTACTTGGAAGGAAATAAGAAAATATGGTAATAGACGATGATTAGGCATCAACTCAGAAGAAGTAATGTTGTTTTAGCTGAGACTGGAAGAGCCAGACATGAGAAGAAAAGAAAGTACAGGGAACAGTCAGCATGTAAAAGCCTGCAATGGGAAAGCAATTATGGAGTCAAAGTAACAAAAAGGATTGCAGTATGAATGGAGCAGAGTGAGTCAGAAGATAGTGGAAGGAAATGAGGCTGAAGAGATAGGTAGGGGATAGATCATGCCAGGCTTACAGGCCACACAGAGAGTTTCAGGTTTGATTCCAAACGCTAAGAGAGGCTAGTAAAGGGTTTAAAATCATACCAGAATCACAAGAACTGACTAGCCTTATTACTGCATAATTATGGACTACACAAACAATTACGTACAATAAAAATATAACAGTAAGCACATAATGTTCCTATTCCATAGGTTTGGTTTTAATTAACTAAAAAGAGCCTCCAAAAGTTCGATGCAAGTTCAGGATCTATAACTCCAACTCAGTGCTTTAAACTTTAGTTTCCACTTTAGCATGACTTTCATTGCAAATAAAAAATTAATATGAAGTTCAAATTACCCAAACCTGCTCCTTGGGGAGTGAAATGTTTCTTGGAACATATCCTTACAATTAAGATCTAATTATTATCGACGCCTAGAAAAACGTTCTTACTGGCTGCATCCACAAGAAAGTTAAACACAAATTACTTTTTCTTCATTTTCCGGTGTTAAACAGCATCTGAATAAGCACTCAAGGAGGTACTGCCCCTGATTCTGGACGTTGACAGGAGTTTTCATTGATATAGGAAGGATCATGGGTTAGATTTCCCTTGGTTTAAGATATATGCCCCACCCATTATAAAAGTATTTAAGACAGATTCAAAAATTAAACAAGAGTACTAAAGAGAAGATAAAAGAGGATACAAATCTCTTTATACTTCAATGACTCAGTGATTAAATTCTGCCCCTAAATTTTCTGAAAAATAAGGTAAGAAAAGAAATGATGTTTCATAACATGTTTATTATCTGACAGCAAAACAAACAAGCAAACAAAAAACCATCAGATTCGCTCTACAGGGATAAACCTTTTCTTTGAACTCCACTGAAAAAGAAATTTATCCTGTAGACATTTGAATAAGGGACATTGGGTTTCTATCTAGCGGACAATGCATTTGAGGAAATTTTTGAAAAAAAAAAAAAAAAAGACAGTAATGCAGTTCAAAATAAATGTGTCTTGGGCCAGCTGTCTGTAAACGCTGAGTGGTATAAATTCACAAAGACATTTTTGTAAAAAGCCGAGGTATTGTGTTCCAGGTACTTTGCTTTATGACAGACACTTCACTTAGAGAACGTAGAAGAAAGAAGGTATTTCTTAACATGTCCATTAGACCCTTTCTCACAAATTACAGCTGCTTTGAGCAAACCTTTGGTAGATATAGAGTGCAGTCAATTTGGGAAAGTGCAGATCTCAAGGAATATAGACAGTTAATGACTATCAACCAAAATGTACTCTGTCTGAATGACCAGTCGTGAAAGAGGCTGAGTTGGGCTGCTGGGGTTGGGGGTGAAGATGTGCACTGTTGTCATGTACAGAACACATCCTACTTATCACAGCCTTGCTGGACAAAGATTGTATCTTTTTCTTGGAAAAGAGATTTGAATATTTTCAAAAACTTGTACAAATTCTTTGTTCTGAGTCCAGATCTTGATTCTCTGGCCCATGAAGAAATGTAGTTTTGGCAGATGTAAAAGGGAGCATGACATCCTTTTGGGTGCTACCATTTCCTGGGGATGTTTTCTTGACTTTACAACTTATATCACAGTTATTAATGTAAAGTCTATATAGTAAATCTATTGCTTTGCATTTTATACCTTCTTATCCATTGCATTCTAATTTGTTTGTTTTTTTGTGGCTTCACTCAACTCGAGTTAGTTTATGTCTATTTCTTTTTTCATCAGCATTATTTACTATTAAAATTAAATTCATTAAATATAAATTTATTCTTTAGATTTTAACCTGATATATAACCACTTTATACTTTTACTCCATTACCACTTTGTTAATTCCTGACAAATTAATTAGATATTTGATGGATCTTAGCACAGCTGGAGAAGGGGATCCTAATGATCCCTTTCGGCATTAAGCTTTATAGAAGTCTGTGAGAATTTTTCCCTTGGAGTTATTGAAAATAATATGTATGTAAATTATTTTGCCAAATTATGTATGGTATAGAATTCTTCTAGCTGGGTCATTTTTAGTAAATTAATATAACATCAATGAGCATGGGTTATAATGTTGACCACAAAGTCAACTACAGCAAGCTACACAGACTTCACAAGAGGACTCATTCCTAGATAAGCTCGATCTGCTTGGGTCTTGGTGATTTCCATGTGAGATCTACTGGGTCAGTTATTGGTCTCTACGAGTGCTTCAAAGATAAATAGGCCATAGTCCCTGACCTCTAGAAGCCCAGAGTAGGCAAGGCTAAGCACAATCTCTGTATTCAGTAGGTATTTAATGAATATTTAATGAATAAGAAAGTGACTGAATGATGAGAAAGATTTACATAAAACTATTAAGCTGTATATGAATATGACCCCCTATAGAAGGCATTATAGTTAATGAGCATTGAAGGATGAGTAGAATTCTAGAATACAGACCTAGGGAAGGAAAACAGGTAGCAGTTATTGTCTTTATTTGGGCAGCACCAATCTCAGTCCTACACTGGTAACAGACCTTTCCACACTGGCCAAAGTGGTGGATAAATAAGCCAGGTTAGTCCAATTATCATTCAGCCCTACTTTAGCCACTGGAATTGAGACTCCTTGAGAGTAAGAAATACTTTGTTTGAGCTAGGCCAATCAGGTCATCTCTCCTAAGAATTAGAAAGTAGGAGATGTAAGCTGGAGAGGATAACAGGGAGTTATTTGAGGCAGAGTCAACTAAAAGCCTCTTAGAAGATCCACAGGCCCCTTTTGCTTATATCTCTGAGCAGTTTTGGTAAATGTCCTTTCCAACTCTTGTTCGTCCAGTTCTTCCTTAGCAAGAGTGGAGGATAGGAACATATTGGGATGTAAAACTGGAGAGGCTATGGCTCTGTTATTGCAGGCTTTGAAATCCAGAATGAGGCATAGGTAAAGCTCATTATTCACAGATTCCATATTTGAAAGTTTGTCTAATCACTAAAATATACTTGTAACTCCCAAATTAATACATATGACACTTTCCAGGTCATTGATGTGCAACACGTCAAAAAGTTGTAGTCACCTGACACACCTATCCCCAGCAGAGGTTGAACAAGGTCTTTGTATTTTAGGTCTCATCCTGTGAATAGGTGACCTTTATTCAATCTATTCAGTGTCAGATATTTTGCATTTTTGTGCTTTTTTTTTTTGGTGGGGGGTAATTTCACTGTTTAATATGGCTCTCAAACTTAGCACTAAAGTGCTGTTTAGTTTTCCTAAGTGCAAGAAGGCTATGCTATTCCTTACAGAGGAAACACATACTTAGATAACCTTCAATTAGGCATGAATTATACTGTTATTGGCTATGAGTTACATGTTTATAAATCAACGATATACATTAAACATGTAGTCTTTAAACAGAAACACATAAGAAAGGTTATATACAGAGCTGCTGATGAAAGTGTTATGACTAGAGGCTCTTAGGAACCTAAACTTGGACTTCTCCTAGGAGCAATGGCTCAGTATTTGCTAATTCTGCATTCACAGTACCTTCATAGAATATAACTACAGTGACTAAAGGGAGTAAATTTTTCTTGATTTAACTTTATAAGCAAAAGTTAATTGAAGATTTTGAACAGATTTTGAAACCTGACATGTTCATTATTATGCAATGAGAGAATTACTTATGTGACAAGAGTGCAGGGTCTATTAGAGCTGAGAGAGATTAATAGCAGAGAGACTAATGAGAGTGCTCTAGGAGGTTACCTTCTGGTGGTATGGAATGTAAGAACTTTCTTAATGGCTATGGTACCAGAATAGAAGGCATGGAGGTGAGATGTTGTGAAGGCAGAAGATGTAGGAAGTGTGTGAACATGGAATTGAAATTTTAAGCTTGGGCAAATGGGAAAAAGAGTGGTGGTACAGAGAGATAAGTCAGGAGAGAAGCTGGTCAAGAGAGAAAGACGATAAATTCAGTAGATGTGCTGAGTTGGAGGCCCTCTTGGTATGTCAATGAATAGTTTATACTCAAAAAGCAGTATTTGCTTGTTGAAAACAATTGCAAGTAGGAGAAAACTGATGAAAGTAGGAGAAATATAGAGAGAGGAGAGGAGAGGAGAAGACTATCTTAGTCACCAGCTGGAAAAACTCATTCACCTGCCCCTTCAAGTCCAATACATAAGATAGCTGAGTTCTAGATAGCTTAAATGCCAGTCACTGCATCCTTTAGTGTACAAGTTAAGAGCAGGACATTGCAAAAATTGCCAGGGACCTGAGTTTTTAGCTCTTAGCAGTCAACTCTTGTTAATTTAAACTTAATATGGAATTAAAATTGTGTATCTTAAGTTCACTTATGTTCCCTCATGGCCTAAGCCAGGAGAGGTTCTAGTATCATTGACAGGCTGTGTCCAGAATCAGCCTTTGCCAGAAGACTCCAGAAAGAAGCCCTCCTCTACTCCATCCAGAGGCTCAGACCTTGTTTATTGAGGCTGGAGCTCAGATACAAAACTGAGCCTGGAGACTAGAGGTCCTACTGCTGCTGTGTTGTTCCCTCAGGGGGGAAGTTGAGTGGTGCCTCCTGTTCTCAGCCTGTGCCTATGTGGCCAAGCTTCTTCCCACCTCAAAAGCCTGGCCATTACAAAGAAGAGGTCTCTCCTCATTCCAGTCCCATGAATTGCCTAACTTCCTTACCCAAAGTTACTATCTTCTTAGTACAACTGATCTGTTTCCTTTAGGGGAAAATTCCATGTTCGCTCACCTATTTGGATAGTCTTCTCCTCATGGACTCATCAGTTGAAAAAGCACAGATCAGCTCATGATTGGTTGATATCTGAACATCTAGATGATGTGGTATGATCAGTTACTGGTCAAAGTTCTGTGGATCTCTATGGTACATTCATGATCTGCAGGTTGTTCTGAATGACCTGGTGGGTGTATACATACATTTATGCCCTGAGAACCCTGGAAAATAAGATAATACCCTTCATTCTTTCCAACCCTGCCAGTGGCCATCTATTCCAAAGCTTTCCCCAGTGGTCATAGAGGTGAGCTGACACGAGAAGAAAGGCCAGCATCAATTGGTGGGATTGGGGAATCAATGTCTATAAGTCCCTGTAGCACCTCCTCATTAGCCTGGCTGAGGTGAAAATGTGAAGCACCTCAGTGGGAGTGAATTACTGATGAAGAATTCTGGGCTAGGTCCCCAAATCCCCATTTAAACGTCTTAGTTTCATAGTATCAAAAAGAAAAAAAATGGAAGGCACAGAAGAGTCTCTCAAAATGATCATTTTCCCTTCATTACTTGCTTTCCTTCTTCTGAAATGTCCTCAGTGTCTTTCCCTTTCTCATTCTGATATATTATAGCTGATTTTAGGATTCTCTTAAGGCTCACGGAGGTGAATTTTTCTAGGTAGCATACAAAGAGCCTTTCCAAAAAGGCTCTTATAGATATTACAATGATATCAGACATCTTTGCAATTGATTTATCAAAACCCTTGAAGGACCACTTCAAGGCAGGTGGCAAAGGCAAAAATGTCTAACAAAGGGTGTACATCCAGAGACAGAACTGTACTGCATTTTCTTTAAAAAAAAAATGAGAGAGAAAGAACTAAGAACTATTTTGTTCCTTTTTCCTTTATGTCTCTTTACTGGAACTGAGCATGAACCAATATAATTTTTAAAGAGCCCATTCAAAGCCAGGTGGAGATAAATAAAGGCATAAAGGCATTCATTTCTTTCAGCTTCTCATAATGCTACAGGTAGAATTCTCTTCTGAATTTGAAGGTAATTATAGAGAGTAGCTTTCCTGTTCCTTTAAGTAGGCACATTAAAAAATAACCTCCTGTGAAATCATGGTTTTTGACAGTTAACCAAAGGGAGTATCATCTTGGAATAAGTACATGCATCAGTGAAAGCATAAACAACACACATTATACTTTATATTAAAATCTCTCTTGATAAATAGAGAGAAAGAGGCCTTGTAGCCCAAGAGAACAAAGGTAGCTGGATGCCTCCCACAAGGACATCCTGTCCTAGGGAAGGACTGAGCTGTAGCAGCCAGTTGCATCTACGTAGTGAGTCAGCACCTGGGAAAGAGAATCAAATGAGAGCAGAGGGCTCTGAAAGGTAGAGATAGCTTTCTGCAGGATACATAACAACTGAAGCCATGTTTCCGATTGTCACCCAATTCCAAGGGGAAAAATGAAGACACAAAACATTCAGTTCTTAACAAGTAAGTTACCTATGGCCCTATAAACAGCAAATGGCAGAGCCACTTAGTGATGACACTGGGCTTATCACCTAAATTCTCTGAGCTTTATCTCTTTATCTGCCCATCAGAGATGACAATGCCTTCCTCATTGATTGTTGTGAACTTTGAAAAAACACCTCTAATAGCTCTTGGTCTATATTGGACATTCCTTATTGAGTGGGATTAAAGTTTTTTTGTGGAAGTAAGGAAAGGAAAGACAGTTCATGCTTTAGCTAAAATTTTTCTTTGTTTATTTGTTTTTGTTGTTTTTGATTAATATGGAAAATAGTTGACAAGAGAGAGAGAAAAGCAAGAAAACTGAGAAAGTTCAAATCTGCAGAGACATAAAAGAGTGCCTTACTAGTTAGGGTTTTCCAGAGAAACAGAATCAACATTAGTAGGATGAATAGATGGATGATTGATAGATAGATGATAGAAACGTAGAGACATAGAGACATGATAGATGGATAAAAGAGTAAGAGAGAGAAAGAGAGAGAGAGAAAGAGAGAGAGAGAATATCTCAATTGTGGACAAATCCCAAGAGCTTCAACTGGCAAGCTAGAAACTCTGAAGAGCCAATGGTGTAATAGCAATCCAAAGCCAGTAGGCTCAATAGTCCAGAACTGCTGGTGTGTCACTTTAATTGCAAAGGCAGGAAAAACTGATGTCCTGGCTTAAAGTCAGTCAGGCAGGAGGAATTCCCTCTTACTCATGGAAGGATCAGCTGTTTTGTTCTATTTTGGCCACCAACTGATTGGATGGGGCTCACAGATAATAGGGAGGGCAGTTTGTTTTAAAAGGCTTACCATTTTGAATAGGATAGTCAGGGAGGGTTCCATGGAAAGGTGATATTAAAAGACATGAGAGAAGTGAGGAAGTGAGCTATGATGGATATCTGGGAAGAGCATTTCAGAAAGAAGAAATAGCGACATCTTAGAAGCAGGTTTATATGAATAGTTAAGCATGTTTGATGACTAGTTAAAGAGACAAGTGTGCCTGGAACAGAGGGAGTGAGGAGAAGTAATAGGAGAGACATTAGAGCTCATCATGGCTATTTGGTCCACAGATCCAAGATGTTCAGAAGGAAGTGGTGACTTAGTCTGAGAAGCTTCTAACCTGTTTGACTTAGCCTAGATCTGGAATTTCATGGAGTACTGAGGGCCTTCCTACTTCTATTAATGAGTTATGGTCAAGAACCCAAAAGTCATTTTGTCTATTAATCTGTCAAACACTTATTAAGTACCTTCCATTTAGCCATGTACATGATTCTGTGATGGATATAACAAGTATAAGAAAATGTCTCAGACTAAATTTGGATAATAAAAAATTTAAAACTTTATCAGTTAAATGACCATGCAAATCAATACATGAATTAATTTTCAATTATAATTTATACATGTAATTTCAAAGAAAGAGCTATTGCTAACAAGTACAAGGCAATTTGGAGACAACTCATATACTGGTGTGAGTGGTCTGAGGAAGCTTTCTAAAACAGAAGAGACTTGGAAGATATGTAATAATTAAATAGGCAGAGAGGAAGGAGAATGGCATTCTGAAAAGAGTAGTGAGGCTGGAACTTATTGTTTATAGGGTAAGAAAAAAAATATGGCTAGAGAGACGCGGTGAATTCAAATTGTTAAAGGCATAAATGGGAAACATTTATACACCAGGAAGTAAGAAATGAAGAGCTATTGAACATTTTGGAGCCAGGGATGATAAAGGTGGCACTGCCTTTTATGCAGACTGTCATGGCAACAGTGTGTTGATGGAGTTGTTGAAGGGAAGTAAGGGGCTGGGTGAGGAGATAGGTCTATTGAGATCATCCAGTCTGAAGGACAAAAAAAAAAAAAAAAGATTGAAAAAATTATTTAACAGAGCCTTAGAGAGGTGTGGGACATCATCAGGTGTAACAACTTCTATGCAATTGGAATTCCAGAGGAGAGGAGAGAGAAAGGGGCAGAAATCAAAAGCAAGTTCACACGGTTCCTCTAATGGAGTCCCAGCATCACATGGTCCTTTAGGACAGCACCAAAATGAAGTAGCACAATAGAGCGGTACAGAAATTGAGCTCTAGGGTTCAAATCTCAATTCTATCCTGTAAAACAAAATTAACAAGTGTTCTTAACCCATACAGGTATACTAGAAGGATTAAATTAGATAATACAAGCAGGGAGCGTAGCCAATTGTCTATTACATGGTAAAACCTCAATATATATTAACTTTTTTGTACATTTGCCAACATATATTACTTGCCATGTACTGAGCATCATGCCCAGTACTTTATACCATGACTCTGTTCAATTCTCATAACAATCCAATGAGTTAGGTATCATTATTTCCATTTGCAGATAAGAAAATCAAATTTCAAAGGCACTGAATAATTTGCTCAAGGTCAAACCTTAATGAGTGTCAGAGCTATGATCTGAAGCCAAATCCGATGCCACAGTTGGTCCCCCAAGTACTGGACTCAACTTCTCCTCTGGTAGAACGACATTTCTATGGATTGTAAGGGTGTCAGGTCTCTATAAATTCTTATGAAACATAAGTAAAAGATTGTCTGAAAAATTAAAGTCATCAAAATTTCTAATATTGGAACTTTCTGGTTTTAGACCAAGTATAATAATGTATGAGGCTTTTTGTAGCTTAAGCTTTGGCTCAAAAATGATATATAAGCAACAAGAATGATGGGTGTTAGAAGTGATGGGGACTGAATTATGGCCCCCAAATTCATATGTTAATGCTCTCACCCCTATTGTGACTATATTGAGAGATAGGGCCTATAGAAATATTAATTTTCAATGAGGTTATAGGGGTGGTGCCTTAATTCAATAGGATTACTGGATTATAGGAAGAGAAAATAGAACTCTCCATCTTCACCACAGGAGGACGCAGTGAGAAGACAGCCATCCTTAAGGCCGAAAGAGAGCTCTTATCAGAACCCAACCATGTTGGTACCCTAATCCCAGACTTCCAGCCTCCAGAACTGTAAAAAAACAAATCGCTATTGTGTAAGCCACTCAGCCTGTGATGGTATTTTGTTATGGCTCTGAGCTGACTATCACAGGGAGGGAAGCATGGGAAATGAGGAGGTTAAAGCAGTCAGATCCTTCTTCTAGGCACATACCCTTTCACATATTTAGAGTTTGCATAGAAATGTTAGTAAAGAACTTGAACTGTCAAGATTGTACATATAAGGTGTGAATAAGTGTGATTCATCACAGGTGGAGTTTCTGGCTAAACATAATTCCTAGGCATTTGGGAAAATGAAGGAAGTGAATGCAGCTTCCTGATCCTTCTGCATGGATTTTTTGACTGGTCATGGCCTGCCAGGACCAGAGCTAAGTACCAAGCCCCACTTAGGCTGAAGCAGAGTCTCCCATTGGGGCAGGCTAGGAAGATCAGGGAGAGAGGATTCCAGAGATAGCCTGCCAGACTAGGCATTTCTGAGTAATTTGTAGACAGACATTCAGGAAAATTTGGAGTTAGGTAGAAAATTATTAAATACATACAGAGTAGCATGTAGAATACTTTAGAAAACCAGAGGTCTGAAATAGGCCAAGATTGAAGGAGATCTCAAAAGCCCAGGCTTAGCACATGAGCATTTGGATTTAGAATGGGATGATTTTGAAAGAAGAGCAAACCTACAGCACTAATTAAATTCAGAGGATGCATAAGAGGAACAATGTGCAAATTTTAGCCATG
The DNA here is from genome assembly GCA_030015415.1 of Cynopterus sphinx. Lineage (NCBI taxonomy): Eukaryota > Metazoa > Chordata > Mammalia > Chiroptera > Pteropodidae > Cynopterus > Cynopterus sphinx. The sequence continues at coordinate 11,952,429 of CM057382.1, read as the reverse complement.
TTTGCCAAGATTTGAGAGACACCAGTGAATTTATAACACATGGAAAAATGTGTATCTTTCTGTGATTTACAATTTGTAAAAAAACAAAATTCCATCTCATTGCTTGCCTGGCTGTGGTCTAAGGAATAAGCAAGTGTTTTGGTCACATCATAAGAAGAGAAAATTCATTTTCGTTTGTTCCTTTGTTTGTTTGTTCGTTCATTCATTCATTCATTCATTCATTCATTCAATACTTGTTGAATGTCTACTCAGAACCAGGAACCATGTTAGGTCCCAGTGATAATGATGATAAGCAAGATAGACATGCTTCTAATGAAGCTTGCAGTACAATGATAATTTTTTAACTTCTTCACCTAACTCATTCTGTGAACATAGTTTCTTCTTGGTAAAATCACAGCCTACAAAACCACATCCTAATAAACTTCCTTACAAGCTCTGCACAGTCACCTTTATAACCAATGCAAACAGAAATGTTTTTCTTATGTCTACTCTGAAATGTGTAAACTCTGTGGGTGACTGTCTAGGAATTTAATCTATGCTTATAGAATCACAAGTACTTAGTGTTTCTGCAGCCATTCACCCTGGGTATCTGGAGAAGAAAAAGTAAACAGTAGACTTCCAATGCTTTGTTAGGCCTTGAGTTTTCTAAAATCAGTTTTCCAGACTGTTTTGTTCTTAATTAAAGTTTTCATTGAATTGAATGAGTTAACTTTTGGAGAGTCACTTAGAGAGTGACTGCTATGTAGTAGATAGTAATGCCACTTAGTGTCATTTTACTAAAAATAGAGCTAGTTAGATTTCAGTTGTGTTAGTACTCTCACCTCTTTGCTAACCCAGAGAAAGCCTCTCAGAGTTACATAGAAAAAGAAAACTATAGACACCATCTAGATGTGAACCTTGGCTCACAGATTTGCTTATATGTGACTCGGTGAGTTTCTTTTAACCCATGTTAAATAATTTTATATTCTCTTGCTTGAGTACAGAGTAACATGTTTAGAACAGAGCCAAGAGAGCAGATAGAAACATACTTCATCTGATCAGCATGCCTGAGATTTGCCTATTGCCTGACAAAAGCCAGAAACCAGGGCCTTGAAGTTAGCCAGGGAACAAACCTCATACTAAAGCATGATTGTTCACTTACTCAGTAGTTGGAAACCATCTCCCATCAAGAAGCAATTGTTAAACCACTGCTTTCTTTTCTGGTGGAAATGGGTGAGATTTGTGAGTAAAATAGTGGCTGCTTACTCCCAATACTACAGTCACCTTCTGAGCCAAAATGAGTGGCCTTTGAACAGATTTCAGAAAAAGCAGACTGGGAGATGTTATGGAAAGAACACTAGACTTGGAATTAAGGTTCTAATCATAGCTCTGTTACTGATCAACTATATGACCTCGAACCCATACCTGAGATTCCATTTCTGTGTTGAGAATCTCTGCCTTACCTACCTTACAACAGTACGATCATGTTTTTATGAATAATTTCAAACATATACAAAAGAAGAGAGAACAGCATAGTGAAAACCCATAAACTACACTCAAATTCAACACTTTCTTAGATTTTTTTGCCACTGTAACTTTAGATACCACCCCTTCCTTTCTTGCTAAGTAGTTTAAAGCAAATCTCAGTAGTTTAAAGCAGATCTCATGTCATTTTGCCCTTTTATGCTCCAGTGTGCATTTCTAAAAATAGACTTTTTCTTATATAACTTCAATTTCATTATCAACCCTAACAAAGTTAACAATAATTCTTTTATTACTTTTATTATCCATTGTCTTCATACTTACTGATTCTATAAAAAATGTTTTTTCACAACTGACTTATTCCAAACAATATCTACATAAGATCTACACACTGTATTTGGGTATGTCTCTTAGAATCCTTTAATCTAGAGCAATGCCTTTATCACCATTTTTTTTTTCTATTGTCTCCCTGAAAAAATCGTTTAGAAAAATTTACATTCTCAATTTGAATGCTTATTTCTTCAAGGTGACATTTAATTTGATTTTGTATATCCCATATTTCTTACAAACAAAAATTTTGCTCTAAGGATTCAATTATATTCAGGTTTGATATTTTATTTCCACAAATACCTCATGAATGGAATTATGTATTTCATCTTGCTTCAAGTGGTAAAAATTTCTGGTTTATGCTTAAATTGATCAGTAGGTTCAGGTGGAAAGGATATCATCCTCCTTTGCATAATTCCCTATACATTTAAAAAAAGTTTTCATTCATCGATAATCTTGCCTAAATTAATCATTTCATCAGAAATTACAAAATGTTGATTTCTTAATTCTGTCATTTCTTCAATTCTTTCACATTTTTCAGCTAGAATTCTTTATAAACAATTTCTTGCCCACTCAACTCCAGCCCCATGACTCTTTCGGTTCTTCAAAGGTTCCTCATTCCATCCTTCCTTCAGATCTTCACCTAGTCTTTCTTCTGTCTGACATGATTCCCTTCCTTCTCTTTCTCCATTCTTCCCATTTAATTCTTACTCACCTTTGGATCCCTCCTTAAAATAATCTCTTCTAGAATGCCTTGTGTGATGTCCTTACTATATTTCCCCATCACATTTCTTACTTTATTATCAGACTAGTACATGCTAGGACTGTGTCATTACTTGAATAATGTCTGTATTCTCTCCTAGGCTGTACACTCCATCTGGGCAGGAATCATGCCAGTGTAGTTTAACACTCTATCCCCAGCTCTTCAGTGAGTGCCCAATCAGTGCCGGCTGAATGAATGGGGATTAGAAGCTGGTAAACTCCTGAAATACAGAAACCATGTTATTTACACCTTTACGTCCTTTTTAACTTCTACAGTTATTTGACTTCTTAGAAAAGATTTAGGACATGTTTTTTGAGGGCCTAGATACTGTCTCTAATCAAATCAGCCAGCTGCCCTACCTATCTAGAGAAAAACATTTCCTGTCTTGGCATATCACTCCAATGCAGATTTTCTAAGTCTGACCTATTTTTCCTACTAAAGCCTAGAAATGCATCTGTATCTTCATTGTCCCCCGACTTATTACTCCCCATTATGAGCTCTAATTAACTCACAGTGTTAAAGACCCAGCAGCTGGAAGGGTGGTCTACAGAAACTGTCACACTTGGGGCTGGTTGCACAACCTCCTTGTGCACTGAGTACCAGTATTTGATCTATATGACCATGCTCCATGGCAGGGAGAAATGTGAGTGCCATTTGGGGAAGAATCCAGCTCCATCCAGGGCGAGTTAGCTTTTAGAAAGCAAGGCAACATTCCACGAGTGTCTTGCAGCAGCTGTTTAGTAACATAGCAACTCCCTATTCAATCCTAGCCATGGCCAGGAAAGTCTAGTGACACCTACTGGATACACATCAGATTGCCTTGTCTACCTAAGAAAGCAAATGTGATCTCCACAAATGGCAGGCATTTTGAAAAAGATTGTTGACTTTAGTGCGAACTTTTATTACAGAAAGAATCATTCCATTCCATTAGGACAAGGTGCTCCTAGGTGGATCAACTGCAACGTAGGGAATAAAGAAAAAACAAACAAACCTGGCATAGCAGATTCCTCCACTCTTAACCTATTGCTGTGGAGAATTTCATATCCAGAAAGCAGAGTTTACTGCCAGTGGGGATAGGATAAGGTGGGGCAGAACGGGAAAGAAGCATCTCTTTGGAAAATCTATTAGTATCTAACAGCTACTCATCTGAGAACAAAGTTTCAGGCTAAGAGACAGTTTGCACAGGAGTTAACATCTCAGGCTTTGGGTTCAAGCATATCTGGATTCCAACTCCAGTTTTATGACTTACTACTGGGTAACCACAGACAAGTTTCTTAACTTCTGAGAGCCTTAGTTTCCTAATCTATAGAGTGCAATGGTAATAAGTAGTACCCATTTTATAGGATTTAGTGAGGCAGAAGTGAAAAAATATATGTAAAGAGCTTAGCACTAGCTCACTTACCTATGTCATGTGAACTTACTAAGGTTATATTGAAAATAGTTACCTCCATAAGAAAATCTTTTCAAGTGCTATTTTGATGTGATATTACCAGTTAGCTATATAAGATTGCAAAAGACATAGCTCAGATTCTCAAAGAGATTGTAGACTTGTTGGGGAAACCAATGCATAAGTACCTAGGTAGAATACAACTTGACCACTATTCCAATAGATCTATGAAGAAACTGAGAGGGGAAAAAGAAGTATGTTTGGTAAAGGGAGGTGTGAGGTTGGGAACTAGGCTGGGACTTGAAAGATGAAGAGAATGACAACCAAGATGCACAAAAGAGAGGAAAGAGCAGCGTGAGTTTGGAGGTGCTAACGCGAAAAGCTTGTTCAAGAGACACAGAGTTGCCTGATGCAGTGCAAGTGAGGAGAACTTTAGATGGAATGAAGATCAGTGCACTCAAGGCCCTAAAAGGAGGCAGCTCAGTGTTCATTTCTGTATCTTTTTAAAATGATAATCTGGTTTTCCTTGGCGGAATAATCTTGAACTTTCTATCTATGTGATTTGGGTGGTGTTGGTTGACTAACCTATCCACATTCTTTATCAAGGGTAATCGTGTGATGCAGGCCTGGAGAATGAATACATTCCATCTGCTTGACCACACTGATTGGTCAAGGAACTGGTAATGCCACTTAAGTTTCTCCGGTCGGAATGATCCCCAGGACCCACAAAGACCTCAAGCTGCATTTGATAGCTGCAAAGATCTGCAAGCCTAAGCCACCAGTGACTACCTCATGTCCAATATTGAAGACAAAAGGAATAAAGAAAAGTGAAGACATGGAAAGAGAAGAACTAAAGCCTGAATATGTAATTTGGACTCCCAGATCCAGCCATATCTGATGGAATTTTTTAATTCCTGGACTTTCTGATAAATACATTTTTTGGTTTAGGCCACATGTGTTGGCTTGCTATCATTTTCAACCACCAGATTTCTGACGAACAAAACATTTACCTCACTATTACCATTGATCCATAACTTCTGGAAACTACTAATATATTTCCCAGAAAAATAAGAGATTTCTCAAGTTCCCCAATCCAAGTCTTTCAGATATGAACTTTGTAATAGTTCTTTGTAACTGCAGAGAGAGAAAACAACAGACTCAGCAGATAAGTAAGAAAGTTATTATAACTCATTTGCAGCCCTAAAACCAGTATTTAAATCAATAATGTATGTCATTTTCAGACAGTTAAAATCTAAAAACTATCTTTAGGAGTTTTAAAGACTGTTACAGGGCCTCTGCCTTTTGTTGGCCACGTTTTCACTTCTGAATCCCCACTGAATGTACAGGAAGGGAGGAAAGAAAGATGAAAGAGCTCTTCGCTACGGACAGCTTTGATTCCAGCCCCAGCAAAGCATTACATTTGGAAATCAGCATGTCCTCTTATTGAGCCTGGCAGCCAGCCAGCTGACAAGAAAGAGCCATTGCTCTGGACAAGGCCACAAGCACAGGGGCCAGTGTGCCCTTTCTTTGTAGCCCCAGCTGGTACCACACTGCTCAGCAGGAAACACCTCTGCAGGGGATGCAGAGAGCCTTCAGCAAAGTCAAAATATTCATGAAAGGAAGTACTCAGACACAACAGATCACATTTTCCCTACCATCATCATCATCATCATCATCATCATCATCATCATCATCATCTAATTGCAAAGATTCAAATATTACTAAGTCACTCCACCCAAAAAATAGAACTTATTTTTTTTAAAGGGGCCAAGGGAGGAAGGTCATCTCCAAGAGAGCTCATCAGCAATCATGGATCCTAATATCTAAAATGCATAAAGGCACCACGCCCATCAGTGTCCCCCCAAATGTATAACACACACATTTCATCTGCCTTTTTGAGTCTTTATTCTGACTGTACAGAGTGAAGAGGTAAATTCCACAGCAGATAACAAATGCTCTTTTCCAGGAAGAGAAAATGGTACACATGCCTAACAGAGGCTTAAGATATTATCTTTGTCTTACAGAATCTTATAATAGAAAAGTGGTTTTGTTGGGCACTGTTTCTTTGAAATCAAATGTGAGAAAAATATCACATCTTAAACTTTTCCCTAAACATTGACAAATATTTCAGGACCCAATATGCAGCTCACCATATTCTTGATCAACTGCCAAATCTAACATCATCCAGTGTTTAGGTCAAAGAGATTCATTTTTTCCTACAGGGCTGCAGAAACTGAACAAGAAGAAAATCTAATAGTGTGTGGGTGTGTTTCTGAGTGCATGACCTTCATGTTATTTGCTGTTATTGTACACTATATTTTTTTCTGCAGCACTTCCACAACTGTAATTAAAGAATGTGTTGTCCAATGCTCTTATTTCCTGGTTGCCTCTGTCAATGGACTAGAAGTTCCATGGGAAATAGGATTGAGTTTAACTTATTCATTATTAGATTTACCTGTATTCATTGCAGAGCTGGGAGCATAGAAGGCATTTGTTAAATATTTGCTTAACAATTGAGGACAAGAAAGGGATAGTGAGAAGAACAGAAGGGAAGCCAATTTTTAAAAATATTGAGAATATGATTCAAAATCAAATATGTATCATAAATATATGATATATTTAATATATCATATACATTCTATCAAACCACCTTCATCCTGAAGAAAGAGAGCAAGTGAAGAATATGGACCCGTGGGGAAGAGGCCACAGTAACAGGGGCAGCAGATATTGACTGATCTCCATTCTGGAACAAGAAAAGAGCTCGGCTTTTGAGAAATATATTCCTTATCCAGGAAGACTGGTTAAAACATACATAAAAGGGTTGGATAAAAAGAAGCTTAAAGCATGTGTGCTTTTTTCAGTGACCTCTGGAGCTGTCAGGAAGTGGGGACCGGCTTGGATGCAGCAGGGTAACAATGATCCTCTCAAAGCTGTCTCAAACTGTGATCTTTTTGCATCAGAGTCACTTTGTGGGCTTATTGAAATGCAGAATGGTAGGCCCTACCTAAGACCCATTGAATAAGAATCTATAGGCTGAATATTAGAGGTGTATTTTTTATTTTTAGGACTTTTTGGTTGAGTCTCTCATACATTAAAATTTGAGAATCTTTGCCAACTCAAGAAGGGTAACTTGCCATAATGTCATAGCTTGAGGAAAATATCTCTTAAAAAATCTATATTTACTAAATTTGATAGAAATATAATTTAAAAATATTCTATTGGCTTTGATCAAAAATGTAAAATATTTCCTCAGTCTCTTTGGTATGTTTAAATTGGGTGCTATCTTGTTTTGGCATTTTCACTTTTTATAAATGCTTCCCATATCTGGGATGAATGGAGCTGCAGGTGATAGAAGGAAGGTGTGAATGATGCAAAAGAGATGGATGAGAGATAAATCATGTAGATTATTTTTAAATAAATTTTTATATAACAATATGCATGCACTAATGATATTTAAGCAGGAACAAGAAAAAGTCCACTTTGGTTCTTACATTTGTAAAAGCTCTTCCTGGGAGCAGGAAAGAGAATAGTGAAGGGAATGGGGGATGGGTAGGAATGAGGATACATAGAAGAAATGTAACAGTTGGTATGTTCCTAGAGAGCTATAGGTGAGAGAAGATGGTAGCTTTGGATCAGCCTACTGATAGTAGGATTGTAGACATCTATAACTTTAAGAGAGACACAAGAGGTTGAATTTACAGACCTTGGTGATTGGATGTTATAGGGGAAGAAGCAGTAAGAATGACTTCCAGGTTTTTGAATTGGACAATTGGATCATGATGGCATTGACTTAGATAGAAAAGCTTGGAAGATGATAACTAGGTTGGTGTGTGTAAGAAGCAATAAAAAGAATTTATTAATTTAATTTTGTATATTTAGAGTTTGAAGTAGTGATAGAAAGTCCAAGTAAAGAAATCCATTAAAAAAAATACATCTAGAATTTTAAGGAAAGATTTGACTAGGATCATAAACACGGCTTTAGGTGTCTCCTGAAAATGAATGAAAATTAAAACCATAAATATATAGAGACAGTGAGAAAACTGAGATGAAAAGTGAGTCTAGGATAGCAGTCTAAAGAACAGCAATATTTAAAGGAGAAGCAGGTGAAGAGGAGTATGGGAAAAAGACCAAAGGAAACTTCAAGAAGGGTAAAGGAGATAAGGAGAACAAGGCAGTTAAGAGAATATTTTCAGATGAAAGGAATAATCTACAGTGGTCATAATGTTGTGAGGTCAAGTTCAGAATGACTGTACCTACAGATTTACAAAAGACACCCACACAAAGAAAGCGAGAAAGACTTCATGATATATAGAATTAAATTTCACAGTAGAGGCAGTGCCAATAGTGATGAAATGCAGAACATAATCCAGTTAAAAGTTTCAAGGAAGTATTTTGTTTTCCCAGAAAAGGTGGGGAATGAGTTAATTCTTAATGAATAATGGTTGTTCAGATAACTGAAAAAAATTTAATGCTAAATATTAAGTTCCAATGTTTTAGGGACCCAATCCCTTTATGACGATGTATAATGGTATTATAGCAATTTTAATCATAGTTGTACCTGCTGGCTTCTGATTTTTTTAAGTGAATATTTGTTATTTTAAAGCTGTTTGGGACTCATTCATTAAATCTCTATTAACTGTCTCTAATTCCACTTGACTAGATAGCTCTTTCTAATTTTAAATCCCTTTGGATATGGTCAAGCTGTCTCCTCCCCATTTACCCTTCTAAGTTCCACGGTTCCATGGGTGACTTTTACCTAAAATCTTTCTTAAATTATTTTATGGATGATAGAATTTAATATTTTTAGTTCCCAAATGGCAGAACAGTCCACAAATCAAAAACTATCACACATGAAAACTGGACTCTTTCTTAGATGTGTTTTAGTCCATTTCCAAGGTACAAAATTTAGGCCAAGTAATGTAAATTAAGTTACCCTAGGCCATACAACAAAAAAATTAGAATTAGGCCAGGTAACTCCAGTCTAGGACTAATTGCCTTTCAGTAAACAGTCTATTTCCCCACTGTGTTTACCCCTGGTCTCCTGGAAGGTGAAACTTGGCCATAGTGACTGGTTCAGATTATGAGCACGTGGAACAATGAGACTCAATTTGAGAGTTTTGTCTGAGCTATTGGAGAAACACACCCTTTTTGCCCATTGTGTTTGAACTTGAGCTGCTACCATCATCTTACTCTTTCAAGGGAAGAATTAACCTGGAAACGGAGCTCACAGAACAGAAGGCAAAGGCAAAAGGCAAAGAGAAATCAACATTTAGTGCCACCATATGGGCCACTTGTCAAGTCATGCCTGATTAAGAGCCCTGTCCTTGAAGGTGTCACCTAATCTGGTTCTCAGATTTCTTTTTCTGTATAAACCAGTTTATATTGTGTCTTCTGTCACTTGTAACTGAAAGGGTCCTGCTTAATACACTTTAAGTCTTCTACTGCCCCTCAACTGTGAAAGTCAGGAGGACTCCCATGGAGGTGAAATGCATTGGTTCTAAGAAGCCTAACAGCTGTAGGAGAGTCACAGGCAATCTTTTACATCAAATCAATTTTCCCATGCTCACACCACTTCAGAGAAAGCCCTACCTTGAACAAGCAGACCCACTCAGCTCTACCTCTTCTTTTTGATTCACTACAAAATCTGGACAAAGAGTCTGTAGTCCTTTTGATTCTTGAAGAAAGTAATCATTGTACTTTGGTGCCCAGGCTTGGAATGAAGGGCCTCAGCTTTCCCAAAAACTATATCAAGGAGCCCTTGAAATCAAGTTATCTCCCTGTTGATTAAACTCAAAGAGAGTTTTTAAAAATAAGAGTTGATTGCTCAATAAAAAAAAAAAAACCTCAGAGTTTTGGCATGGTTGTTCTCACACTAATTACAGATTTATAGGGAGAGGGTCAACATCACGTATCTCTGTGTAATGAATAAAGGCAAGAAAGTGATTTGGGGTAGGAAAGGCATGAGTCTTAGGAGCAGAAAACCTAGGCCTGGTTTGAATTCTGCTTCTTACTAGCTGTGTAACTTTGCCATCTCCGAACTATATAGTCTGGACTATATCTCTGGGTATAGCTATTTCTAGACTTATTGGTAGAAGAAGCTAGTTTATTTGTTTCTTTGGTAGCTACTTGTCCAATAAGACTATAGCAGAATTATTGAGGTAATACATATTAGGGTCAGGTAATCTAGGATTCTCAAACTAAATTTTGCTGCTGTATCACCTTGCACAAGTACTCTAACCTCTTTAATCATCTTTTTCATAATCTAGAAATTAGGGTGAATAAAAGTATTTACATTTTAGGGATGTCTTAAGGATTAAATAAGATTATACACATAGTTTAACTCACATCATAAATTAACAAGTTATAGTAATTGACATAATTTTATAAATTTCCCAAAGATGCAATGAAAGATAAACTCTTTTAAAGCTAGGAACCCTTTTGTTTAATGTGCTTCAGGTACTACTTAAAACTACAGAGCCTAGGATAAGTGTACATGGGAGGTGGGAGGGAGGGGTGGTCATCTTTATAGTTTTTTCTGTTTTTACTGCTTCAGTAAGTTAATGTATGGTGTGTATACATATATTTTTTTAGTTGTTTTTTTTTTAAAGGAAATATCACATGAGAATGAAAGAAAAGATGTTTTCTGAGTAGGGCCCCTTTCATAAGGTATTAGTAGAAAAAAGGTGAAATTGTTATTTTTTTTTCCCCATACCCTCAGAATCTTCCATGTGGTCCATGAGTTTATTAGGGCATGGGCCCTTTAACACTGTCTTGGAAGTCTGGAGGGAGGCCAGCCTGTTTCATATTTCAGGCATTAAACTTTTCCTGCTTTGTCTGGGCAGCATGAGGACATACTCCTCTTTCCCCCTAAAACCCTTGCTATAGTACCACAGAATTTTAATGTCTTAGGTTAAAAAAAGTTTAGACTTAATGCAGAATTGTCTGAAAAATGATTTCTGCATTAGACAACTTAAAGGTGTTAGAAAATGATAAAACATATTCTTTAAAATTTATTTTTTCAGAAGAGAGGTATAAGAAATCTAAATTTTGACATCTGAAAAGACTTCCATCTTTTTTCCAGCCTCATTTCTCAACTGGCTTCTTGAAGAAATATGACAGAAACAGTTGCTTTAGAGAACAGTGAAATTATACTTAATACAGCAATGAGTAAACCCTCCTCTGCAGCATTTCACTTCTAATCGGTCTTCACTAATAGTGAAGAGACATTTATCGGGAGCATAATTTACACTTCACACAAAAGGAAAAAAAAGAAGACTAGAATAATTTATGACATTTACATCTCTAACCCAAACATGAAACAGGAGGGAAACCAATTTTTGATCACACAAAATGATGATTTATAGGAGAAAGAGAATGATTGATTTATCTTCATGTGGGAAATGAAAATATCCAAGAACAAATCATTGTAATTTAAAAAAAAAAGTACAGAAAGAGGAACAAGTACCATGCAAATATCTTTGATTTCGAAACCTTCCTTTTTTTTTTTTTTTTTTTTTTTTGTGCTTGGAATAAGTGAGACACTACCTTCATCCCAGTCAAGCATAATGAACATTGATTCTTGAAGGGGTTGTAGCCTCAATTTGGGCTGCAATGTTTCCTCCCACTGGAAATGTTCTGTATCAGACTCTCTTTCCACTGCACACTTTAAATTTAATTACTTCCTTTACAAACTAAAGAAATTATGCTTCTCAAGCACAGTTCAAAAACACTGAGCTGATGTGGAATCCTGGCACGGAGGTAATATTTTGCTCAAAATTTCCTCCGTTCTTCTTGCTAGCTTCTTTCTCTGAAAAAGATGTCAGTTTTTCCCAACTAAGGCCCATATGAAATGGGGAGTTTATGTTCTAAAATTCATTAGTTCTGGAACGTCTGAATCTACTTTCAACCATGAGTGCCTTCCTCAGATGCTTTTTTTGGTTAAGGGTGTTGCTCACATATAGGTAGTTCTCCAGTTAAAGACAGGTTGTATCCCAGAAGTCTATGTGTCAACACTTTTGTTCTCAGCTTATGTTTTCTTATAGGTACAATATTTAAACAGATTGGCTGATTCTAAGGTTCAGAGTATATTTCAGCTATATTATAGGTTATGTGCTTTTTGTAGGTTTTGAAAGAAAAATGCGTTCTGAGATCTTTTTAAGACTAAACCTGCTGGAAATATAAAATAGTGCAGCTCCTTTGTCAGTTCCTCAAATAATTAGACAAAGAGTGACCGTATGATCCAGCAATTCCACTCTTAGATATATACTCCAGAGAAAGGAAAACATATGATTACACAATAACTTGTACACAAATGTTTATAGCATCATTATTCATAAGAGACAGAGGGAGAAATGACTCAAATATCTACCAAAAGATGAATAAACAAAATGTGGAATATCCATATAATAAAATATTATTCAGAAGAAAGAGGAATTAAAGACTTATGTATGCTATAATTTGGATGAACCTTCAAAACATTATGCTAAGTAAAAGGAACCAGTCAAAAAGTCCATATGTTATATGATTCCTTTTGTATGAAAGTCTAGAACGGAGAAATCTACAGTCAGAGAGATTAGCTGTTGCTGGGAGTTCAGGTGGGGTATGGGGACTGGAGGTGGTGTTTAAAGAGTACTAGGTTTCTCTCTGAGGTGCTGAAAATGTTCTAAAATTGTGGTGATGATTGTGCATATCTGTGAATAGACTAAAACCATTAATTTGTATACTTTAATAGGTGAAATATATGGTATAAAAATTAAATTCCAATTAAGATTTTTGTAAAAAGAGTATATCTACTTACTCTACCTCAATACAGGCTGCCCATCAGCATGGTTAATTTACATCTCTTACCCGAACCTAGATTTATAAAACAAAATCTTAGTTATTCTATGTTTATAGCATATAATATTTAAAGGCCTTGATATCTGGTCAAGTTCATTCACAATTCAGGTAAAAATGAGTTATGGTTGTAATAGGCCCTTTTTGTTATATAAAGGAAGTGATATCCTAAAGGAAATTTAACTTGAGTAAGCATTTTTCTTTTTTACTAAAGACATCCTCTACGTAGTCTGTATAATTTCTTTTTATAAGGTATAGAATATTGGCCTCATGGTTGGAAGAAATTAAATTAAAAAAATTTTGGCAGAGAGTGTGGGTGGTGGTGATTTGTGTTTTGTTCTTTGCTGCACCTCCATAGATCTAGCAAATGCTCAAAAAATATGAGTGAATTGGACCTTCTAAATGGAGTTGAACAGGGAAAGAAAGTGATTATAAGACATCATTATGATTGATTTTCACATTGACAGAAGTCAAATTTTGAGAAAAGATATACATATACATATACATCCTTATACATACATATGTAATATATATTAGTACATACATTGTGTACCCTACCCCACACTCATTATAGGTCTAAAATTATGATAAACCTGGAATTGGTAATAGTTAAGAAGTAAATTAATTGTGATGTACTAAACTCCAGATCAGCTTTACTTAAAAATATTATGCACTTACACTGTCCAGCTGAATAAATATCAAAGAGTGAAGGTGTTTGATGCTAAGAGCAGTGAGGTCAGCCCTAGGGAGCCTCAGGCTCCTCTCTTGATGGGAATTCTCACATCTGCCACTTAAATAGGAAATTAAAAGCCAAGAAATCTTGTCCTGTACTGAAGGAAATAGGACCAGAGTGAGACAAGGATTTACTGATACCTAAGGAGAGAGAAATCAAATTTAAAAACAACTTACTCTCTCACAGACTTCAAGGGCAGAAGCAAAGAGGTAGGTTATTAGACTCTGTAGGTAGCTTTTCTTTTTTCTTTCTACACAGTAGACCTAATCTTAAAATGGGTGTGTGGTTGAAAAATTTTCATAACTCAAGGGCATTTTATATCTTGACTGACCCTATAGCATCAGAAATGTTTTAGAAAAAGCAGTATGGCCAACAGGGAACAAAGGGTCTGAAACTATTAGATGTTAAATGACCTTTAACACTCATATCTGATAGCTTACACTAATTGAGTCTAAAACCTGCCAGGCCTCATGCCAAGCACTTAACATAAATTATTTCACTATATTCCAATGGAAACCTATGCAGTAGCTACCATAGTTGCCTCTGCTTTACAGATGAGAAAATTAAGTGACTTACCCAAGTTACACCAAGATCTGTCTGCCTTTAAAGCACATTATCTTTAAAGATCAACCACTTTATACTGTTTCTTTAAAATCCCTGAGTAATATAAATCATCTCTGTTTAACTGTCAATTTCCCCTGTATTAAGTGTTAGAAGTAATAAACAAATGTAGCAAGATTCAAGATATAAAATAATTTTAATTTTTATATACTAGCACACTTCAGAAATAGGGTTCAGAAAGACCAATACACGTCTGAGAAAGTGCTCCACTTCTTTAGTCAAGAGAGAAACTCAAATTAACATCACAGCACAATACCACTACATATGTCCTCAAACAGCCAAAATGAAAAAGACAAGTGTTAGCACCTACAAGGAGCAACTAGTTTACTTCCCACTGGCAGTGTGGAAATTTCTGGTTGTTCCTCATTTGTGCTCACCCTTGTCTTCAGCTGCTTCGGCAGTCAGTAGTTACTTAAAGCTGAACCCCATGATCCACCCATTCTGTTTCATGGTATATACCTAAGAGAAACCAGTACGCATGGCTACAACAAACCATTTTTATATGTAACAATGTGAATAAATTTTACAAACATAATAATGAGAGAAAGATGGCAGGTAAGGAGAGCATCTACTATAGGCTTCTGTTTATATAAACTTCCCAAACTACTCTCTGATATTAGAAGTCAGGATGGTGGGTGAAGGTCAGTGACTGGGAGGCACCTGAGGGAACGTTTGGGGGCTGGCAATGTTTTATATTTTATTTAGTTGCTGGTTGGATGGGTGTACACACTCTATAAAAATTAATTGAAGTATACACTTACGATTTGTGCCCTTTTTAGTATGTTTGTTATACTTCAATAAAACGGTAATAAAAAGGTAAAAAGTCACCTTATAAATTTCTGTTTGCTTAAGAAAAATTAAGACTCCTGAGGGGCAGATACTGCATACAGCACTGTATCTTTATCTAGGGTCTTTTGTTCTGCCTAATACAGAGATTAGTGAGGGAGTTCAGTGAATTCATTAGTTACCTGGAATGAAATTGAATAAAGTTTACTGTGTTTCTCTTTAGAGGAGCATCACTTCATTAGTTTCAATTCATCTGTACCATGTCTGCGAGGGCAGTGATTGTTTGCCATGGCAAGGATCAATACTGACGACTTAAGAAGATAGTTCTCTTTCTTAGCAAGACATACCTGCACGATTTCCCCTTCTTATCAGCCTATCCTTTAAGAAATCTCAATCCCACTTTTCACTTATTCTTCCAGGCTACTATAGAATTCGTTCCGACAAGAAAATATATACATATAGGTGATAGATAGACAGATAAAAACAGAAAAATTTAGATACTGCCTCTTGTTTCTTTCTCCTGGGTATCTATTTTCAAGGAGGGTGACAGAGGAACAAAAAGGAAGATGACATACCCCAATCCATAGAGCTAATTAGTAACAAAACTCAGATTAAAATCCAATTTTTGTGATGGCTTGCCTGTGCTCTCCCCATGGCACTGAGCTTCTTCATGGTCTTGTAACCGTCATTATTTAATCTCTGGGGTTTGCCATTAAGATGTTATTTGTCACCCTGCAACACTGCAGTTTTTTTCAAGACAGAGATTATGCCTTATCCGACCCAGGGCCTGATGCACACTAGGCTTTTTCATAGTTACCTGCTACCAGATTCAGTCAGCCACAATCAATTACTCCACACATTATCCAGATTACATTTCCTCAAACCATGTAAGGAAGAGAAAATGACAGTATGAAATAAAATAGAATGGTCTTTGAGAGCATAGACAGTCATGGTCGGGTTAACAGCCCTTAAATTCCCTAGGCCTCCCTTAATCCCTAAATGATTGTCATCTACTTGCCACGGATGAAGAACTACACAGAAGAAATTTACCACAGGCAGTATTGCTGGCTCCTACTTCAGTCCTTCATTTACTTGGAGCTGAAAATCAAAGGAGACAAATGATATTTTCATTTTATCTGAACTCACATCCATTTTCCATCAAATTTCCATTTTTCCCCTTAAATGGGTGCATTTTCATTTTTTGGCTCATTATTTATTATCATTTCATTTATTTAGAAATGGAAACTTCAAGCAGTTTGATTAAGAGATTAAACAACCAGACTTTCAAGATCTAAAAATAATCTAGGTATGTAGTGCATTGTTTCAAAATATTTGAAGTTTTGATCAAATCTCTAAATACGTTATTGCCAAATATTCTCCCCTTCTTTTGAAATGTTAAACACGTGTATATTTTAAGGGAAATTCATTACAAAGTTTGTACTAAAGAAATGTGAGCTTTTAAAAAGGCTTGTCTTTAAAAAGTAAGATGAATTTTTTCTAAAATAAAATAAAGGGTGAGGAAATTCTGATCTTAAAAACATAATTATTTAATCTCATGTCTTAACCAACCCTTGTAAAGCTACAGATATCAATCCAGTTAAACATCTTCAACTTTTCCCAAGAAAAGTTTCTCAAGAATCTAATGTCAGTTGACTACCTAAGATGCTGTGCATTTTATGTCTGGTGCTTTATTTATTTTTGATAACAGTTATTTGATGAAGAAATAATTAGTTCCTGAGTGGCTGAATCACTTGCTCAATATTTAAAAGAAAAAAAATGACCGAGCTGAGATTTTGTACCAAGTCTGCTTAATTCTAAAGACTGTGAACTTTCAAAAGAATTGTCATTTAAGTGTCTTGGAGTTGGCTTGTGATGAGATACAGAATGAATATCATGAAATTATAAACTTTGATAACTTTCTAGGATGAGAAGAAAAATATAAGAGAAAAAAGAACAAGAAATAAAGCACCATGAAACAAAGCTGCCCAAGATATTTTTATGTCATGAACATTTTTAGCCTTCAATATACCCAGCCAGAACTTCCTAATGGTATCTGAAAATACTCTCTGGGAGCTAACAATTAATTGGCAAAGTTAAATAAATGAACAGAAATTACCACAGCAATGAGTACTATCTTTTATTGTGGCACAAAAGCATCTTTTCAGCACTTAATAGAAAAAGGATGCCAGAAGAAGGAAGAAATGCTCATGGCTTAAAAATGACTTCCAAGAAATGACTGAAGTAGATCAAAGACACTGTGTTTGAGAAAGCTAGGTCCCGATGAATCATGTTATTTCATTTCAATTTAACTCAACATGCATTTATTGGCAATCATAGAGACGTTTGAACAACCCATCCGAAAAATATTGTGGACACGCAGTCGATTTGAATTTGAAAAATTACCATGAAAGACACCGGTGACCAAAATCATAGAAGCAGTTTTTGTGCAAATTAAAGCATCTGTGATTATTTCAGAATCGTGGTGATAGGTCAGAGCCAGAAGTTACCACTATCATCTCCACTTTTGAGAGACAAAAGGAATCTTCATGAAAGCAAAGGTCTGCCCAAGGTTATGTGGCCCAGCGGAAAATAGGTCTACCCATCAAATTTCTTCTCCCTCATCCCAAAGCTTCTTCTCAGTTGGACAGATTACACAAAAGACACTAATACAGACAGAAATAATCATATGCTAGATTATTTATTGTGCTAGCCAATATTCATCATTAGGTGTTGGCAATACAAACACTCTGGAGGATTGTGGAACTGACTGTCTCCTGGTTTACATAAAACCAACAGATGGCAGCATCTCAGCATGCTTCCCCTGGGGCAGTCTCCATGGGAAATGAAGAATGTTGTCACCTTGAGAGGGGTGAGGTCTAATGATCAGAGAATTCCAGAGAGATCTAGTGACTGCTCAGTTTTCCTTGTGTGTATGATCACATGCCAAGTTCTTAAATTGGACAAGAAATTTCTAGGGAGCAGGTAAACAAGTACAGTCCCAGGTAAACCAGCGGAACAGACTTCCATTTCTATGCTTGCATTTGGAGGTGTGAGGAAATAGGTCGTCACTTCCAGGATTCTTAATTCTAGACATGGTCTATGGGACCATCTGAAAAATCCTTCTTCATTAAAAGAATTGGTATTACCTAAGCTATTCAGCAATTTTTTACTGTCCTCAGTCAATCACACTTTATAAATAAAACGATAGTAGATATCATAACTACCATTTATTGAGCAGCTATTACATGCCAGGTGTTCTAACAGAAACAATGACAATGATGACAAACATTTTGCAGATAGATGTGAAAGTAGCTTGTTCAATGTCAAACATTAAGTGTAGAACAGGAATTTACAACCAGATTAATCTGGCCAAAACTCGCATCAATTTAAAACCATATCATCCCACTTTCCACAAAATGCAATCTCCACCATTCTTCCCTGATGTGTGTTTAGAGGAAGAAATTTATGATGCTGTCTACATGCTCTCCCGTGATTCTGTGTAAAGACCGGTTTTAAAGGATGGGTTTTTTTCCCCCTCCTCTATCTTGAACCATAAAATTGAGCACTTGACTTAGAATATTTCAAAGACATAAAAAGATTTAGAAAATGGAGACCGGTCATTAATTAAAGCAGTTTACTGGGCGGGGATCCAAAGGAAAGAGAAACTTGTGTGAGTCTGTTGCTTTTAAATGACCATAACATATATTTGGCTGCAGAGATACTCCTGGACCAATTAATCAATTCCCCCATCCTTTTATATTCAAACTTCGAGCAGAACTTACTTCATCTAAAGCAATTGCCTTGCAAGGCCATAAAATATCAGGACGGCAAAATCACTTCTTGAGCAAAGCAAAGTCTCAGGCTTTCTATCAGATGTTCCTAAAGATGAATGAGAAAAAACTGGTACATAATTTTACTCTCGACCAGCCATAAAATGCTCAGGCAGATAAATTACCAAGAAAAATCAGACAATAGGTGGAGTGTCAAGGGTATGATTTTTTCTCATCTCTTCTATTACCTTCAATTCGCTCTCTTTCTGGGTAGTAGCAAACTTAAAAGAAGAAGAATGGTTTTAGCAGCAGAACTATATTAGGGCAAAACGGCTATGCTGGTTAAACGGGAATGCGAAATGAACAAAGCACCAATATCAAACCACGTGTAAAGGCCCTCCACTCAACTGGCATCTCCCATCTCCGTCAGTCAGGCTCTCTCTGGGAGTGGTGGGCAGACAAATGCAGTTTCAGCTAATGTGATGGCCCACGAAAGAATAAATTTCCTTTTTTAGGACTTTGGTATTTTTTTTTTTTTGAAAAATTTGCCAAAAAATTGAACACAGTTCCAGGGTTGGTGACTCTAAACAAATTTTCTACTCACTGAGCAGCAGAGTAAAAGCACACAAGTTTAGGCCCTGGCCTAAATCAGAGGTCACTCCTTTCCCTGGACTGGGCCAAATTTGGGTTCTTTAAGAACAATGAAGCAATGAAGCAAAACAGTCATCTGAGAGACTAAGAATGGCCAATGTTTTCCTCTACTGTAGCCTCTTCTCCATAATCTAAAATAGTACTCGCTGGTTTCAGCTCTCTGCTTATGAGATCTTTTTTCCTCTCCTGAAAATCTCAACAGGTATAGACCATCCACCTGTTCTTTAGTAGACACAAGGGTTTGCTTTCCTTTCAGTGACAGGTCCAAAGAGGGGAGGTGTTTTAGCTCCCTTTCCTCAGTGTCCTTTGGGCAAAGATGCTTGGCAGTGATTTTCCTTTATTTCCTCTGAGGCAGGTTCGGTGGGTGGCCCCTCTCTCTTCGAAAGCATTTGAAAAAGAAAGGGGCACAATGCTACCCAGAGGTTTTTATGGGAATGCAGCAGACATCACATGTTACATTTGTTACCACGTGTAAAATGTAGGTTTCTGAGAAAACGAAACGTATCTCAATGCAACAAGCTTAATAGTCCAATTTTATAAAAATCATTCATTACGTAATGAATGTTAGGCTGCTCCAGGTTTATAAAAGGGAATTTGGACAATAGTCTCCCCAAACACATACCTCCCCTGATGGAACGCTGAATTTAATCTTAGCTCAGTCTTTCATTAATTGAACTGTTATTGGACCTCATTGAACCTAAGTATGCACCACTGAGATAGGAGAATATAGGACTGTAGCATTTGATACCAGGAATGACTTCCTGAAGATTTCTCACCATTTAAAATTTGCATAATTCAGAACTAATTTTCGCATAGTGGTGCATGTAAAGTGGAATTCACATTATTTCAAAATTTGTGTATTTCTTTATGCATTTCTGTTTTAAATTTGCATAAAGTATAACCTCATTGTAATGATAATAGTACTATAGCTTCAAGACTTTTTTTTTTTTTGAAGAATAAGTGAAATAATCCATATATACAAATACTTAGGACCTGGTACAATGCTCTCTAAATAATCATTGTGAGTATAATTATGTTGTTACTACTATTGCTATTACTGCTATTACTATTATTATTATCATCATCAGTACCCTGAACCTTGTCAACATCATCTGAAAGATGACGAATTCTCTTTCAGAGCAACTCTATCACTTAAATAAAAAATCGAATTCTCTAAAATAAATTGGTTCCTTCAGAATTGCTTTGTCGGAATTATGCTGGAGAAGGAGCATAATTGCATCAAAGATGATTATGTAAAGGAGCCCTGTGAAACATGCCACTGCTCTCTTTACTGTTCGCTCTTGAGGTTGGCCACTACATCGTGCAAGAAAAATTCCTGACCGAACTGTTTTCCAGGAATGTGAAGAGGGAAAGGATCATTTTAAAATAATAAACCCTGTGAATGGGGTAACTGACAAATCTTTTCTTTGAGACCTCCAAAGAGCCACAGCCAAATTTGTAGCTTGTCTAGGACATTTATGTATCATAGGGACTCTTCTCTCTCTCTCTCTCTCACCTTTGTTTATCTTTCTTCTTTTTCTCCACCTTTAATTCATACTACTTTGCATATGAAATGTACTCTTTATAAACTCTTTGCAATCCCTTCTGGAAGAACAGTGTGTGAATTAACGAATGAATAAGTGGAAGAATTACTTTAAAATAAAAGAAGAGTCGGGGCACATAGAAAAGCTTTAAAATACATGCTTGCTGTCGGAAATCTTCTAAGACACTGTCACAATTGCTGAAGTAGAGTTGCATTATCTCCTGTAATGGGCATGGTCCTCATCACAGGCCTTGTGGTTTCTGTGGAATAGATACCACACCTGGCTCCTGGGCATTTGACCTAGCATAGGAGCACCTCACCTATGTCTGGCCTCAGTGATTAATTAATCAATGGGTTTGTATCTTAGCTGGAAGAATGTGGGTCATTCCTGGGATTTCAGGTTTAATTATTGGAAAGAGGTCCTCTTGCTGCTAGCGTTGTTCAACTGGTATGATATAAGTTGGCAAACTTAGGGGACACCACGTAGCAAGAGCACTTGAAAACTGAGTTGAGAGAAGGAGTGAGAATCACGGTGCGGATGACATTTTTTGTCTTCCCGAATCTCTCTAAAAGTAAAGCCAACAGCTTATGAACTTTTCTGTTATATAACAATGAATCCCCTTTTCATTTAAGTCAATTTGAGTTATTTGCAACAGAGTTCTACCTATTATTCCAGCTCAAGTACTAATATTTCAGCTGCTTGTTCTCTTGCTGAATATAAAGTGAAACATTAAATAAAAAGAAATGAAAAGTCAAAGTTGTGAAGCACCTCTACCAATCTTCTTTAGAGGCAAACCAATATGCTTCAACATTATTCTAGCCATTTCTTTGCAGTCAGTGGTTTATAACTGAGAAAGTTAAGATTTGCATTCCCCTATTTCTGGAACTTAAATGGAAACTTAAAGACAAAGAAAATATAGTCTTCAAATCAGTATGCTGCAAATAGGTGTTGCAGATCTGTGATGGTGGCTTCAGAGTTTGAGATGAAACAAAGAATCTTTTGAGCATTTGTAATACTTTCTCCGCCAAGAACTCACTCTGCACACAGTTCTAACATGCTTCCCAGTGATATCAATTAGACCGCCACCATATTGTTAAACGACCAGTGGCCTCAGATTCAGTCAACTTTAGGCAGGTTCTTCTATAATTGTTCCTGAAATACCTGTGTCTTGAGTACACTTTCCATTCACCTCCCATGCTGTCACCATTTTTCTAAAATGCACATCGGACCATGCCCTTCCTTAGGGTAAAGGTCAAACCCCTTAACAGGAGTGTGGTGAGGCTCTGTATGATCTGCCTTATCTACCACCCTTCCAGCCTCGCCTTGTGTGATTCTCCAGGCTGCCTGGCTCCAGGCTCCCTGATCTTCAGTTCTCCAATGTGTCACATTCTCTCCCTTCTCAGGAACTTTGTATTTGCTGTCTTTTTTGTCTAGCATGTTTTTTGCATTGCAAGTCTAAGTCAGATTCTATTTATAAAATATATGATCATAGAACTATATTCGTTGTCATCAGGGAAATTTTCTCATCTAGTAATTAAACACTCACCTCATGGTGACAGGACCATGGGTTGCCCACCAGGCAGTCTGTTCCAGGAGAGCAGGAATTATGACTGGCCGAGCTGGTAGTCACTCAGGTGTCTATTGCAGGGTCTGAAATTCCTAATTTTCAATTTTCCACCTGTGTTGTATTCCCCCTTTTAGCAGCATTTGACAAAAATAATCACTTCAGTCATGAAACACTTCATATCTCAACTTCTGGGGTTCTCTCAGGCCATCGTCACTCCTGGATGCTGCTCCTGTCTCCTTCACTGGATCCGTCTCCTTATCTGTCATCTAAACAGTTATATATTCTGCTTTCATCATCCAACTGAAAGAGACTAAAGGGCAGAAAATGTCACATAGAGAAAGATGCCCATTGCTATCGCAATTATAATAACAAGTAATTTGGAAGCAATTTAAATGTTCAGTACTAATGGAATGATACAGGAAATTGCGACAACATCTACTTTGTGGAATATTATGCTGCTAGCAAAAGTAAGAACTATATAATCTGTCTTGGAATGTGAAAAATTTCTATGGTGTAATGTTCTGTGAAAATCAGGGTACACACAAAATTAGACTTTACTATAATTTTATAAAAATTCATATAAAAAAAGACCTGATGAACATGAAAAATTAAATACTGTTAGAGTGGCGAGATAATGAGCATTTTCCCTTATTTTTCAAATGTTTGTATTTTATGAAAAGGTATGTGTGTCTGTCTGAGTGTGTGCAGAGATAGAAAATAATTGTGCAGTCATGCACCACATAACATTTCAGTCAATGAAGGACAGCATGTATGAAGAGAGTCACATAAGCTCACAATGGAGCTGAAAAATTTCTAGCTCCTAGCGACACTGTAGCCATCTTAACTTCATAACACAGGTCGTTATTCTTATTACTCATGCGTTTATGAGTCAACAAACATACTGTGCTGCCACTTGTAATAAAAGTATATATATCACACACAATGCTGCATAGCACATAATACTTGATAACGGTAATAAATGACTATGTTATTGGTTTGTGCACTTACTATACTATACTTTTATCATTATTTTAGAGTTTACTCTATTTATTAAGAAAAAAGTTTGCTGTAAAATAGTATGCCTGTCTTGCCACCATCAGCTTCACATATCTCTCATTTACTCCGTCTCACATCATTTTCTCTTGTGCTTAATTTTATCTCGTGTTGTTTGTGCAGTACTATGCTGTACAGGTTCGCAGCCTCAGAACAACAGGCTATACAGTATGTAGCCTAGGTGCGCAGTGGGTTATACCATCTAGGTTGGTGTTAAGTGCACTCTGTGATGTTCTCACAATAACAAAATCACCTAAGAGCATTTCTAAGAACGCCATCTCCATTGTTAAGTGGCACATGACTGTACTATAATTTTTGAAATATAACAAAAAATGAATTTATTTACAGAAATGAATTTATTTACAGAAATGAAACCACTAAGAGGTATCCCAAAATGTGCAGGAAGTTCCCATAATTGCAGTACTGGGGGAGATAACATGCCTCCGATGCTAACAGCAAGCTCTCCCAAGGCTGGGGATTCTACCACATGGTCTTGCTGCCCACTCTTCCCTGGTAGCCTCATGCGTTGTGCTGTCCTCCTCCTGGGAAGCAGGGAGCACGTTGGCCTTTGTAAGCCATCGAAAACTCCATTCTCCTCTTTAGGTTCTTTTCATCTTATTTGCTTCAAGAAAACAATTTCAAGCCAATGAGTTCCAAGAAGCAGCAGGACAAACATTAACCTTTCTGCTCTGCCCTAAGCAGCCATTGTAACCACAGGCACTTCTCAGATTCTGCAGGGAAAACCAAACTTAATGGATTTCCAGTAGCTCTTGAGGATGAATTTGCACCGCCAACTCCCTTGAAAACAGAACCTTGCATCTTCCTCTTCAAAAGATGTTGTCTTGCAGCCAGGGAAAGAAATAAATAGACTTTTCACAACAGTCCTTTGCTGGAGAAAACACGCTGAATTACTACAGAGTAAGTCCTGCAGCCACAACTAATGGAACTTCAGGGCCACGAGACATGATTGCAGGGCAGTAACGCTCCCGAGCATAATTAAGACTACAGCAGTCCGTGGAAATAAACCGACGTAATTCTGTAAACCGCATTATAATCTTGTGGATGATAAGAGGCCAGTTCACATAGTTTCAGCCTAATAGGAATAATATGACAGTACAGCTTGTATGCATGGAGGGGATGCCGTGTGTCTGGCACTGCGTTAGCATTTATTCTTAGTGACAACCTTGGGAGCCCCAATATCTCTGTTTTACAGACAGATAAACTGAGGCTTAATGAGGCTAAAGAACCAGATCTCTCTCTCTCTCTCTCTCTCTCTCTCTCTCTCTCTCTCCATCTATCTATCTATCTATCTATCTATCTATCTATCTATCTATCTATCTATCTCTATCTCTCCCTCCTTTTTGTCTGTGTTCAGAGTTCCCCCACCTCACACCAATCTTTGACTCCTTTGGTACATTGCTTCTCCTCTGTCACTGGACTGACTCAGAAGGCTCTTATACTTTGCCAATAATAGGCCACCTACATTCTTCAAGTTTTGAAAAGTACTTTTATACTTGGAACACATTGTAATTTGATGTAACTTCATTTGTTCTAACCATCTCATGATGGTGATAATGGTCTCTGGGTGCTTGAGGACTGGAAGATACTAGGACTGGCTGGGGGCTTCTTGTATCATTTTTTTTGAGGAGGAATTGTTTTTTGAAGGCCAGTCCTTGGACAGATGCATCAACTTTTCATCAACTTTACTTATAAAAAAGCTCAGGTATATAAAATCATATGTATTGTTCCCAAAACCTGTGAGGTAGCCAATATTACTTGATTTTACAGATAATTACATAATATTGCACAGCCAGGAACCTAAGTCTTCTATTCTTGACAGTTCATTAAGGAGTACAAACACCTGGTGTGTAAGTAGCCACGTGTCTGGTTTGTGCTCATGTTGAAACATCCCTCATGGTATTTGTCTTAGGTGATGTTCCTCTAGAAACAGACATTGTGATAAAGACTGGAATACATGGAATTGGTTTGGAAGTTGATCCCATCATCAGGGAATGGAAAGTCAAGAAAAGGGGGTACATGGTACTTAATAAGCAAGTTAGCTTCCTGGGCAGGTGAGGCTCAGGCCCACTCAGGACCTCTGGGAGGGCAGATATAGCATATCTCAGAGTTGGTATTTTCTACCAACTTCAGCCAGCCCTTGACTGTTTCAGGGTCATTAAAAGAAAGGCGCTTTCTGCCTGCCTTGCCTATCTGGCCCACACTAACTACCAAATTCTAGAGGCCATGGGAAGTCCCCGAGCTACATGTATGTTTGCAGCAGGAAGTCTATGAGTACTGAGCCATCGAGTGCTAAGGGGATATGTATAGGAGCACTGACAGGGGTGACTGCTGTGTTCCTTCCTGATACACCCAGAAGCAGTTCTCCACTGGCCCTCCAGGCAGCCACCACCACTCAATGGGACTATGTAAGCAAACTGAAGCCAGCTGGCCATTTTGAGTCTTACTTTACTAATTTATTAATGTAGGTAATTTCTGCTCCAACTAGGTAATAGGTAGATTATCAATGTTGATGAAATTTGATACAGCCTTGTGTGTTGCCCATATAGTTTTCTAACAAATGGCTGTGTGACATAGTGATGAAGAACAGATTCTGACATAAGTCTAATTCCCTTCGTAGCTGCTCATCCAAATTGTCATGTGACCTCAAGCAAATTATTTAATTGCTCCATGTCTAAATTTTTCATCAATAAGTTGGGAACAAAATAGTATCCCATAGATTTTGTGAGAATTAAAGAAGTGTCTGCCTATGTAACTGTCTGTCTGTCTGTCTGTCTATCTATCTATCTATCTATCTATCATCATCATCTATCTGTCTATCTATCATCTATCATCTATCTGTCACCTATTATTATAAATTTATAATCAATTAGAAAGATATGCAATCTGGTATTATTATCAACATACAAAACATAATTTACAAAAATAAATAGCACATTATATTTAAAAAAGTAAATGTAGTCTTTAGCAGTTTTGCTTCCCATTTTAAATGGCAACTCTTAGTCTCTAGGTGATCCAGAGGCTGTGCTGCTATACTTAATAATTCAGGGAAGAAAAAAGACTAGGAAATAACTTGTTATGTATCTAAAGGAACATGGACATAATTCTGCAGTCAGAAAATAAAAGTAATCTGTTTTTTAATTGTACATTAAAAAAAAAAACCCTCCTGAAAAAAGAGCTGGGAATCTTGTCCCTGAGTTCTGTTAAACCCACAAGCTGAAAGCACTTCCCTTTTTATTGATTTTTTTTCTAGTAAGTGGATCCTGGGCTTCTTGAATGGAACAAAATTGAACTTCAGATCTTCAGAGCCTGCACTCTCTAACAATCTTCTGGGGATCTAAAATCACTGATGATACAGGAACATGTATAAGACAAGTCAATTCACCATTTAAATGTCCCTTTTTCTCCTTAGGGAGATAAACCAAGCTAACAAGGCCTCTGGCTTTTCAAGGCTCTGTGCTTTCCTCAGCCTACTTACTCAGCTCTGTTGCAGGTTGGAGAAGGGACCAGCTGGACTGCTTTGCAGAACAGAGCTTTGATCTCCTTTACTCCAAATTAAAAGCTCTGACAGCCATGTCTAATACATCACCAAGCATCCGTAGACGCTTGATTACTTGTCTCAGTGTGAGCAAATCCTCAGGAATCTCTATATGCATTGGTCAAGATATGTCCATATCCCTATGTTAAAATCACTGGGGATGTATTTTCCTGTCCACTTTCTTCTTTCCCTTGCCTTTTGATCAGACAGAGAAATGCCTTGAATGACTTATAGCTCAATTCCTGGAGCAAGGCATAGTACCTCTAACCCACACGATGCAGTCACTTTTCACCTTTATTTCCAAAGTTGACTATGTTCTACTCATATGTGTTTTAAATTCACTTTTCTTTGTAAGGGGGTTTCTGTGACAAAGGAAAAGCTATAAAACTTTCAGTAATCTGCATTTGCCAATAAAAAATAATAAAACTAGAAAGTCGATTTTAGCTTTGAAATTCTATGGCGCTATAATTCCAGAGCTCTGACAAGAGAGGTTTGGAATGAGTTGGATGCTGACTACAAGTAGAATGCCAATTGGAAAAATAAAGTACATTTTTAATAGGCAAGCTATGTGAAGTCACGTCATGAAGTTTTTTCTTTTTGTTGGGAGTTGCTTAGAAGTTAGCAGAGATCCTCAAGAAACTAAGCCATAATGCCTAAATAAAGCCAGTGCAATACCTTTTCTGCTGGTTCATCCCAAAGGTCAGCTGCCGCTTTGATGGACAATTCCCATACAGACTGATGGCTTCCTATCTCACACACTAGTGTCACTCTGACTGAAGGCTTTTTCTGAGTCCCAGCGAGGGACTTAAAGCTCTAAGAGCCATTCACAACAGACAAGGGAAAGAACTAAAGGGGTTATCAGGCTTGTTATCCCCCAGTGATATAGTCCCAAGAATCTTCTACAGTCTCCCAGAAGAACAGGACTGAGTCTCCATTACCTTTCCTTCCTTACCTTCCCCACTCCCTCCCAGTGCTTCCTGGGATCACTTCCAAATTATACAGCTTACACCTAAAACCTTGTCTTCTATTCTGCTTTTAAGAGACCCAAGTTAAGATAACAATAAACCCTAGCTAGATCCTGGCAACAAGGGCTTTACACAGTGAGGTTCCCTAAAGCTTCAGTGCTGTACCTAATTCCTGAGGCAGCTCTAGAGCTTAGACAGAGTTCCTGATGAGGATGGAGGGAAAAGTGGGATTTGTTAAAACACCAACATTAAAGATTCATGAAAAATATCAAGTTATATCAAAGTGGTTCATAATTATTATGAAAATCAAGTAACATATGCAAATGTACTTTGAAAATAGAAAAGTATGATCAAAATATTAGTTGGTCTTATATTTATTTTTTTTATCTTGCTCTAAAGCAAAGATAAGCAGATATTGTCTATAAAGGGCCAGACAGCAAATATTTTAAGCTGTGTGGGCCTTATGATGGCTATCTCCATTACTCAATTTTGCCAATTTAGTGCAAGAACAACAATAGACAATATACAAACCAATGGATGGGGATGTGTTCCTGTAAAATATTATTTTTAAATAGAGGTGGAGGGCCAAATTTGGTCTAGGGGCAGTTTAAAAAATTGTTTATATACAATGTAGACTAGATGTCCCTTTGGGTTACCTGAAATTTTATTCTGTTTTATTTTATTTTTCAGCTTTGCTGAGATAGAATTGACAAATATGTAAGATGCTTAAGGTTTACATCCATGAGCAATAGTTGAATGGCCTCTGTTGCAGATAATTATTTATTTGTGATGTATATTATGCTGATGGTAATTCAGTTCTTTAATACTATTCTAGTGACTTTGATTGGTTGGAGAAAGCAGAAGAGTTTGGCAAATCATGCCCTGTTGATGAGGGGCTTCGTGAGTGTGAGGGAAGAATGTGTCAGACTAACAGGCACTCACAGCTTCACATTTTCTAAATATTTCTGGCCACTTTGAGCACGAGGCCTCTCTAATGAAGGCTAAGCAAAACCAAGCTTGCAAATTCCTGCCTATAAAACAGCAGTCGCATGCCAGCTCTGTAGCCGTGAGTGTGCACCTGGCACACCTTCTTCTGCAGGAAGCATAACTGAACAAGGGCTACATCTGCTCTGAAATCCATCTCACTTGTGGACCAAGGCTATGAATCCCAAGGATTACTCCCCTCCAATAACTGAGTCGTGGTGGGGATACTAGGGAAGACCTATTCTCAGAAGACACAGGTAAACACCCTTGTTGACCCGTTTTGACTCAAGGACACCCTGCTAACTTTGTGAAACTTGCTTAGTCTGCATGCAGTCTGGGATGCTTCCACCATACCTTCTCTCCCTCTCTCCTTCACTCCGTGTCAGACTTGGCACAGCAGTGATAGTATTGAACTTTACCTGAGCCCTGTGTTCCTGGAAAGTAACAACAGTTCAGATTTCTACTCCTCACCCCTTTGTGTCTGTAAAATAGCACACTGAAAGAGTATGATTTAGATAAGACTCAAGGAAGACTCTCTTGTCTGCCTATGACCAAGGCCAGACACAGACACTCCAGATCTTATTATTTGTCTCCTGAATGATTAGCTGAACTCTTGGCCTTCACAACCAATCTGGACATAATATCTGCTACTTTGACTTGACTAAACTTTAGTCAGGCTTCTCTGCTGCTCATAAGCTAATAAAATTTGGCCAACTCCTGCACATTGGGAAACAGAACAATGTTTCCTTACTGTCCACTCTCAAATATCTGCCAAGTTCTATGTAGAACATTCCTGATCAATGGTCACATCAAGCCCCCATTCCTCTCACTCCATCAGCACCCTGTTTACTTCTTCCTGTAAAAGACAAGTAAGTCCTTTTTGGTGGGCCGGTTGAGACACTTGCAGATCTCATGATTAGAGCCTTCTCTCTATTGCTATTGTTGGGGCCCAGGGCAGGCCATCCCAAAACATCCTGAGATGCCATGCTGATTATTGTGAATTAAAGGTACTTACGAAACTGCCTGACCTCTGACCTCTGTTTCTACCCTTCTGAAATCAGGAAATAAATCTCCCATGTAAAAGGTGCCCTCCCTGCACCTAGAAGCTAATGAGAGAGACATCCCTATCACCAGAGTTAGAGAATTCAAAGCTGAGAATTCAGGGTATATAAGCAAACCTTGTTATTTTTACTAATACACTGCATAAGGCCAAACTTTGCTTAGATTCCTCAAGAAGGAGCACCCAAATCTAAGTTTCTTTGACCTGTCATTTCTTTACAAAATAATTTTTTCTTTGTCTAAAAAGTATAAAAATCTGCCTGCTTCAAACATTTCTCTGAATGTCATTTATGATTTTCCTTGTGCACACATCAAATTGTTTTTCATCCTGTTAATTCTGTCTGGTGCCAGTTTAATTATTAGTCTAGCCATGAGAACTCAGGAAATGTAGAGAGAAAAATATCCCCCTTCCTAACACCATTCTCTCTCTATTGTCATAATCCCTTGAATAAAGTCTCTCCTTACCTACTTCTGGATTTATGTTCAATAATGTTCTTAGGGCTCCTACAGTCCTCTCTGGCTCCTCCTTTATTTCCTTTCTCCTCCCTTAAGAAAACCCTTGTATGTTTAATCCTTTCTTGGCATCTGCTTCTCAGAGGACCTACACTAAAACAAGTAGTATCGACAGTGGTCTGAGAAAATAACTAGTAAAATGGGATTTGATATTGCTCACTCTCCACCCAACAGGCCAAGAGGATGCCATCCTGACCAGTAGGTGGGGTGTGGATGGATCTTGGCACAGGATGGTGAAATTCCTAGATATTTCACCTGTGGTGGCCTGATGGAGGGGAATGCTGGCGCAGGTGTGGTGGTACAGGCATTTGGAACATTCAGAGAATGATGCTTTAAGAACAGAGGAGTCGGCTGGTTTTGATAAATTATATTGATGCCCTGAAGAAGGATAATGAGAGATGAAGTGTTATTGATAAGCAATTCATAGCCAAAGTGAAAACCAGAAATCCTCAGTGGTATCCATAAAGAGACACTCGTCACATGTATGGAAGATGGAAGGGTCAGTAATTCATTATCACAGGGATAAAAATCTCTTCCAACAATAGGTTTGCTTTATTGCTTGCACAGCCTTGGTCAGCACCACCCTCCAGGGTCTGTGGAATAGAATCCTATTAGCATAGCATTTAACTAGAGCATCTTTTACAGGAAAAGAGATTCAGGAATGAGACCATTTCCATGGGATCCACTGGACATATCACATCCTACCAACGCTGATACGGCCTTGTAGAAGATGCAACTAAAATGCCGACTTGGAGGAAACATTCTGAAAGGATAGGTGCATCCTTCAGAATAGAGCACATTTATTAAATCAAACATTATATGGCACTGTTTCCAATAGGAAGAACACACGTGTCCAGGAACCAAGAGGTGAAAGTAGAAGTGGCCCCCAATCCATTACAACAGTGAGTACTCTGGGAAATACAGGATTGGAGGTCCTGGTCCTATAAGAAGACACTGCAAAGAAGACACAGCAAAGGTGCCATTGAACTACAAGTTATAGCTCACTAGGGCACTTTGGACACCCCATACCTAGGAACCGAGAAGTAAAAAGAAGAGTGTCAGGGGCACTACTGTTAGCATAACGCCGACCTGATCAGCTGGAGGAGGGAGGGCTGCTTTTACACAATGGAGGCAGGGAATACATATGAGAAACCCAAGTGATCTACCTGTGCACCTGCTGGCACTGCCTAGTAACCATGGACAGACATATACAACATCCCTAGACTGAGAAGGGTATGGCTACTAAGTTTTCAGACATTTGGGGCATGTGTTAAAAGATACCATCAGCTTTTATGTTTTTAAAGAAGTGGCCTTTCTTCTGAAGTGATGGTTTCTAACCCTTTGTTCTTTCTGTCTCCCATTTTTTTTCTCCTATTTTATTTTTGCTTTTGCAAGCTCATTTTGATGCTTGGACAAGCTCATTTGCAATTTTGTTGTACTCTTTGAATGAGAGTAAGGCATTTAAAAATGGTGAGATTCTTTTTCCAGGAATCTCAAAATGTTTAACAACCCATTAAGCTCTACAGTGCCCTGGAGGAAACAAAGAAGAAAACGATCAGACAGGAGAAGGGGATAATGACATGGCAGATTTCATTCCAGAATTCAGGAGCTATGTCACCTTGGAGCTCGTATTTGGCCTATCTACCAAAAAGTAGATTTAAAAGTATTTGGCTCAAATCTTTCTTCCAACCAAAATTTCTGTCTTTCAATATTTGCAATCAATTCACCATACACACTAGCCAATTTATTCCTTATTAGTCAATGACCTCTTTGATGGCGGTGACTGTAGCAGAGAAACAAATCCAGCCTAGAGTGCATGCTCAGAAAATAGTTGCTGAATATTTCATGTCATTTGAACAAATATTTACTTAATGCATCTTTAAGGCAAGGTGTCGCACAAGCCACATGCTCCCTATCTTTAAGGAGTTCACAATCTAGTGGGATGCAAAACTGTAAAGATGCTGAAAATAGTCAACACTCTCATTTTGCTCCCCTTTGTCTTCATGCTGTAAGCAACATTGAACCTCATTTCTTATCTGGATTCCTCTCCAGCCAATTTCCTCACTCCTATGATCACCATGTTGTGCTCTCATAGATGGCTTTAATTTTGAGTAATAAAACTAGGTGATGAGGACACAAACAGGTGGACAGCCCTCTTGGGAAAACATCATGTCTTTTTCTGTGCTTGGGACTTCACTCATGAAAACATGTCAACTGGTATTTGTCGAGGTCAGCATCATGCCAGGCATCATATGCATTCATTACACATTTATTATATACCTACTATGGGCCAGGCTTGGGGCCAGGCATGGGGGGAGGAGGAGTGATGGGATAGTTTACAACCCTGTATTTCTGTTACACACAGTAATAGGTGCCATCTCAAGCCATTAGAAATATGTAATCAGGTGATTAGGTATTATAAGAGCCAATGACAAAAGCCTAGAGGAAAGCAATAAAGTCTATATTTATTGATACTGGAGGGGGAAAAGGAATCATTTTAGTCAGTGCCTTGTGCAAAAGGTCACTGTAATCACATTTAAATGAAATTACATTCCAGGTGTAACAGCAACATGATGCATAACAATCCTCAGTGAAACTAATAGAAAAATCCCTCAGTCACAAAAACTGATTAAGCCCATTTCATTTCAGCTGCCCCAAATCAAAGCCTTTATATGTTGTGTTCTGCTCTTTTTGTGTCTTGAAGAGAACATTGCCCCTAAATCAGATCATCCTGCTTAAAACTCCAAGTTGGGGTTATACCTGGGCCCAAATCCAGATCTAGCAATCATTAGCAAGATGACCTGAGCAAACTTTTTAATCTTTCTAAACATCAGGTCTTCAGCTTTAAAACAGGGGTAATAGTCACTATTTCATAGGCTTGCTGTGCATAATAACTGCAATAAGATAAAATATGCAGAGTGCCCAAGTCTGGTAAGTGCTCAGTAACTGATGTATACTATTATCATAATGGCCATAACTGCTACAGTTACTACTGATGCTGATATTCACTCCCGGGTTTACGTGGAGATTGTTCCTACTAATGTCACAACTTTCCTGTCAGAATATGTTTGTCATTTACTCTAATTCTTGAAATGTCAGTTTCTTAGGAGACAGGGGCCAACCTGAATAAAATTTTTTTGTACCCACACTCTGAATAAGGCGCTGCATACAAATGCAGGAGATGAGTGTTGGGGTCACCCTCTGTATAAATTTTTATTTTATTTTTTCCCATATATTTGACACTCTTTACTCTTATCCACCTCCCCCCAATATATATTATATATTATATGCTATATGTGTTTTATGTTATATAATATATATTATATATTATCTATTAATAATATAAATTTTATTAATACTTATAGGTGTACTCAGGCTTTCTAATTTTTTCTTGACTTCACTGGTAATTAATTTCTTTTATGAAATTGTACACTTAATCTTCATTTTCAAACTTTTTAACATAATTTTTCTAACACCATTACTCTAAAATTTCTTGTACATTAGAATTACATGTTCCTTTTTATTACACATTCTGTTTCTTTGTTGCATTAATTTTTCTCTCGATAAGCCATGTCATGGCCATACCACAAGGTCAACACAGGCTGGGGAGACAGGACTGGCAGAGGAAGTGGTTTAGTGATGAATCCTATTCTCTTCCAGTCAATAAGCTATTTTCAAATATACCACATCTCATGCCTACACAAGGGTCTCTCTAAGGGTATTTATTACCACCAGTTGTAAGTTTGAGGGGGTGCAAGCAGTATCGAACAGACACAGAAATTCCACAAGGAGTGTCTGCGTGAAGCCATGTCAGTTCTTCCTTCTTATTCTTCCCCCAGCATTACCATTTATTTCAAAAATTCAAAAGCTGGAAAATTTAATGTGCAAATCAAAGGCCAAAGAATTACCAAGAGCTCTGCTCAGTGTCCTGATGAATGTGTTAAAAAGAAATGTGATTAGAGAAGTGATAGAGTTAAGCAGGGAATTATGCAGCCTGCTCATGTTTTATGGATTCTGATGGAGTGGGGGATGGGCAGTTACTGCTCTTCTGAATGATAACAGTATGGAAATCACCAACAGTTTATGACTTACTATTTTTTTGAGAGAGGTTCATGAGTTCCTGCGTGTGTGTGTGTGTGTGTGTGTGTGTGTGTGTGTAAAAGTGTCCCGAACCTGTGCTTGCATGTGGATAATACTATCAATGCATTTTCCCTTTTGTTACAAAAGTTCAAGGAGAAATCGGTCCATTAGCATGAATGGATATTAAAGACCTTTGTTTATATATGTGGAAAGACACCTGGAGAAAATGGATCAGAAAGTCACCAACACAATTGTCAACATTAACCCTAAAATTTTTAATTTCTATGGTTTGCATGACACAGAGGCAAGAAAAAACATTACTTCAGGCCAGGATATAGGCAGGACTCTATGTGGAAGGACACAAAATGTTTAGTTACCTTGTCTGTCTACCTACTTTGAGGAATCATAAAGATTCTGGAAACTACCCTGCCTGGGTATTATGTGTGCCTCTTATGCTTCCTGTACAGTATTAATTCTCATATCTAATGCACTATCTAGAGCTCACAAAGCATTTTCTCATATATTATTTTAATTGCTTTATGTGTCATACCAGGAAGACAAACAGCACAGGTATTATTTTCTTGTAAGAATGAAAAAAGAGGGGCTCAGATTTATAAACCATTCTGGGGTTTAACAGAAGATAACTCCAAGGTCAGAGGTGAAGGGGCAACTGTGGATGACTTTGCTAGTTCTGTCAGTTCACTCGTGAATGACTTTGCTAAAGTAATTTCCACGATCAGAGACACAGTTTCTTCCTCAATAAATTGTGGATGATCATACACACCTGGCCTGGCAGTGATAAGGAACAGAGGTAACACTCTTAAAGGCCTAGCTCTGTGTCTCATGATGTAGCGGGCTCAGCAACAGAAGCTCTCGTTAGCCAAATGCAACATGGCCTTCCAGCATACCTGGTGTCTGCCACCGACATCCTTAACCACAAGTTACCTAACAGAATAAATACCATGAATACCTCAAGAATGATGCCAGAAAGGCAGTGCAAATTAATTATACATACACAACTAAGAAACGTTCAGAACAGTTAGATTTGAAAGGAATTTTCAAAAGGATTAGGATAAAATGCTTGCTGAAATCCAGAGACCAATTCCTCATGTGTTTTCCCTGAAAATATGTTCTGAGCACAATTACTTGGGGATAGAAAACCTAGCAGAGGTCATTTGTAGAGGATTAGGAGTTTTCCTCTTCCCAATCACAACAGTAGTCTGTGCAAAAGCCAAGATGTGGTGAAAGCTAAATCATTCCATCCCTATTTTGCAGCCAAAACTATGGATATTTATTGGCAGGCCTCTTCTGCCACCTACGAATATTCTGATTTCAGGCAGGAAAGGATGAGAAGCAGTAGGTTATAAAATCAAATCTAACCTCTATGACCTGGGACGAAAGAAGGTTTTGAAAAGCTAGTGTTCCATACACTGTCAGTTTCAAATAGGACTGCGATCCAACATCTCTTAACAAAAGGAGCAGCTCTATAAATAATAAGCAAATCAAAATCTGAATTGTTATTCATATTCTCCCCAAAGATGTGCCCGTTAGAAGTATTAGTGCACTTGTGTTCCAGGGAATCACTTACAAATGAAGGGCTAATAAAATTCCGCGTACTCCCATCTGGCCAAATTATAACAGAAGGTCTTTTGTCAGTTGTGTAGGATGCAGCATGCTAAGCAAGAAAATGCTACACCCTAGTTAAAGCCGTGGAAATCTTTCCCCAGAAGTACTACCTCAGTCTGTGGGAGAGTTTTCACCCCTGAGTAGCACCTCATTAATTCAGACAGCACTAATTGGGAAGATGCAGCAGTGAGGATGTACAAAGAGGGATAGGCACAACATAATAGCTGAGGTGTGTAGAGTTCTACCAAGTCCTGCACTACCAACCGCTAACCCACACGATCTGCTCACTTCTAGGAGTTTGCAACCTGGTGGCCATTAGTCTCAGAGTCTTGGCCTGCCTCTGGGAACATGAGACCCTAGAAAAGTTTAAAGACAAGCAAAAGGAGCTGGATCCTGTCTGCTGATTCATTACATAAATACTCATCCACGTGGGATGAATAAGTCAGAGAATCTGGAGATAGGCTTAATTAGAAACAGGCAAGGCATTCTTGCTAATATTTTTGCCTGGACAGCCAGAGTTCTTGTTTGGACCATTGCATTCAATAATTGAGGCTCAAAGCTTTTCATTTGAAGCATCGATTTTACCTGCTGAACTGAGAAAGCTGGTTTTCATCTTGCAGACCTGTGATGTGACTACAAAATACACTTTCCAAGCAAAGAACGCAGCAAAAGG
This sequence comes from Cynopterus sphinx, assembly GCA_030015415.1. Classification (NCBI taxonomy): domain Eukaryota; kingdom Metazoa; phylum Chordata; class Mammalia; order Chiroptera; family Pteropodidae; genus Cynopterus; species Cynopterus sphinx. The sequence continues at coordinate 11,915,475 of CM057382.1, read as the reverse complement.
AACTGCATCAACCCTCCTGATTTCACAATGAAAAAGCATCCTCAAACAAGGTGTGTGGCAGAAGGTAAACACGTGTTCCAATAGTGTGTGTGACTCTTTTGCCAGGACGTGAAACAGCCCAGCTAGTTTCCCGTGCTGGTTCCATGTTCAAACGCCAAATCTGACACCAGCTTCATGATATCAGGCAAGTTCCACAGGCTCTGAAAATCCTCATTTTCACAGTCTATAATCATCTCTCAGGGTTGTAGTGAGGATTAAATAAAACAATGCATGGCAAGTGCTTAGAAGAGTGCCTGGTATTTTAATAAGTTTTTGATAATTTTGGCTCTCTCAAAAATCATTACAATCACCAGGAATCATGAGACTGTGAAGAAAGAGAAATCTATGAATTACTAGAGATGCCAGAGAAATTTTCACGAAAGAGACAAGTAAATAAAGAATTAGGAAAACCAAATAGGGAGATTGGGCAGAAGCTGGCAGCCCAGTTAGAGGTGTTTCCTGAAGGCTGCATGGAACGACAGATGTTAGCACCAACCGCAGACAGGTATTGAGGGTCTACTATGTGCCTGGCAGTGTGCTGGGCAACGCACACACTTATCACATTTATTTGACACACACTAGTCTTCCTGGAAGTAATGACTCAATAGGGTGCAAATGAGAAGAGACATTTTTCCCTTCATCATTTCCCTTTAAACCTGCCGTTTAGAATTAAACCTCCAGATCTCAAGCAGATTCCTCATCTTGTCATTACTTTTGCAGAAAATGGGTCTCATTTGTGAGAGGATTTTTAAAAGTCCAGTGTTTTCTAATATCGTTACTCTCTCAATAGATTTAAAATCCCCAACTTAAGCCCGAGTTGGACTCAAGCTTGGTCACCAAGTGGGAAGGCAGTAGTGACCTCAGCATCCTCGTTGTGCCTTCCACACCTCCTTCCTCATTACTGACTGGCTTCCTCTCCTCCAGAATTGGAGCAGGAGGAGGAGAGGGAGGGGCGGGCAGGGTACCACCAGACTCTGCAGTTGTAATCTGATTGTGGCAGATACCAACCTGGAGACAACTCTGTGCTGCAGCACTTTGTGTTCTGCTCCTTGACACTGGGCTGCTCCTTCTCCTGGTCACTAACTACTCATCCTTGGGCCTTGCTCCAACTGCAGTCTGCCCCAGAGGCTGTCCTCTTGCTGGGTTTCGTCTGTGTCCATCCAAGCCAATTGACACCTTCTGCACACATTATGTCCTGACTGGCCCCTTGTCACCTGTTTTACCCTCATCCTCAGGACCTCTCTAGCCAACTTGTCCCCTTGAGAGAGTTAGGCACCCTGCATTCCCCAAACTCCAAAGAACCCTCATGGGTCCTCACAATTTAATTTACCCCCCCAAATTTACTGAGTTCCTACCACATGCAAGGCAATTTTCAAGGTACAGATTACAGAAATGAACTAAATAAGGGCCCTGTTGGCACGGAATTTACATTCTAGAGGAGTGAGAAAATTAACTAAAGAATTAATACATAATAAATTAAACAATGATAGATGCTATGGAGAAAAATGAAGCAGGGGGAAAAGATAAGGATGTTAAATGGTCAAGGAAGATGCACTGAGCAGACTTGTAGATCTGTATATTGGACTAAGGTTCTCACTCCACACCCGACACCAGTCTCTTAGTGGCATTGGGGCCCTGACGGTCCATTTTCCAGGTGGTGTGAGGGATTAAACTTCCCCTTGGATGCACGTTTCATTCTACCAGTAGTGGACTTGAGTGGGAGAAACACATTCTTTTCCTCCCTTCTTTTTCAAAGAAATTCTGTTTCTCTTGCATGCCCTCTTATATACACTTAAAGTAATAGATGAACTATGATTTTTTTTTAAGTCACTCCATATAAATTTTAAATGCTTGGTCTGGGCTTATTTTTTAATATGCATGAGCATTTCATAGCCTTTGTTTCCCAGCTTCTGGACTTTAGCCAAACTTCCATGATCATAACTAAAGGCTTGCTCAGCTTCCTAGGAAATACAGTGAAGAGACTGACAATCTTTTAATCAAGGTCTCTCAGGTAAGAGGCCAGGGGGATCTACCTAGTTTTTCTGTACAAGATTTCTTTTATTAGTTATGCTAGAATCTTAAGAAGGGATGACCCAAACAAACAAGCAAATAAACCAAACAAAGGCAATAAAGCAAGAATATCTATTAACCTGTGACTACCCCAGTTTTCTAAGAACACTTAACATTCAGGCAGCTCTATATTACACTAACTCTGCTCCCAATCTCTGCTTTGATGAGATCATTAAAAACAAATCTTTGAAATGTTCTTGTAAAGGATGTATTCCGGCAATGTCTCACACTGAACAGGTAATTCAACCCTTAAAACCACTTGCCTTGACAGAATAAGATCTACCATCATTTACTTGTTGGGAGAGATATCATTTATTAACAAAAGGAAAAGTACCTGTATACTTTTAACATTACAGGCTTCTCATCCTCTGTTTCGTAAAGGTATATTCTAGTCACTAAATCAACTTTTAGAAATTCTCCTTCTGATCATGTTGCTCCAAAGGATGGTACAGGCTTTTGAAAAGACCATAATGGAAAGTTTAAAATTAATTCCAACTGGAATCTGGAGAGCTAATTATCACTCTAAGCACATGTATTTAGGATCATCAAGAGAGTTGGTCTTAGGATATATGACTAGTAAATAATTAAAATAATTTTTTCTCTATAGTATTCCCTAGTCTTTTGTGTACCTTAATACTTTTTCTTTTATATATTGATATATAGAGCAATCTGACAATGGGGAAAAAATCAAAATTTACAAAAAAATTATTCAAAACTTTCTTTTTATCCTCATTAAAAATATGTGCAATTGACAAGACCATCTTTTCATCTTTTCACATATCTATAAAAATTTACTAATAAGATAGCTTTTCATGCCTTTTCCCCCCAGCTACTGAGGAACAAAAGCTATGATTGTGCCATGTGACACCATCCTGCCCGCCTTAGCTGCCTGGGTTAAGAGTGGACAATTGACCTAGGCAGTCTATTCTGATCCCTATGACAAAGCCTTGTATGAAGGACTTCACCTGAAAGGAAATGAGTTGAAGCTTATTTGATTTAATTGTAGGGAAGTTAGAATTGGAAACCAAGACACTAAGCTCTGATCAATTCAGTTTAAAGGCCACCTAGACTAGTACATGGGACACCCATCATGGGACAGGTATAATAAGAGTAAATAGAGGAAGGTAGTTTGTAAAAAAGGGAATGAAGCAAGAGAGTAGAAAATGCATGAGAGAGAACAATCTCAGTAGTTACGGCTTTCTACTCTCCAGCTTCAGTTCCTCTAAAGCCTGGCTGTCCTTTGTTTTATGACTTCGGATTTCCATAAGATATCTTTTCTGTCTGATAATAAACTCTTTTTCCTTGAACTATTTCTTATGGGTTGCTATTATTTGCAACCAGTAGAATCTGAATTGGAACAATCCATTTTACTAACAGCTTCTTCCTAACTGTACATAGACTAGAACTCCAAAGTTTTCATCATAGTTTGAAAGCACTTCTCACTCCAGACTCCTTTTATGACTTCATCTTTTGCCACTCCCCAACCTTTTTGTTACACTGCATCTAGTTCAATTTTCTTTAGTTCCTCAAAACATTAAGCTCTTTCCCATATTATGGAATGCAAGTTTCGTAAAAGCCAGGGACCATGTTTTTTTTTTTTTTGTACACTTCTGTATTTCGAGAGCTTAGCATAGTGCTAAGTACATAGCAGGTGATCAATAAATATTTGTTTAGTAGCTATTAACGCCAGTCAAGAGCTCAAATCTATATCTTCTTATTCTCTCTTCATTATTCCATATTGCCTAGTCAACAAACATCCAAGTAATTAAAAAATTTTAACTTCTGAATGATAAAATCTGTAGTTATCATGGACATCCATTAATCCATATGTGTTCAGTGTGTGTGGAGGGGAGGAAAATTACTGAAATTGTTCTGCTGGTATCACCAAGACATATTATAGGGTTATGTAGAAAACAGTTATGGAATCCCAACCAAGGAACAGAGAAATCGAGCACTCAATGTATTTAGTAAAATATGGATAAGAAGTTTCCTTTTTTTCCAGAGTCCTTGAAAATGTTAAACTATAAAATTCATAAAATGGGGTGGGAGTAGAAAAAGGGAAAGGGAGTGAAATATATGGTGATGGAAGAAAATTTGACTCTGGGTGGTGAACACCCAATGCAATATAAGGATGATATATTATAATATTGTACATTTGAAACCTATGTAATTTTATTAACCAATGTCAACTGAATAAATTTAATTAAAAAACAGCTCATACATCAAATAAATTGTTCACATCATGCCCAATTGTATTAATCTATTTGCTCCTATGGCAACAGATGAAAAAGGCTGAGTTATGTGGTTAGGTATAAAATAAACTTGCTGAAAGAATTATTTCAAATTAAAACTGAATATTAGATTTACTTCCAAAATAATAATGAGTAATAATAATGGTGCGATAATGGCTTACACATTCCACAGCATTATGCTATTTCTGCATCGACAAAAGATGTTACTGCTCATTTGAACTCAGGTTCCTGTCCAGATCAAAGTGTTGCTGTCTAATGAATGTTTTGTCCATACAAACTTCAAATAGTTAATTTGATTGGGAGTTGACTAAACTGAGTGAATCGACAATTTTTTAGATAAAACTAACAAGGAATTAACTCTGTTCAAGAAAAAAAACTGGTGCTCTATGACAAGACTTTCCAGCACCTGACATCGAGCCAATCAACTCATGTAGCAGTAACTGCCTAAGGAAAAAAAAAATGATTGCAAATGGAATAAAAGAATTCAAATAGATCAACTTCACCAAGCAACTGACAGGTGCTTGGCAGGTGGCAGGATCAGGAGAGTAAATCATGCTTTGTCTCTAACTTCAAGGAACTTTTAGACTGGCTTTTAGACATACACACACACACACACACACACACACACACATGTAGAATATATATACACACACACACATATATGTATATATATATACATACACACACATACACACATACACATATATATGCATATAGATAGGGGGATGATAGAGAGCAAGAGAGAGAGTACTTCTCCTTCCTGCCTCAAAATTTTTAAATGTCAATATATTTTGATGAAAAAGACTCTTATTTATTGTCAATGAGAATGCAAAATGGCACAGCCATTTTGAAAAAAATGTTTGGCAGTTTTTTTACAAAACTAAATAACTTTTACTATACGATCCAGCAATCACACTCCTTGGTATTTACCTAAAGGAAGTGAAAAGTTATGTCCACTCCAAAACCTTCACACAGATGTTTATAGCAGCTTTATTCATAATTGCCAAAACTTGAAAATAGCGAAGATGTCTTTCAATAGGTAGCTAGAAAAACAAAAAGTAGTACATCTATACAATGGAATATTATTCAGTGCTAAAAAGAGATGAACTATCAAACCACAAAAAAACACAGAGGATGCTTGGGGACATGTTAGTAAGTGAAAGAAGCCAGTCTGAAAAGGTTACATACTATATGACTCCAACTATATGACATTCTGGAAAAGGCAAAACTATAGAGAGAATAAAAAAGTCAGTGGTTGCCCAAAATTTGCGGGAAAGAGTAGAATGAATTGGTGAAGCACAGGGAATTTATAGGGTAGTGAAACTACTCTGTATGATACCATAATGATGAACACATGTCATTATTCATTCATTAAAACACAGAGGACGTATAATATCGAGTGAACCCTAATGTAAACTATAGACTTTGGGGAATTATATCAATGTATGCTCCTCAGTTGTAAGAAATTTACCACTTGGGTGTGGAATACTGATGGTGGGGAGGCTTGAATAAGTGTTGGGAGGGGGTACATATGAACTCTGTTTTTTCCATTTAGTTTTACTGTGAACTTAAAACTCTAAGTATAAATCTTGTAATTAAAAAAAAAAATCTGTTTCAGAAGTGGGTCTTTAGAGCAAGAATTCGCCATAAAATAATGAGATAAAATAAAAATTATCAGGGAAATGAGTCATAAAGAAGAAAATAGGAATATATTTTAGAATCGTAGAAGAGAAAAATGGAACCCCATTTAGAATGCAGAGGTATAGACCTTTGACTCAAACATCCTAGCATGAGCAAGCTTGTCTCACTTAAAAGTCGCTTTGCACATTCAGTATAATGTAACTGTGGAGAAGACTGGGCAGGAAATAGAACATACATAGAAGAAAAAGGAGGAAGAGAAAAAGATGAACGATGAAAGTTCTGTTCATGAGCTGAAGAAATGGCTAAGTTTAGATTCTCCATTTTTCTTTTATTCGTTTATCAGAACAAGTTTTGCAGGCCAGGTGCTGGGGATACAGAATCAGAAAGGCAATTCCTGTCCCCCCAAAATTCACATACCCATTGATAAACATGATCATCACTTTTCTTTTAGGACATCAGGAGCCTCCCCCACATGTCTGTCCCGATGATCCATCCCTACCTCTTTTTCTGAAAACTTCACCCCTTTCTTGAGCATCCTGGTCTCCTCCATTTAGAACACATTGACCAAATTTCTTCTCACCTCTGGGTCTAGTCTGTCATCTTTCCTTTGGGATATTTCTTGTATCTCTTATGCCATTCCATCTTCTTTCAAATCTCAGTTCACATTTCTCTTACTCTTCAAAGCCTTTCTTGACTATTCTAGCCAACACTTGGTATTTTTCCCTCTGGACCTATTCTTAACTGATGATCATTGTCTTGAATTCTCAGTTAATAATTTCATAAGTATATTCTTTATCTGTAAAGCTGGGCTCTGAGCAATGGAACATACCTTGTCTTGGGCACGTTTCCCACAGATTGTCAGAATTCAAAACATATAAAAGGCATTCACATGTTTGTTAATTAATTTATGTAAAATTTCATTTCTGCTAATTAAAAGCTTACCACTTGAAAGTGACACGCAGCTTTTTTCGAATGAAACCCATGTAAGTATTTATCTCAGAAACTTTTTTCGAATGAAACCCATGTAAGTATTTATCTCAGAAACTCATAAGTGATCCAACAATAACCTTTGAAATCCCCTTCCCTCTGATCAAATTCTGATGTTGAAATTAAAAACAAGAGCCATTTGCATTGGTGACTGTCAGTTAAGATATTTTACACTTAATTAGTATCTAAGAAGTGGTTTAAAAGATTTTTTCATTGATTATTAACAAAAATTTATTGATAATTTTATATGGGTTAGCAAAATTAAATATCTCTAAGAAACAGCCTTGCCACCATCTCTAGCTCTTCAAGAAAAATTACTATACTTTTATAAAATTATTAACATTATTGCATGCCTAGGGAAAAGAAAGATGTAAAAGCTAGCTTACACTATGACTAGTGAACAACCAGATATATTTGACTAGAAACATTAAGAGATGAAAAAATAACCCACCAAAAGAAGATATGACATTACCTTATTAATTCTTTATTTCTTTTAGCTTCAAAACATCCTCCATTTATGTTTTTTTATACACTTCAATTTCTTAATAGTTCACAATTGGGTGCTCTCAAAGCCCTTACCCTCACCACTTGTACCCAACCACAGCAAGAAATATCCATTAAAATATCATCCAGATGCACGAATATTTGTTCTCAAGCAACTCTAGTGTGAAAAAATGCATTAGAAAAGATCTCAAGTGTCAGTCTCCAACTTAAAAATGTGATATGGAAGAAAGAATAAATACTGAGCATATGTACATATTTCAATTCCCATTCAAAATGCATAGAAATAACAGAAAATATATATTTTTTAAAAAATAAATACATGACTTCAGGTATGAAAAGGATAGCTTAGACTTGACTCTCCCAGATTCTCTTTATTTATGGTAATTAATTTTGTGTGTGAACTTGACTGTGTTGCTCAGACATTCCATCTTGTCATCTTCTGCCCTTGGACTGGGGTTCACACCATTGATTCCCCTGGTTCCTAGATCTATAACTGTATCTATCTCTATCTCTATCATCTCTATCTCTATCTCTGTGTCTCTCTCTATCATCTCTATCTTTATCTCTGTGTCTCTCTCTATCATCTCTATCTCTCTCTATCTCTATCATCTCTGTCTCTATTTCATCTCTCTATCTATCTTTATCTGTAGCTATGTCTATCTGTAGCTATATCTATATCTATTTCTCTATATCATTTTTATCTACATATTTTTTCTTTAGATTCTGTTACCTTGGAGAACCCTAACTAACACACCATCAAATACTGCTATACACATTGTGAATAATGTAAGAGACAATGATAGGAAAACTCTAAAAGGTGGGTGGAGAGATAATCAGACTGTTTAGGTACCCTAGAACTAGAGAAATAGCAGAGTGTTTTAGGATATCACAAATATCCATCCAGTAGCAGAGGTGATCCAGGCCTCGAATCTCCCAATCCCCAGCCTAGCAGCAGAATATATGGTATTTAAAGCTGAGAGACAAGTTGAGACTTGGAAAATGGGTATAAATAGAGAAGATAACCACAGCAAACCCTGGGTACCACCATCTGGGAGTCTAGTAGCCAGCAAAGACTCTGTAGCCAGCAAAGTAGACTGAGGGATGGCAGTTTCTCTTATTATAATAATAAGAGAAAACACAGGTAAGAGTGATATCTTGAAATCAGGGAAAGAATATGTTTAAAGAAAGTTATAGGGGTCAACCATGTGAAATGTTACTGAAAGGTCAAATAGGATGAAATATGAGATGACTATTGATTTTGTCAACATGTAGAAAATGGTTGATGTTGCTCTTGAGACTTTTCAGTTTAGTGTAGGGGTAAAAAGCACCTGGGGCAGGTGTGAAGAAAATGGGAAGAGAGGAATGAATAATTAAAAGAATAAATGATGGTTCATTTTCTCTGATTCCATCTCTAATGTGACATTTTTTTAAAGTAGCCAGTCAACTTAGTTACAAATAAAAATTTGTGTGATAAAAAAGACAGTTTTAATTCTAAACCTATAAACTCAAAGAGAAAATACTTCAAGTATTTAGTCCACTCTATTCCTGAATATACTAAAAGTTAAGCAAAATACAGTTTGGTTAATAAATAAAGCATCATTCTGTGATATAACACAACAAAGAGTCTGAAAGGCATAGACAAGGCAGGATGATAGAGTACAAGAAACAATTGAATATTGTTAGTATCTAAAATAAAGAGCTAAACTAAAACAGAGGTCAGCATCAGAGTAACAAAGACCAAAAGCATAGAAGCTGCAGGCTCCCCACCCCCACCTTTGCTCTCTAATAAATTAGAATACTTCCAGGGCAAAAGGAGGACAAGAACTTGGATTTGAAATACATAAACTCTAGATATAAAAACTGTCAGTCCTAAAGAGCTCCTTGCAAAAATAATATTGATGATAGTTGATGATTAGCCAGGTTAATTTCTTTCCAACCTTAGGTATTTCACATATATTAAGTGTTGCTGTATGCAGGTACTGTATAACTACTTTATATATATATCACGTCATTTGCTCTTCACAACCACTTTATCAGATAAGTACTATTGTCACCCCCACTTTCTAATTCAAGAAACTGAAGGTCAGGATGTTTATAGGACTTGATTAAGCCATACAGTTAGTGATTAGTCTGTGTTTTGCTCCCAACAGTCAATTTCTCAACTCCTAATTTCCCATTATCAAAATCTATAAGTATTGGGATTTCCACATATGGCTGCCTTGGCATAGCAGCCTAGAAAGTAAGGGACTAAAATTCCAGCTAAGACCTACCATTAGCTCTCTGAGTAACTTTGGAAAAGTTATTTAATCTCAATAAGCCTCACTTTCCTCACTAGAGATGTGGATATAATGCTATCAGACTATATTTATGGCAAACAAATGAGATAATAACATGAAGAATTATTACTGCTATTATTTTGCCTGTCTTCACTCATCCTTAAAAGGTTTCATTAGATTCTATCTATAAAATGCAGAGCTCAAAGTGCCTAAAATGATAACCTCATCCTAGAATCCTGAGTGAGTGAGCCCATTTCATCCTACAGGATTATATAAGAAAACAGGTTTTTTAAAAAAATTATTCTTTTGCAGGAGAATTTGCACACACATATCTGTATCACGTTTTTAACCTAGAATATCCTTTCTACCTAAAAAATCTATCTCATAAAAATCATTCAATGGAAGATAAAAGCAATATATACAGTAAGGTTATTTTAAAAAGAAAAATTCAAACAATAACAAAACCTCTCTGTGCAGCAAAGCATTGAGGTAAAGTAAATTATTGGATAAAATGTTGAAGTACTATGACATTCATTAAATAAAATTTGGATTTTAAAATAAAGGAGTTTAATAAAATAATATTAAATGGTGAAAATAGAATAGAAAATAATATGTACACAATCATTATGACCATATATGTGAGAAAAGTAGAAAAAAAATCACACAAACATATAATTTATTATAGTTTTGAGGATTTTTCTCTTCATTTAAAAACACTTTCTTTTGCATTTCCACAAATAGTGTACGAGGGTTCCCTTTTTTCTGCATTCTCGCTAACAACTAACAAATAAATAAATTTATTTAAAAAACATTTTAAACGTTTTATGTTTATTTAAGAATATTTTAAAAATTTAAAAACAAGAACAACTGAAACAACCTCTTTTCAGACCCTCTTCTCAAAAAAAAAAAAAAAAAAAAGCAACTCACTTCCAACTTTTTCTTTACTTCTAGTTCTTGTACTGGAAAAGCGTTACCTTCTCTTTCTGGTAGGTTAGCCTCTGTTATACAAGGTTAAATACCTGTCCATCCTAAAGCTGCCGTGTTTAGTCCATTTGCATTCTCTCTGATTTGGCACTGCAGCTCAATTCTGACCTACTGTTAGGAAAACAATAGCAATTCTTCCAGAACATCTTAGAACAATGCCCATCTTTCATTCATTTGATAAATATTTATTCAGTCTTTACTACATGCCAGTCACTGGAGGTTCAGCAACGAGCAAAACCTCATTCCCTATACTCACTGAAATTACTGATCTTGTCCTTCTGTCTAATTTTTTTTTAATTTTAAATGAGAAGATATTAAATAACATTTTTGAAAAGAGAAAATAAAACACCACATTCTACCATCTCTTTACATGATATTCTTTTTGGTATATTTTCCTCCTGTCTTTATCTTCATGCATACATATTTTTTTAAATTTATAATTACAGTTTGAGTGGTAAAGTACGATTTTGTGTTCTGAATTTTTTTCACCGGAGTCACAAATTTTTCTAGTTTCCCATTGTCTTTATAATGACCACTTTTAAATATTTGCCTATAGTCAACTATATATTCTATTCTTTATTTGTCCTTTAATCTTTGGATATTTAGATTATCTTCACACATACATACATTTTATAATATAGATAATACCAAAAAAAAAAAAAAAAAAAGAATGAATCTGGCTCCCGGTCCTGGCTTATGTCTTCAGCTTCTTCTCTTCCTCTCCTATGCTGAAATTCTATGCTCAGGTCATGCTAATTCTTGGAGAATCCCAATTGCTGTTGTCCCTCTGCAGATGTTCTCACTCCTGCGCCTTAGCTCCTGACTTCTCAATCCCCTATCACCTTTGCTAGGCAAACTCTTCCTCATCTTTTAAGCCTCAAATTAGATAGCATTTCTCCCAGGAAAACTTTTTGGGATCCTCACACTGGAGGTTAGGTGGCCGGACTGCCTGTCGTTACCCACTCATGAACCCTTTGGTCATGGTACCTGGTATGTAATATTCCAAATGCCTGAGTGGCTCACCTATAACTCCTGCTAAACTATAAATTCTGTAAAAGATAATGTCTTTTTTCTATTTACTTTTCTTTCCTTTCTGGTCTCTCCTTTCTTTATAGGGCACTTGCATTTATTTTTAAATTAAATATTATATACATTCAAAATGCTGTGTGCAGCATGGATCTAAATGATAAAGCATAACAGTAAAATGGGCACTAATGTATCCACTACTTAGTGCAGTCTTGCCTGTCTGCATTGGTTAGGATTTAGGGAAATATTTTGAATAGAAACAGAGAAAGCAAGTATCTTCTTCTTCTTCTTGATTTTCAAGGAAATGCTTTTACAGTTTGGCTTTAAATATGATGCTTACAGTAAGTTTTTGGCAGATGACATTTATTAGACTAAGGAATTTTCATTTTAGTCCTAGTTTTTCCTAAGAAATTTTAAATGATAAATGGATATTAAATTTATCAAATGTTTCTGCTGCAGCTACCAGTATATGGGCTTTCTCTTTTAATCTGTTAATTTGGTGACTTACATTTTAATAGATTCCCTGATATTAAAATAACCTTGAATTTGTAGGATTTAACCAATGTGATTAACTTTATTATTTTTAATACACTGCTGGATTCAGGATCCTAATATTTTGTTTATTTCATGTGTGCTCATGAGTGAGATGAGCTTATAATTTTCCTTTCCTATTATCCTTGTCTGGTTTTGGCATCGAAGTCATATTCACCTAGTAGGAAAAGAACAAACAGTCCTTAACACATTCTATTCTTTAAAAGAATTTATGTAAGATGAACATAACAGTCTTTCAGATGTTTTGTAGAACTCATCTGCACAGCATTTGAGACTAATTTTTTTTTTTGAGATAAGACTCTAAATTCCTAATTTGATCATGAGATATCTTTCTAGGTATTTTTTAAAATTTCATTTAAGCTTTCAAATTTATCAGCATAAAATTGTTTACCATATTTTCTTCTTTTAATTATTGCTTTATTTATAGTTGTTTTCATTTTCATTCCTAACAGTGTTTTCATCTTTTCTCTTTTTATTGCAGTCTTATTAGATATTTGTTTATTTCATTTGTCTTAAATTAAAAAAAATGACTGTTAGGTTTATTATTTGTTTTCTATTTTATAAATTTGTTTTCGTCCTTTTTTTTACTTTTGTAAACTTACTTTTATTTTTAGCACATTAATTTTAGCCTTTTGATATTTCAATATAACTACTTCCTCCAGGAAGTCTTTCCTGAATTCTCAAATTGGGTTTTACATCATGTCTTTCAGGTTCATATTTCCATGATTGCTGTTTTGATCCATGAGTCTTTCTAGAACCTGATTTTTAAAAATATTCTAAGTGATGCTGCTCTATTTTAGTTCTTTGGTGTTATTTATTTATAAATGAATTTTATTATGTTAAGTATCAATGTAATATCTAATTTTCAGAATTTACTGTCAATTGCTATAAAACTTTCCTATTTATACAAAGCCCAAATCAACAGTTGTATTCTCTGATTATTGGGTACCTATGTCAAATGCCCATCTGATCAAGCTTGGTAACTGCTTAGTTCAAATCTCCCACATCCTTCTTAATTTTTTATGCTTGATATTATCAACTATCAATCAGAGATACAGAGACAGAGACAGAAACAGAGACAGAGAGGGAGAGAGAATGAAGTAATATCCCTCACTTCTCTCTGGACTTGCAGCAACTTTTGTATTTATGTGTTTTGAAGATATGTTAGCCTGTATTACCTCTTAATAAATTGACATTTTTGTTATTATACAGTGATTGTCTTTACTGTAGTGACACTTTTTCCCTTGAAGTCTTCTGTTGTGTTTGTTAGTAACAGACACTTGTAATTTCAGCAGTATTTGCCTATTATCACTCTTCATATTTTCTGGTGTTCAACCTTCGTTTGTCCTTATGTTTAATATGTATCTCTGAAACAACATGCAATTGATTTCTGTTGTTGTTTTTAAAATTTTCTCTGATAATCTCTGTGTTCTTACTGAAGAGTTCCATTTGTATTCACTTCTTACAATTAGTCTTACATTTAGCTTAAATTTAGATTTTTTCTGCCATTTTATTGGTTATTTGCCCTGCTTTTACATGGTTTTATTATTTCTTCCTTCCTCTCCTTTACTGCGTTTGTTGGTTTGTTCTTTGAGAGAGAGTTCATTTTTGTCTTATAAACTTTAAAAATTTTAAATTAATATCTTCACCTTGCTGATGAACAAAGAAAAAATCTTAAAATACTTAAATCTAATGATGTGTCACATAGGCCCCACTGTTATGCTAATTTTGCTCATGATATAAAGTATACCTTGCTTTACTTAATTCCCAAAATTTGACATTAGAATTATTGAAGTTAATCATTAATATTTTATTTGTTTACCCAAATGTTTAGTCTCTACTTTAGTCAATATTCATTTACATTTTAGACCTTTCTTGTGGGATCATTTCCTTCTTTCTGAAATACATCTACTAGAAGTTCCTTTTAGCAAAATTATGTTGCTAGTAAATTCTCAGTTTTAGTTCTTCTGTAAATGTCCTGATTTTATTCTTGTTTTAGAAAGTATAGAATTATAAATTGTTACTATTTTTCCCCCTAGTACTTTGAAGCTATTTGTCAGGCTAATAGTAACTTCTTTAAATTTTTCTTTTTCTTGTGTTGTTTTTGTAACGCTTTTCTAATGAAACTGAAAAAACCTCAGAGGCAATGTGCTTGTGTTTGAACACAGTTTTAATTTTTCTGCTTGGAATACATTGAGCTTCCTGAATATGAGTATTTATGGCTTTAAATATTCAAGAAAATTCTTAGCTATTATGACTTCAAATATTGCCTTTTTATTCTATTACCTTATTCTACAATCGTTAGTGAATGTATTTTGAACTGATTCTCTCTACTCTCCTTATTTTTTAATCTCTTTTTTTTTTAGCTTACATCTCCGTTATAGTCTATATGATTTTTTGTATGTTTTTGAGTTGATTTTCTTTTTATATTTGTGTAATCTGATGTTTAACCATTCCACTTTAGTTGTCATATATTTATGTTTGGAAGTTCTATTTAGTTTTTTTTTTAATGTAGGAAAAAACATACTCGTTTGTATTTTGTGTCAGATAATTAAATATTATGATTCTGGTTCTTGATTCTAGTCTTTCGATTTTTCTTTCTTTCTTTCTTTCTTTCTTTCTTTCTTTCTTTCTTTCTTTCTTTCTTTCTTCTTTCTTTTTTTTAGTTGCCTTTCATTCATGGTACCCCATTTCCTTGTGTGAAAGAATTAGTGTTAATATTAGTATTTCATATTCTTGGAAATCTATTTGCAGGAATTCTTTAAGAATTTTATGAATTCTAAGTTCCTAATGCTTGTATTTATTTCTACCAGATGCCTGGAGAGTGTTCTATTCTTCTTCATTTTAAAGTAAAATTCTCCAACTATGGCTTTTCAAGCCCCAAATGTATAAATTCAGTCCCCAGTCCCTCATCAGAGCTGAACTTAGGTCATAAATTGTCAAAGATTCTTTTTCTCCACCTTTAACCAAAGCCAATGCTGAAGCTAAAAATACTGTATCTCTCCTTTCTGCTTTTGTGGTGCATGTATTTAAAACTAGGTTTCTCTATGTATCCTCTATGGTTTCATACTTTATCCATGGAGGATGTTATCCAATTTAACTCTACGACCTTCACTGGGCCAATTTTTTGTCTCCTGTCCCTTGCTGATGAGATTGTTAAAAGAGAAAATGTAAGCCAATCACATTGATTGGTATACCCTAGGGAAGACTGCAGCCATTGAGTGACAGTCTCATTCTTCCCTTGATTTTTCTGTCAAGTACAGTCATTTATTTAAACAGTTCTTTTAAAATTTCATTTTATGTGGCATTTTTAGTTGCTTCATAAGAGAGTTTCTGGCAGTCTATAACTATCCTATTTCCAGAATAGAAGTCACTAATGGGCATTGGCTTTCCTGTTCACTATTGAATCCTAGCACCTAGTACAGTGCCTGGAATGGAGGAGACACTATATAAACATTTGTAGAATAAATGAGTTAACTTAAATGTGTGATGATTGTATGTGCCAGTTTTAGCTTCTGGATCATTTTTTCAGGATAAGTTAGATTGCTCAATTTAAGATATGAACAATTTACATGTCTTATTATACACAGTGAGATGTTAGTTTTAAGAAAAGATGCACAATACATAGAGTAGATTCATAGATTACCACATATACTAGGTATGCTATACTTTTTTACCAAATGGTTAATAATGCATTTCTTTTCACCCACCCCCCCGCCCCGAAGCAAGATAGATGATTATTCAGCCTTGTCTATGTGATGTGTGCTCCCTAATGAACTCTAAGGCACTGAGCAGAATGTTCCGGAGGCCGAAAAATGCTTTGCTGCCAGTCCTGAATATTATAGACACTCAACATTCACCTGGCCTTTACTTTATGATGCAAGAATTTCAATGATGTGTTAATTAGTATGAATAAAGCATATTTTTCCATCTAAGACATGACTTCATTGCCCAACTAAGGTCTCATCCTATTCTCAATGTCTCTTCTACCCGAATCTATGCTTTCAGATTAGACAGAGAAAAATATGATCTTTCTAATGTTCCTTGTAACAATTTTGACCAAAGAAGTTTAAGAACTTTTACAGAAACTTGAACATATGTGAGTAGAATTTACATGCACAATAAACCAAGATCACTATTCCTATCTGCACTAATAGGCTGGTATTTTTCTAAACAAGGAAGGCTCTTCTGTGCATTAATTAGCTTTGGTACTGGCTGACATAGACAAGAATGTCTGCCAGTCCTGATGTGTTCCTTATTATACTAGAGCCTAGGAAATCAATTTCAGGGTAAGCATACTCTGGGAATATTTTCCATGGGGTTTTAGAAAGATTTAACTGGCTCTCTGAGAGTGTGATTCTGGTGTGTGTGAGGAAAGGGACTTGGGAGCGGGTGCAGAGACCAATATTCAAGAAGAGGTGCTCAGTGTATGTTTGCTGAATGAAATAAGATATATTAATATTTAGAGAAAGGGTTCTTTTTTTTTGCTTGTTATAGATTGGTTTGATGTTCAGAGATAATGCCATCTCCCTCAAATTTTCAGGTTTCTTGGGAGAAAAAACAACTATAGCAAAAATTATCCTCCTTTTCTCACTGCTGTCATATACACCAGGCCAGACCACTTAGCATGCCCTCTTGTTTTTAGTATGTTCTCATGTTCAGTTCTCATCCAAGAGTCTGGACTCAAGCTCAGTATTCAAGTTTTATGGCCCTTCTTCAGGCTTGAGTCATTAATCATGGACAGAGCTAGAATCTGAACCTTATCAAGTTATTGTTGGTAAATTGTTTGCCAAATGCTAGTATATTAGTTAAGACAATTATCACTAGCTGCTGAAACAATTTCAAAGTCTCAGTGGCTTAAGAAAAGTTATCATAATCCCATTTAGATCAGATCTCCTTTGTGGCTCTCCTTGAAAAATGAATAGGAAACTAAGTTCCTACCCTCTTGTGGCTCTACTTTCCTCTTAGGGAAGTTCTTGTTTAGATTAACCAATAAGCAAGAAAAACAGCATGAGGAAGATTGTACAGGTGGTTTTATAGCCAAACCTAGAAATTGTCTACATCAATTACATCTGTTGGCCAGGAGTCACATGGCCTCAACTGAAATGCAAAATAGGATAAGATATGGATGTAGAAAGAGAAAATAGTATTAGTGAACACCTACCTCTTCTCTATCTTAGATAAATTTTATGTCAAGTAAACTCCTCAAAATAGATATGGGCTCAATTGGTAAAACTTGGTATCGTAAAAAAGGTTGTTATTTATATTATTATAGTTGTTATTTATATTATTATAATTTGATATATTTTAATATTCAAAACAATGGAATTCTAATGTGCCAGATATAACCAAATTCAACAATATTTAAAAGAAGAAAATATAGCATCTCATTTAAAATCTATAAGATTATTAGGAATAAATCTAATAAATTATTAAAACTTCATGGAGAAATTTACTGAACTCTATTGAAAGACATGCAAACACTTTAATAAAATAAGAAATACATTCTGTTACTTGTGCTGAAGATTCTACATAATAAACATGTCTTATAATTCTCAGTTAATCTTTGAAGTTAGTGCAATACAAAATATGAGAGCATATTCTGAATTTCATATGATAGAGAGATAAATTAGCTAAAACAATTTTTTTTAGATGGCAAGGAGAAGGATTTTGCCCTACTAGACTTCAAGTCTTGTTATAATGCCATAATAATTAAGAGTGTGTGAAACTGATGCAAAAATAGAAAATAGATTAGTGGAATAGAACAGAGAACTCAGGAACAAATTTATACGCGTATGACACCTAGTAGACAATGCAAGAACTATCACAAATCAGTGGGGATAATGAGAAATGGGTAGATTACTTAGTGGTTTTCTACTAGAAAAAAAGGAGTCCTATATTAAAGAAAATGCAAAAAAAAAAATTTAGAGGTATATTTAAAAAATAACATGAAAAAGAATTCCTTAAAACTCTCATAGTGGAAAATATAGACTATTTAATTTCTGGTAGTTACAAATTTCTTAAAACATACTAAGCATTTAGCAGAAGAAAAAACAGATAAAAGTGACTATATGAAAATAATGCTCAGTATGAAAAAGTACACTTCTAATCAGGTTAAGTGCCAAGCAACGGAGCAATAGAAAATGTGCCAATACATTGAATAGATAGATACCCAGAATAGCTAATAAAATCTTAGAAATTAAAAAGAATAAAATCAAATAACTTGGCAATATCTATGAATTTGAACGTTATACTCTATAGCCCAATATTCACTTCTAGATATAAGACCTAAGAAAATAATTTGAGTATGATTACAGGGAAAATATGAATGAAAATTTATTGCAAAATTGTTTATAATTATAAACAAATTGAAAACACTCTAAATATTTACATGTAATGGGAAGATCGAATAAAATGATGTATTATTCACAAAATAGAAAACAATACAGCTATCAAAATGATCTAGATAGAGCTAAATACATTTAAATGAGTAGATGTTAAAAACAACAGTGAATAAACCAAGAATCAGAATGAGATATACAATGTGATACTATTTATGTAAATTTAGTACTATTTTTATATATACTAAAATAGCATTATTTTTTTTTTTAGTACTAAAACTACTATAAGTAGTTCGTGGATTTATATAAATGCATGCCATATAATTTTAAAATGTAATAAATGAACATATATTGAACTCACAATAGTTATTTCCTTTAGAGTAAAGGGAAGTGGAATAGAATTTAAAGGAGTAGCTAGAAGAGCCTTAAACATTTTTAATTTAAGAAATATTGGAAAGTCACATGCAAAAGAATGAAACTAGACTGTTGCCTGTCACCATACACTAAAATCAACTCAAAATGGGTCAAAGACCTAAGTATAGTAATGTAAATTATGAAGGCAGCATCAGAAGTAAATGGAGAAAAAATATTCAATAAACAAAGTTAGTGATATGAGTTAATAAATTTTTCTAAAATTAGATCTTTATACCAAACAAGAAAATGTTTTCTATATAGATTAATGAAAGCATATTGCATATTGATGAAAATATATAGAAATCAAATCTGTTTTGTGATATGAATAGATTTTCCAGGCATAAAAAGAAGCAAAGTAAAAAAATCACAGAAAACATGAGGGACTAGATTGTATCACTTAAGGAGTAAAATTTCTATGCCTCGAAAAATCTCAGAAAAACATTTAAAAGTAAATATTTACGTTGTAGATGATATATGTTTAAAAGCTTCAATACAGAGAAAAAACTGATAAATTAATAAAAAAATATAAATACCTAAATATAAAAATGAACGAAAGACATATTCTACAAAAGGGAGACTATTAATAGCCAGTAAAAATATTAAAAAAAAAAACACAGAATCTTAATATTTTTCTCATGTTTTTTCTACTCTCCTGCCCTGGTCGTTACTTATTGCTGTTTAAAAAGATATATGCTAAAGTATTGATGAGAACCTCTTCATTTGAACCCCATGCAAAAGGAAAACTATTAGAAGTGTTTTAGAACTTTTGGGGAAGCTGTTGTGAATCCACCAAGGAATAAGAAAACTTGTTCTTGTACCCACACTCAACATTCTCTCCAGGAATGAGAGGTAAGCATTATATTTTTAAAAGGTTAGATCAATCCTTCTTTTCCACTCAAACATAAAAAAAAGATCTCTCAAATCCTCTCCTCACTCCTTTCTCTCTCCTTCCTTCTTGCTTCCCTCCTTCCCTTCCCCTCTCTCTCTACACACACACACCTGGAGAAATAAAAGCAAAAGAGTATTTTTGTTTGTTTTAAGGCCACTGAAGGGAAAAGATTGGAATGAGATACCTTGTGTCAGACAGAAAAGAGAGACTAGAAAATGAATAGTAGTTTGGAGTATTTCTGAGAATGGCAGAAACACAGGGCCAACCAGCAGTTTCCTAAATGGAGCCTAAATGTGGGATGCCCTTGGATAATAGTCTTTAAATGTCAAATCTTGAAAGCAATAGCAAGAGACAGATGCTCTGTGGTGAGGACATCACAACAGGCATATGGGCATAATGGGGTCATCTGACAGCACTGCATCGATGTCCAGTGAAAACTAAGGCCCAGGCCCATTATTCCCTTTTCTGGGAACCATGTGAAACCTTCGGAATTGTCACAGCCCATTTGAGAATAAACTTTCTAAACCACAGCAGAGACCCAAAACACAGCAGAACTAGAAACTCTTGAGTGCTCAGGCCAGGTTTTATTTTATTAAGAAAGTTAAAATAACGTGATGGTTCTTCAATTAAAGTGGGAAATTCATACTCACTACACAAAGGATGCATGTAAACCATGTGGGAAGGCAGAAGTTACCAACATCCTTCCTCTCTCTGCTTTTTCCCTCATAAAGCAAACTTAGAAACATTTAAAAGAACAATGTTGAGTTCGTGTCACTTTCTGAGTACATGTTGCTTGCTGAGAGGGCAGCATTTAATTACCAATGCAGCTTCCCTGGCTGTGATTCAGTGGGTTTCTGTGACTTTTGCTTCCTACCTACCAGGGGAAAAAAATTCCAAAGCTTCTCCAAAGGTGATGTAAAAGAGAGAGGAGGCTGAATCTCAGTCTAAACAGAGCTCAAGTCTCATGTTCCTCTCCTGAAAACAGTATCTAGACAGGTAAACAGAGAGAAAAATGGGTCCACTTTAGGAAATGAGCAAAACACATCCTGGGAGAAGGGTTTCTCTGGTCCCCTCGGAACTCTAATACACGAAGATTGTGACTAAAAAGTGGGGAAATAAAGCAATGACCTAGATCGGGGTCCCTAACCCCCCTGGCTATGGACCAGAACTGGTCCATGGCCTGTTAGAAACTGGGCCACACAGCAGGAGGTGAGTGGTGGTCAGCAAGTGGAGCTTATCTGTATTTGCAGCTACTCCCCAGTGCTAGGATCCATGCCTCAGCTCCGCCTCAGGTCATCAGGCATTTTATTCTCATAGGCACATTGGTCCCTTGTGCCAAAAAGGTTGGGGACCATTGATCTAGATGACTCAAGTAAACAACCCAAAGTCAAAGCAAACTAAGGGGTGAAAACACACATACAGCATTTTTCAATAAGACTTGGGATTTGTCAAGAGAATGACAGCCTTGCAGTTGACGTTTTTGACTAATTGCCCCATTTCTTCACTCTGCATATGCACAACTTGAGACTTTTCTGCTATGCAGTACCTTCCCACACATGGGTTCCCTAAAGGCGGTTAAATCATTTACGTTGGCTGCCTCTGCATCATCAAACATTGAGAAAGTACAGAAAATTGAGACTTTATTCCTCTTAACAGCAGTGTTTGGGGAATGTGGGTGTAAGCAAATTGATCTAAAAGTGTCGTTTTGATCACCTCATTCCTCTGCTAGGAAACCTTCCACCTCCCCATCATTTAATAAAGCC
The DNA here is from genome assembly GCA_030015415.1 of Cynopterus sphinx. NCBI lineage: Eukaryota > Metazoa > Chordata > Mammalia > Chiroptera > Pteropodidae > Cynopterus > Cynopterus sphinx. Next base: position 11,893,737 of record CM057382.1, on the reverse strand, counting down.
TAATCCTGCACCTTCATCAGCCGTACAAGTCCCTCCTTCTACTCCTGCTTTCTAACCACTTTCCAACATGCTCTCTGTCTTCCAACAAAGACAGCTCACCTGCGGCCTCATTCTTTGCCTATCCACACCTTGCTTGTGTTGTTCTGGCTTCTAAACTCTCCTTTTCTCAGCCTAGCTTTCACCCTGTTCATGCCTGTTGAAAAAATTTTTTCTTCTTTTAATCCTCTAAAATGTCTTGCTTTTGTGCCCTTGATATTTGTCATCTTTTACTTGCATTAGTTAATAATAACTATTTGAGTATGAGTTTTAGCTCCTTTACCAAGTTTTTAAGCCCCCCCAAGGGCTACCTTAATAATCTAGAAATGACCTAAATTGTCCAGCATCCTATTTTTCAGGTTGTACACCTTCAGGGGCAGTGCCTGATTATAAAAATTCTTACCTCTCTAGGATGGGTCTTTCATAGCCATGCAGGTAATTTGGGACATCTTCTGACCATAACTGGTTATTTGGGGGGTTGACACATAGAATAGTCACTACCAATAAGAATAATGTCTGTTTTATGAATTGTGAGTTCCATCACTTAATGCCTTTGGCTTGATCCAGCTAAGTCTGCCTGTGAACTTAACTTGCCCTTGACCCAGGAGTGAGGTAGCAATACAAAGACACGTTTTGGAAAATTCCACCTGATGAAAATGAACTTCTAATTTAGAATCAATAAATATTTTCAGACATGGGGCTGGTGGACTGGTGAGGAAATATGAGAAGCCAATGATTGCCCCTTCAGCTGTGTAATGAAAACAGAAAGGTGGACATCTGCATTTCAATTCCCCAAGCTAGTTGTTAATCATCTGTTTCTTAAGAATTTTTTCTCTGAGGCTATGTTCTTTACTCTAAAAACTCTGGTACATATCACTATACTCATATTTCTTTAAAAAATCTGCTTCTTTTCATCTGGGGAAACTTACACAACTGAGCATTCTCATACATGCTGGTGGGATTATAAATTAATACAATTTGGAATGCAATTTGGCCAACCTTATTTATATTTCCAAAGACATTTATAATAGTGGAGAAAAAAGTCATATCCAACAGTGGAAGCCTGGTGAAAAAAATTATATGACCCATAAATGGAATAATATACATCCATTAAATCAAAGGCTGTCAGTATTTATAATGGGATGGAGAAATGCTTATGGTATAATGCTAAAAAAATATATATAAGGACTCCAAACTTTGAGGGTAAAACATTTTCAATCACCCATATCAAAAAGAAGAAATAAGATATTAAAAAAATGTTGAATTCTAATCATTGTTACTACTAGGCTATGAGATTATAAACTTTTTTTTGCTTTAATCTTTTCAGTGTTTTTGATAATTTTAAAAATGAGTGTGTATCATTTTGTCAATTTAAGAGAATAAATCCCTATATCAAGAGAAGACATTTACAAAGGCACAAACCAAACTGTGTCTCTTCAGAGCTCATAGGCATTTGCAGAATTTCCTTAAGGGGAGAGAAAGAGGGGGCATGACCCCATGGGAGACAGGCAAGGAAGAGAGGACAAATGGAAATTAGCGCAAAACCTTAACTGAGCCTGCCCTCAGGGTAAGGCACTAATTCAGTTATTTATTGTATCTTCTAGAATTGCTGTCTAAACCACTTGTCTTTAACTAGAAAAAGGTACATTTTCCTGAAGGTATAGTGTCATTAGGAGAATAGCTTGACTTTTGGGAGTAAACTATTTTAAATACATCCTGGAAAGTTTCTCCCTGAAAATGTGTCCTGTCAGCTTCCAGGGGCATGCGTTTAAATAAAATAATGGTAAAGGGAAAGCAATGCTGCAGAGGCCAAGCTCAGTTTAACTGCACGTTTCTAAGATCATTATTGATTCATGGTAGTAATACTTGAGCAACATTAGAAAGTAATCCAACCTCTTCATTTGTGGTACATATAGACAATGGAATATTACTCAGCTATAAAAGACATGAAAGCTTACCATTTGCAACAACATGGATGGACCTAGAGGGTATTATGCTAAATGAAATAAGTCTGACAAAAATAAATGCCATATGATTTCACTTATATGTGGAATCTAATGAACAAAATAAATGAATGTAGATACAGAGAACAAACTGGGAGGTGGGGGTTTGGAGGGTTGGGTGAAAAAGGTAAAGGGATTGAGAAGTATAAATTGGTAGTTACAAAATACTCACAGAGATATAAAGTACAGGATAGGGAATATAATCAATAATATTGTAATAACTATGTATTACATAGGTGAATACTAGACTAATAAGGGGGATTACATTGCATATTATATAAATGTCTAACCACTATGCTGTGCATCTGAAACTAATATAAAATAATATTGAATGTCAACTCTAATTGAAAAATAAAAATTAAAAAAAAGAAAGTAATTCAACTTTTCAATTTATAGGTGTGAAACTGAGGTTCAGAGATATGGGACAACTTTGCATTTGACTGGGCGATTAAAACCCCAGTTTTTGTCTACAAGTTAAAAATCTTTTTTCATAACACTATGCCAACTCTACCATGCTCCCATCTATTTAGAAAATCTAGAGACTGATTTATAAACCACAGAGGAAGGTTAAGCTTATCTACCACTACATTACAGTATTCTTTCCATCTTTCTTTTAACCTGCCCCTCATGTACTTCATTCAACCATGTTGTTGCTGTTATGTACCCCCTCTCCTAATTCATATTTTGAAGCCTTAAATCTCAATATGTTGTGATTTGAAGATGGGGCTTTTGAAAGGTGAATAAGTTTAGATGAGGTCATGAGAGTGAGGTGCTTATGACGAGATTAGAGCTTTTAGAAGAGACCAGAGAGCTTGTACCTTCTTTCTCCACCATGTGAGGACACAGTAAGAAGTCAGCCATCTGCAAATCAGGACAAGGGTCTCATGAGGACCTGACCATGCCGGCACCCTGATTTTGGACTATGATGTGTAATTGTAGCAGTCCAAAGTGAATAAGACACTGGCTGGAGCCAGATCATGACATGTAAGAGGCTCTTGTATAGTAGTTCACATCCTTCTGTTTTTCACTTACAAATAAGTCCATTATTATAAAGTAAGTTTTCTGTTCCTGTTTGCCAAGCAGAGTTTAATGTCCACTATAGTTATCCAAAAAATAAAAAGAAAGCTTTTACCTATATTTTTGAATGAGTTTGGTTGTTTGAACAGAACCCATTTTTAAATAGAGCACCTACTGATGGCCACCAGTAGTCCCAAAAGCTAATACAAAGTGGAAAATCGCAAAAGCTAACATGTGGTGGAAACCTCATACTTGCAGACTTTGTTAGAAATGCTCTATGTATGTTATCTTATGCAGTTATGTTAACAGCCCTATTAGGTAGTTATTATTACAGAAAAATAAAGTGAACTGGCTCACTGAAGGCACACAGGTAGATCTGGGTTCTGAACCCAGCTATGCTAGATTCCAGAATCCAAGGACCTAATAGCTACTATGCTGCCTTACAATTAAAAGGATGATCTACTTGCCTTTTATATTGATTAAACCATTGTTTCGTAGTCTTATTGAAAGAATACTTGAATATATGAACTTAAAGTCTTCAGAAAAGTAACCTCATAAGTAACAACACTCCTAGCCTTGACAAAAAAAAGTAAGTGAGCAGAATCCGAAACTTAGGGAGAGAACTTGAATTTTTCTTTTTTAATAATAGAAAGGAAAGAGGAGGGAGAAAAGGAAAAATAGAGTTTTCAGGCATTGAGATAAATAAGCAAACGTTAGTCCACAATGATTTCATCTACCAATTTAAAAAATTATTCTTATAGGTCAGAATGTCTCAACCTTGGCATTACTAAAATTTTGGGCTGGAGAATTCTTTGTTATGGGTAGCTTGCTTCTGCACTGTTGGCTGTTAGTCACCATTAGATACTAGTAATACTTATATCCCAATTGTGACAACCAAAAAATATCTTTAGCATTGCTAGATGTTCCCTGGGGGTCAGTCACCTGGGTTGAATATTTCTGTCAAAAGGAATTAGTCTGTCTAAATTTTTCCCCCTGCAGAAGTTTACCTGAGCCAGTCTAGTTGAAGATTTGTCTATATACATTCTAAAAAAAATTCTGAAGGCTCCTAGAAAGAAAAAATTTATGAAGAGACAATGCCATGCAGTAGAAATGACACTGGAGTTGGAATTAAAATATCTATTTTCAAGGCTAAGTTTTACTACTTAATGGCAATATGACCTCAAACAAATTACTTCTCTGAACTTCAGTTTCCATCTGCAGAATACGTGTTTATTGACTTCTGTAGAAAGAGCAGTTGTAAGCCAAATGACAGAAGTGTTAAGAGCATGAGTTTTGGAGGCTGACAGAACTGCGTTTGAATTTTACATCAAGACCTTTCTGTCCCATGGCTTTGGACAAATTTCTTCAATTCTTTACATCTCCCTATTATCTGTGAACTGAAGAGACTGACACTTCCACCATGGATTCTCTTTTCCTTTATACTCTCCCTGACTGTCCACTGCATAGCCCCACCTCAGTTCTTCACATTCATTCCTGGTTATGTAAAGATGCCCCACTTAAGCCAAATGTTCACAGTAGGCTCTGACCCAGCTCATTCTTCCTTAACTCCCAATTTCAATTAATTGCAAAGTTCTGTCCATTTACTCCAACTAGTTCCTTCTTCCATGGACCTACAGTAATAATGTCTCTTGCTCCCCAATGTTATCAGGAGAAAGACTAAACTCAATATCATGGCCTATAAGATCTATAAAAATTATAAAACTTATTATAAAATTCATCTTCAGCTTTGTGTTCATTCTTACTTTCCAATTCCCAGTACTATGTACTTCTCAATACGCTGCGCTTCTCACTGCTCTCTGATTTCATTAGGCTTTTCAAGCTTCTTTGGCTTTGGACAATCTATTTTCCATGCTTGAAATACTACCTCCTTCTCTACCTGATTAACTCTCACTCACCTTTTAAGGCTTAGTTTATAAGTTACTCCTCCAAAAATGTGATTCTAAACCATTCCAATCATATTTCCTTATTCTTCCAAATTATTTCTAACATATTTTCATAGCATTTTGGGGGGGTATCCTTAGAAGAGTATTTATTACAAATTCTGCACTTCTTTGATTACATGTTCATCTCCTCTACTTTATGTATTCATAGTATTTGCAAAGACTATGGCAGTGGAAATCTGTAGTTATCTTTCTAGAATCCATTTTCCATTTTTGATAAGCATCATGATTTTCTTTTCAGATATCCATCTCTTCCATGTGCAGCCTCAGGGGAATCTGACCCCACTTCCATTTCTTCTGGTAGATTGAATCATCTAAGAGTAATCAAATTCCCCTTAAAATGAATTAGTTTGGGAATCTAGGTCCAAGTCAACTAGAATATGACCTTCCTTGGTTAAAAAAACATCAGTTTGAAAGTGTCATGTAATCCAACTTGGGCAGAGACAAAAGAAGAAGAAAATTGGCTGAGAAAGACATTTTATCATTCTTGGGTGAAATACCCAGAAGAGATTCTGGGTCTGACTCTTCCTAAGGATGTTGTTGTTCATGAATATGTGTCCTTGTGCAATTGTAGCCACCTCTCTACCACCTCGAGGTATGAAAGACCATGTGGAGGAGGGTAGAGTTGAGAAAATTGTAGAGAAATGGACCTGATACCCTGTTTGAATAATTCCTAACCCCTGCCATGCCTCTGAATTTTTTGTTACAGGAGCTAATAAATCCCTTTTAATGTCTGAGCATGTTTAAGTAAAGTTTTCCATTATTCAAGGCCAAAGCTAATACAGCCCTAACTTACATCTCAACCCCAGCACTAGGTTTTATACCTGCCCCATAATTGGTGTCCAACAAATACCTTAATGAATGACTAAATAAGTAGTTATTATTCTATATTAGCTTCCTGTTTTTGCTGTCATACATCATCACAGACTTGGTGGCTTAAAAGAATACACATTTATTCTCTTATAGTTGTGGAGGCCAGAAGTCTGAATTTAGTTTAATTGGGTTAAAGTCAAGGTATCTTCAAGATTAATTTCTTCTGGAGGCTCTAGGGGAGAATATGTTTTCTTACATTTTGTATCTTCTGGAAGATGCCTGTATCCTGTGACTTATGAGATTGGTAATTTTTTGCTTCTATCGTCACATTTTTTTCTTCCTCTTTTGTAGTCAGATATCCCTCTCACTCTCTAAGAATACTTGCCATTTCATTTAGGGCCCACTCAGATAATCCATGATAATCAGATAATAATTTCTTTCCAAGACCCTTTAGTCACATCTGTGGAGTCCCCCTGACCATGTAAGGTGACATTCACAGGTTCCAAGGATAGGACCTGGATATCTTTGGGTGCCACTGTTTAGCCTATCATAATTGCCTAACTTCAAATCATAAAATTAGTGAAAATCCAGCATTTTTATGTTCTTAAAAACACCTGATCAATAACCTCCAATATCCTCATTTTGAAGATGTGGAGACTGAGTAACAATGAGGTGATTTATTCCAGATAACATAATCATAATGTGGAGGGAGGCAATCTGAGTCCAAGACATGCACCCATGCTATTCGGCCATATTGCTGTTGCAATGCAAAGTGTAACCCATAATCAAAATCACCATATACATTTATTGTTGGAACACAAGATAATTATAAAAATTTGCCAAAATAAGCCAAAAAAATTTCAAATCCAAATATAATTTAAATCATCCCTAACCTCTTTGGAAATCTGACTCAAATTAACTTCTGGATTGCTTCATATTTTTACACTGATAATTTCTCCAGTATGTTGTATACATTTTTTAGCTTTCATCAACTCAGTAAATAATAGCCTGAGAATCCCATCGCAATAGATTGAATAGGGCCAAAGTAATTTCATTATCCTATATTCTTCATGTTTTGTTTCTCTCATCTTGAATGTTCATTGGGCATAATGATGTTCTCTACTGCAGTAAATCTATTCTCAATGGACTGAACCATCCTGGATCCTTCAGCTACTTCAAAGTACATCATCTTTTCAAATACACTGATCAATCATTGCACTTCTTCAGAAAAAAAAAATTGTTTAGAATGCCTGGTAAACAGGGCTGCGATTTTCTCTATAATTACACCATTAGACTTCATTTTCTACAAATATATATTCGCAGCAAATCATTTGTGTCATACTTTGGCTTGAGTCAGCATCAAGGTATGTGAAGGGCATGTTTTTGTCTCAAAAATGAATAAGCTGTTTTCCCCAATTATGTTCTCAGTTTGTTATAAGCCTTTTAATAGTAGTATCGTCATACAGTCTCTCTGTGTAGTTACTATGTAGTCAAAATGAATTAGTAGTCCATTGAATTATTTGAAAAAAAAAGATCAACATTAGCTAGGGAAATGTTACTGTTCTGACAAAAGTCATTTTTTCTCCTGATATGAAACAACTTTCAAAAGTATATTCTGAGAAGGAAAACTTTTCTCATCTTGATTAGTCATCCCTGAGGTACCTATAAGAAAATTCTCAAATAAAATTCACTAAACTTTTATGACAGAAATCAAATTCAAATTTTTCTCCTATAGGTACTGAAGCAGCAAAAATAGTAATAAAAATATGTAACTTAAAAAAGCCTAGTGTCTTCTATGGGCCAGGCTCGGAGTTAGGGACAATCGAGGTCACCATTTTATTTAATCTCTACAATACCCTTGCAAATAACATCATTCTTATTTATAGAAGGGAAAAATCAGTCTTCTAAGACTTCTGAAATTTGCCTAATATTTTGGTATATTACCTATTTATATATAACCAACAATCCCCCAAACCTAGTGGCTTAAAACTACCACTGAATTTAATTTATTACTTCTCACAGTTCTGTAGGTTGACTAGCCAGTTTTTTAATCAGATTTCCTGGGTTCCCTTAGGTGGCTGAATGCAGTTAGAGAGTTGCCTGGGAGCAAATCTCAGCTTGGAGAGTTGAGATGACTTGGGGTGGCTGCACCTCCCTCTTCCTCTTTCAATCTCAAGGAAACAAACTTGGGACATCTCACAGGGTAAAGGGATTACTTGAAGTCCTACTGCACAAGTGTTATCAAGTCTCTATTTGAGTCACATTTGCTAATGTTCCATTGGTCAAAAGTAAATTCAATATGGACGGAAGAGATACACAAGCATTGATAAGGCAAGTTGTGATTCATTGGGGATCATTAGTTGAACAAGTTACCATGATCGCATGGGTAGTAATAGAGAGAACTAAGACTCTGGAACCCTTTCTAAAAGCATGGAAATATGAAACTGACCCACTAAGTGATACCTCAGAAGTTGCTGATAGTGTTTCAATGAACAATATTAGATGCTTAATTTTGGAATAAAACCTTGCTAATTATCAGAACATAGGCAACTATGAAAGAAGACGGGATTTACAATTGCTCTCCCCTGGTTTTAGCAGAACATTTTCTGCCATTAGGAATACCTCTTCATAAAAATTATCAAATTCTGAGAAATTTATATTTGTTCTTCTTTCATGGGAAAGATGTAAGTCTGTGTCCCCAGCCAGCCTGACCCATTAATATGTTCCAAATGGCACAGTAGCTGTTCCAGAGCTGTTTTGTATTAAATTAGCCTCTCAGGTACTCCTTACCAGGCCTATTTCTTCTGAAACTCATAAAATCATTTTCTTCTGAACCCTATCAGATACTAACTTGGGAGAGGTAAACAACATTTTATTTGGTCTTGCCTTTTTCTGCAGAGATTATTTGGGTATGCCAAATTTATTCTACTCACCTCAGGATGCTGCAAAGTCAGACTAAAAAGAAGCCATGAGCTCTGTACTTGGGCCTCTTAGTTTCAAGAGAGATGGCAGAGTTCTGATGACAGAGCAGGACACTGCGGAAGCCCTTGACTGGGAAGAGAAGGAAGGAGTATGGGGAAATCCCTTGGAACCGTACATACTTGGTCACCTAGTTATGAAGTGCTGAAGGTAAAAAAAGCTTAAGAGAGCATTTAGTATAGATATGCTGGTTTAAGAAATTAGACTAATTATAGGGATTAAATGCCTGGCACATAAACATGAATCTCTAGCCCTGCACATTGCAAATCAATCCATCTTGGATACTTCCTTCTCAGAATCTTTTCAGCACTGTTTTTGGAAAAAAAAATAAATTGGTACTTGGTAATTGGTAGTATATTGGACACATTAGACAGTATAATTATTGCTCTTATTTTATGGATGAGGACATAGATTCACTGTGATTAAGACAGTAAGCACAGTTACAACAGCTGGCAAAGCACAATACCAGAATACAAACCTGGGCAGTCTGATTCCAAACATGATCTTAATACTAAGATCCACCAAGGGGCCATGGTGCTTGACCCAGAGACTGATGGCTAAGTTTCTGAAACATTCGTTGATACGTCTATTCATTTGAGAAGAATTTGCTGATAATCAACTATGTGCCGAGTTTCTATATTAAGAGAATTACATGACAGAGGTGGTCCTTGCTTTCATGGAGCTCACATTCTAGAGGGGGAAGATAGAAAATTAAAATATTAAGAAAAACAGAATTTAGCTTCAGATAAGGAAATGTGTTAAGAAGAGAAATGTGCTGTGAAGTTCAGTTCTGCCTCCATTTTACATTTTTCTCATGCATCCCCAGGCATATAGGACACAGGAATGCCCAGAAAAAATCTTTCTAACCCTTGGCACTGGATTTTCAGTGCTTTACATCCTCAGTTACCAGCAAGCTGTGGCTTATCTAGAGCTGCAGAAGCTTACAAGAACCATGGAAGGCCACAGAGAACACCGTCTGAAAGATTGAACAAATTATCCAGATAGTTGAGGCAGAAATATTTCCTCCTGGGGACTAAATATTTAGCTAAATTACTTATTATGACAAATAAATATGGTAATCATTCAGGCTTTAGTTTTGTTTTAGAAATTTTCTATTCTTGAGGTAAGATAAAGACATACATGTCAGTTTCTCTTTTCAGTTGGTCCATGGTGTAGATACTGTGTGTGAGCCCCTTGCCTTCTCATATGCTTATAAGTGCTTATAGTAAAATAACTGATGCATTCATTCAAACAATATTTATCTAGTATGGACTGTGTATGAGACATTATGCTTAAGTGTCAGTGAAACACAGTAATTGATAGAATTAATTGATAAGACAAATACAAGAGGGGAGGAAGTAAAAAGGGAGAAGAGAGGACAAAATAGTATATAATTTCTAAATCTTAGGATGGACAGTGGAGTCACAAAGAATGGGCAATGAAATGAGGGAGGGATGGTGTATCAGTTAAGGATTAAGTTCACCTGCTTGTAAAAAAATGTGCTTTAAGGTAAAGTTAAAATTTTTTTTCTCATTTATGAGGAGTGAAGATGAAGACAGGCCAGGGCTAAAGTGAGTCCATGGACTTTTCAGGGACACAGGTTCCAGCATTTCTGCTCTGCCATTTTTGAATCCTGGCCTTTTTTCTCATGCTGGCAAGATGGCTGCTTAGAATTTAGAAATTAATTATACTATTCTCTTTCCTTTTGTATATGTTCAAAACTGTATATTAAAAAACTGAAAAAAGAAAAAAAGACATTCAGTTTCAGCTCTAACATATAAAAAGTTTAGCAGTCATGATTTCCATTTTTAAAATGAGAAAAAGCTAAAAAACTAAAAGTCTACTATTTTTCTCTGCCCTATCAAAGAACTGAGTTCAAAGAGCAAGCTGCCACAGAGAAACTGACAGAGAGAGGTAAACTCAGAAACTCACAACTGAGATCTGTTTACAAGGAATTAAAGCAACGGGGGTCATAAACTCATAGGACCACGAAATGGTAATTCTTGAGTGTGCACTAGCTCTAGAATGAGAAACTCTTGAGATTGTAGTCTTGGGTTGTAGTCACTTTTGTGAGTTTTACCTCCAGGAACCCCTCCAAGTTCTAACAGTGAACAGCCAAGAAAAAAAAAAAAATCCTCTTATGGCTCTGGCAAAGGGAGGGAAAGAATCCCACTGTGAAAAACATCCAGGAGGAGGGAAGCTAAGAAACAACTGTGAAGGCTGCAGCCCAGAGTGAGACACAGGCTAACTGTAAGATTTAATCCTAAGATTATAGACTATTTTCCCTTCCCCCATAGTTTACTGCCACATCCACAGGACTGCAGTATAACACTACAGCTGAGAAAGCTGCAAAGCTCAGATGTTATCTAAGGAGGAGTTAAGAAAACCCAAAGACAACAGAGGAGATAAAAACAAGGTCATTAAAAAAATAGAAACCTCTGGCATCTACAGCTACAGCAAACAAACACAGCCCATCTTCCAGCCATGTTAACATAAATCCATATGCGAAAGGTCTTTTTAATGCTAAAGGTTATTACCTGACACCTCACATTCAGCATTCAACAAAAAATACAAGGCATGCCAAAACATGAGAAAACACACAGTCTGAAGATACAAAGCATCAGAACCAGATTCAGATATAAGACAAATTTTGGATTTAAAATTTTAAGTTACTAGGATTAATACACTAAGGACTCTATTGAAAAAAATGTGACAACTCACAAGAACAGATAGGTTACGTAAGTAGAGATGGAAACTCTAAGAAAGAATCAAAAGAAATGCTAGAAATAAAAAATGCAAAAATACACAGCTGAGGAAAGAATCAGTAAGCATGAAGATATATTAGCAGAAACTTTCCACATTGAAATACAAAGAGAAAATTAATGGAGAGAAAAAAAAAAGCAGAATCTACAAAAAAAAACAAAAAAACAAAACAAAAAACTGTGGAACAATTTTTAAAGCTGTAACATGCATAATTAGAACACTGAAAACAAAAGAAAGAGAACAGAAGAAATATTGAAGTAATAGTGGCTGGGAATTTTCCAAAGTTAATGACTGACACCAAACAAGTGATTTAGGAAGCTTAGGTAACACCAATCAGGATAAAGACCAAAACATCTACATCAAAGCATATTATATTTGAACCCCAGAAACTAAAGATAGAAAATCATAACAGAAACCCAAGAAACTTTACTTGTAGAGAAACAAGAGTAAGAATTATAGGTTTCTCATCAGAAATTTTACAGCCAAGAGAATGGAATGAAATATTTAACATATTAAAAGAAAAAGCCCATCAGCCTAGAATTCTGTATCAAGTGAAATTATTCTTCAAAAGTGAGAGATGAAAATTTTTTCAGATGAACGAAAATTGAGGAGGTTTATTACCAGCAGTACTGCCCTAAAGAAACATTAAAAGAAGTTTTTCAAAGAACAGAAAAATTATATAGGTCAGGAACTTGAATTTATAGGAAAAAAAAAGAGTGGCAGTGGAGAAAGAATAAATGAAGGTAAAATAATATATTTTATTTTTTTTATTCTTAATCTAAAACATAATAATTGTTTAAAGTAATAACAATAATAATGTTTGGGTAATTATAGCATATGGATAAGTGAAATGAATTATAACAGTATCACAGGGAAAAGGAGAGAAGTATTGGGAATATTCTGTAATATATTAATTGCATTGCAAATGAAATGGTATAGTGTTTCTAAAAGTGGACTTAGATTAATTTCAAATGTATCTTGCAAACTCTAGAGCAACCACTGAAACTTTTTTTTTAAGGATAGTGATTATGCTAAGAGAGGATAATTACTGGATTTATTCAACATTCTCAATCAAAAATGTAAATGCAAAAAAAGAGAGAGAAAGAAGAAAAAACAAATGTAATAAATAAAAAAGTTACACACATAGTAAATATTAATCTTACTATACATTCACTTTAAATGTGAGTAGTCTAAGTACAGCAATTAAAAGAGATTTTTAGAGTGGGTTAAAAAAAGATAACTATATTTTATCTCAAAGAAAATTACTTTAAATACAAGATAGGTTAAAGATAAAGTGATGAAGAAAGATTTACCATGCTAATACTCAATCAGAATAAAGCTGCACTATTTTAATTTCAAAGAAAGCAGACTTCTAATACACATATTAGAAAAGAAGAAACACCCAAAATCAATAATCTATTTCTTCTAGGTTGTCCAGTTTGTTGGCATATAATTGTTCGTAGTAGTCTCTTATAATCTTTCTACCTCTATGGCATCAATTGTAATGTTCTGCTTTCATTTCTTATTTTATTTGAGTCCTCTCTTTCATTTTCTTGGCAGGTCTAGCAAAAGATTCACAATTTTGTCTGTCTTTTCAGGGAACCAGCTTTTAGTTTCTTTGACCTTTTCTATTGTTTTTTTTTTTTAGCGTTTATTTCCTTTATTTCCACTCTGATCTTCTGATATTTGTTATTCTTTCTGCTACCTTCAGACTTTATTTGTTCTTTTTCTAGTTCCTTCAGGTGTAAAGTTAGGTTGTTTATTTGAGATTTTTCTTGTTTCTTGATGTAGGCATTTATCACATGAACTTTGGAACTGCTTTTGCCACATTCCGAATTTGTGTTGTTGTATTTCCATTTTCATTTTTCTTAAAGTATTTTTGAAATTTTTTTCTTTTAATTTCTTCTTTGACCCATTGTTCTGCTCAGCAGCACATTGTTTATTTTCCACATATTTTTAAATTTTTCATTTTTTTTTGTAATTGATTTTTAGTTTCATATCATTATGGTCAGAAAAGATGCTTGATATGGTTTTAATCCTCTTAATTATTAAAGCTGGTTTTGTGGCCGAGCATATGATCTATTCTAGAGACTGTTCTATGTGCACTTGAGAAGAATGTATTCTGTACTTTTGAATGGAATGTTCTGTAAATATCTGTTAAATTCATGTAATATCATGTGTCATTTAAGACCAATATGTCCTCATCAATTCTTTGATTGGATGATCTATCCACTGATGAAAGTAGAGTATTAAAGTCTCCTATTATTCTAATAAATTTTTTAAAATTTTTAATAAGTAATTTGTCATCATTTTTGTTTTGTTGTCTCTTTTTGGCCCGTGTCATTTAAACCCTAACTTCCCTAATCCAATAAACTTCTCAATTTGTTATCAACTATTTTAGAATATACCATGTTTTATCAAGGAACAAAAATAATTTAAGTAACTCAAATACTTATTAAGTGCTTTATTCAGCTGATGTGGATCAGAGGGCACCTGAAGAGCAGATAATTTTGAATCAAAGCATTAGAGTTTTATAAAATGAGGAGGAAAGGGGAATAATTTCCTATAGTATGGCCTGTTTGGCAGTTTTCATCATCTCAAATTTTTCTTCAAATCTGTGATTGAACTGGCTGAAGATTTTTCTAGATGTTGTGTCTCTTGACTGAATTGTTGGAACAATCTCATCCTGGTAACTGTTGGAATAACTTCTTTGAGAACTCTTGAGAATGCTTAGCTGTTTGTCAAGATTCAGGGAAGAAGAGATAGGGAAAGAAAGAAGCGTTAGGGAATATGAAGGAGAGGAATCAAGTGTTGAAGCAGGGAAAGCTGGGACTCTTTGATATATCAATTTTAACCCATTTCCAGGTTCTTTCTTTTACATTGACATAGTGGAAAGAATGTGAATTACAGACCCTCTATTTCACACCTCAGTAATTCTACATATTTCTTTCTTTCCTCTCTTCTGTCTTTCCTTTGTTAAATTGTGCAGACTTGTGCAGGTATTTCTTCCATTTGGACTGCAACACTCTTAGTTAAAAAATCTGGATGGAATTTCTACCTCACAGGATTATGATGATTTATGAGATGATATATGACATTATTTCAGTAAATATATCAAGGAAAGTGTATTCCTCTCTGGATATTCTTCTCTTCATTATCATAGACCTTTGGAGTTCAAGGTTAATGTAGGAAAGTAAATAAACATTTGAATCACAAATTTTCAAGATATATGACCTCACAGTCTACCACACACCACTGAAAAGTTTAGTACAATCTAGACATATTGCAAAATTTTTCCAATTAAGCCCCACCCTCCTTTTCATCACCATAGTATCCCAAAACCGATATGCCGGGTATGGAAACGCTGGGATTAAAATTTCTGGTATTTTACTTGTCCAGACTTATCTCCTCACTCTCTCCCACAAAAACAATACAGAAAGCTCAGATGCAGATATGATACCAAAAGTGAAAGCAATAAAAGCAAATATAGCCAAGTAAGGCTTTATCAAACTAAAAACCTCTGCACAGCAAAAGAAACAATTATAAAAATGACAAGATCACCTACAGAATGGGAGAAAATATTTGCAAACCATCTATTTGATAAAGGATTACTATCTAGAATATATAAGGAACTCATACAATCAATAACAACAACAAAAAAACAAAATGCAATTAAAAATGAGAAAAGGACTTGAATAGACATTTTTTCCAATGAAGACACACAAATGGCCAACAGGTACATAAAAAGATACTCCACATCACTAATCACCATGGAAATGCAAATAAAAAACACAATGAAATGTCACCTCACACCTGTTAGAACAGCTGTTATTGAAAAAGACAAGAGATGAAGAGTGTTTGCAGGGCTGTGGAGATAAAAGAATTCCTGTGTCATGTAGAATGTAGATCGGTGCAGCCACTATGGAAAACAGTATAGAGGTTCTTCAAAAAAAAAATTAAATTAGAACTACCATATGATCTAGCGATACCACTTCAGGGTATATATCAAAGGAAATAAAATCACGATTTTGAAGAGATGTCTGCACTTTCAGGTTTATTCCATCAGTATTCACAATGGCAAAGACATGAAAACATCCTAAGTGTTTACTGATGAATAAATGAATAAAGAAAATGTGAGATGTACATATGAATATTATTCATCCATAAAAGAGAAAAAAATCCTGACTTTTATAACAATATGGATGGACCTTGAAGGCATTATGCTAACTGAAATACTGAAATAAGTCAGACAAAAAAAGACAAATCGTGTACATTTTCACTTGTATATGCAATCTAAAAAAGCCAAAATCATTAGAAATATAGAGTGGAATGGTGGTTTCCCAGGGCTAGGGAGTGGGCAAAATGGGGAGATATTGGTTAGAGGGTATGAACTTCTAGATAGAAGATAAATTCTGGGGACCTGATGTACAGCATTAACAATTAACAATTAATAATTAACAATACTGCATTTTACACTTGAAAGTTGTTTAAAGAATAAATCTTAAATGTTATCACCACACACACATGCGCACACGCACACACATACATACTGCTTGTTTATGAGGAGATGGAGGTGTTAATTAATTTATTATAATCATTCAAATCATGTTATATACCTTAAACTTACATGTTATATGTTAACAATATCTCGATAAAGCTGGAAAAAAATAAGAGAGCTCAGACTCATCACCCTTACCAAGCCCCTTGGTACTCATAATATTTCACAACCAAACATGTTTTCTTAATGTCTGCATCTATATAACCAAAGTCCTAAGGAATATGTATTTTATATACTATAATAGCAAGAACCAAAGTTTCTGTCAAGAGACATTAAAAAATGGTATTCTAAGACACTAAAATGTAATACTTTGGAACAATAAAGAGAACAAAAAGAAAGTTATTATGTAAATATAAAGAGGTTTATGCTTAAAATAAAGAGTTAAGTGAAATAGACATTTCAGGCACTACAAAAAAAAAAGAGGGAACAGACTAAAGTTTTCTGCTCCTTAAGATATTTCCTTGTCTGTTTGAAGAAGAGTCCTGCTCAGGACAGGTGCTTGTGGTGAGATAATCAACCTCATCCTTAATTTCGCCCATGAATTTAGTATCAACTTTGAAAAACCTAGAGATCAGACAGATGGAGATCAATATGATTATCGATAAAGCTCATTACAAGATGTGGCTTGGATGTGTGTGAACACTGTCTGGTTTCCTAATACTTGTCTCTCAAATCAAAACCTCAGACAGGTCTCATCTGAGTGAGAGAATAATACAAACAAAACACATTCCATACTGGTGGTCCTCACTTCCACAGTAGAGAGTGAGAGACTGAATATGCAAAGGGACAACAGCCAGATCAGGCATGTAAAGTAGAACTCTGGTCAATAACCTGCAGCAACCAACCTAGGACACCAACCCAGTATCCAAGGTAACTAGTCCAGGGAATCAGCTATCAGAAAGTAAGGCTCACAGGAAGTCGGACTGCTGTCTCTAGTAACTGGTTTAGAAAGCCAAACAATAATTCTAAGATGGGCCCAGTATGTCCAGAACTTGATTAATTAACTAACAGCCTCTGTAACTTTTGTCCCTACTTTCAGTTTAGGACCAAATAGAGAAAGTCAAATATGAACCTCTAATCAATCACATAGGATGTTCTGGTTCTAGTTAGCTCATTTACAGCTCTCCTGTGCCAATAGCCTCCCATCAGAGCACATCTAAAGCCTTTTTTTCCCCCACTATAAAGCTTTCCACTTCCCTGTCTTCCTTCACATCTCTGCCAAAACACTGCAATGGAGGCTGACTCTCTTTCTATAGCAAGCGCTGAATAAATAGCCTTTATTAATTTTCAGTGGTTGGTTTGTATGTATTTCCACAAGAAGGAGGCAAAGAGAAAGGTCCTGGGCCTTGGTGTTCAGAAGGATCAGAGTTAGATGCACAGGACCTCCAACAGGCCCCTCTGACAAAGGAGGGTAGTTTCTGCTGGGCTGTTTAATCCATGCTTCTCAATTTTACTAATTGGATATATCCTTTCTGATACTTTGGAAAAGAGTGTGGAGTAGAATGGACATAGAGGGAAGTTTGAAGAGGAGGGAATAAGAATAATTCCCAGATGTATAGTATTTGGCCTCTGCAATTCTAATTCTTCATACATCTCAAACTATGTGTGGTGGTATCAACATCATCATTATTATCATCATCAAAGAGAGTAGATTTGAATCTCAGGAAAACCAAGAAGCTAGTAGGCTTTCTGTCAGGCTGTTCTTTGTTATTCCAGAATCATTCTGTCCATGATCCTTCTCCTGCTTAAAAATCTATGTATTTAGGAAGTGATTATTGACTTTAGTAGAACCTCAAACCCCTTTAACAGTTACAGGGGCCTACACATAAGATTCCTTTCTCTTAATGCCCCCTGATGTGGAGAGAGAGAAAAGCGCAGAGCATGTTCTGTTTCCCCAAAGATTGAAATACTGAGATCCACAGTTTAGGATTGGAGGTGGGGATGGAGAAGGATTCCCTTAGCATCTCTCTATCTCTTCTGCAATAACAAAGGTGAAAAAGAGATGAGTCATGATATAACAACAGTAATTTCTGCCAACAGTTGTCCCTGTGTAAGCAGTATAGGTACAGCTGTGTGCTCACTTCTCCATCTGGGGTGAGCTCAAACACAAGCAAGGGATTCATGTATGGATCTGGCTGTTAAAACTAGGAACATTTCAAAGGCTCAAGAAAGCCACCTAGAGACTAAATAGGATTCATTTTGTTA
Source organism: Cynopterus sphinx (assembly GCA_030015415.1). NCBI lineage: Eukaryota > Metazoa > Chordata > Mammalia > Chiroptera > Pteropodidae > Cynopterus > Cynopterus sphinx. Next base: position 11,875,402 of record CM057382.1, on the reverse strand, counting down.
CTCTCAATTCAGAATTTAGAGCAGATTTGTACTTGTAGTAATGTTCTAATTGGATAAATAATAGCACCTCATAGTTGTCAAAATTATTTGCATTAAAACTCAGTTTGGACAATGCAATAAAATGCTCTTCGTGGCACATTGTGTTCCAATCGTTATGAACAGTGTGATTAAACCCTGTCTGTCTTTTCCCTAACATGATTAAGAAAGATTGATTGTTAGATAAAGGTACAGAATAAAGACAAATGAAACTCCAGCAGAAGCCAAAAGTCATTGTTAAATAGATGCACCAAGGTCACGGGTACAAATGACACCACAGCACATTCCTGGAGTGGTCAAAGAGCATAAAGTACACTTTGGGTTTTTACATAAACAGCAGAGCTATGCTAGTCTGGAAGAAGGCATGTTAGAATACAATTTGTGCAAAATAAGAGGCTGTTGTCACTGAGAATCAACCCCAAAATGCAATACTTTCTTACGTGTGATCCCTGAGCTTTCACCTCTCATTGTAGGGAGTCTTATTTACTATGGAGTTAGCCCTGGGAGATCAAGGTTTCCCCAAGGAATTCATGTTGAGGATTTTTATGAATGGATTAACCAAAAATATGCTAGATGAAATGAGCACCATGTCTAACAATTGGTATTTCTCAGTCCCTGTCTTTAAAAGGCCTATCTATGCTTTACTTGGGGAGATAAACTTCACAATTATTTTCCTGGCTGAGATGGCTAACCTTATAAGTAAGTGGAGTATCACTGAGGAATCAATGTCATAAGACCAGAAGTCATCCCATCAGCAACTCAACATAGATTAAAAATGAGATGCTCAGATCAGACATCTCTAGGTTCAGTTTTCACCTCCATCACTCACTCATTGTGTGAGCTTGAAAAATTTGCTCAACTTCTTTTTGCCTCAGTTTCTAAATCTGTAAAATAGAATAAACGCATGAGTGAGAGGCTTTATCATAACCAATCTAGTAGTAGGAACATAATAGATGACAACTATTCCTTTACCACACACTGCACAAGAAAGTTTATTGTGTTACTTTGTGTTTTTCCTCTCTTATCATGAATCTGAAAGAAGGTTCCTAATGAAGATGTGTCTGCTATCCTGGTTAAAGCCATGGGAATGTGTGGTTGTGAAGGGGAGCTCTTATTTCTAAAGTTTTGCCAAGATTTTGACTTGTGTGGACAAGGGAGCAGCACAGATAGAGAGCATGGAGACCTGAATTCATGTCCAGGACACTTGTCATTGTAAATGATGCTTTAAGCTAAGCTGCTTAACCATTCTGTCTTATTGTTGTTATTATTTTAATCAAATGGAAACGATAGAAATTTTCACTTACTGTCAGTCCAATATCAAGATAAGCAAATTCTGCACATTCTTACTTCAAACCTTCAAAGAACCCAGTTTTATCAGTATTTTATAGATCAGGGAACCAAGGAAAATGAAATCTGGTACTTGAAGTCTTATAGCAAGACAGAGCCACCCATAGTAAGACCATAGGCTTGGACTCAGATCAATGCAGCTCAAATGTGTCCTGGCCAGTGCCACCTTGAATTAGTGATTTGGTACCTCTCAACGATCTCATCTGTAAAATAAGGATAACAACACATACCTTTTGGGTGTATCAGCATTAAAATTAAATAATTACTCTGTGTTCAGTGTCTAGATCTGTTTCTAGCACTTAGTTGAAATGCACTAAATGGTACCCGGGAGCACACCGACCACAAATCATTGTCAAAATGGGTCATATGATAAGGGCACATTGGAAATATTTGGATCTGGACACAGTTTCAGAGAAATCCTATTGGCCTGGATGGACTTCTTGGAAAGTTCTGACATCATCTATGGCTCCCCTGGCTTAAAGCAGATCAGTTGCATGGTGGTTTCCAACAAAAGGAGAAAGCCTTCAGCCCAGTTCTCCTGCTCTCCTGTGTTAATGTCCAACTCACAACTGTTCTCATAGGTGTAAATGAAAAAAAAAAATAGCCAAGATACAAGGCCTCTAAGTTTTATCAGGGCATTGAGATTCACTAAAAAGCATACTTAGTGAGAACCTACTACATGCCAGACATCCTTCTAATTGTGAGTTCATATCAGTAAACAAGACGGATAAAAATCTCTATATTCATGAAGCTTACCACTATCCAGGAGAGGGAAAGACAATAAACACAATAAATAAGTAAATTATATAGCATGTGAGAAAATGAGCAAAGTGTTATGGGGAAAATAAAAAGAGATTAGAATAAGGAATTGGGAACATGGGGGATGGGGTAGATTGTGACAGCTTTTAAATTGGTTTTCAGAAAGTCTCACTCAACCAGCATCATAATTAATATCAACTCAGACATAATAGTCCTGAGCTGAATCTACAGATGTTTAATGCTGCTTTATGCGAAAAGTAGATTGAAATGATAATTTAAGAATAATTATTTTAATTGATGTTTGAGTATCAGAGAAGCAATGAGTTCACTGGTGAGATGGGAAGGCGTGTTTGTGCTCAGGGATTATCATCTCCATTTATTTAAATGAATTTTTCATTCAGGTCTCTTTTCTAGATGTGAGGTAACCTTTCCAGGTAATCATGAGAGTTCTCTTTACCTAGAAATATTATCTCCTGGTGATTAAACAGGGTTGAAAGTAGCTGTGAAAAACCTCAAAATCATTAGGAAAAGATCAGAAAAGGAGAGAGCTCATCCAGGTAGCCAAAATAGCACCATTGTGCTGACTATGACATGTCCAGATTCAGGTGCCAGAAGCTCATGAAAAATTTCCTGTCACTTGGTAGTTAATAGAAACATCTCTCTTTACAATGAAAAGAATGACACTACATATAATATATGTAATTAATTCATGTAATTAATTCATGCCAATCACTACAAGTGGTGTTGTGGGAGAATACATAATTATCTAGAAAGATGATCAAAACATATTATAACATGAGAAAACTGTGTGTGTGATATGACACTATTTTTTAATATTATTGTTTATATATAAATGCAGATCATCCAAAACATTAACAAAGGTTATTTCTGGGTGGTAGACTTATAAGTGATTCTTGTTTTCTTCTTTTTATAAAATAAGGATGTTAGCTTCGTAAAAAAAAAAAAAGAAAAAGAAAAAGAAAAAGAAAGAAAAGAAAATATAAGCAATAAAAGTTAAATTGAAACATAAAAACAAATAAATATAATTATCCATAAATCATAGCATTGTTCTCACCTAAAGACTTGAAATCTCTTTGACTATTGGGCTACACCCTCATTATATATTGCATGTGTACTATTTTAGTAGAAGGTCACATCAGTAAAATGCTTGTAAATATATGGGAAATGGCTCTCTAGCTCACTCCTCATCCAGAAAAAAAAAAGTCTGGATTTTTAGTGTTTGCCAAATTTTATTGTGTAAATACTCTCTCTAAGATCAATTTTAAGTTACCAATGTCATGTCACTGAACATGATATCTCATCTAATGGAAAATCCAGAATTTCGAATTTCCATATTATTAAATGAATAAAGAAATCTTACTAGAACAGTTAATTGTGATCTATAACAGTAAATGCCATTTTAGCAAAAGGCCTCGAATTATGTTACTGATGAGGATTTGGGAAGAAATGCTTATGATGGACTCTTGTGAGCCTTTACAAGGTACTGTGGTACACCACTGGGTCATGTTCACTTCAGTCTGAACACAGATTTAGGCATGGAGCAAAAATGGTCTAAAACATTGTTGACTCACTGACACGTCTCTATTCTCTGGGAAATGAAAAGGTGGATACAACTACTTGTCTTCTGTGGTTAGGTCTCTGGAGAGCCACAGCATCTTTTGCTAGCAGAAATTTGCTGCTCTATTTCTTAACTAACCATTCTCGTGTTTAATTTCTTCATTTAATAGTATAGAGATTCAGATGATAGAATTTCAATATATGAAGTTTCTTATCCAGTTCTTTCGAAAATTTTCAGAGATTCTGTGGGAAGGAGAGAACTAGCTTACTTCAACACAATCTTTGCTCCATCAGGGTGGGAACAGTGTTTTAGCTTGTGAGGAAGGCATAGGGTTCACCCTAAAGCCAGATCACTACATAAAAATCACAGGGCATTGGCATTTGTGCTGAGAAACCATTTGATGTAGATGGGAGTAGGTCATGGCAAGGAATCCACACCGTGAAATAATGACCAGCACTTACTGAGCCTAAGTATGTACTACTTATGACCTGGCAGGAACAATTTTGGTTAGATCTCTGTGACGACCTTATGAAGCAGGCATTGTTATTAACCTAACATTATGACAGTGAATCTGCCTGGATTTATACATACAGTAGGGGGTAGAATGCTAATTCAAACCCAAATCAGCCTTATCTCAATCTACCTAAGTAGTGTCCCCAAAACATGACACTACACGGCTTCCCCAGTGTGAGGGTCAGTTCCTGAAAAGGCCCTGTGAGAATATGCCCTGTCCGAGTCACTGCTTTGTGTTTGCAAAACCCAGGTTATTTTCCTCCTGGTTACAGAGCTAAACTTTACTTTCTAGACCCCTTGAAGTGTGTTGGAGCCATGTGTCTGAGTCTAGAGGACAAGGAACGAGGTTGGAAGTAATGTGGGCCATTCCTGCCCTCCCAAACTGCCATGCTCAGTGCTTCTTTCTCTTTTCTCCTTCCACGGTGAGTTTGGAAGACACATTCTGAATATGGAGTTACCACAAAATGAAGGAAACCCATTTCTGAATGATGGTAGGTAGGCCACAGAGACTTGGGTACATTCGTGACTGTAACAGGGCACAGTCTAACCTACCTTATTTACCTACTCCACAAAAATGCTTTGGTTAAAAGGAGACAATGTGGCCAGAGCTTTGCTCTGCTCAGATGCCCCTTTCAAAGTCATCCTCCAGACGTCCATAACATAATCTGTGCATCTCTCTTATTATTCTTACTGCGTTGAAGAATGCATCTTGCACTTCATCTGTTTTGCTGTATACTCCTTAAAGGCAGGCTGGCCACTGAGGCGAGTACAGGCTGACCCCTGGTTGACATATTGATTGGATTTCACACATGAGCTTGTAAATGTCTGAAACGAAGGACTGTCAAGAACCAGAATAGCATTTTGAAATTGTTGCAGTATTTCTTCAAAATTGCATTTTTTGTCTTCCTTCATCTAAGCTCCAAGCTCTTGTGGTCCCTCCATCACTAATTCCAGGAAAGAAACATTTTTAATTGAGAATTTTAATTTGTGCTTCACCTCTCCTGGGAAAAACTGCATTTTTAAGCTGACTGAGGAGGGAGAGACTTTGAGGACTGGGATGAAGGTCCAGATGGCAGGAGTTGGTCAAAATCCTTAGGAGCCTGAGATCCATTTTTGCTCCTGCAAATCCATCCCTTGTCCAGCTGAAGTTTTTCTTGTATTCTACCATGGACCATGACAGCACCCTGCACTTCTCCTATATGGCACTTATATTTTATGCTCCTGAATTTCCGTGATGGTATCATGCCTGTTTATCTCCTTACCAGACTAAGAACAGGGACTGCATGCTTTGCTCACACCATAGGCCCCTGTTCAGCAGAGGCCTGCTACGTTGCGGGTGCTGGATGTGTAAGATGGCCCTGTGCCCACACTCAGACTGTGGGCTCAGAAATGTGCTGCTGTGCAGTGAAGAGGAGAACGGAACTCACATGTGAGCACTATGCCAGACACTTACAGGCTGTATCATTGAAACTTAAATGAGAACCTTAGAGCTACTCTGCAAGGTACTTGGTGCCACCCTAATTTTACATAGAAAACAGTTTACTGCTAGTAAGTGACAAAACTTGGCCGGGATCTGGCAGACACCTGGGCTTCTGCTCTTTCCATCAAACCTCTCTCCTTCTACTTCTGGTCTCTTCTAGACTTTCCCCCACATTCTCAGCCAGTCAGCTGGGGTCAGGATAGAGTAAGGCGTCAGAATGTAGCCCTGTCTGAGTTGTTGGCCCTGGAGCCTTGCAGAGAGGCCCCTGGTCCTCATTTTAGGCTCCCTGGGTGGCTGTTGACCTGATACTGGAAAGATTTGTACATTCTCACCAGCATCTTTTCAGTTCTGTTTGCTGAAAGCAGGCACTGAGGGAGAGAGAAGTAAGGTGAAAACACAGAAAGTCTTTTGAGTCTGTCAAGAGAATGGGATAACCTGAGGTGGATGAGAAATTAAAAACACCATAAAGCTTTTTGAAGAAAGAATCATGCCACTTTTACCTATTTTTGCTTTTCTTTGGGCAACCCTCCCTCTGTCTCTCTCTTTATTTTTTGTATATATTATTGATCTTTTGCTGTTTGTGTTATGAGACACTCACCTCACTCATATTAACCCACTGATTGGTCCTAGGTCCTGTACACAGGGCACTTTTGGTGACATTGGGTCATTAGAATGCCAGAGACTATCTTACCACAGACCACGATGCTTCTCCTCCCCTGATGTGTGAATAGCTTCCTTGCAAACTCTAGGCATGTCTTATTTCTCAGCTGGTTAAAAACAATCTCTTTGTGTAGAGGATCAGCATTGAGCTGATCTACTTTTAGTACCTTCTCCTAGCTATCGGAATACATAGTGAATGCTCTAAAAATCTCCAGGGTATATTAAAAATCTACATTTTGTACATTTACAATATATACACAAAACAATCTTGGAGTCGTGTAAATAAAAAGATTTTTTATATCCCTCTTCTCAAAATATACCTAGACACAAGGGAATCCGACCCTCTTTGAAGACAAACTTTCCCTTTAAAAATGTTTCATAACACAACTTTTATATATCTGGCCTGGTTTCCAGGGGATTTTGGTAGAATGACATTTTATCTTCTGTTCTTTGCTCTGATTTTTTGGGTTTCAGGGTTCCTTATGCTTCTTATGCTGAAATAAATAAGGATCTGCCAGCATATCTGAGCTCAACTTAAGAAAGAGTCTCATTTCCTCTTGTATCATTCAGAAGAAACAAAAGAAAACCTCTGTGAGTTAATACAATACAAATGCCATGGACTCACTCACATTCTCTCAGGGGAATCTGAAAAACAAACTTGGCCCCCTTCCCAGCTCATTTAAAAGTGAGAAGTCAATGGAATGAAGCAGTTTGTGCCAAGCAATAATAGTGATAAATAATGCATGGGCATTTGTTATTTCCATAGTTCCTCCCCTTCCATTCGATCAAGGTCCTGAGCAATATTTCTCCTCCTCATGCTCATTCTCTGCCAGCTGAAGGGCTCAGTGAGAAATGACTAGCAGATCTCACCCAGCCTCATCTGGAGCAGACCTGGACGTCACCTGAGCTCTGCAGGCCGTTTAGAATGATGCACCCTGCTGGGGTCAGCCCTAGGCCTCCATTTTACAGTGGAAGCTTCGCCTAACCGGCTTCTCACTGCAGGCCAATGCTTCAGGGAATGGGCCTGACAGGAGAATTGATGGAATTTTCTCAAAATGGCAAGATCTAACCATTGGGAAAGGGAAAGAAGGTAATGTTTTATGCTTGTACAGAAGAAAGGGCAGTCAGAGTATGAATTGTCACCCAGTTTGTGACTCACAGGTCTACTCTCATTGGGCCTTTTTAGAAGAGCAAATGCCATATTCTTTCCTTAAAGCACTGAAAATACTGGTTGATGTGGACCATCTAGTCTAGACTTTCCCAGCCAGAGGTCCAAGGAACTAGTCCTTCCACATGCTAGAAGAAGAGACAAAGTAAACCATGGGTAGATATGCTTAGAATATTTGGGTTTTATTAGGATAGGATGTCCAATGGTCAAAAATAGTAATTTTTTATTGTGACTCTTCAGAAAGGGGAATACCACAAATGGTGGCTCTCAGCTCTCATCAAGCATAGAATCGTCCCACTTACTCTTTAATGAGTCACTAACTAGCTCTGTGACTTTGGGCAAGTCATTTAATTGTATTATTTCTTCTCAAAGTGAAGAAATTAAAATGATTAAAGGGGTTAATAAATATAAAGAACTAAGAATAATGTTTGGCTCATAGTTAAACTATAAACAAATGATTATTGCTGTTATTTTGCTAAGTGTTGCAGAATCCAGGATTGCCATAGATTATGAGCTTAGGAGTTTATGACATTTGTTTAAAGTGTAGGGGAAAGAATGTGGACTTTAAAGTCAATCAGTTATGGTTTCAAATACCAGCTGTCACTGTGTAGCTGTGGGCTTTTAAGCAAGTTCATTTCTATACCTGTTTCTCTTCGTAAAATGAGGATGTTTTAGTACCTCATAGAAATATTTTGGAAATTGAAGGAGATGGAGTTATGTATGTAAAGTTTCAGCACTGTGCCTGCTTGCACATTGTAAGCACTTTCATCATCATCATCATCATCATCATCATCATCATGTTTATCACCACCATCACCATTTCAATTAATATTTACAACAACCCTGAAAGTTGAAAACTATTAAAGGCAGAAAATTAAGGCTCAGAGGGGTTAAGTAATCTGTCCAACTACATGAACTAGTAAGAGACACAAACACAGATTTGAACCCAATTCTGTCTAATTTGACAATTTCCATATGGCTGAGACATTAAGTATTGAAAAAAAATCCACGTGCTTCCTGTTTTCCCCAACCTCCTTTGCCATTGAGATTGGTCAAATGAATGAATCCTGCAAATGGGAAGCAATGAGTCATTTCTGTACCAAAACACTTATGTTTTGATGAGAGTCTCTCATCCCTCTCTTCCCTGATATGGCACACTTAGAAGACATATGGCACAGACTGATGGAGGCAGAATCCCTGAGTCACCAAGTGGAGCAGTATCCTCGCCAGCCTTTATTGTGTTAAACCACCTGGATTTTGTGGGTTTGTTGTGGCATCTAGCAATGATTTTCACAATACACCATATCCTACCATTGTGCTTAACATAATGTTCCTGTTCTCAAAGAACTTACCAACTAGTATGGAATATACGAGGTGCACGCATGAAAATACAGCTGTAATACTGAAGATTAGGTCAGAAACTATATCATTCAGGCTTCAATCAGGAAAATAGAAATCACTTTATTTCTATTAAACAGAAGATATTTAATATGGGAATTGATTACAAGGTTTAACAGACGGGAAAATAAAGTGATTTATAGGATTTCCAGGAAACTAGAATTATCTCTGGGTCCTTAGAGCAAAAATTACCTGAATGCCAGTGAGCTATGCCTCTAAAGCTCCTGCAGTTGGAGTCTAGCTGCCCAAGCATGACCCAGAAGCCTATACCCCCAGGCCACTGCTGCTTATGCTACAATTGCCAGTGCTGGAACCACTGCTGCCATTGTCACCACCATCAACACAGTTCTTGCCACCAGTGTGGTTCTTGATACTGCTTCCAGAAACACTGCCCAAAACACCTTCCAATATCTTACCTGTGGTCCTCATTGGAAGAACTTAAGCAAATCACAAAAGAGTCAGGGATGTGTTGTTTACTGTTCATAGAAGTGCAGCATAGAGGGTGAGAAACAGAGCTCAGGGTAAATGGTTAGCATGAACTCAAATTAAGCCGTAAGGACTTTTGCCAAAGGAGCTTAGAGAAGCAATTAGGAAAGACTCTACAATCAAGGAGAGATGTATTAGTTTTCTGTTGCTGCTGTAACAAATAGCCATAAACGTAATGACTTAAAACAACAAGTGTATTCTCTTATAGTTCCACAAATCAGGAGTCACAAATGGGACAGCACATCATCTTCCTTCTGGAGCCTCTAGGGAAGAATCTGTTTCCTTGTCTTTTCTAGGTTCTAAAGTCCATCCACAATCATTTGGGCTTGTGACCTCACATCACTTTGATTTCTGTGCTGTCATCACATCTTCTTCTGACTTTGACCTTCTTGCTTTGCTCTTATAAGGAAAATTGTGGTTTCATTGGGTCCACCCAGATAACCCAGAAAATATCCCCACCTTAGAATCCTTAACCTTAATCACATCTGCAAAGTCCTTTTTACCAAGAAGGTAACATATTCATAGGTTTTAGGAATTAGGAAGTGGAAATATACAGGGGGATATTATTCTACATACCACAAGAGATTTGGACCAGACTCTCAAAGGCTACATAGGACTGAGATGAGTAGAGGAGAGTATGGAAAGCAATGAGTTCCAGGCCAGGAAACTGGCAAGTGCAAAGGTGCAGGGGCAGAGAAGCACACGGTGTGGTGGAGGACTATGCATAAACAGTTATGACAGGCCAGAAGGCTCATCTCAGGCCATTGTGAAACATACCTAGAAAAGAAGTTGTGCACCAGATGCTGGGAAGCATGATTTTGTGGTTTATGTTGCAGTTAATAGGAAAACATGAAAGGTTATTGAGCACGGGAATAATATGACAAAAGCTCTTGTCTAACAATATAAATAATGACAATAGCTAAGATTTATAAGATGTTCAACTGTCAGGTCCTGAGTTACTTTACATTCTACAGTTCATTAATCTACATGACAATCCTGTGAGGTAGGAACCATTAAGATCTCTTTTCAGCAGATGAAAAAGTAAGAACAAGAGAGGTTTAAAATTTTTCCCAAGGCCATTTGTTTGGTAAGTCAGAAAATGCAGTTTAAGCCAACTAACCTGAATTTGGAGTCTGAGTTGTTAACTCTTATCTTAGCCTATTTGGGCTTCTACAGCAAACTGCCATAGACTTGGTGGCTAAACAACAGAAGTTTGTTTTCTCACTGTTCTGGAGACTGTAGTCCAAGGTCAAGATTTTGGCTGATTTGTTTCTGGGTGAGACTGTGCTTGCTGGCTTACAGATGTGTCTTCTCACTGTGTCCTCATTTGCAGAGGGGTGGTGGATGAAGTGGGGGAGTGAGAAAGAAAGAGAGAGAGAGAGAGAGGGAGAGGGTGAGGGGGCGGAAGAGAGAGAGAGACAGGGAGGGAAGGAGGGGGAAAGAGGGAGAAAGGGAAAGAGAGGGAGGAAAAGAGAGAGCTCTCTGGTGTCTCCTCATAGGGGTACAAATCACATCATGAGGGTCCCATCCTCATGACCTCACATCTAAACCTAATTGTCTCCCAAAGGCCGATCTCCAAATACCATCACATTAGACAACAGAGCTTCAACATATGGATTTGCAATGTGATACCATTCAGTCCATAGCCACCTCTAAGTGAGTGCACAATCGATAGAAGACCTAGATTAGCCAGAAATAGACATCTCAAATGCTTTCGTATTTTAGAATTCTCATAGAAAAACATGATAATTTTGAATTTTCATGAACAGAAAAAGAAGGGGAATGAAAACAATAATGAAGTTTCACTTCACCCCCATCAGATGGATGTACATTTAAAACTCTGATAACACCAAATGTGGACACGGATATGGTATATGGGACTCATACCCTAGTGACAGAGAGTGATTAGTACATATTGGAGAGCAAATTGGCAATACCTTGTAAAGGTAAAGATGCTCACAACCTAGAAGTTCCACTTCTTAATATATTAACAGAGATCCTGGTGACAATATGTACGTAGAAAGACAATATGTTGATCGTGAACATATTTTACTGTTTGTGACAGCAGAATAGTGAAAATAAGGAAGCCTTCTACATTAGCAGAGAGATACAAAAATAATTGTCTATTCTAACATTAGAATAGCACTTAACAGTTCAAATGAATAAACTTGAGCTCATTTACCAACATGGATAAATCTCAAAAATATAACATTGAAATAAAAATGTTAAAGAAGGCATGTAATAATAGCTAAAATGCATGTAAATTTTTAAAATACAAAAATTTAGTATGAATATTCTATGGACACGTATACACATAGTGCAATTACAAAATCATCCTTGGGAGGAATGCACATGAAGTGCAGGAGCATGGAGAAGGTGGAGAGAAAAGAGAGTAGGGCTTTAGCTTTACCGTAGTATCTTAATTCTTGGGGAGAAAAGAGAGACATCTGAAGGATATTTGTAATACGTTAACATCTGCAAATCTGGGTGAAGGAGACACTCATGTTTTAATACTTTCTGAACTGGCGTGTTTTCATGCTGTAAAACATTCAAATTCTTTTATCATTTAAAATAATTAGGAAAGAAATTAAGGAGACCTAATAATAATACTCAGCTCCCTCAGGCTGATCTGAGGATTAAATGAAATACATCTAAAACCATCTTGCACAGTGTCTGTTTCTAGAAGCTTGACTAGGGCCTCAGAGAAGGAAGTCTACCTTTCGAGACATCCTGTCCCACCTTGACAATTATGTGGAGATTTACAGTTCACAAAAGGCTTTTCTATCCATTACTTCATTCATCATTATAACAGGCTAGTGGACACAGCAGACATCCTCTTCCCATTTTGAGACACTGGAGTCTAAGAAATGAATGTAGGTGATTCAGACAGGGCTGAAGGAGAAGCCAGGTCTCCTAGTATCCTGCCCTTGGCCTTTCCCACTGTCTCTCTAAGATGGGGCAGTAGTGGCTTGGCAAGAACCAGAAAAAGCTCTTCTCCCTGCAGTGGGGTAGTATAAACTTAACCTGCAGGCTGCAAGGGAGAAAGATGAATTGGTGGGAACAGGGCTAATACCCTTGTGGCTAGCAAATTCCCTAAGCTTTCTGCCTGAATGCTCCTGTTTATAAAATGAAGATAAAATGCCAGTTTTTCCCTTCCCTACAGCCTTGTTCCCTGTAAATGCTTTAGAAATCTATGTGGATCAAATGAAATCACATGTGCAGTCACGCTTTGGAAATAATGATGTGATAATGAATGTAAAATACTATTGTTATTGCATAAATGGGCTGTTGAACTGAATGTTTTGATATTTCAGCATTTTCATGTGGTTCAGTTCCTTCTTAAAATTCTAAGAAATGAGAAGGAATGGGGGGAAACCCTAGGCCTTTGAAAAGCCCAAGAGAGAATTTCTAATTGCAGAGAGCAAATTCAACTGAACCTAAAAAACACAAAGCTCTGTTTAAGTGTGTGTGACACGTGGGTACCACAATGTCTTTTTCAATAAGCAACTTTAATATATTCACATTGTTTTCCATGCTGTAAAAGTCATTTCTAATTTTCAATATCTGATATGATTCATTAATCTAGAAAATTAGATTTCTGGGGGAACATGGTCTGTGTGTCCAAAAATTAAAATTCAGCTCTCTGTGCTCTTTTGTTTTCCTTCAAAAAAACTTTTAGGTTGGCAAATGCAGAACAAATTAATTTAACAGAAATAATTACCCCCATATCTATAAAAAGACATATTTGACCGAATTGTCTTAGAGCTATTGGAAGTGCACAGCAGCAAGGACAGGAGGGCTGATAAAAATGCAAGAGTGCGAGTTAACAGTGAGGTCTAGCAGGGGCAGCTGCACGATGGAGATGGCACTCCAGGCACATGTGCAACCTGTCTGTCAAGGGACTTGAGAGCCAACTTCTAGGATGAGTAACTTCTATTAGCGCCACGGGCCTTTGCACGTAACTCTCTAAAGCACTACTTTAGTGAAGAATTAAGAGGAGAGAGTTTTACAGCCTCTTAGCAATCTGAGGCAGTTGGCTGTGTCTGGAACCACTAATGCCTAGGGTGTGAGAGCCTGGATGCTGGTCAACTTGCATGGTCTAAACTTTCTCACCTGCACAAAGGAGATAATACCTCCCTTCCGAGTACAGCAATGAAATTTCAATAGATGACATGTAAGAGCTTTGAAATACCTTACCATGTATATCACTGTATGGTAGTAATTTCCTTGAGAGAGATTTGGAGACAGAAAGAGACTCATTTTCATCACAGGTTGGACACTATTCTTTCTGCTAAAGTTCTTATCTTTCTGAGTCTACTCAAAGTGCCTAATAAAGGTTTTTGGAAATGATCCTCTGGGAACAAGACAAGAGGTTGGGCAGAGAAGTAAATTATTTCTCACTGATGACAATAATGGAAAGCAAAGCTCAAGAGAAATTCGTAATAATAATTCCTGTTTTTATATCAAGTGTACCACATGTCTTTAGAACTGCTTTAATTTAATATCAGAGAAATTAGATATGCTTATAATCAAACTCTATTATTTGTACAATCTCAGCATCCATGCTTTTTCATGATTTTATTTTTTACTTTCATTTCTATTCTTTTAGGGGTTGAATCAACTTGATTAGGCATTTTTATTGTTCAGTATAAGTTTTGCCTTTCTTTTCAGTCTACTTCCTGACATACCACATCTTCATTCGTTTGCATTTTAATAAATTTATACTTGATTATATTCATATAAGCTCCCTGCTTTAAAACATGGATACTCAAAGGACTCTAAAATCTTATGACATTTCTATCTCCTCGCCCTTTAGGAGTTAGCTGTGTAACAGACCATCCCCAAATTTAATGATTTAAAATAATAGCCATTTCATTAGCTCAAGCTTTGACATTTTGGGCTGGGCCCACCTGGGAGTTCTGATGATCTCAGCTGGGCTCACTTATGCATGTTCCATCGGCTAGTGGTTGATGGTCTTATTCATGTTTGGCAGTTAGTTGGTGGGTAGTTGGCTGGCTGTTAGGATAACTGAGCCAAAATCTCATTCAGTAACCAGTAGGCTAGCTACAGCTTGTTCACACTGTGATGGTCTCAGGGTTCCCACAGGCAGCAAGAGAAAGCAAGCCCAAGTGTGCAAGTGTTCTCTCAAGCTTCTTCTGCTGACCAAATCAAGCCACATGACCAAGCCCAAAGCCAGTATAGGAGGAGACACCCTAAGGGAGATGTGAATAAATTGGGGGCCATTACTGCAATCATCTACCCCAAGCAGCAAGGTCAATTATTATTCTAACATTTTTAAATTGTTCTCTTCTCCTGAGGAACCCCTTTTCTGTACCTTCTTGGGGAGATCTCAGAGGCAAGGCCTTACACAGCCTTCCATTCTGCCTCAACCTTAATACAGAAGGCCTTTTACTCTCATCATTTTGGCCTAAACCCAGAGATCTAGCCTTGAGATTGGGCCGAATGTGGTAGGTCTTCCTACATGACCGTAAACTGAACACTGACCCATGAGTCACAGAAACATACTAGCTTGGACATTTCAAACTCAAATCAGGGTACTACGATGAGATGCAGATCTTCACTGACAAAAGGAAACTCATCACATAAATAAATGGCTCATTTTTTATTCTACAAAAATATTATAGGTTGTAAGTTCACTTTGTTTTATGATGGATTAAACCACTTATGTCTTGAGCCATGTTTTGCTTATTTCTATGACATTTCTATGAGATTGCTGGGTCAAATGGTGTGTTTATTTAAATAGATATTCCCAGATTGCTTTCTCCGTAAGACACAACATTTCAGATTTCTACTAGCAACGTAGGAATGTATATTTAAATTCAACATCAAGAATGGATAATAGAGGTTTTTATAATTTTTGTCAGTTTGATAGGTATGTAATATTTCATTGTTACTTTAATTTGTATTTCCCTGACCACTAGTGAGTTGGAGTTTTAAAAAATGCATGCTGGCCATTGGAATTTCTTTTCCTTTGAATTGTTTATTCATGTTTTGGCCTATGTTTCTGTTCAATTGTTTTTCTTTCAATTCCTAAGACCCCTTTGCATATAATTAAAGGTGCTAATTTTTTGTTGGCTGTACTGAAATTTTCCCCAAAATATAAAGTTTGTTTATTAATTTATTTTTTGCTATGCTGAGAGATTTTTAAAAAAATTTTTATAAGCAAGTATCCTAATTTTAAAAAATAGTTTCTGGTCTCCCTGTCTTGGTTAATAAAATTTCCCCTAGCTTTAGATATATATGTAATCTCCTTGATTTTTACTAAGATTTTTTTTTACATTTTTCTGTAACTTACATTTAAGTCTTTCATCCATCTGGAATTTATTTTTGTAGGTGATATAATATAAAGGTCAAATGTTATTTTCTTCATCATAGATAAGCAGTTATACTATCATCATTTGTTTAATAAATAATTCATCTTTTCTCCAGTGAATTGAAATAGCATCTTTAACATTTATTAAATTTTAATATATGCTGGGACTTTTCCTAGATACTTTATTTTATTTTATCTGTCTGATTTTTTTTTTTTTTTTGCTTTTATTCTTATTTGTAGCAGCCCTTGCTGGATTCCATACATATTCACATTTATTACCTCTCAAGTCTGAATTTAAATTCAGCAGATTGAGTCCAAGTAGAAGCACCCTTAAAAAAAATAAACAAGATTTGGTACATTGGGCAACATGGTTTGCTTCTCCACGCCTCGATCTTCTCTTAGATAAAATTAGAGCATTAATATCTGTCAGGCTTACAGAGCTGTCACAAGAATCAAATAGAAGAGTTTGTACGATGCTAGAGACTCTATATGGTCACTATTATTGTACAGAGAGATTGAATATATCAACATATACATATGGCCAGACCATATATGACAATAACATTATAATCTACAATCTTTGCAGCAACCAGCCCAGGATGCCAAACCACAACCTACCTATGCAGTAACTGGCCCAAAACAACCAAAACTTGGTCAATAATAGACAGCTTCCCTAACCTTTGCCACATCTCTCCCCCAATTCTAATTCAGAACTAACCAGAAAAAGCCAAATATAATCTTAAAATCATCACACAGGATTCCTTCCTTCTAGTTAGCCTACATCAAACATCCCTTGCCAGCAGCTTCCAACAAGAGCATTCCAAAATCCTTCTCTCTCTTTTTCCCACTACAAAGCTTTTCAACGTCCTTGCTTGCCTGTCTGCCTTTTAGTCTCTGCCAAATCGAAGTCCAGTGACCGACTCCTTTGCTAGAACACATCTACATTAACAGCCTCTGTTCTCATCTAGGTGGTCTTTGTATACATTTATAAAAAAAAAAATACATAGTGTATATTGAATTCACTCCTGTAAAACTTGACATATCTATATTTTTTCTTTTAGAAAAATCCATTTACTTGTTGGCTTAAGGTTGAAACTTATTAGGTGTCTCTTATATAACAATACTGTGATGGCTCCTCCAAGGTTTCAAATTCCTATAGAACCATAAATTATGCAGAACTATGTGAAACATATGGGATTACTTGGAAGATGTGACACAGAATATAAAAGAGGAAAGGAAAAGAAGTCAGCAATTCAAGAAAGGCTAAAATGGTATATGTAAGAGGTGAAATTAGTGATATAGGAAATTAATGTGCTAATTCCAGAAAGTAAATATCTCCTGTGCTTAGCTAGGAAGGTTTCAAGCAAAAAAAATTAGATTTGAACTGGGACTTGAATCAAAGTTATACATTTCGGGAGGGGGAAGGAAGTAAAAATAATCCAGACAGGGAACATCTATTAGTAATACCCAGGACAAGAATGTGAAAAACCTGTAAGAGCAGGTAATGATTACAAGAGCAACCTGTTGGGAGCAGATATTTCCATTTGAATGTGATTGTAGTGTATGCTAATAAATGGTATGGAAAGCCTCCCACCTTTGTGTTTTTGCAGGCTGATATTGGGCAATGTTTTATTTCACATAAATGTCTATCTAACATTAACAACAAAAAAATAAACTTCTGGGATACCAGTTCTGGGAAAATTAATACTTTAATGCTATTAAGTCTTATCTGAGAATAGGCAGTGCTTCATTTGTTTATATATTTTTCATGTCTTTTGTGGCCTTTTATTGTTTTCTTCACATAGGACCTATGTCTTTCTAGTTAAATTTATGCCTACTAACTTTATAGTTTCCGTTCAGTGCAGATTTTTTCACTATCTCCATTTCTTGGTGCTTGTTTCTAGAACAGACAAAAGCTATGTGGTATAGTCTATAGGTTGTATAGCATAATGAGTAAGGTCATGGTTTCTGAAATAAGACTGTCTAGTTCAAATCCCAGATGTACTATTGCCACCTATGTAGCATTGGACATGGTATTTAACCTTTTTTGTGCCTCGGTTTTCTCACCAGTAAAATGGAGATTATAGTGCCCACTTATTAACACAGAGGCAAGGTGTCCACCCAAAATTTGTATTTTATATATTTTAAATGATTATTGAGATTAGCTTATAGTTTTCTTTTTTATATTATACCTGAAAGGTTGGGTACGAATAAATGTCAGTTTAATAAGATGAAGTGGAAAAGTTTCCACATTTTTATAAAAAATACCTTGAATAACTTTTAGAACAATTTCTTTAAGTTAGAGAGCACTCATTTTTGAACTCATCTGGTCTTGATACATATTCAACAGTAGATTGCTGCATAACTTACCAATCTCAGTGGCAACTGATCTATACAAATTTTCTATTTATTTGGTCATTGTTAAAAATTTAGTTAATCTCCTGGAATTTTTAGTTCAAAATCATGAGTTCATTATTTTATTCTGTGTTGTACCTGAAGCTATTTAAATCCTTTGTTTTTGTTGTTGCCTAGTAGCTCTGTATTGCTAGACACCTATTCTATTTGATCTTCCTCTCTCTGTCTCCTAAGTTCCCATATATGACTTATTGTTTTTGTTGTTAGCTTATTAGATCTAAAGTCATGGTAGCATTCTTAAAAGGGATTGAAAAAAAAATATTTTGTGTCCTGTTGGCTGCTTTGTCCTCCCATCTTTTTGAATTCTTTCAGCCTCAGGAGTAGAGATGCCTCGTCCAATTGCTCTACTTCTTTCAGCTCCTTGAAGACCAAAGACACCAGAGAGCCTTATGTGTTACCCCCAGGTTCATATGTTCTTGGGCCAGAGTTTTCCAGTATCCACAGGATTTTAATTATCTGAAGATTTCTGAAGCTGTTGGGCAAACTCTCACCTAGGTTCACCTTGCTGAGAACAGAACCCAAAACCCAGAACCTCACCACAGTTTGGGTCACAGGAGACTCATAGATCAGAAATGAGAGTGGAGAGATAGTTAGATGTATTATTTTTGTATTTCCACAATAATGCACTAATATAAGAGATAAAATGAAAGTAATTTCTTATTATTACTTAATCAAAATCAATTGACAAAAACCAGGCAGTTCCCAATTTATGTTGCTTTTGACTTAGCAACCCTTCTTATTTGACATTCCCTATTGAAAATGCAGAGTAGGGGTGAGAAAAGCATTAGTGGAATAGCAACTTCAGTTGAATCACACACAGTGTATGCATTTTATTCTAATAATCTTCCACAGCAGGTACTAGTATACCTATTTTATTGAAACTAAGTTAAGTGTGTTGCCTAAGTGCAAGTGGTAGGTAAATCTATAGACGATATCCAGATGGACAGAACTCTGAGGTCTGTGCTCTTTTCATTTCATCACTTCCTTCTTCACTTGAATGTTGTTTTTATTTAGAAATAAAGCCAGGCAAGAGTGCACACATGGTCCAAGTTCTTGGCCATACTGACTATCTTTAAAATGTAGCCCATAGTAACACAGGGCATCTTAAAGCAACGGCACAGTTAAGCAAAATGACAATTTACCAGGTTGAAATTGAGTCTTTTTCTTAAACAAAAGCAGGCTTTATGGGTCTGATGTCCAACTTGATGATGTACTTTTACAAAGCAAGGTTTATGTTCCCTTCTGTGTTTGATAACTTCTTCCTAGGTTGGTCTTTTTGATACATTGCCACAATAACTCATGACCTTTGACAAGCAGCCTCAGATTTGTTAATAATATCACATAAGAACATTCAGCAAATTTTATATGGAAGCTCCACATTGGTCTGTTTCATATATAGAGAGATATCACATGAAATATTTTAATAAGGCGCTCCATAATTTTTTTTTAAAGCTTTCAAACCGTTATGTGAATTATCGCATGGAGAATTCATGCAGTTTTTGCATCTTTCTGATTTCTTGATATTGGATATGGGAGAGGTCCAGCTGATACCTTGACACTAAGATAGAGATGATATCAAGTCACATCTTCTTTGCTGGCTCCTGGATACCTCCTTAGACTCTTTGGAGCTCTATGAGTGCAAAACTTCAAGACCCAAGAAAAAGATGAAGGCAAAAGAACTGAACCTATTTAACAGATAAGAAAATTGGGAACTGAAATAATAGAAAGGAAAAATTATTAATGTAAACTGATTTAATTTCAGGCTATTGTACTTAAGCAAGCTGCTCCATGAGGTTAGCCTCATTCTGATTCAAATTCCTTCTTTAGTTTAATTGTCTACTGTACTCAAGACATATGCCTGGCCTTGTAGGGCACATGAAATCAGACAGTTTTGCCTTCAAGGAGCCAGGAGATATGGGGGTGGGGGGGAAATGTGGGATATGAGAATGCAGAGGAGAAAGACAAATTTCAAAGTTCTTCATGGGGAGAAGCACAT
This sequence comes from Cynopterus sphinx, assembly GCA_030015415.1. Lineage (NCBI taxonomy): Eukaryota > Metazoa > Chordata > Mammalia > Chiroptera > Pteropodidae > Cynopterus > Cynopterus sphinx. Next base: position 11,855,231 of record CM057382.1, on the reverse strand, counting down.
TTCCCCAAAGAAAACATAAATAAAAATATGGGTGAGCATATGTGATTTGTAATGTGAATAGATGGTGAGTATGAAGAAATGAGTAATAAAACAAGAAAGGTAGATTGCAATCAGATCATGAAGGGTCCTGAATGCCATGGTCCAATATGCAGAAGGGAAGAAGACAAGGTCAAAAGGTCTGCTCAAATTTGACCAAGCCCTTTTACCACTTTCTGGCATGAAAATGTCCTATTGATTCCATTGGTTCTGGAAAATGCCTCTTTGCTTTCTATGCACCCTTTCATCATGGTCCCACTTTCCAATATAAGTAATTCTAATAAAGCAGGCAACAATATTTAGGGCTGTAATCATTAGACCTCCTTGCTAATACCAAAACTTCAAACTGGAGCTTGGCTCTTGGTCCTGTGTCTCATTACTATCTCATCCCAGCCAGTCTGGGGCTGGACATCTGGTCTATCACACCCTCCTACCTCTGACCCTGCACACTGAGAATGACTTAAGGTATGCCTCCAGCCCTCCACTCTACCTGCATCTCAAAATTCAATTGCAGAAACTGAAGCTAGAAAATGTCCTGTGAGGGAAGATATACTGGACTTTTAATTTCAATCCTTTTCTAGCTGCAGTGTATCATAAAGGCGTAAATGTTTAAAATACTTTAAAAGATTAAAAAAAAACTGCTTTCTGTATGTTGCAGGGAGGGAAAGAACAGAATATAGACAAATGGGAAGATTTCTTTACTGTTTGTCTTTTTTTTTTCTTTTTTTTGGTTATATCTCTCCTTAGGGCTGGGCCATTCAAAGATTTTGTCTGTTCTACACATCCCTGTGGGTAGCCAGTCTGCAGAAATACCCACAATTGCTCCCCATAGGTAGCTAGAGTTAGAAAAGTACTCTTTTTATGTGGCGACATCCAGACATACTAAAGTTACATTTTCATTTCCTAGCTAGATGACTTATTTTGAAAGATTGAAAACCTGTGCTTTGAAAACACGTTTTCTCTCAACAGAAAAGATAGTGTGAGTAATAACACCCCACAGAAACTGATTATTTCAGCTGTAAAATACAAGTACTGTGGAGAGTGATGATTTTCAGAATAAGATGGAGTTTTCAAAGACAAAAAGTCTATATTTTCAGCCCAACTTTTTCTATTCTGCAACAAAGAACCCCATTATCTCAATCATGTTTTTAACAAGTTACTTTTCCTTTTGGCAGACATGACAGTTTATTTTGAATGAGCATTTGGAAGTTTTCTTAAATTAACAAAGATTATAACTATGAAGTAAAATAGCAATGACTTTACTTTTCATTAAACAACTAAATAAATTTATTCATTCAATAGGTGTCTAAAAATTTTATGCAATGGAAAATGCAAAATAATAATAAGATGGAACGTCTGCTCTCTAGAAGCTTATAGTCTATAGAGATAAGACACTTAGGCTAATAACTACAATACAAAAAGTATATGATAAGGGCCATATTTGTGATTTAGTTAGTAAATATTATGATATAGATCAGGAATTACAAACACAAATGGGTAGGGGGTTCATCAGAAAATGAAGGCTCAGTAAACCTATGAAAGAAGCAATAGGGATTGTGGCAAACTTGAGAGTACTTATACTACTTAAAAAGAACAGCTTCGACTCATTTGAGCTGTTTTCAGGAAAAATATGGGCATCTTCTGAAAATCTTATTTTTCAGAAGAATCCAATGATCTGGATTATCAAAATATATTTTTAATGGTCTTAAAAAATCTAAATATCCAAAAAATATATAAAATAAAAAGTTTGGAGTATCTAAAAAAGTTCACCCTATGTGAATCTACCATGTGCAAGCCAGAAGAAACATGCCTGCATGAAATATTGAGCCCATTGGCCACCAGTTTTTACACTCTTCTTATAGTCATTTAGGGAAGGAAGTAATTATAACAGATAAGAGAATGCATGGGCTGTGGAATTGAGTAACCATAACTTAAGTTTCTGAAATAATAGGTAATTCACAGAATTTTTGCAAGAATTAAATGATAAAACATATCCAAAATATTTATTAGAGTTTCTAGAAAATTATAGATATTCAGTCAATAATAGTTTCTCCCCCCGCCACCATACTCTGTCTGTCTCTCTGTCTCTCTCTCTCTCTCTCTCATCTGTCTCTGCACTTGGGGTGCTTATTCCTACTAAGTTGGTCATGGTTTCTAGTAATTTCATTTGACAGAACTAAAAATGAATATGATTTTTAAGATACACTCTGTGAGGAGATCATATTAATTCTTTCAATCCAAATTTAAAACTATGGCATTATACTTAAGCTGAAATCTTCTATCAAAATCACATCTGGATTTCCCTTCAACCACACTCAAAGTCTTTGTGTTTAAAGACATCACCAGAAATGCTCTTTTGATGTATTCTTTAAGACACATGCAGTCTCTCTCAGAATAACATCATCAACACTGCTGCTGATGTGATATTAAAACTTCCTGTTTCTTGGCCATTTAATTTGTCCTTATTCTCCACCAGCGATATACAGTCAAATAACCATGCTTTCAACTCATTTAAATGCTTTCTCTCTGGGTGATTATGCCACCAATTGTAAACACATTCATGTTAATTGTCCATTTTACTTCTGAATTTAAGAAATTGCTTTGTGAAAATAAAATTTTGTTTTATAATTAAAATGTCTATAAAATCTACAAATTATTTCAAAGAAGTCTATCTTCTATCCATACTCCTCCTTTTCACTATAGTTAAAAATAAATAAAAAAGCTTTCATGGTTTATCTTTCCATTTTTTTAATATGAGAGAGGAAGAGAGGCATGGAGGAGTGGAGAAAGGAAGAGAGAGTTTACCACCTTCCTTCTTAGATCGTCCATAGTGTATTATTATTGTTATTGACCTCCAGTACTATGTTGAATAGAAGTGGTTACAGTGGACATCTTGAATTGTTTATAATCTTGAGAGACAGTATTTTATGTTTCAGCTTTAAGTGTGGTGTTAACTTATAGATTTTTGAACATGCCCTTGGTCATCTTAAGAAAGATCTCTTATGTCTCTATGGCTTGAGCGTTTTTATCATCACTGGAGGTTGACTCTTTTTTTAATGCTTCTGCATCTATAAAGATAGTCATATGACTTTGAAAACAGTTTTGATATAGTGAATTATATCAATAGATTTTGAAATGTTGAACTAACATTACAGTCCTCAGGTAAACATATTTGGCATGATATACATTTTTTTTTCATTTTTTTTATACTTGATTCTTGAATATTGTACTGAGTATCTCTATATTAATATTTATGATGTATATTGCCCCACAGCTTTCTTTTCTTCTAATTTTTGGCTTGTTTTTGGTAGTGGAGTGATTGTGATCTCATAAATAAAATAAATTTGGATGTGTTCTCTTTTATGTTCTATGTGAGAGTTTGTGTAGAATTTGAATTACCGCATTTTTTAAATATTTTGTAGAATTTCCAATGAAGCCATCTAGGTCTAAAGTTTTCTTTTACAAAAGAAATATTAACTACAAATGTAATTTATTTATTAGCTATAGGATTATTCAGATTTCTAATTTTTCTTGAATTAGTTCTTTGGTCCTTTGTGTCTGTCAAGACATTTCTCTATTCCCCTAAGGTGTAGAGTTTATGAACATACAGTTGTTTGTATTGTCTCATTCTTAGCTTGTAGTGTCCATAGAAACTGCAGCGATAGTTCTTCTTTGGTTACTGATATTAGTCATTTGCATCTTCTTACTTTTTAAAATTTTATTGATCTTTCAAAGAATCAAATTCTGATTTATTTTGATTTATTCTATTATTTTCTGTTCTTTATCTCTACACTAATTTTTATTATTTTCTTCCTTCCATTAGCTTTGGATTTACCTTTCTCTTACTTTTGTAGTTTGTTAAAGTACAAAGTCTAGTTATTGATTTGGATCTTCTTTTTAAACATAGTTGCCAACAGTTATGAATTTTTCCCATGGCTTTTGCTGTATCCCTTAAGGTTTGGTATATTGTGTTTTTATTTTAGTGTTTTCTAATTTCACTTGTAATTTCTTTTTTGATCAATTGATTGTTTTGCTTAATTTACACATATTTGTGAATTTCCTAGTTTTTCTGTTATTGTTTCTATTTTTATCTCACTGTGGTCAGAGAAGATACTTCATATAATTTTAATCTTCAAAATTCATTGAGACTTGTTTTGTGATATGCAGTTATATAGTTTATCCAAGAGAACCTCACATATGTTCTTGAGAAAAATGTGTATTCTGTTGTTGTTGGCTAGAGTGTTCTATACAAATTAGTTAGGTTTAGTTGGTTTATAATCCTGTTTAAGTCCTTTATTTTCATAGGCATCTACTGTCTTGTTCTAGTCTTTATTATATATGAGGTATTAGTGTTTCCAACTATAATTGTAGAATAGTTTATTATACCTTCATTTATGTCAGTCCTTGCTTACTATATTTTGGGACTCTGTTGTTAGCTGAATATATGTTTGAAATATATTCTCTTCAGGGATTGACCTTTTTATCAACATATGTCTTTCTTTTTCTATTATAACTGATTTGTCTTACAGTTTATTTTATATAATATTAATATTAATATGACGACCCTAGCTCTTTTTGGTAACTATTTGTATGGAATGTCTTTTTCCATCCTTTCACTTTCAAAATATTTGTGTCTCTGGATCTAAAGTGTGTCTCTTGTAGACAGCATATAGTTAAATCATGCTGTTTTTTTTTTAATCCAGTCTACCAATTTCTATCTTTTAATTGGATCATATAATCTATTTATGTTTTAAATAATTACTTTGAAAAAGAAATTTACTTCCAGCATTGTACTATTTATTTTCTATATGGCTGACATCTTTTTTGTTTCTCAATTCCTCCATTATTTCCTGTCTTTTCTGAGATTTAAAGATGGTTGGAACTATGGCCACTGATTCCTGATGAATTCAAGATATAGTTATGATTTTTGATTTTGTAGATTATTCAGCTTTTTCTTCCTGATGATTTTCTTGTTATCTGGCTTATGCTTATTGTTTGGGAGTGGTGATTTTTCTAGCTTTTTCCACTTAAACTGGGACTTTTAAAATTTGGGTCTTTCTTTTGAAAGGAAGTTTTAGTTATTAATTCAAGGAATTTATAGGATAGGGTACTTGAGTAACTTTGAATCTTACTTCATTTTAATTAACTTTTATTCACTTATAAATTATATATATCAGAATGTTTTCTTAGCTTTTGCTGCTGTTCTTGTATTGGCTAGCCTTATTTCCTAGTGAGTACCTATTAAAGATTTTGAGGTTCTTCTATCCTCAGGACCATCAGCCTAATTGCCTTCCCTCTACTCCTCCTTGCATGCTGATAGGTCCTGTCAGTGATTTGTCTTCATCTGCTTATATTTAGGGCTTATAGAGATAGACAAATCACCCAATTTTTTCAAAGATGTCAGTAGGTCCTTAGTTTGGCTCTTTTAACTATTCTGATAATTTATTGGAGTGATTCAGGAAGAACTGAAAAATTACACCTATCGCCACTATTATTCCAGGATCTATAGTTACTTTTTATTGCCCCTTAATTTCAATAAAATGACCACCATTCACTGACTGCCCACTGAATACCAGGTACTTTACATGTGTTACTACTAATACTTTTTACAACCCTTGAAGCATATTAGTCTTATTTTAGAGATGAAGTGACTGAGCACAGTTCCCTACCTAAAGTCCCACAGCTAGGTAGTTAGTGGTAGAGTTTGATTAGGTCTTTCAGACATCAGTGACTGTGCTTTTTTTTTTTTTTTTTTTACCATATCATATTGCTGCTTCACATAAGAATAGAAGCAGAAGCCAAGACATTGCTAAAATTCTAACAGAAATCCGGAAGTTAACTTCACAACTATGACTTGTTTACATAAACTTTCACTGACCCTATAGGTTTATAGCCACTTATTCAATCAACTTAATTTAAACTCAGTTCAATTTGTTGAGTTTATTTTATGTGCCAAGAACTGATTTGACACAGATATAATAAACATTATCAATAAGAATTTCTGCCTTCATGTTACTTAATTTAGAACATTCATTCTACTAGTAACAGATCTTACTAAATAGCAATGAAATAGTATGCATGCTGACTTCAAAGGCAAGAGAGGAAAGATTGAGCTATGGTGATGAAGGTACTTTGAAGAGGGTAAAATTTACTTGACTTGAAGAGCATGAAGAGATCCATTTATTGGCCTTGGGTGTCGCATAGAGACTGGGGTTAGGGAAAAGTTAATAGTTTATCTCTGAAGATACCATAAGATGAAAAGTAAGGAATAAGATTAATGAACACTATGTTAAATAATGGAAAAATTATTTGAAACATTAAAAATCATATTTATAAATATTTGAGATTTATATAAATAAAAAGGAAAGTAGCAAGTATTCCAGGTCAAAAAGAATAATAGCAAAAGTACAGATGTGGAAATGCTGTGCCCAATTCAAGGGACAATGAAGAAGCGAGTCTTCCCCATGAGTATATGGAGGGGGTTGCTGGTATCATATAAACTTTGAGTTCTAGCTTAGTTACTAATTTCATGACCTTGGAAAAGTAACTTAACCTCTCAAAGCCTCAGCTTTGTTATCTCTAATACAAGGATAAAAATAATACTTCTTCACAGGGTTGTAGTAGGGATGAAAAGAGATGAGGTACATAAAGAACCTAGCCTAGTGCTTGCCACATGTTAAATAATCGACATATGTTTATGATGACACTGCTAGTACCATAGACAGTGATAATAGTGAGACTGATTCTGGGTCATCAGGGTCTAGCTAAAGACCAAGGTGGAACACTGTTCTATAGGTGATAGGAACTGCTCAAGGGGAAAGTATAAATGACTGAATTAGCTCTTTATGAAGATGACTTTGGCTATATCATCAGAATGGATTAGCAGATGTAGATCAGAGAGGCAGAGAATAAGACTAAAATTTTCTCTCTGACAGAAGTTCAGACATGAAAAGTAAAGAGCATAGAAGAAAGACAATAATGTATCTTTTTCTCTCCAGTGAAGAAGACGCTGTTTTTTACCTGGGGTTTTCTTCTGATTGAGAATATACATTGTTATCTCAAGGATATTTTCCCTATGACTCAGAATCAATATCAAATTATCCTTTTCTGTCAGTTTTGGAGTTCTTATCCTGTAAAGGATTCAATGTCAGGCAGTGAAATTGAAATCATGTAAATAGAGATTTAGGACTGATTATCAGATGCTTAATGTTCTTTCTCAAACCAGTACTATTGGGGCTGGAGAGAGAATTGGAAAAAGAAGGTGCACTTTGCCTAAACAGAATTTTCCAATTACTTCCTAGAGCATAGTCTTGTTGAGCCACCCTGAAAAGGAGGTGAAATGAGGTTACCAGTCTGGTGGGACCAAGCAATGAGGTTGAACTGGCCAAGGCTTTAGGTAACCCTTTTCATAGGTGAATAGGAAGAAATAAAAACGTTCAGTTTAGGAAGACTGATTTGATAACTTCCTTTTTGCCACATCAACAACCACAAGATAGCAGTTTTAACTTATTTTGCCATCAGTAGGACGATTGCTTTGATATTTTCTTCAGTAGTTGGCATGTGTTTTCACTAAAGCTCTACAATCTTCTCCTGTCTCATCTTTTGGCCAAAAGAGTGTGTTATGAGCTTGAAAAGTAGAGGAAAATATCAGTATGAGTATCATCTATAAGGTTGGTCTGTGTCTGAGAAACTGAACAGAAGATAAACGGTTCATATCACTACTTTACTGTGACACTGTTCTAAAAAATGAGATTCGGTCTACGTTCCTTGGGACTTGGACTGGATCTCTGAGAGACAGTTCAAGTCTTGTCCACTACTAATAGAAACCTTGACTCTTGTATCAGCCCATGTCAAAATCAAAATCACAGAAGGTAAGTTTTCATCCCTGGATCTGAGCCAGCTTTTATTCTACCCAGTTTTCTAGTGTCTACCTAACCCTTATTTGTTTGTTTGTTTGTTTGTTTGTTTGTTTCTCTATCTATTCATTCATTCATTCATCTATCTATCTATCTATCTATCTATCTATCATCTATCTATCTATCCATTCATTCGTCTGTCTGTCTATCTATCTATCTATCTATCATCTATCTATCTATCTATTTAATCTACAAATATTAATTGAAGGTTGAATCTGAGCTAGGGCCCCTGTTTGGAACTGGAGAAATAATAGTTAATCTGACCCAAGAAATGGATCCTAACTTTCTCAGGGCCAGCATGTTGCTCTATTTCATATATTTGTCATAGCTTGTTTATTCTTTATTCATTTATTTTTCCAGTCTTCAAGCAGACAGTATCATACTGTCATCCTTCCTGCGATAGTTGAAGCTTACCTTCATTTCCTAATCATTTCATATCTAGTCCCAAAGGGAAGCCACTATTGTAACTCTGAATTTCCCATTTCTAATTAACAAGGTGGTGAAAGTCTGAACACTCTCACAGCCCAACAAAATGTGGGTCTGTAAGGACATCTTATTTACTTTGCAAAAAAAGCCATTTTAATTTGGAGAGCATTCATGTTAGAATTATTACCATTCTAGCAATTGTTTCTATTGTCAGAAAAAAATCTAAAAACACTAGTTAGTATTGCTCAGTAAGAAAGGAAGCATTTGAAGAACTTCTGTATCATCACTTATAAAAATTATATTTCCTGTATTCTTCCTATTTTATTGTACATAAAATGATAACAATCTTTAAAAAACTAACATTATTGTCAATGTGTGGGATAATAATAAAATCTGGTAGTGTTCCAAGTAGGCAGGTAGAAGAACAGCCCACTCCTGGAAGGAGATGGCCTTGCCCTTGAGTATGAGAGCCAGCAGCTGTAGTGCTGGGAGAAAAAGCAGAGATACAGTACACACCTAAGTAGAGTCTTGTGGGAGACCTGGCACCACAGATGGAGCCTGTGTTCATATTACCCACCCTTGCTTCTCCCTATTCTGTGGATGATGACCTGCATCCTGGGTAATTCTGTTTGAAGAATGAAGCCAGGGACACAGGAAGCAGACACAGATGGGCAAAAAGGACAGTGAATGATTTGGCCCATAAAAGGGAGCTCTCCATTCTGCACAGTTAGAGCCACTGTACCTGCTGCAGCTGCCTAGAAGATCTCGTCCTGCGGATTCCTGCTCCAGAACCTTTTCTACAGAAGCACCATTTTATTAAACTTTGTACAGTCAGGAAACACTTGTGGCTCCTCTTCTTTGTAGTTTTCCCCTAGAATATAAGAAGCTAGACAGTCTTTATAATTTTCCTAGATAGGGGTTGGGCTGCATTAAGCCTAAGAGAAAAACAGGTTTGTGACAGATGGTCATGAAGAGAAGGTAACAGGGTTTGTTTGGGCTTCCTCCTGAAAACAGGGAGATTTCTGTCTTTTGGGTCAAGAAAAACATCCTTGATAACGCCTAGCAAACATCCCTAGTGATAATTGCCTTGGTTCCAGAACTCAGAGCCTCTTCTCAGGTCTCCCTTCACCTTTTCCTATCCAAATGAAAAAATTTAAAAGCTTCCATGACACACCATACTAGGGGAAGAGCACTTCCCTTCATAACTAGATGCTATGCATACTGGAAGCGGTTACCCTCCAGCCAATCCGCCAGTGAAAGGTATCAGTTCCAGATTGAAAATGTATCTGAAATCTGACCATTTCCTCAGTACCTCTTCTGCTAGGATCTGGACTAAGCCACCACCATTTCTTTCCTCTGTTATTGCTGTGGTCTCTTTACTGATCTCTTGCTTTTCACTTTTGCCTCTTACCCTATATGGTCAAAGCTTGAATGATCTCACTACAGTGTGAATCTGATTATGCCATTCTTCTTCTCGGTATGTTCCAGTGATAACCTTCTTTCTCAGAATTAAGCCCACAGTTCATTTCATGGCCTCATTTGTCTTCTATGACCTGGCCAGCTTTTCCCTCTGGTCTCGTCTCCTACCAGTTCACACCTTGGTGGATCACCCCAGCCATTCTGGTCCTCTTGTTCCTTCTCAAACATGATAACACCTTAGACTCTTTACATCCACTGCTTCCTCTGCCTAAGAGGTTCCTTTCCCAGATGCCCAATACCTAACAACCTGATTAAGCAGAGGGAACAACTTTCTTGATCACTTTTTTTTTCCTAATGTGAAAATTCTGAGGTCCACACTTTGAGAAAACAACCCTAGAAAAAATTTCAAACTCCTTATCAAAGATACCTGTGATCTGACTCTTCCTTATTTCCCAGGGATCATTTTTCACTCTATCCTCCTGCTGTGCCCATCATCTTCTCTTCAAGCTGTGCTGAAATAGCTTTATTTCCCAGAACCCATCTTGCTATTTTAGAATTTATATCTTTGCTCCATCAGCCTAGACTGCTACCTTTCTTCCAATCAGTCTGCTCTGTGAATTCCTATGCTATGCATCTTTCATTCTATGAAGATACGATGCCCAGGATTTTCCAAAAGTAGAATTGATTGCTCTCTCCTTTCTGTTTTCATTTTATCCTTGTGGACCTCTTTCATGGCTAACACCTAACTATACATAGGTGTTTTCTTAAGAAATTAGAAGTTCCTTGAATTCAGAGACCATATCTTATTCTTTGTAGCCAGGCATCTGGCATTGTTCCTGGCACACAGAAAGTGCTAAAAAAAGGTATGTGCTGAAGAATGAATGCAAAAGTGATACAGTTTAAGAAATTTGTGTATTCTTTCAAATCAGATTAAAACTGGAAGTTGACTTCCTCCAGCCAATGAGTAATGAAGAAAAACAAAGCCTTAGTTTCATAGCACAGAATGCCATGAGCAGTAACTTGGGGGTATTTGAGTTATTCCCAAAATTTAGTTTTGGGGAGTTTGTCAGATGAAGATTCCTGGGCCAAGTCTCTCAGAAAGTCCAATTCAGAATGCTGCAGTGGTTGGGGGCGAGCAGAAAGCTACATTTTAAACAAGGGCCTCAGACGGTTCTCATATAAATGATTCCAAGAGCCCAAGAGCAGGGCTGTCCTGAAGGTTTGTTTCTTTACTAGAAGGAAGCAGCCAATGCCTAATAGAAGCCTAAGTCCTACAACCCCACACACTGGCACTTACTGGTATTAATATAATGTAAACATGCTTAGCTGTTACTTGAACCTGTTTCTTTTCTCCCTTATGACCTATGAGAGGTTGTAAACATGATTCAGAGCTGTCAAGCCCTGGTTGGTAGGACAGCATTGTTGTTAAAATGCTAATGGTTGATGTTAGTGGGGAAGTGGTAAAGCTCTTGAAGTATTAATCTCACAAACCAGTGCTCCACTCAAGCAGCCATCTTGTACGTTCACTCTTGGGTGTGTGGGGCCTACACATTTCCCTCTGTCCTCTGGGAGAGAGGAACACCAGGAAACCTGAGGCCAGCCCTGAGAGACTGTGATTTCTTCAGAGACTGTAATTTTGCCAGAACTTCTTCCCCACCCCTGAAACCCTTCCTTGTTGGTCTTCAGGAGTGAAAATTCTCATACAGAGCTGCCAGGGAGGTTTCTCCCTTCCATTTCTAGTCACAATAGGAAATTGTACAAGGGCCAGCTATTCCTGACATTATCTTAGCCCTTCCACTTCCAGACCTAGTTTAAAAACTAATCTTATTGAAACAGGCAGAATAAGAAAAAAGAGGCCCTCTGGGCAGGTCTTTTGGGTGGTGCCTCCTTCAGGAAGTGAGGTGAGGTGAGGTGAAATGTCTGGGTTCTCCACCAACCCTGGAGCAATATCTTGTCTGCTTCCTACACACAATGGCCCTTGCCTGGCTGAATAGTATAGAAATATGAAGGCAGCATTAGGGAGGGAATTAAAGATTTGTATCATTGAAGGCAGTCATGACAGCCTTTGGGTCCTTCACGCAAAACTGGAGTAATTATTAAGATAGGAGCATCTGATAAATTAAAAAACATGGCTCTACCAAAGACAAGCCCAATATGACAGGGCTGGTTTGTATACAAAAGTATTTACCAACATTACTTGGTATTTTTAGAACACATTCTGCCCATCTTTACTCAGATTTAGCTAACAAAAGATATTTAACAACAACAGCAGCTATTATATTTTATGTGCAAAGTACTTAATGGGACACATTACATTTATTGTTATAACTTTCACAGCAATCCAGAAATGCAGATATTATTATTTCTATTTCATAGTTGAAGAGATGGACGTCTCAGAGGAACAACTTGCTTAATCATTACATTATACTACAGCTAGAACTAGCATGTATCTCTCCAAAGGATAATAAGTCACACTTGTTTGGAAATCAATAACAAAAGGAACATGGGAAATTTAATCACAAACATGATTGAAAATAAAGAAAAGTTCACAGGAGTGGCATAGATTAAAATGTCAAATTCAGAAGAAGAAGACACCTTCGGTTAGGCTGGTCAGAGAATGCTTCATTAAGCTGACTCGAGGAGCAGCACAGCGTGATCTGACTGGCTGAGATCATTAGAGTGAATGGGGAGGATGGATACAAAGCAAAGAGGCAAAACTTGGGCACATGGACTTGTTCAGTCTGGTGGATACACCTTGTAATAAACTATGATGGAGAAAAAATTTAGAGGCATTAGTGAGTCTAGAAAAAAAAGAGGGTCTTTGAGATTTAGGTTACACAACCCATGACTTTCCTTATAGACAACTGGAAAGCTTCAGGTTTTTCTATTGAGTTTATTTTAGGCAATTGGGTACATGAATTAATCCTGTATTTTAGGCAGATGGGTACAGAGAATCAAAGTCATTTCAGTAGCTGAGAGAGGAAGTTGTTCAGGAGTGACAAAAGGAGAGAAAAGGATGAGAGAGAGTGAAAGAGCAACACTAAGGGAGGAGCAACAGACCCTCTTGCTCCTAGATCAACAAAGACCTGGTTGCGAATCTTCTACCATTTTCTGGACAGTAATAAGAATAGGCAACATCTACTGAACACTTGCTACATGTCATGCGCTTTGCTAGTCATTCGTTCATCACACAGATATGTTTTGAGTATAGTCTACACATCAAGCATTTTAGGCACAAGAAATACAGCTGAACAAGACAGAAAATAGCCTTTCTGTTGCTAATTCCATGAGACAAATACCATTATTGTACCCATTTTAATGATTAGAATATCAGAGTTTTGAGAGGGTATAGAACTATGCAAGGTCAAAAAAACAGTAAGAGACAGACTCTCCATGGCTCTCTGAATTGTAAAACCCATGGGCCAAACCATCAAGCTATTAGAGCAGAGTACAGATAACTAAATATTGCAGCTTTGTTTGTTTCTTCATTTATTTATTCATTATCAATGGCTGATTAGACTAGAGAATCTCAAAGAGATGGCCAAGCATCCTTTAAATAAAGTTAGCTTGACTCCAGGGATTTTATAGAACAGGGCCCCCATTTACACTCCTTGCATTTTGACAAGAACACATTTGTAAGAAGCAAAAACAAACAAAGCAGGTATATTCTTTCTCCTCAACCCAAGTTCCAAAGCTTTCTCAATTTTCCTCAGAGTCAAGAGAAAAGAATTACCACTGTGTGCATCTGTTTTATTCTGCAAGTCTGAAAATAGTACCCCAAACACAAGGCAATCTTTATTATAATAATTACGAGTTTGGAGAGTTCAATAAGAAGCTACTTAGGCTAGACTCTAAGAAGAAAATAGGTGAGAGGTTTCATGAGTTGGTTAAGCATATTAAGGAAGGCAATATGACCTTCTTCATCAAATTATATTTGTGTGAAGGCAGCCTGAGGAGGGCCCGGGAAATGGCATCTAACCCCTGCAATAGAGACTTGACACTGGGCTACCCCGTAAGATAGAAAATAGAGTAAGAAAAGAAAGCCAAGTTAATCGTGGTGCCTTGTGAAGCATTCCACCCACCATGCCTTCCCACCAGAACAGGTACGGCGAGAATGTTATGAACATTGAAGCCAGTTCACTTTATTTTTAAACACTCACACAGAAAAAATAGGCCTTGGATGTGAAAAGAACCTTCATTTGAGCAATGTCAGGGGTCCCCAACCTAGACCACGAACCGATACCGGTCTGTGGCCTGTTAGGAATGGGGCCACACAGCGGGAAAAGAGCAGTGGGTGAGCAGAGCTTCATCTGTATCTGCAGCTGCTCCCCAGCACTAGCATCACTCCCTCAGCTCCACCTCAGAGCATCAGGCTTTAGATTCTCATGGGAGCACCAGTCCCTGGTGCCAAAAATGTTGGAGACCAAATTGTACATGACTCAGCAAGAAGGGTGGGGATACCTGTCTGAAGTAAAGTCAAGCATAAAGCACGATAAAGATTGGAAATTATTCCATGTAATTTTATTATTTAATTCACATTGATTAAGCATTTTTTTTTTTATGATCCTGGCTAGGCACTAGGGTTTTAAGGATAGATTCATAAATGGCAAAAGTGTTTGGATGTGTTCCTTGTTTACTGATACTACTAGCAAAAGGGCTTTGACTCCTTAACAACTCTGAAGCTTACTTTCTCATTTATAAAATGTGGACACTAACGACACTTACTTCAGAAGATTATTGTATTGATTAACTTAGATAATCTATAAGCATCAACAAACCTGGTGGCTGTAAGCATCCAGTAAATGTTACCTGCTTTAGCCTCACTGCTAAACGCTGAGGTAGAGTGATGAGCAATACTGACATGCTTATTACCTTCTAGGGGCTTCTTTTTCCAAAGAGGCTGTGAGAGAGGAGTGTCGCAGGGCATATAGTTATCATCTAAAAGAGCAAGAGTCAGTTTAAGCTGAGAGAGCCTGAGAAGCTTTCATTAAATAGGCAGACAGGGCAGGGACAGAGAGATGCAAGGAAGGCTACTGCAGACAGGCAGATCGCATGCTAAAAGGTAGAGTGCAACAGCCAGGCCTGTCAAGACGTGCTGGGATGTTTTAGTACAGAGATGGAAGATAAAGCTAGAGGCCAAATAGTGGAGGACCTTACTGCTATTTAGTTCTCCAATAAATGCTCTCAAGAGCCTATGATGTGCCAGGAGCTGTGTGAAGTGCTATAAGAGAACAAAGAAGAAATGGACTTTGCTTCAAAAGCCATTTACAAATAACCCTTGCCCAGGGCAGTGGGTCGTAAGTACAATGAGAGGAACAGACAATGCAGCGGCCTTCTTCTGTCTCCATGACTGGGAGCAAGTTAATTTACTTTGAGGAGCCTCAACTCCCTCACCTGTAGGCTGGGAATGTTAATTCTTCCCTATCTCAGCTGAGAGCAGGAATGACAGCTGAGAATATCAGAGGAGGCGATGATGGCAAGGCATCATGGGAATTGTAGAGCACCACTGACATATAAAAGACGGTGAGAAAATGACGATGTCATTTATGTGGATGATGGTAAAGTTGATGACTGTGATGAAAGAAGCCAAAGAAGATGGTGATAAATAAGATAAAAACAGTGAGGATTGTCATGATGATTTACGATTCAATCACCCAACAGCTATTTGTTGGGAGATAACTATATGTTGGACACTGTTCTAGAATTATGGACACAATAATTAACAAAACAAAATAACTGCCTTATTATAAATAGATAAATAGTTATGTAATTAGAGTTTTAGATAACAAAAAGGGATGAAAAATAATTATAGGTGGTGATGAGAAGAGTGAGGTTGATTCTGGTAACAGCTGAAATCTCTCAGCAAGATTAAAAAGTTGTGGGAGATGTCAAACTATGGAGGAAGGTTCCACTGAGCCTCCTTTATTTTTATCCTCTGGTCCAATTTTTGTCACTCTAGGTGATTCATGGTGGCAGACATGTGGCATTGTGGCATTTGTGTAGGCTCTGAACTAGGTGCATGAAGGCCAAGACATAGAATAAGGGCTCTTATAGGTGAGATTTCACTAAGCTTATTCTGAGCCCAAAGGACCAAAGAGTCTGGGCACACAAAGACTCTGGTTGTCTCTTTGATATAAAACATGTTTCTGAAGCTTGTTTTCCCTGCCTCCGAGAGTGATTTCTGTGTAAGTTTCAGAAGTCTGGTACATACTTCAGATTGGCATCATCAATTTTCCCCATAAGAAATAATAACTTTGTCATAATTGTTGTTGGCTTTAAGCTTATGTAATTGTTCTGAGGGAAATGAAGTTGAAGGTGGGTGGATAAAGGCTATTAAAACCCTGGGTTCTTTCTGCACATACAAAAAGCATACAATGAGTTCACACGCCCAGTTTTGGCTGCCAGGATCTGAATCAGCTTGGGCAAACTCTCAAGTAAACACCTGATCATCACAGGAGCAGAGAACAGAGATGCAGAGGGACTGCAGGGAAGTCCGGATACAATTAGCACATTCTGTAACATTTGAAAATGTGCTGCATGGTGAAGAAAAGGCCCCATCAGACTCTGGAAAGTTACCAAAAGCAGGGGCCTGTTTTATTCATATTTGTAATCCTTGTCTTTTAGTACTGTATCTGGCAAAATAAATCAACATCTAGTTGTTGGAATGTGGGTTGGATTAAAAGAGAATGAGTGTATGAGCGAGAGAATAAATGAACAGAAACTTGGGTAGAGCAGAAGTAGAAGACAGACTGATTTGTAATCTAATCCGAGGTTTATCTTTACCAGTTAGACAATCCTGACCACGGTCTTGAACTTGAGCTTTATTTTTCTCAACTGGGAAATGAAGCTAATTATCATATCTACCTAATAGAGCTCTTGTGAGGATTTTTGAAATGGCACACAGCATATAAAGTTTTCAAAGCAATGCCTGGAATGTAGATGTGCTTGAAAATGGTTAGTATGAATAGTCACGTTAGTTTTCATGCTCATGATCATGGTCAGAAAGCAATATTTTTCAGGACCAGAAGAAGAATGCATCATGTAGACATATTTTAGTGAAATGGCTAGTTACAGCATCACTTACAAGAGCTTTGATCCCTTTACATTGTGTGTCAGTCTCACCATCCCTGATATAAAGCAGGATATGTATATCCACTGATAACTTAATATATTTAAGCGATATCAAGTGCTGTGAGGGACATGTAAAATTATAAAATGTGGACTCCATCCTCAGGTTGCTTATACTACTTAGAAAGGTAGTGGTAGTCATTACAACAAACAAACAAACAAACAAAACATGAAATAAAACAAACAATTATGACACCAAGCAATTCAAACTAAGCATTACGGGGGTTCAGAGAAAACAAGGGCTACTAAGAGGTAGACTAATCAAAGATTATCATAAAAGTACAGCTCAAGTCCATCTTCCTAAGAAGCAAATGTTCTTAAACTGGATGATGGATTAACAAAACAGTGAAAATGAAAATCATAAACATCTGAATTTTAAAAACTTGGAAATTCTAAAATATCATTCTAAATAAACTTTAGATCATAGAGGAAATGTAGACATTTAGAGAATGGCTACTATAAAAATTCTACATATCAAATTTATGATATGTGGTCCAAGCTGAATTCAAAGGAAATTACATTGTCATAAATGCTTCCATTTTAAAATGCCAAAGAATAAATATAAAGGAAAAGATAATTAAATTTAAGAAGTTAAGAAATTTACAAAATATACCTAAGTAGGAGAAAGTAATAAAGATGAAAGCAGAGATGAACGAATTAGAAAGCAAAGAAAGAATTATTAATAAACCAAAGAGGCAGTGTTATAAAATAATCATACATCTTGAAGAAATGTATACATCTTGAGAAAATGGGAGAGAGGATAAAAAAGTAAGTGATGGTGAAGGGATAAGACTTCCATCAGAAATAAAAAAAGTTTATAACATGTAGAAACAATTTTTAATTATTTTTAAATTAAAATATTTAAATAAAATTGATAAAGTTTATAGAAGATATAAATTATCAATATTGGCTTAAGCATTAAAAAAAGCATTGGACAATAATCAAAGAAGCCTTTCTCTCCTTCCCAGTTTTGACTCACAAACTCTTCTGATGTTTATTGGATCCAGACAAATTTTACAGATGAATCCTTTAAAGAATAGGCGATACCCAGGTTGTTTTAACTTTTCAATGAAAAGAGACAGATTCCCATTTTTTTCCTGTAAGCTAGTATAACCCCAATAACCAAAATCTAATAAACATAACACACAAAGAAAGGAACATTCGATTATTTCCATTGCTATCAGATAATAGAGGTGTTCCAATCAGCTGTCCTGGATTCTGATCAATCAGATTAGCCCACTATGACTCCTGGGAGAAGTGAGATAATGGGTGGAGAGAGAAGCAAGAAGAAAGAAGTTTTTGTGCTTTGGGAAGGGGATTAGGAGCCTCAATTTCTTCTATCTTTATATAGTTGGAAAACTCCAGAACAACTAATAAAGTATTAGAATTTGTAAAGGTACTTAGTAAACTGATTAGTTACAAACATACAAAACAGTTTTCTTTTTACATAAATGACTTTTGAATGCAATGGGAAAGGTTCCCAATAAGAATATAAAACATTGGGATAAATTTAATAAAAATACTTGGAACCTACATGAAAGAGATTATAAATCTTTTCCTTAAGGTCATAAAATGAGGTTTGAATACATGGAAAATTATACTTTGGCTCCTTGGTAAGAAAACATCATGGTGTGAAATATATCCAAATTAATTTATAGATTTTAATGTATATCAATCAAAATCCCAATGTGGTTATTTCTGAATTGTCTGAAAAAGACAGATCAGAATCACGAAGAAATTTTTGAAAAAAAAAATGACAAGGTACTTGATACGTTTATTTATTTTAATATATTATATTTAAATTTTACTATATTAGTATTAAAATATATGTTAAAGCTAGAATAAGTCTTAAATACTTGAAAAAAATGTCAAGAAAGAAAAGATCAGTTATGACAGATGGAATTAAAATGGTGCACAGTGATGGAAGGGCCTGGAGACTGCTTAAGTTTGGGTGATCAGAAATGGCTCTTCTGAAGAAGTAATACTTAAGCTGAGATCTGAATGGCACAAAGAAGCAAGCCAAGGTCAGGGGTAAGATTTTTCCAGGCTGGTTTCTTTGAATAATTAAGTTAGCAGGGACAAAATTTTTGACATTGGTATGGCTTCTAGGTTGAGTGCAAGACAATGGCTTTCAAGACAACTTCTTACTGAATTTAGAATTTATAAATCTGAAAACATATGGTGCTCTTACTCTGCTAGGGCAAAGGGGTTAGAGAGGAACAGGGAAGACCCAATTCTAATGAATTAGAATGAATATCTTATAAGAGGAGTCCCCAAGGGTTTTGGGCAGTTTGTGCATTTTGGGACCTGGCAATTTTCTACCTGACAAGATGGACCTAGTTATACAATAAGGTGCAAATATGTATACAACAAGGGCCAAAATACAGAAAAGGAAAAGATGGCAAGATAGATAATGTGGAGACTGTTCAAGGCTGCATTAGTCAGCATATATTTTTTGAGAAAACATAAGAACTAGGTTGCTTTATGAGAACTAGATTGACAAAACAGTTTATTCCCTCAAGCTACAACATGAAGGATTTCAAACAACTGTTCATCAATTCTCTGTCTATTCATTCCCAGTGGCCCAGGCTGTCAAAAAGATACCGAGTTTGTGTCCATAAAAAATATTAAAAGGAAAGAAAAATATGCAAAAAAAATAAGGGTGCAGTAGAAATAGCATAGGGAAGCCTACCATAGATCTCTACTCCAAGAAAGCAGATTAGGAAGCTTGTTCTAAAGGAGGAGAAGAATAGTTATCAAAAAGTATTATGGCAACCTTAGGGTGGAATCCTAAACTGTAGCGTGGTAAGAATTATAAAGTCCTTTATGTGCTATTGATAAAAGATAGAATCATTGAATAGTGGTGGAAAACACCAGAAAAGCAACACTAAATCCATTGTACATGCATACACATAAATGATTATTTTAACAGAATCAACTATCAGTCTTTTAAGACCTTATACGGCTAAGCTATACAGCTCCATTAGAGTGAAATTTACCATAATATAAAGAAAGGGAAAAGAAAGAGAAGGAAATGGGAACATAGAGAAGGGATATGAAGGGAAGGGGAAGGGCAAGAAGCCCTTTAAGGTTAAATTAAGGTTAAAGCATTGAGTATGTAAGTGTGTACTAAAGTGAAAAACAAAGAAAGCAAACCATAAAGCTCCACTGGAGGCAGACTGCAGTGCTACTGCCTGGCTGGAAGACCTTTTGGATGACAACATCCAAAAGCTTTGGTAGCAAGCCATTGCTTCTCCAACAAGGGAAGTGTGGGCTGGTGGGGGTAGTAGCTCTTTCATGCTAATCTCATCTGTAATTGATTGTAATTCCTGCTAATTCATGAATTCCCAGAAAAGTCAGCCTAAAGAAGAAAAAAAAAATTAGAATTTTACTCCCAGTATTTATTTTTAGGTTATTTTTACCTAAATTGACTTAAAGTTAAATTGGCATTAATTTTAAAGGCCTGGCACTGATGTGAGCTTTAACATTCTTATTTATTAAGTAGAGAGCCCTGCCAAAGTCAAATTTTTTCAAAGCAAGCTGTATCTGTCAGAATAAGAATGTAGACACAAACTAGGCACATATTCTAATCTAATTGAAAGATCTTTAAAATTGCGTTAGGGTTTTGGCTGAGAAGTACCGTCAGAAGGAATTTGTATAATTGAAAACCTGAGAAAGGAGAAAAAAGCATTTCTTCCTGTAGTTGGTTTTGAATATCAGCAAAGACTCAGGGAAGCAATAGCAGTTGTAACAGGATCCTTGCAGGGAAGCTGGTCAAGGTCAGTGGCATCTGAGTGTTGGAGAGGACACCACATCCAGGCTTCCTGCCCTGGGCATAAGCTCTTTCCAGTAGGTCACTGGCCCATCATGGGGAGAAAAACTCTCTATATCCAAGGCCTCAGGAGAAAAAAACTAACATATTAACATCTAAAGACAAATAGACTTTTCTGAGAGAGATAGTTGCCTGCGACCATGACAGTGTTTGATTTTTTAATGACCACATTTAATATTAGCCTCTTATTACCATGATCAGGAGACTCATTCTGCTCATGGAATGGAGGCTCTGGCTAGCTGGACGCCCTGAGTGAACACTGAGGGCCCCAGGCCCGCTGTGCAGTGTGTTAGCTGTCCCTGCGCAGAGAGCATTAGCATGTGCTAACGATCCCTCACTGACACACGTCTACTGCTGCCTCCTCCTCCCTTCCCCTCTGTGGGAGCCTCAGCAGACACTCAAAGAGAGACACTGGCTACACCGAGATGAAGTGAAATTAGCAGGAAGGACTCAGCTTCCCTGAAAAGACAATAGCTCTATCTAAAAGTTGGCAGTTATCTATCATGCCAGCTTCAGAAAATTCCAGAAATGTCCCATTTTTCTCCAATGATACAGGAGCTTGAACAGAGTGGTGCATAGTTCTTACCTGTTGATCTAAGAGATGAAAGAGCTGGCTGGATGGGAGGAGTGAGGGTTTGGAAACTAGATAATCTCTTAGAGGGTGGTGGGAAGGGCCTGGTATGGTGGATTCTGCAGGCAGGAATGAGGGGCTAGCTTTGTGCCCTGGCAGTGGTTATGTCCAGAGAAATATCCCATGCATTCACCTCACCCAGTTATAAAACCAGAAAGCAGAACTCATTCTTTACTCCTCCATATCAATCTATCACCACTTTTTATTGAATTTATATCCTAACAGCTTTCTAATCTACACATTTATGTGCCTAAACATCTTAAAGAGCCTTTTAATTGATTTCCTTAATCCCCTCTTGCCCTCCTTTTCATGTGTTCCACAGTGAGGCCAGAGTAAGCTTTTCAGATCATATTTCTGACTACAAGATCCTCAGCCCATTCCTTAAACACTCAGTGGCTTCCTACACTTTTAGGATAAAAATCATACACATAAACTACAAGACTTTGTGTGATCTCTCTCAGCTCTGCAGCCTCATATGTCACTTTTCTTTGGGTTTTCTACATTCTGGCCTCGAAAGTGTTCTGTGCTGTTCTCTCTGCCTGGAATGCTTCACCCTCCTTTGATCAACTTATACCTGTTCATTCTTTAGATTTTGCAGAAGTCTATTCTCATCTCTCACGCAAGGTCAGGCGACTTGCTAAATGCTCTCCAAGCATCATCACACATATCTTCTTTAGGGTATTTATCCAGATTAAGTGTGCAAATATTTGTATTATTTATTAACTTTGTCTCCCCCCTTTTTTTTCCAGATATTGGAACATAATTGTTCTGCTTACCATTTCACCTTCAGTTTCTCATCCAGGATTTGCGCAAAGGAGAGGTTTAAAAAATATTATTGTGTGAAGGGGAAATAAGGTAGAATGGTGAGGCATTCCATGATTCTTAGAAGACTAGAACTGAGGGAGCCAAAGCCCCCTTTCTAGGGTGTTGGTGGCACAGTGCCAGATGCCTCTATGTTTAAGGGTGTAGAGTTGGGGAAAATTATATTCATCTCTAGAAAGAAATGGATCAGAATGATAGCACTATCCTTGTTCCCAACAATCAAATTATCATCAGATGACATAAACCTAGGCAAATAACTGAGCACCTTAAAGGGGTTAAAGGAGGAGAATGCAGGCAGATGGGGAATGCAGGCAAATAGGGTGATGAATAGCACAAAAGCAAGAAAACAACAGAAAACAGTTTCTGGAGAATCTCTCTAGGTTTGAGTATCTCCAGGGTTAGTTCCCCGCATTATCGGAAGCGCTGGAATTCTGATTTGGTTTGATTTGAATTTTGTTTTGATACCAATGTCTTCTTTTTTCTTCAAAAGACAGTAGATATCTAAAAATGGCCAAGAACACTTTTGTTCTCTTCTTGGCCAGAGGGACAGAATGAAAACAACAAATTGTCTTGTAAACAAGTTTTGCTTCTAGCACAAGGACTCTTGGGGAGGGAGGCACATCAATCAGAGCAGTGAATGTTTTCTGAGAACTGAAAGAAACTCATAGAGAGGAGCCCAGAAGTACATGGTTCATGTACATGGGCCAGGGGTCTCATACCAAACCCCACTCCAGCCCCTTTACTTGCTATGCAACTTTGAGCAGGTGACTTAACATCTATGTGGTTCTGATTCATTATTTCAAAATGGAGTTGATGATATTTTTCTTACTTTATAGAACTGTAAGGATAACTTGAGATTATGTGCAAAACATTCAATAAGTATTAGTGCTTAATATTTCAAGACATTATATATAAAATGCATATTGGGAAAGGTGTCATTCCTTAATGGGACAAAATGTAATTTTAATATCTTTGGGGCAGATGAAATATTCACAATTATTAAATATGCCCTTTAATGATTTTATGTTTTACAGGAACAAGGTGGGAAGATCAACATCTATCTTTTGATCTACCTGCTGTTTAAAACAATACTTCTTTCATCAAGAACATTTATTACAGTGTCAAAAGGATAGGTGGCAGTAAAGCTGAGAGAGATGATATCATAGGATAAACATGGTAGTTCTTCTTGTAGAATCAATTATGGTTCATGTTATATAATTGGAAACATTAAAAAATACTAAAAGGAAACATGTATATAGGTTGCAGAGTAGAAGGTGAAATCTCTACCCCCCACCACCTTTTTTTAAAAGACAAAAGCTTCAAAGAAATTTCAAGAAAACTGGAAAATCTTAGAGTCATGTCTTCAGATGTACAAGCGCACTCTCCTTCACTATTAAAGATATTTGGCAGAACAACTTAGTGTTACTGATTTAAAGAATAGAAAGTAGAACATTAGGGCTGTGAAAGTCATCATCTGAGAAAGGAATTAAAAATGTTTGATCCTTAAAAATTGCTTTCCTGTTTGTGTTTCATTTGCATTTTTCAAAGAGATTTGAGAAAGAGCAAGAGGAAAAAATAAAGAAAATAATAAATTGCTTTAAACTAGCGTTTCTGGGCTTTACAGCAAATATTAAAAAAAGAGTTCCTGGCCCAGGAACAATTTAAATGAATCCAGCAAATTCAAGTGAGGAACACTGGATATTTCTTCCTGCTCTGTAGCACTTAGGTTCAAGAAATGTAAAATTACTCTGGGTGAGATCCACTTAAGGCAAAGTAAAGCAGAAAAACACTGACTTGAAACAAAAGACCTGCTTTACATGCTAACCCCAAGGCCTACAGACTGGGGGCAATTTGTTTAACTTTTCTTGGTTTCCTTATCTGTAAATTGAGGGTTTAGACTCAGTGTCTCTGAATCTCAGGGTTAGAAAGAACCTCGAGGGTTATTTAACCCAATCTTCCTTGATGCAACCGTTGTAAGTCTTTTGCTATGAACACTTTCAGAGATGAGAAGATGTTTGCTATCTCTAAAGTTTGCCACTGGATGAAGAGCTCAGAGCTAGGAGTCAGAAGACTTGAGTCCAGCCTCCATTAGTAAATTGACTGTATATCTAGGTTTAGAATTTCACCTTACTGAGTTTTAGGCTCCTACACTCTAAAGCAAGAAGGGATGAATGAAATAATTCATGATACAGTATTTATGTCCAGTGACATCAAATCCCTAATATTCAAAGAATATTCTTTTCTTTCCTCTTCCCACGTTCTCTTTGCTTAGGAGTATGTCAGAGAATATAACTACTGTGTCTCTCTGCCACCTACCTTAAAAAGGGACAAAACCAAGAGGTGCTTTTCTGGGAATAAAGAGGTAAAACTTAAGCCTTGAAAGGAGTAGGAAAAGAGGACTGAGTGAGATGAGCAAAGACAGAATAAGGAATAACGATTTAGGACAGGAGCATGAAGCCAACTCAAAGTCTACACTGGGTAAGAAGAAATAGGAAGAGGCTTAGAATGCACATAGGAGTGTGCCAAGGGCAAAGGTCCCTGAATGGAGTGGGGAGGGAGAGTGAGATAGATAATAAGTCAGAATATATTATCAACTCTCTTACTCAATATCATGGATCCAGACACCTTGCCCCAACTTTGCTTCCAAATATTATTCATGCTAATATAAAAACAGAAAATTCTAGGAGGCAGAAATCTATAACTTGAATTCCCCTGACTATATTATAGTAACATGCATCATAGAGATCACTGCCACTAGGAGTGTGACCTCTAAGGTCCCTCCCTTCTCTCCTCTCTGGGAATCCATTCTTCAAACACACAGTAGTCTCCAGGGAATTTACAAGGTAGTATTGTTCTCATTCTCCAATCTCCACTCTCTGTTGCTATGATGATTAATTTTGTGTCAATTTGATTGGACTACAGGGTGTCCACATAGTTGGTTAAACATTATTTCTGATTATGTCTGCGAGGGTGTTTCCAGAGGAGATTAACAACTGAGTCAGTAAACTGAGCACAGCAGATTGTCCTCCCAAGTGTGGGCGGGCATCATTCAATCCACTGAGGGCCTGAACAGAACAACAATGTGGAAGAAAGGAAAGATTTGCATTGTCTGACTGTAGAGCTGTGTCTTCTCCTGCCCATACACTGGGACCATCGGCTCCCCTGACTGTCAGGCCTCTGACTCAGAATAGGACCACACCAGTGGTTTTCCTGTATCTCCAGCTGTCAAATGTCAGCTTGTGGGACTTCTCAGCCTCTATAATCCAATTCCTTACAATAATTCCTTATAATACCTCATTTTATACTTGATTAGTATAATAATTCCTTTATATTTAAAAGGATTTATTATAAGAATATATATTATCTGTTTATCTATCTGTCTGTCTATCTATCTATCTATCTATCTATCTATCTATCTATCTATCTATCTATTTCTCTGGAGACTTCTAATTTATACAGTTGCCTTAATCCTCTGGGCTTCCCTGCACGTTCATCTTCTCCTAAAACACACAGGGAAGGGAAGTGAACATTGCACAATGGGATAATGGGCTCTTGCTTTGGGCTCTTCCTGTAGAGTGGCTGCTCCAGCAATTAGGGCCTGTTGTTAGGACTAAGAGTCAGTTCAAGTCAGATTGGTAGCAAAAAGAGTGTGAAAAACCAAGGATCTCTTGGGAAACCCAGACTTACAATGTTCAATGCAGTGGAGACCAGATTGCACACAGGTAACATTTGTTTGACTATCTTAAAGCTGGTAAGGATTTGGCAGTGTCACCAAACTTATCAAACTGGAGTTTCCTGTGGTTATGTAGAGTGACTGCATTAATGGCCCTGATTAATAGCCTCCCCACATCATGCCTTTGGAAGTACCCTCACACAGTAATTCTCAGTTTGACCATGTCACTTGCTACAACAAATACGACAGCAGCAAACAATTCAAGCAAAAATTTGTGGAAGCACATGTACGTTATGTGTTTTCACTCTTGTTTCTTTGCAATTGCTCTGAGAAAACACCCAAGCCAGCCTGCTAAAGGGATGTGAGAGACAAATGGAGAGACACCCAGTCATCCCAGTCATCCCTGTGGAGGCTTAGATCAGCCATAGACAATAAGTCCAGACATGTGAGGGAGCCTAGCTGAGATCAGAAAGAGTCCAACCAAATAAAGCCTCGATTGCTCTCCTATGAAACTCCCTTGTCTTCCCATAGCTGATCTGCACACACATAACCAATAGATGATTTTTGTTGTGAGCCACTGAATCTTGGAGTGGTTTGTTCTATAGTACTGTTAGAGCAATAATCATCAATATAGAGATATTTAATTTATCTTATTTGATATGTAGGAAATAAAACTGATTATCTAAGTCAACTCTAAAATAACATGCTCTGGAAAATTCCACCAGCATACAGCATTCAAAAAGCTACTTCTGGCCACCCTCTCTAATGATTTTTGGAGTTAAACACTCTGAACATCTTGCTAAGAACTGAATGTTCATATGTTGAAACTCTATTTTCCAATGCGATGATATTTGATGGTGGGTCTTCAGGGGCAATTAGCTTTCGAAGAGGTCATAAAGGTGGAACCCCCATGGGATTCATGACCTTACAAGAAGAGAAGAAAACCAGAGCTCTCACTCCTTCTACCATGTGAAGACACAGCAAGGAGGAAGCCATCTGCAAAACAGGGAGAGCCTTCACCAGACACTGATTCTGCCTGCACCTTGATCTTGAACTTCTCAGCTTCCAGACTGTAAAAAATTAAATGTTTGGTGTTTAAGCCCCCAGACAAATGGTATTTTCTCATAGCAGCCCAAACATGACATTGTCTAGTCCTTCACAAAAACCAAAAGCCACACTGAAAGGTCAGTCCTGGGGAAGGGACTGTGATTCTTACTTGCTTGGTGTCTTGCTTCTGGGTTCTCAGGTGGCCACTTCTAAGTTCAGATTGTCAGCCAAATTATGCAAACCTCTGAAGCCTACCAAATTGAGCCATTAAGCCCTCAACATTAAACAAATAGCAACAAAATAACCTCCCCAAACATATGGCCTTTCCGGTCAGCATGAAGACTTCCAGCCTCAGCTGGATACAAGGAGTGTCAAAAGAAAACATATTTCTACAAAAAGGTTAAGCTACAGTCAGGGGACCTAACACAGATTTCACATAGTCTTTCTTTGGTGTTTTTATTTATTCCACTTACAAGATAAGTTGTTGGCATCTCATATATCAGCCTCATCACTAGTTGTAGAAGTAAAGTGGATGGCTAGAATGGATCCTGCAGGCAACCTCTGGGCCCTATGTCCTTCAGGGTATTTCAAAGATGTATTTCCCTTTGGTAATTGTCCAGCATGTTCTGATCTTCCTGGCTTTGAACAGCCATTTGGCATTAAATCTGTCTTCTTACTCCCTGTACGGAGCTTCCTGGCTGCTCAGTCACTTGCCTTCTCCAGCTCCATCTTCCTTGACCATCTGTCTTTTAAGCTGTGTGTAGACTTGGCCAGGTAGACAGGTTTGTCCAATTCTCAACCCACAGAATTCCCTGTGGAGGGAAATCCTGAGTGAGGCAGAGCTCTGAGTCAGTTGGGAATAATTGTTTAAAACATTTAAAAAGGTAGTTGCTACTATCTCATTGTTCTCCATCCATCAGTCAGGGACTTGGTCACCATAAATTTTATTAAACCTTGGGACAAAGTCAGTATGGGGCTGAAAGCTGGGATGACTAGGTACTGATCTGCTGAGTTTTCCTAAATGTCCCTCACCGAGAACAGAGTTGGGTCTGAATTGAGAGGAAGACCTGATATACAGAGAAGAGAAATCAGAAACAGATATCAAGGAGGCTAAGGGATCATTATGCAGAAAAAAATATCCAAAAGAAGGGGGTTGGTCAAAAGTCCTAAATGCTGAAGGAGTAGAAGAAGCCTCCCAGATGGGCAAAGAGAAGCACTCCACAGGGCATCGCTCCCAAGGTTTGGTGCATTCTCTTCGCACTAGTCTTAGAAGTTTGGAATGCATCCAACTTCAACAGAAGTTAGCAACGTTCCATGTTATCTTTTGGCTGAGCTATCATTGGTAACTGCCTAGATAAAGCAACTCTTATTAATTACCTAAGCTTCTAGAAGGACAAGGCATTAAAGTTTGCTCTCTCCCAAGCACCTTTTTCTTTTAACCAGGTCCTTTGTGGAAAAATATCACCTAACCCAAAGAACTCCTATAATGAGTGGCAGAGGGAATCTCTTAGAAGCCTGGTTTGCAGCCCTTTTGTTGTGCCTCAGTTTAGATTAATTGTGTGACCCTGGACAAAGCATGTTACCTTTCTTGGACCAAGTTTCTTCATCTGTAACATGAGAAGGTTGCACCTTCTTTACAGTCCTTTCCTCCCCTGATGATCAGTGGTCCTTATTCTTCCCCGATTTAAATCTAATTATTATTGTAAAGGGGATTTTGCAGAGAACCACACATAGTCAAATGAATGCTGGTCTCTCTGTGTCAGACAGAGTTCTGTCAGCATTTTGGGAGTGTAATCCTACAAAGTCAGTCCTACAAGGTCAGCTTGCTCCTGAGTTAAAAGGGTTCTGACTTCAGAGTAACTCTATCACCAGTAACCAAGAAAGAATATTGGGGCTTGAGGGTGCCTAATAAACAAATCTAGCTGCTTGCCAAGCAAATGTAGAAGTTTTATTTTATCTGACAAGCATCAATAACACAAAATGTTAATTGGGGTCTCCAAATGACAACTATTTCCTTCACGTATGTGAATTTTAACTGTCTACATTAGCAAAGGAAATGAATGAATACTATTTATCTGCCAACTTGTTAATGACATGAGACACACAGTCTTTAATCATTTATCCCAAAAGGCAAGCTTAGTCAAAAAACAACTATTTATCCAGGGAAAACACTGGCAATGATTTTTATTATGGTGATTTGGTGTGATAAAACTCTATCGTCTGGGGGAAGCTAGTGGGCTCAGCAGCTACACAACTAATCTTTACTGAATTTGTCACATAGGATAGAACCTTCACACAAAAAGTTAAGACTCATCCTGGGATATAAGCCACTGTTCTTCCTCCCAACCTGCTGGGGAAATTTCGACATACTCAGACTTGTCAACAAATAGGCCAGAGCCCTGAAATTTATTAAATCTAAGATGTGTTTATTATGCTCCCCATGACTTAGCAGCCAGGGCCTCCTAGGAGAAAGGAAGAAAAAAAAAAGCTAAATGAAACATAACTATTGGTATGCCAAATGGTTATGCCATTCTTCTTCCTTTTCTTTTTTTTTCAGTCATTTATATTTTACTTTCTAGGACATTTTTTAAATTAAATTTATGGGAGTGACATTGGTTAATAAAATATATAGGTTTCAAGTATACAGTTCAATAGTACATCATCTGTATATTGCGTTGTTTGTTCACTACCAAAAGTCAAATTTTCTGTCACCATATATTTGACACCCTTTATCCTCATCCACTTCCCTTGCTCTGGTAACCACTAAACTATTTTCTGTGTCTATGAGATTTTGTTTGTTTGTCTTGTTCATTTGTTGCTTTCAGTTTTATATCCTACATATGAATTAAATCATATGGTTCTCAAACTTTTTATGACTTATTTCACTTAGCTTTATATAGAAAACCCTAAAGACTCCAGCAAAAAACTCTTTGAAACAATAAACAAATACCATAAGGTTGCAGAATACAAAATCAACATATGAAAATCCATTGCATTCTTATGTGCTATCAATGAAATTTCAAAAAAATAAATGGAAAAACAATTTCTTTCGCAATTGTGCCAAAAAGAATAAAATACCTAAGAATGAAATTAACAAAGGATGTGAAGATCCTATAAACTAAAAACTACAAGACATTTTAAAAAGAAATTGAAGAAGAAATGAAGAAATGAAAAGATATTCTGTGTTCATGAACTGGAAGAATCAACATAGTTAAAAGCAATATATAGGTTTAATGCAATCTCCATCAAAATCCCAATGGCAGTTTTTAAGAAATAGAATAAAACATCATCAGATTTATATGGATATGCTGGTTTCTGCTTCTTGGGCTCTGTGGACTGCAATGAACCACATGGGCCAATTATTTTGCACGAAGAATCCAGACTCAGTAGCAAAGGAGGCTGTGGGCTCGCTCTGTATTCACGAATGAATCCAGAATAGATATGCCTGAGACTTGGCTGAGATAAAGAGTCTCTGAGTCTTACTCTCCAGGGAGAAACTGAGAAATTGTGTGAACTTTTTTTTTTTTTCTAATTAAGACCCAGACAACAGATCTGTACCTCTGATGATTGGTTCAGCCATAGGGAACACATGTACATGCAGACACATTATACATACACACAAAATGTGTAGACATACAGACAAGCCAACCTGGACATTTTCAATTGAATTTAATTAGTGGTTTCAATAAATAGACAAAAATTAATTAGAAAGTTTAATCCCAAAATGTTCAAAGTATTGAGCCAACACGGGTTAGCCCTGCAGATGTTGTTGATGATGTTGAGGCTAAGAAACCCCTCCAAAGAGGAAAATTGTTTCTTCACAAGCTGGTTTCAACTATATTTGCTGTCTGGATTTGCTGATCTTCATCCATTTCCAGCATCCTTCCACAGTACCTCCTTTCTTCACACACACACACACACATCAACCTCTCAATCTGTCTCCATTCTCCTCCGAACATGTGGTTTCCTTGCTGCTTCTTAACTGTTGAAAATTTTAATGGTAACCCAACCACACCTAACCCAAGATGACTTTTTAAAAATTATTTTTATTTTCAATTATAGTTGATAGTCAATATTTTTTTTATATTAATTTCAGGTGAACAGCCTAAGATAGCTTTTTCAGTGCAATCTGTTGCGTATACTTTTACAACAGCATATGACATTTCTACAATAACAATGAATTCCATTTTAAAGAAGGAAACAAAGGCAATAGGTAGACAATAATGCAGAGTGATTGCAATTTTGTTTAAAACTATCTGTACAATGAGAATCAGGAGATGGTATACACTTGAAAATAATTCTACTTATTGTTTCCTTTCTGATTATAATATGGCTTAATAATCAATAGAAAATAAAAATTTCTAACAGTTTTAGAAGCCCTTTGAGCCTCAGAGCCTTAGGCAAGAAGAGAGAAGAGGACTCTGCATGCATGCCACATGCATGAACTCAGCATAGCAACTCAGCAGAGAAAATGTGGCTCACATCTTTTAGAAACTCTTTTGAAAAGCTTCTCCAGGCATGGACTACAGTTCATGTCAAGATTATGGCTATGGCTAAACTGAATAAACAGACTTTCTGTCCTTTCACAAGCATGAACAAAATGCTGCTCTGCCCGGTCATGAAAGCATGATTCAAGACTGGGCAATTTTTCATCCTCGGTACCTTACAAATGGATGCCAATCCTCAGTTTGGGATAAAAATGTTCTAGATAAAATCTGCATTGGAGATTGCAAAAGTATCTAGTTTTAGAAAAGCAGAGGAGTTTTTCCTTTCCGTATTTTCTAATCTTTCTCTAAGTCACCAAAGAGTGAGCATGTGCTCAAGGATTAATTGTCCTAAATCTCCATCATAGTGAAAAGAGGAATCCCAGAAGTTAAACAGTGGTTCAAAGAACAGTCATAATTTCATCTCACAAATGCTTTAAGTTTAGGGTAGTACTTGTTTTTTTAAATACATTCATAAAAGGAAGGAGAAAAAATAACAGAAAGGAAAAGAATGCCAAAGAGGGAGAAGAAAGGAAGGGAAGGGAATGGAAAAACAGTGTACTCAGGGTTTCTTTTAAATTATAACTGACATTTCCTCAATGAGTTTGATAACTTATCCTTTAGATATTCTCCTTCTTTTCATTAGAATTATACATGCCCATTAAATAATTGCATGTGAAAATTAATTCAAGAGGGAGACATAAAACTAAATGTGTAACCTAGGATAATATTTGAGTTCTGGGATCCTGTTTCTAGCTATGGCAGAGATCCCTGAATGTGCTGGAAGACACTTGAAAGCCAGAATTAGGGCAGAAGAGAACAAACCTAAGCCCTATAGATTGTTTACTTAGAATGAGAACACTCGAGTGTTTGCACTGTAGCTTCATCATGTTGAAAATAAAGTTGAGAAATAAGAAGAATATAAGAATGCTGTGAATGAAGGAAGGAGCAATTGATGATTCTGCTCCCTGGGGGAGTATATTTAAGATTGAATTTGGGAAGTTACTTTTGCAAGAAAAAGACGCTAGAACCATGTATGAATTTATGCCAATTCAGCTGCAAGCACTGAAGTAATAAGGTAAACCTCCCCTCCGAGAACTCAGAGTGCTTCAGGCAGAGCAAAAAGAGGCAAAGTCTCCATTACCTGGTAAACAGCAGGGTGACAAGTGGAGCAATTTTGTAAGAAATAAAACTCATTTAACAATAGAACTGAAAACAAGGACCTCCTTCAACTTGGGCAAGTATATAAGCATAAACAAGTTGATGAAATTGTTCAAACAATAGCTTTCTTCCTCCAAATTGAGAAGACCTTCTTCCTATATCATCAAGATTGACAAATGACATCATAGCTTAGAAGACAGAATAATTTTGATGCCCACCATAATCAACACACAGAATAGTTCCATTCAGCCAATAAAATATCTTCAAGATCTCCCTTTGTAATCACACCCTGCCCATCCTCAAACTGTGGCAACCACCAATGGATTCTCTATCACTATGATTTCTGTCCCTTGAGAGTGTCATATAAATGGAATCATATAGCATATATCCTTTGACTCTGGATTCTTTCATTCATCATAATGACTTTGAGAATCATCCAAATTATTGTATCTATCAATAGTTTATGTTATTGATAGTAATATTCCATTGTATAAATGTCTGATGATATTGTTTGTATTTTCATGTGTTTATTTGCCTACCATCTATCCTCTTTAGTGAAGCAACTATTTAATGACTTTACTCATTTTAAAATATTTTTTCTTATTGTTAATAGTTCATAGTTTTTAAAAATATATTCTGGATATTAGTTCTTTTATAGACTTATGATTTTCAAATATTTTCTCCTAGTCCATAGCCTGATTTTCAGTCTCTTCAGTGTCTTTCACAGAGGCAAAGATAAAAATGTTGATGAAGTTCAATTTATCTTTTTTTCTTTTGTATAGTTTGCTATTGGTATCATGTTAAAAGAACTTTGCCTAGCAAATATTTTCTTTTGCATTTATGACTTTATTATTTACATTTAGATCTATAATTAATTTTGAGTTAACTTTTGCAAAAAGGGTGAAGTTTGGGTGAAGTTTATTTATTATTTATTTATTTGTTTATGTACTTTTGGTATATGCATAATTAGCTATTCCAGTGAAATTTGTTGAAAAGATTATTCTTTTCGCATTAAATTGCTGTGCATCTTTGTTAAAAATCAATAGGTCATATTTGTGTGGGTTTATTTCCAGAGTTTTTATCCCATTTTATTAATTTATGTGTCTACCCTTATATTTAATTTCTATAGCTTTATACTAAGTCTTTGAAATGTGTTGTGACTTTCTCCCCACTTTACTCTTCCTTTTCAAAATTGTTTTAGTACCTCTACTCAATTTGTTGTTACATGTGAATTTTAAAATCAGCTGACACCAGTCTACAGCCATGCTACTCTGAACAAGCCCAATTCCGTCTGATCTTGGAAGCTAAGGAGGATTGGGCCTGGTTAGTACTTGGATGGGAGACCACCTAGGAAGACCAGCTGTTGTAGGCATAAAAAATAATAATAATAATAAGGAATTGTAAGCTGACAAGTTCCTTGCAATCTGTGAGGTCAACCAAAGTTTGCCTTGCCCCCAAAAATAAAAAAAATTAAAATTAATTAATTGATTGATTGATTGGTTGAATCAGCTGACAACAAGATGGTGGAAATAGAGATCCCAGTCCATCATGTACAAATGACCAACAGCATACAAAAAGTGTTCAACAGCACTAATAATCAGAGAAATGCAAATCAAAACCACAATGAAATATTACCTCATAACTATTAGGCAATTATCAAACAAAACAAAGCAAATAACAACACATATTGTTGAAGATGTGGAGATAAAGGAATTCTCGTATATGGTTGTTAAGAATATAAATGGGTGCAGCTACTATGGAAAACAGTATGGAGGTTTATTGAAAATAAAATTAGAACTACCATATGTTTTAACAATTCCACTTCTGGATATATATTCAAAGGAATTAAAATCAGGATTTGGAAGAGGTATCTGCATTTATGATTGCATAAAAAAATTAAAATATCTAGGAATAAATTTAACCATAAAGACATAAGAGACCTGTACTCAGAAAATTATAAAACATTGAAGAAAGAAATTAAAGGAGATACAAATAAATGGAAGCACATAAATGGAAGAATTAGCATCGTTAAAATGTTCATACTACCCAAAGCAATCTATAGATTTGATGAAATCCCTATTGAAACACCAATAGTATTTTTCACAGAACTAGAACAAATAAGCCTAAAATTTACATGGAACCATAAAAGAGCCTAAATTCCCATGGAAATCCTGAGGGAAAAAAAAAAAACAAAGTTGGAGGCATCACACTACCTAATATCAAACTATACTACAAGGCTATAGTGATCAAAACAGCATGATAGTGGCATAAAAATAGACATATAGATCAATAAAACAGAATAGAGAACCTAGAAATAAACTTATGCCCATATGGTCATTTAATTTTTGACAAAGGAAGAAAGAATATACAATGGGGTAAAGACAGTCCCTTCAATAAATGGTGTTGGGAAAACTAAACAGAGAAATGCAAAAAAAAGAAAAACTAAAAGAAATTTGACCGTTTTTTACACTATACACAAGAATAAAC
Source organism: Cynopterus sphinx (assembly GCA_030015415.1). Taxonomy (NCBI): domain Eukaryota; kingdom Metazoa; phylum Chordata; class Mammalia; order Chiroptera; family Pteropodidae; genus Cynopterus; species Cynopterus sphinx. Next base: position 11,820,169 of record CM057382.1, on the reverse strand, counting down.
TCAAAATGGGTTAAAGACTTAAATGTAGAACCCCAAACCATACAGAGAACATTTCTTTCTATTCCTAACAGGTTGAAAGTTTTTCTTTTTTAAAAATATCATGAGCGAACATTGGAAGGTTTAAAAAATTTTTTTTCTATGTCAACTTTCTATGATAAGACCCTGTGACTTTCCTTGTTTAGTCTATTAATATACTGAATTGCACTGATTTATTTTAAAATATCAAACTAACCTTGCCTTCCCTTAATGATGTTATTTGTGCTACTCTATACTGCAGGATTCAATTTGCTAAAATTTCCTAAAGATCTTTCAATTTATGTTTATGAGGAATATGGAAATGTATTCTTCCTTCTTTTTTGTGCTATCTTTGCCTGATTTTAGTAGTGGGGCATAAATAAAGTGAAGATATATTACAAATATGTTTCTCTGATTTTCTACTTATCCACAATTATGTGAACTCCCAGATGCCATAAAAGTCCTTTTAATTCCTTACGGATGCTTTTACAATGATAAATGGGTACTACATAGTGACCACTATTCCCTCTGCTCTCCTGAGGTCATTCTTCTTGCTGCTTTCAGTACTCTGGTACTTACATAGATGTACAAGTTGGACCACTTTACTTCTTAAAGACACTGTCCATTCCTAACTCCTATATGTCTAAAGGTCATTTTAAGGGCTCAGTGAGTTCCCCCCCAAAAAGAGGTAGCTGACCCACTGTCTGTGCTAGGCAGTGGGACCCATTCACCAACTCCTCTGACTAAGACTGCTGAGAAGAAACAGCATTTGCAACTAAGGAGGCTCCAACAAATGCTTGGAAACTTTTATTGCAGTCAAGTATGTTTTTGCTTCCTTGTCATCAACTGACAGAAAAATAATTAGAAATGTTATCCCCCAAGGACCTGCTCAAATTTTACCAACCAATGAGGTAACAAATTCTCTGCACCATGATTTAAAGGCAAAGGGGAAAAAAGTACCTTGCAAGAAGATGTAAAGGGAAATGGTGGAGATGTGCCTAATAAAAAGGAAGAATAGTTGAAAGAATGTAGGGTATCTCAAAAATGGTGGGCACCTCTGCCCTAGCTGTTGACCTGAGAAAGGAGAATAAAACAAAGGCAGAAAATTGGATGAATCTGTATACAGAAAGATTAGATAACTTTGTGAGGCTTTTACTGCTGTATATCTAGATACTTTTCAGTTCCTCTAAAGAACCCTATTGTGTTATTCCTCAGTGCCTTTGCACATGCTGTTCTTTCCTCTGCTCGGGCCCCTCCTTCACTCTTGCAGCTCTCAGCCTGGGTGCTATTGCCTAAGAGAGGCCTCTGAACCACTGCACAACATCAGTTTTCACCCCTGGACAACCATGCTAAGTCAGTTAAACTCTGTAAGAGTAACTTAAACTCTGTCAGTTAAACTCTGTAAGAGTAACTTAATTAAATGTATAATTATAGCTTTTAATTATACATTTGCAGGATTAACGAGTGCTTAGTTCATGGTTGACTACCCCACTAGCCTGTAAGTTGCTCAAAACAAAAAATACCTGACCTGCTCATTGTTGTATTCCTAGCACTGGGAACAGTGCCTGAAACAAAGCCAAGGCTCAAAGAGATTTATTTAATGAATAAATGAGTCAATAAATGAATGTCCTGTGCAAACTTCCCACAGCTATTCTGGTTCCTGGGCATAATGTGTTATCCCTTCAATATGCTACCACAGTGCTTGAGACTACATTGACTCTTCTTTCCTCATTATGTCCTGATCGTTCTTGCCATATTATATCCTAATTAGTAGCTCCCAAACTAAGTAGAGAGCTCTTGCATGACAGGGTTATGAACTAACTTCTCATTTTATTTCTACTGCCACCGTACCTGGAACATGGCAGGTACTCGATTCAGATTTATTAAAATTAAAGAAAATTCAGTTCTCTCCCACGAGGCCAAAACAACCAGCAGAGTCAATCCATGACTTGTTTTGTAAGGAAAACAAAAATGACTGTTTTCTTGAATTGTGCACTTCATTTAATCAAGGTGATTCATTTGACATAATCTTATAATGAACTAATATCAGCTTTTTAACACTTCAAAAACAGTCAAGTCAGTCTACCAGGTCCTGCGAGTTAGCCAGGTGGGCATTATTATGCCCATTTCACATAAGGAGAACTGAGCATCAGAAAGATTAAATTTGCCTGAAATGAACACTTAGGAAAGAGTAAGCTAGGGGACCACCCAGGTCTCCAGATTCCTTCTCAGTCAAGGACTGTTACTCCCAAGTCAAGGATCTCCAATATTGTGGTTGTTGATTTTTAGGAAGAAGTACCTCCTGAGTTTTTCAAAGACTCAAAATCACTGAATGTATGTTTGCAGCAGTGAGGGGAGCCCAGGAAAACCTGACAGAGATATAAATAAGGGAATAAAAGAGTGAGAGGATCTCATGGGTGGGGGTTGAAGAGAAGTCTTCTGAGGATGGGGTGTGGAGCAACTGAGAAGGGCAGATAAGGGGGTGTCTCCATTCCCTGCCACAAGCCAGTCCACTTCAGAAGAAAGAAGCAGGGACCCAGAACAGGGATGAGTCATGACCATAGCTTGTGACTCAAAGATCATCCAGGTAGCTAATGTGTTGAGATAGCACTTAGTCAGCATTTTCCCAATCGGTTTCATCAAGGACACACTTTCTATTGCATTATAATGCATTATTAAAGGGATACCAGAGGGCCACATGATATAATGCATGGGTAGATTTAAGTAGACATCAAAATACAATCTCACAAATGAATTGCTGCAAGGAATTATGGAAATTATCTTTGATTTGTGTGCAAATTTAAAATTTTATGATTAAATAAAAATGATAAATTGAAGAAATCAAATGCTTTTTATTTTATTAAAAAACACAAAGAACAGCATCTCACAAATACATCCTGAAGTTATAAATTAAGAAACATGACAAAGATGCAGATAACACACTACACCTCAGTGGTTCTGGGATCCAGCATCATGAGCTGATGGAACCACAGACCCTGCTCCCTCGGGCTATTTCACTCCACTTCTTGGTTTGCTTCACCTTTCCTTCACAATGGATATGGCAAAATAACACAGAATAGGATTGTATATATTTTTAAAGATTCATCTTATAAGAAATTCAGTTCAAGAACATTTTTCTTAGAAGTAAACTTCAAAGATAAAATTAGAATATGTATTGTATACACAGATGTGTGCATATGTACACAGAAAAACACTGACACCTATGTTTCTCAAACCCAGTCTGAGATCTAGCCTAAAAATCCCTTCTGTACATCATTTCTACCTATACCATACTCTAATTCCAACCTTCACAGTAGATATCGACGTGCTGGTGGCTGACCACTGGACCCATTCACTTGACCTGCTGCTATGGAGAATATGTGAAGCTCCATGTTTGGGGTGCCTTGTCCTGACATTGCAGGGGCCTGGCAAAGGCCTATACTGGGGTGATCCTTGAATCAGATAGGAAGCAGACAGATGGCTTATCTCAAAGAATTTTATTGAAACGAATTTTATGAAGGGACTATTTCCTCAAGGACTATTTTCAACAAGGGAGGGTGAGACTCTCAGAGACAGGAGATAGTGTGAGGCCCACAGTGGAGGGAGCTGAGCTTCCAGAGCTCAATGAAAACTGGAGCCATAGAAGGGAAGCTGAAGGGAGGCTGTTGTCAAAGGAACACTGTCGTCATCGAAACCTCAGCCAGGCTGCAGCAGGAGCAGGAATAAGCATCCCAGCCTCTCTCAGATTGCCAGATAAAATACAGCATGCACAGTTAAAAGTGAATTTCAGATTAACAACAGATAATTTGGTACTTGTAAGTATGCTCCAAATACTTATGGGACATACTTTTGTAAGAAATATTTCATGGTTACCTGTGATTTAAATTTTACTGGGATCCAGTGTTTCCCCCCAGCTTTGTTAAGATAGCGTTGACAACTAAAATTATATAATTTAAAGTGTATCATGTGCTGATTTTGATATATGTCTACATTGTGAAATCATTATCTCAGTCAGGTTTGTTAACACATCCCTTACCTGATATTTGTGTGTGAGTGCATGTGTGTATGCGCACGCACGTGTGTGGTTAGAATGCTTAAGATCTACTCTCTTGGCAAATTTCAAGTGTATAACACATTATTATTAGCTATAATCACCAAGCTCTATATTAGACTTCCAGAAGTTATTCACCCTATATGATCCAGTTTTCCCACTTTTGGGTTTATGAACAAAGGAGGAAAACCTCAAATTTTTAAAAAGATATATTTATTTTCATGTTTATTGTAGACTTATTCATAACAAAGAGTCTGCTGATGAATGGATGCATAAGGAAGATGTGGTCTATATAGTGGTATATACATACATGATGAAATATTATTAAAGAAATAAGAAAGCACAAACCTTGTTTTTGCAAAAGGAAGTAGAGGGAAAATATATCATAAACTACTAAAAGCCGCTACCTCTAGGAGAAAGGTGTAAATGGGATGGGGAAGATAAGACTAGGAACAGGAATTCTCCAAGTATACCTTTGTGTCATATTTATTTTGAAATGAGATCAAAGGGGATGAATAAAAATCAAAACCTTAAATTGAAGACAAACAGAAACTGATGAAACTGTGTTAAATCAATGACATAGTACTTAGAAATAAGACTTAATTCAAGTAACTCCTAAAGATAGATCTCCGATTTTACATATTTAGGGGAGGTATATTCTAAGACAAAAAAAAACTACAAATGAGGAAGCCTTGTGGTGATGGAAAAGTTCTGTACTTGATCATGGTGGTAGGTATAGAAATCTACATGTATAATAAAAATTGCATAGAGAAATACCTGGGCTTGGGCCTGGAAGAGGGATAGTATAAGGTGAACCTGGTACTTCATTTGGGGGCCAATGTTCTGAAGTCTAATGGTCACATCAGAACGACATAGGAGCGGACTTGAATAGTTCCCACTGGACAAATTTTTAACCATTTAAACATCAGAAAGAAATAATAATAGTAAAGAATTGTAATACATGGAATGCTTTTTAAAAAGTATTTGATTATTTGGCGACAGAGAGACAGAGAAGAAAAGTTGTTCCTATTATAACAATACTGGCTAATTAATGTAACAAATGATAAAAATAGAAAATCCCCATTTAAAAAAAAATGCCTGTTGGGATAACAACTGGTTTAGACAAAGATTATCAGTATCTGCTAAAGTGCGGGTAACATATTGGTAGAGAACAAGACATTCACACAGTTGTAAAGAACTACCCCATAGATCTCATTAATTACAAAGAGAAAGTGGACAACCGTGAGACCTGGAGGTCATCATCTTAACTAAAGGATCAAACATAGCATCACTAGTAGAAGGGAACTTGGCCATGGCAGTGGCACGCTGTGATGAACTTCTGAGCAGAGCACAGCAGAGACTTAAAAGAAGAGTTGGGGATGGAAAGTCTTTTTAGAGGAGCTGAGTCTGGACTGTTGAATAAGAGGCTAAATGTAAAGGAGGCATTCCTAGCATGAGGGGCACAGCGAAAGCTAAGGCACAGTGGCTTGAAAACAGTCTGTTGAATTTAGTTGAGAATGGCTTAGACAAACAATGTAGAGAAGGAGTTAATGACAGTTGAGGCTAGAGCGTTAGGAGAGGCAAAATCATTAAGAATCTCTGTTACCAGGTTAGGAAGGTGGACCATATTCAGAAGCTGATGGGGAGATTTTGAAGTGTCTTTAAGGAGGGTGGCAGCAAGGGTAGAAAGAAAATACAAGTGAGAGAGCTATATAGGAGGTAGAATCCACTGCACTCAGTGACCCAGCAGAGATGTAGATGATGAGAAAATATATTAGGATGAATTGGAAGTTGTTTTCACACTGAGGGCCAATCCTGTGCACAGGAAATATTGGGCTGAAAATCATCTAACATCACAGCCAATGTCAGTAGGAAATGGTACTAGGATGACTAGTGATGTCTGCTTTGGTTGAGAAGTGGGAGAAGGAAGGGATATCAGGGTGGATGTTGGTGTCATTAACTAAGGTTAAAAGCATAAGAGGAGGAACAGATGTAGGGTAGACAGGACAAGTGTGTTATTTCAACTATGCTGAATTAGAGTTACCAGTTACTTCAAATTCCTGGTAGCTAGTGTGGATTTCATACATATGATAGAGGAGTCTTTTTGAGTTCCAATGACAGTTTAAAGGCTATCTAATGTATAATTTACGCAATAGACCTCAGGGGCTCCCTCAACATATGCACTAAAGAGCATTTTCTGCGTTTAGAGCATGGGACTTTAATCATAGGAGTTCCACTGGGTTTAATAAGATTTATATAGCTGGAAGACCTGACATGCTGGAATAAAAATGACTCTCAACCCACTCTTGCATTTTATAATAATGTATGAATTAATATGCTCTTCCACTTGGGAGTTGAGCTCAGGTGTAGACATGGCTGCAAAGCCGCGGTCCCTGCCTTGGATCTCAGACCCATGTCAATGCTGGCACTCCATTTCACCAGTGCCTGAAAGCCTTGTCCAGCTCGGGACCTGTACTGGGTGACTCATAATTAAAACAATTGCAATTCCTTTTTTAAATTTAATTTCAAATACAATTTTTCATTTGCTTCACAAGGGTATGGCATGTACAGCAGCCTATCTGTGGGGAAATTAAAGAAAAGCAGAGGGATGTGCACCACATGGTGCTTATATTAAAATAATCATTCATGTTTTTCTGGCAACACTTTTTTAATAAGTGTCAAGTCTTTATTACTGTCTTTGGCATTTGCATCCACATTAATCACATCGAATTCATATGGTATTTATTTCTGGAGGTTGTAAAACTCAACACAAAGGCTTCTCCAAGCTAATCAATTAGTCTAAATCTACTTCTGGGTTTCTGACTTGTGGGCACTATCCTGGCTCAGAAAGTATGGAAGAAAGCAGGCTCAAACTTTGTGATGGCCTCAGAGGAAGGAAGGAGATACAGTTCCATCATGAGCCACTTGCCACAGGTTTTCCTACTGCCTTGGCCACAGATTGGGTTCCTCCTGGGACAAACTTTGACATAAAAAACTCACACATCACCGTTTCCCCATAACCCCAGAGCGGTGTAGGTGGGAAGGTGGGGAGGGGCTAGAGCTCTCTGAGGCTTCCTTTTATAGAATAGGTAAAGTCTAATAGTGGCAGCAATGTAGATGCTCATTGATTCTTCTGGGGTCACCCCTATTAATTATAGAAAGAACACTTCTAGTGAAGACTGGAAAGATCAAAGCTGCCAGAAAACATAACCTGGGAATGAAAAGACCTGAGTTCTATTCTCGGCACTATCAGAAATGATTGTGACATTTTCCTCTCTTGATCTCAGCTCTTAGGCCTTTAAAGAAGAGCTCGCTTACATGGCATCTCAGGCACCACCAGTTCTCAAATTGGTGAATGACAGCATCAAGCATCTTCAACCCTGAAAGGACTCATAGCACAGAAGCTGGAGGATATAGTGCCCTCAGCATTACGCTTGATTGAACGAGGAAATGACGGTCAGGGGCTGAACTTTATCAATGTCATCCCCACCTTTAAGGCTGAAACCTACAATCTTGACACTATAGATGGAGAAGAGTGAGGCATTTGGGGTTTCTTTGGATTTTATTCATGAAAGAAGAAAGACAAACGACAGGGAAACTCAATACAGTGGGACACGGCCAATCTACACTTTAACCCAACAGTTCAGCATCTGGTCTGGATATCTTATTCACTCCTAGTATAAAAGATAGAGACTAATTTACCCACATTTATTCTCCAAATTACAGGACTGAATGAAATTGAGAAATGAAACTGATCTTTGCAAAACTGAAATTGGAAGATTTTGCCTTTTCTTCCCTCAGCTTTTTTTTTGTTAAACAACTAAACTACCTCAAACTTTAACACACATAAGAATGACCTGGGAACACATTAGAGTAGAGCTTCAGTCCAGAGTGCCCACTGACTTTATTATCAAAGCAGGAAAACTTCTGAGAAAGAAAGTAATTCCCAGTTAATGAGTGCCAACTACTTCATGCAGTTAGCTCACGCAGGCCTCACTTGTACAAATTCTGATTCAGTGGCCTATGCTGGAGGCAGGGAGTCCCCACTTTTAATAATCCTCCTGACATAAAGCAGATGCAGGTGGTCTGGGGCACACTTTGAACAACAAAATAGTAATAAGGGAAGACAGTAGTAGAAAATATTCATTTGAGAGATGGAAACACTGAGTCCAGAGAGAACTCACTGACACCCAGCTGTGGGATGCTCCATGCATTGTAAGGTTAGCAACCAGCCATCAGGGCAAATCGGAGACAATTACTAATTGCTAATCTCACATTTTCCTTCTTCTGGATTCCTCACAAAAGTAGTTTGTTAGCTCAACTTGATTATATAGTACTTGACGGTCTCCAAGTAAATGCCTAAAGGCAACTGGTAATTAATGAGGTGCTTTCGAGCATTGTGATGAGCAATAAACATATGCCGCAGACGTGCATTTTTATGAAGATATGCTAATGAATCTTAGCACCCCAACTGAAAGCATAACTCTAGGAGGGTTTTCTTTTTATTTATTTATTTATTTGTTTTAACCAACGACCAAGAGACAGGTAATGAGCTCACTTGGGTTTGGCTTTCCATGCTGTGGGCACTGGGAGCTCTTTGATGGATCCATGTGAATCACTTTGGAACCTCAATGAGAGATTTGGCTCCATATAGCAAGGCATCAGCGAAGAGAATTTGCATCTTATTCCTGTTTGCCACAGCGAAATACCTGTACAACACGAACAGGTTGAGAAGTGCCTTTCTTATTTGATTTTATTTTTAATTGCATCTCATCTGATGAATTTAAGTCAGAAAATTCTAGGATCTTAAAGGTCCTTGGACCTCCAAGGGTCACAAGCCTGTTCTACTTCTTCTCTGGGTGAGGCAGCAGAGTTTATTTAGGGTTTAGAGCATGGACTGCTAAGCCTGCTGCCTGGGTCTGAATCCTGGCTCTGCCACCTATCATTTCTATGTCCTAGAGCTTAGCTTGGGCCTCGGTTTCTCCATTTCTGAAATAAGAGCGATAATAACGTCTATTTCCTTGGGGTTTTATAACTAATATGCCTGCTAATATGTGTGAAGTACTTCGCAGGGGGTCTGGCATGTAGTAAGAGTTACAAACGTGAGCATTGAGGTTCAGAAGACCCAACTGCCCTTGGAGTGAAGCCCCCACATGGGAAAGTTGAGTTTAGGAGCCTATTGATTGACTTCGGCTCAAAAGTTTTCATCTGTGAATCACATGCTATGTCTCCACATGCCATCAGAACTGCATCTCAATTTCTTCATTTCCCCAAAGTCTCCTCAGGACAATATTAACTTTTGGCATACTTCCTACCATGAAACTGTTCTGATGGTTAGATCTAGACAGGAAACAAAGCTTCCAGCTAAATAGAAAGCTTTACTTATAGAGTTTCAGAACTCAGCTATAGCATGGCAAGGATCCTTGGGGCCTTCCTGTTCCTGCAAACATGCACTCAGGCAGCTGAGTATGAGGCCATGATCGTGCCCTGGCCTTCCTGGGGTTGTGAGCCCTCCACCTAGAGTGAAGTTTAACCTCTTTTCTCTCATACACCAGACTCCAACCACACACCCTCCTTTCGTCCCTCTGCCCTAGTCTTTAGGAATAGATTAAAACTCCATGCAAGGTTCTTTTTTCTCCCCTCTAGCCATTCTGCATTTAGAATCATGGCCACCTTTATTTTCAGCTTTAAGCAGATGTTCCAGGCAGAAAATGCCAGCCAAGTGTTTCAAATTACATTCAGGAGGTTTGGGCTCATACTTTGCTGAACAAAAATCTGTGCTGACATTCTAGAAAGCAGTAACATTTCAGAGTAGTGAGGCATCCCCCTTCTACGTAGAAAAAGGGTATCCCTGAGAGAGGCTTGAAATTGCAGAGGAATAATTACAGTGCCTTCTGCTTGATGGGACTGTATAGTTTTTCAGGTTCTCACCCATCCATGGTTTCATCTGTATCTTGTAACAACTCTGAGAAATAGTCATGGAAAGGATGAGGGCTGTTACTTTACAGATGACAGGGCTACAGATAAGAAGGCTGCAAGGATTTGACATGTTTGCAAGAACTTAGTCTCTTATCTTCCAAAACCTATGCACTTTCTGCAAATACATACCTTTGCAATACTACCGGCTTGCTTCTGACCACCATAATAAAGTGGATATTGTAATAAAGCAAGTCACATAAAATTTTTTGGTTCTCCAGTGCATATAAAAGTTATGTTTATACTATACTGTAGACTACTAAATGTGCAATAGCATTATGTCTAAAAAATGTACATGCCTTACATAAAAAAATAGTTTATTGCTAAAAAAGTGCTAACTATCCTCTGGGATTATTGGAAAAGTGGTGCCAACAGACTTGCTCAATGCAGAGTTGCTGCACACCTTCAATTTGTAAAAAAACACAATAAAGGGAAGCACAAAAAAAAATGAGGTCTGACTATAACAACATGATGCTTTCACACAATGCTTTCATATGCGGTTTTTAAAGGTCTAAAAGGAGCATAGTATCATTTTACCCCCAGGAAAGTCCCATGAGTTAGATAAGAAAGTGTTTTAGTCAGTGTAGAACAGGCTATGCTGAGGTAACAAATAAGCTCTGATAGCTCAGAAGCTTGACCCAACAAAAATTCATTTCTTGCTTAAATCATAATTTAACGCAGGTTCAGGTGATTCTCTGTGGCGGTTTTTCTCTAAGTGACAACTGGGACTCTCCATACTATCATTCTCCATTTTAAAAATATAGTCTTAGAAGTCACTGGGGAATAGATGCATAAAACCATCAATTTTCTAGAAGGTGTTATGGCCATGCCATCACTTCTACCCATGTCCTTTTTGCCTGAACCCAGTTACGACCTCAACTTAACTGCAAAAAAAGGTAGTCTTATGGCCCAAGATGAGAAAATGAGATGAGTTTTGGTAAATACACAGCATTCTTTCTGCCATTTTGAATTGTACAAGCATTTATACTAGGCTAAATATGAAGGGTTAGCAAATAAAACGTCATGGTCAAAAACATTGACACTGTGCTAAGTATATGGCAGCAACAACACATCTGCGGGGCAAAGTGAATTATTTCAGAGATAAAGCTCTCCACAAGCTGAAGAATGTCTACGTTCCCAGACCAGAGGAAAGGAGGGCAGAATGATTTGTACATTACTGGGACTGAAATAGAAAATATGACTTTTTATTTTGTTTATTCCTTTTGTATCCCCATCTATATTTACAAATGATTTGAGCAGATTTCTAATATTAAAGCACATCAAAAAGGAAACAATTAAGAACAAAAATACACACAAAAACTAAACATCATTAAAAAAGAGCAGAAATCTAGCTATACCAAACATTTAGGATTTATTAATCATTACAACTGAACGATAAGCTTTTCTCTGAGCTTACTAGAAGCTAAAGTAGAAAGGAGAATAGATAGATTTTGAAAATAGCATTTTGAGCATATTCCATGTCCCAGTTACTATATGAAACGTTTTACATATGTCAGTGTATCTGACCCACACATCAGCTTATGATAATCAGTTAATGATAGTAGCCACCACATATCAAACTCATTTTCAGTGAGATTACATAAAACATCTCAAGAACAGTCAGTGATTTTGGGTAGGTTCCAACGCAGCCCTGCCTGATTCCAAAAATCTGTGCTCTTTCCATAACCTAATAGTTTTCTTTGTCACATGAAAGGAAGCATATAATTAAGTAGACACAAGAAAAAAGTAGAAGATGTATTTACTTTCTATTATTATTAGAAGAAAAGTGTGGTATCTTATTGAGCTCTAAGTAAGCAAGCCCCAAATTTTCCTCTCTATCTCAGAACCCTTGGAAGTCAAGGTAGAGTTCACCTCCGAGGATGCCCAAGGGGCCCGCAGCATACCTGTTGCAAAGAGGGGATTTGAAAGCTGAGGGAGGAAAACAGTGCAGGTAAACAAGAGTTAAGGTTTCTCTGTTAGGTCACACAACAAGGCAGTGCCAGAGTCTTTCAGAGCTTCTCCTAGCATTCCATTTATTAGATTGGATTACATTAGATTCTGAAGGCTAAAGCATTAAAAGAGAGTGAAGTTTTATTTATACCGAAGGACCAGAAACAAAGAGGAGAGGAAAACCTGTAGACTGCATATTCATTCCCTTTACCCTTTGACACATGGGCAGTCATTTGGCTTATTAAACTTGCTAATGTCATTCTTGCTCCTCCGCAGTGCTACACTGCACATCACCTCCCTAATTAAAGGCTGTTTCTGTGCCAACTGCACAGACCCAACGCTAAAAGTACATTTTTTTTCTAATGCTAGAGACCAGGCATGCCATCCAGTGATGGGCATTTGACAGAACTCTGGCTTTGCCTACTCACAGCCAGCTGGAAGAAAGGGGTTAGCCTGGGATGTCTCAGAAGTGTAGAGGTGAAAGGACACTGCCAGTGAGAGGCCAGCGAATGGATATGTCCTCAATTACAATGCAAACAGCCTTCACTCCCTGGGGTTCTGAAATTTGCTGTATAGATTTCAGTTACCATGGTTTAGTTCAGTAACGTTAGTCCCTGAACAACACAGTTCAATTTTCAGTTATCACGATCTATTAACTGTGAGTAATTGAAGTGAAAAATTTGCTGTCAGGTCTTTAGGTCATAAATCACTATATAATAATTAACGGGTATACCCATGGTCAGTGACCAATCAAGTCATGCCTTTCAAAGTCTGGAAGTGATGGGTCACTGCTCATGCTTTCAGCTCACACATAGCCAGCAAACCTTGAAGTTGTATTGCTTCCTTGTCTCTCGGTGAGAATCCCATAGGACATTTTACAAAAATGGATAATCAAAAGAGGAGGTTGACCAACAAAGAAGAAAGCACAGCAAAGAAACAAACAAACAAAAACACTGGAAGTGAAATTTAAATGGAATAAAAATGAAGCCCTAATGGTGACTGCCACGATCAGAGACTCTATCCACATCAATGAGGAAAAGAAAGAGAATGTCCCAGAGAAACGGGCACCATCAAAAAAAACTCCACATGAAAGGAACTCAGCTATTTCACAACACTGAAAGTGCAAAGGATAAAATGTTGGAAGCTAATCCAAACTTAGAAAGAAGGATGACAATGCAGCAAGACACAGAAAAGATGTCCACTCAGTTTTATGTTATATGATGAGAAGAAGGCAGGGATTGTGCAAAGTACTCTTTATTTTTTTTTATAAGAAATAAAACATTTTGATTCCCAAATGTTTCTAAGGTTTTGATCAATACTGTACTGAGTAAATATTAGTTGTTTTTTTTTTCCAGTTCCTATACATTTATAAGTGACAGAAAGAGAGCTTTAAATGTTCTGATCGAAGTTTTTAAAGGTCATGGAATAATAGTATTTTTCCTGTCAATTTTTAAGATCATTTTTCATGGTTTCAATTTGCACAGTCATCTTTATTGTTGCACAATACCATGCAAAGCAAATACTCCTGTATTTCCATGATCTTTAACTGAGGACGTCTGCTAACATAAAACAAAAATGATGGTTCCTATAAAATGTCCATAACATGCACCAGAGATTGGGACCCATTGGGCTGATCTTCATTCATTCAGCTAACTTCTGGGGAGGGTTCTGGTGGCTTGGACATAGCCCTAGAAATGGGAGGCTGGTTTAAAAAGACATGTGGTGTTTTCCAGGAAAGAGCTTCTAGGATGTCTAAGTGGTCCACAAATGGAGGGATAGAGGTTATCCAAATGCAAGATTGGCATATCTAAATGGAAGAGCTAAGCAGGTATTTGGAATTTCCCATCTGATTCTCAGAAAAAAATCCAGGCTGAAGATAAATATTTAGGAATTATTGCCCTACTGGTTATAGCAAAGGCCGTAAGCCACATCTAGGAGTCTGCCCAAGAGATAATGAGACAGATTCTCCCCAGTGTATCCCAGCATTTTTAGTGAAAACAAAAACAAAAACAAACAAAACACCAGATTTTGTTTTTTTCTGTCTTCTCACTTCACATGACTAGGTGTTCAGGGTGGGGCCCCTTGCCTACCACAAGGTGAACATCCTGATTCCTTTGAGTCAAAGTTATTCCACACCTCCTGCAAGATTTAGACAAAGGCCTGGGATGCAGTTCTGGCCATTGAGAAGTGAGAGCTGGGCACTTCTGGGAGAGTGGCCTTCACTGGCGAAAAGTGGGTAGGACACAAAAGTGTCCATCTTTGTGAGCCAGTTTGTATGACATGACACCTGCGACTCAAAGCCAACTGCAATGACAAGAAGACAAGCCTAAGGACTAAGCCTGCCTGCTGAGGAGAGCAGAACAGAGTGACTCAAGCTGCTGAATCGACCAACCTGGAACTGGCCAGTGTGAGGATTTCCTGACACATAAGACAGATGTCCTTACCAGGTAACCTGTCACTTGCAGCTGAACGATCCTAATACCTCAGATAGGAAGCTCATAAAGGACAGAGACTAGGGGAGCCAGGGAAGGAGGGGGAGTAACAAAGACCGTCCAAAGAAGAGGCCTGGGAAAGGAATTCCTGACTTTCATTAAATTTTTTAATCCAACGATTTTTTTTTCAGCTTTACTGAAGCATGATTGACAAATAAAATTGTAAGATATTTAAACTGTACATCTGATCCAAGGATTTTAAACAGACAACCCGCCTTGTCTTACAAGTATAAATTTCAATTCCAAATATAAATGTAAATCAGTGAGGACTCGAGTCAAGTAAGTAAAGGAAGAAAGATCGTTGTCACTGCCTTAACCAGAGGGAATTTAACATTTATTTCTTCTTTAAAAACCCTGGTTACATCTTTCAAGGCTCTCAAGCTGGTGACACATGCAAAATGAAGACGAACATCTTGGTAGGTGGTAGAAAATGAACAAGTGCAGGCAACCAGCAGCAACAGAAATGAGATGACCTGGAGCTTCGGTAATGCTGAAATTATCCACAACTCAAGAGGAGATTATTATTAACAAAAGGGTACCGATAAAGTGACAAATGGAACTATTGAAAACTAGCCCAATCTTGTTTCTCCTTTCAAATTAAATAGGATGTGGCATCTCTATTTAAGCAAGAAATGTCTGTGGGGGAGATTTTGTTATATGTTATTGGATTGGAATGTCAACAGCATCCTCCACCCAAAAGTCTTAAAAATTAAATATGGGGTCCTTCTAAAACGAATGCTTCAGAAGCATGATGAGATACACTGCCTTAGGCCAAAGTGGTATGAATTGCTGCTATGAAGCTGGAACCAGAGTTAGGTCAGGAATGAATTTTCTCCTCTCATCTCCCAACTACCAGAGATTGAATTCTCTGGTAGACAGCAAGAGCTCTAGCTTCAGCTGTAGAAAAACCTGAAAAATATCAGCCCCATCAATTATTAGTGGCATGATCTTAAGCAAGTCACACAGTCTCTGAGCTTTAGTTTCTTTATGTGAAAATGGGAGCAATTATAATATAAGTTTTATTACATCTAAGGCTATTATAAATATTTAATGAGATTTTTCTTGTAAAAACCTAAGTCAAAATGACAGGAGTAACTAATGTGCATTAAACATTTACTATGTGGCAGACGTTTTATTAAGAGTAATGACACAGAGATGAAAGTTAGTTTCATCAGCAATGCCAAGATATTAATGAAAAAGTGCATGTCTCTGTTGAAAATGTGGGACTACAGTTTCTCAGTTTGGGGTGAGCTAAACAGTAGTTTTAAGAAGCAAGACAAGTCATTCCTTAGACAAGTGTTACCTGTGCTGAGTAATTTGAGTGGCCTTAATAAGATCTGTCCCTGTGACCTTGCTCCTTCATTTTTGTTAGACTTTCCATTATAGGTCTAAGCTTTGCCCTCTCCCTGCCATATTCTCTAATGCACAGGTATTCAGTAATTCAGCCCAGTATTCCTTCCTTCCTTCATTTCTAACAACCTCTTGCCCACTTGACACCAAATAGTTCTGGTGGAGACTCAGTTCACTCGTCCCCAGTATCCTGGCTATGAGGAGGAAGAAGAAGGTAGACAGAGGTGTCACATGATCCAGGCCTGGGTGATTATTATAACTCATCACCCTGATCCAGGATGGGTTGGTGACTCTGGGGTGTTATAAATGGATGCTCAGAGACACTGCATTCTGTCTCCTAGATCCCAGGCTGTGAGGATGTGATCTCCAGAACTGCTGGCATCCAAGTTACATTGACTTGGAGGAAATAAATCTTCAGAAGAAAATTAAATCAACAAAGAGAAGCAGAGGAAAACGTAGAGCTGAGAGACAGGAAGCCCGGAGGACACTGTTTGGGTCTCCAGATTCAATCACACCTCCAGTTAGCATCTCTTGCATCCCTTCCAGCTATGGAAATGAACAAATTCTCTTTTTTGCTTAAGCTACTTTGATTGGAATTCTGTCACCTTTAATTAAAAGAGTCCTGATTAATATAGAGCTAATCTAAAGCAGCGTAGAATTGTTTAACAAAAAGAAAAAGAAACTAACATTTTGTAGTGGAAAAAACGTGATGGAAAGTTGTAGTTAGATGAAAATGCTTGAATGTTGCTGGTTTAGAACACAGTTCTGCCTCCGTGAATCTTCCACAGGTCTCTTTGAGATTTTTCTCTGCGTATTTGTATCTTATTTTGGTCTCGAAGAGCTGTGAAGAACTTTCTTCTACTCCTGGTCAGTTGGCCCTCAAAGAATCATTAGTGCCTGCAGCTAATGTAAAGGTCTCTTGCTGCCAGATTGTTAAAAGTAATTCAAGAAGAATGGTGTAGGAGGAGAGACCCAGGGCTGGATAAGGGGAGCAGCAGAGAGCTGGAGGGAACACAGAAGAGACTATCATCTATATTTAAGACAGGCCACGGGATGGAAATAGGAAAAATAAGATATAGGGGACAGCCTTGTGTATACTGATGCCAGGACAGCTAGTTCCAAAGTGAAATCTGCCTTTGAGCTTTTATTATATTTATTGCGCACAGTGTTTGATAGCTCTGGAGAAGCAAAAATAAATTAGCTGTGGTCCCCAAGGGTCAGAAACATGGCATATATCTAGGATGAAACCCCTCTGTCCCCCAGAGCTCGATCAGCCTCCTGAACATATTTGACCATGGAGTATTTGTTTCCTGAACATGGTGTGTTGTTGTTATTTCAGATAACAGTATCCACACCCTGTGATAGCATTAGGACTATTTTATCTTATCCAAGAATAGCTCTCATTTATTGAGGATCTGCTTGCTGTGCACCAAGCATCATACTCAGTAATTGGCAGGCTGCCCTGTCTCACTCCTTTCTCAAGGCAGACTTTAGTAGGGATCATTGTCTCCACTTTACAGATGAAGTAACTGAGCCTCAGAATGGTTAAGTAACCTACCCTAGGTTGCTCTTCCTCAAAATACGGCTCTGGGAGGTCTTTGCTATCTGTCGGTCAGGGAGTAAGAAACGCACACCAGGTGTAAATTGCATACTGTCTCCTTCATTAAGGATGTCTTGGTTTGGGGGAAAAAACAGTCCACAGGACTAATAATGTGCTTAGTGATGTCACTGATTCACATTCCGGCACAAGCTTCTCATGTCCTCACTGACTGGTGACAAGCTGTTTGAGAACAACACCTAGTGTGTCACTGCCCTGGGTCACAGATCTGTGTAAAGAGAGGAGCTAGGATTC
Organism: Cynopterus sphinx; assembly: GCA_030015415.1. NCBI lineage: Eukaryota > Metazoa > Chordata > Mammalia > Chiroptera > Pteropodidae > Cynopterus > Cynopterus sphinx. Next base: position 11,802,483 of record CM057382.1, on the reverse strand, counting down.
GAACCCAAACACGTCTTGCTTCAAAATCCTCTTCTCTTAAAACCACTATGATCTAATGTCTCCTTCAGCTCTGCTGCCACCAACCATTTATTCAGTTTCAGGCCATATCAGTTGGATTTCCCAAACTACTAGATAAATATACCCAAAAAGGTTTATAGTCCCTTTCAGGAATGAACAAACCCTTTAGTCTAAGCAGATCCTGTAGAGTCTTTAAATCTAGTACATTATGACATGGCCATGAACTTGGTAGCTGAGCTGACACATCTGAGAATCAGGGAGCGTTGGAACTACACACTGACTGATGACTTTCTGCTCAGGAGGTAGGAGAGCTTGCCACAGAAGGCCTTTCTAGACTGGACTCACTGTAGCTTACCATTACTTGACATTGTTTGATGACTAAATGAATTAGTGAGAATGACATGGGGACCCAGCAAAGGCTGGAATGGGTAGACTTTACAGAATTAAATAGCTGGAAAAAAATTGTTCTGAAACTATGTTAAGTCAAACTACTGAAAAGTCAGTGTCAGGAATTACATGTGGCTTGCTGTTCTGATTTAAACAACAAAGTCCCATGGGTGTCCATTTTTCTCCCTATCTTGAGTCTTGTCTATATATTTCCCTTTAAAGGAGACATTTTTCATTGTGACTCTTATAGGGACAACTGGCAGTATCTAAGGGAGAGACAGTTCATTTTAATCCAATTTGTCATTTCTTTTTTCATTTAAACATTCGAGTGTGTCAGGTACTATACTGAGTATTAAAAGAAGAAAGAAAAAATATATACCCTGAAGCATCACAGAATTTCAAATAAAGCAACTTTGCTATCTTGAACTCCATCCAAGAGAAATGAGAAGGAAAGAAAGCTCTTATGATCACACCATCTTGTTACATGGGCCGATAGCTGAACTCTGAGCCAGGTTAGAACAAGGATCCAGAATAATCATAACAGTCACAGGCAACATCTATTGATGGGCCAACCACCTGATAAGGTCTTCATACATGTTACTATATTTAGTCCACACAACTCTAAGAGGGAGGCCTTATCATTAGCCCATTTTTAAGGATGGGAGAACTGAGGCATGAAATGGTTAATTAACTTGCCCAAGGTCACACAGTTAGTGTCATATTTTAGTCCAAACCAATGTAGTCCGGCTTCAGAGCCTTTGTTCCTAGCTTTAAATTTCTTTGAAATGGCAGGTTGGGGTCTTCTTGGTGCCAGATGAAGCCTATTTTTTATTTCATTTAATTCACCAAGAACAAGAATCTGCTGAATTCAAGCCATGTATCTTTCTAGGCTTGGGAATGCGGAAAACAAGGAGGCCTAAGCCCTGGTCAGCTCTCTTGGCACTTAAATTCTGGCTGGGCTGAGAGAATACACGTGCAAAATACCATTTACAGACAAGCCAGAATTTGATACAACAGTATCATATCCCACTGCCGGTCCATAACATTTGCAAAGCGATTAAAAAGCAGTCTAGAGTACTGGTTCCCAAACAAATTAGCAGCACCTCATGAATTTTTTTTTTTTAAATATTGACATTCACCCTAGAGATTTTGATTTAATTGGCCTAGGGTACTGCATGGGCATCAGGGTCTTAAAATCCACGTGGGTGAATTTAAAATGTCGCACAGTGTGAAAATGACTGATTCTCACACTGATCGTTTACCGTGTGGTGAGTTAGAGAAAAACTAGAAGAATCGTTGAAGGTTATTCGTTTATACACAGCTGCCATGTTGTTACCTACTTTCATAGAACCATCTTTCACATAACTCATTTAAAACTCATGAGTTGATGAGGTAGCTATGTTTACGCCCAATTTACAGATGAGAGAAATGCAGTGTAGAAAGTGAAACTTTTCTGGGGTATAAGTTCCAGAGTTAAGACTTCCACCCAGGGCTGTCTGCCTCTGAAGACTGTTCTCTTAACCATTAGTCTATTATGCTTTCCCACAGGTGGAGAGAATCCTTGAAAGGGGTGGATCAGGGCTATACTCTGAAGAACAGATGCAAAGCTAAGCAGAGAGGGAGGTGAACATAGGGGGATGAAGTGCAGCCAGCAAAGCCTGGAGGCCTCTGGGCACTCAGCACGACAGATTGGAAGGGCTGGCTGAGCAAATCCGAGCACTAAGACTCAAGGTAAAGCCATCATTCTCAAACTAGAGGATCACCTGGAGGGCTTGCTGAAACACAGACTCCGGATCCCACTCTCAGATCCTGATTCAGTAGGTCCAAGGTGGGTTCTGAGAATTTTCATTTCTAATAAATTCCCTGGTGATGCTGGTTGCCAGTCCAGGGACCACACCTTGAGGGCCACTGCTGTAGAATGGACCCTTCTGCAGAATGAGACAAACTTCCATTTGAAGACAACCAGCAATTACCTTCCTACAACTGGAAATAGTCTGGATCTTAAGATCATTCAACCCAGGAATGAACATTCTGGGTAGCACAAGCCTTTAGGGAGGAAGATAAAATTTGTTCCATCTTGGGGCAGATCTTCTCCTTCCTTCCTTCAGGGAGGAACCAGTTTGGGGAACCCTTTTTTCATGTGTCCACCCATATTTTTCCTGGGGAAGAGCAGGACCCTGGAAGCCATCCAAATACAGATGTTTCTGAGATGTGACGAAGTTCATCAACAGTGTAACAGGCCATCTTCACTATGAGCCAAGTACGTATTGGATCTAATGGTTTTTGTTTTTTTTCTCTGGCATGTCCAAAGAGAGGTTGGGGACCCAGGGTTTGAGAAAGGTTGAGTAGGGTGGCAGTGTGAAATTTCCAGATGCAGGTAGAGAGAGGACTGAATGGAAAGCAGAGAAATGGGGGCCCAGTGATCACTGGGCTCGCACCAGTAGCAGCAAGGTCTGATACCTGGCGCTGGGATTTCTGGATATCACCCTACTACCACTTTTATGGCACTTGTTATGTGTCAGGAAATGTTCTGTCTTCTCTGTAGATACTGGTTCATTTAAGCCTCATGCAGCCTTATGAGGCAGATTCTATGATTATCTCCATTTTACAGATGAGGGACTGAGACAGAGGAAGTTAAGTAACTTGCCCAAAATCACATGGCTATTAAATAGTTGAGCTGGATTAAGCAGAAATCTGGATTCAGTCTATGCTTTCCCCAGCATCTCTCAATGATAATGACAACAGCTAGCTCTTACTATGTACTTAGTCTGTAGTCGATGGATATTTCACATGTATTATCTCGTGGAGTCCTGATAATTACTATGAAATAGGTCCTATTGTTATTGCTCATTCTACAGAAGAGAAAACCTATTAAATGCCTCAGCCTACATTACCTGTGATTTGGAAGAATTAAGGCTGAGGCTAGGCCAATCCTTCAGGATAAGTGATGAAGGAAGAGCCTAGTGGACAGAAGGAGTAATTTAATTTTGATCCCCATCAAGAAGCCTAAAGCTGCTTCTTGAGTGAGAGGGGGGTGGAGTGAGGAAACTGGGTTTGTGGGAGTCAGCCAGTCACTGGGGCCCTTTGGAAGGACCTGCAGAGGGCACCACACGTGGAAGTCATGGTGGGTTGAGATGGGGCTTTGCTCATTGGGCATTGTAAGTAAGGTGCCCACTCTGGGTCTGGAGAACTTGGATTCATTCACTCATTCATTCATTCATTCAGAAAATATTTTTTGATCTTTTCTATGGCCCAGGTTCTAGGAACTTAGGGCTTGCTGGTGAAACTAAAGAGACAAAGAGCATGCATCCTAGAGAATCAAGTTTCAACGAGCGGCTTTTTTGGCAGCAAAGTGTAGATGAAAGATCCCTACCACTAGGATGGTGAACGAAGGGTTAAGGGATCTGACTTCTAATGTGCTCTGCACTGAGCCTTCCATCATTACTCTCTGGGCTCGTTTCCCATCTACAAACTGGAGAGTATTCCTATTTTAACTATACACATAGAAGGGATAGAGAAAGATAAAAAATAAATGATCACAAAGAAAACATGTGGTCCTCATGAACAATAAACCCTCCCTCTGCCTTAAAACTTTTATGTAATTGCCAATAACACATCACTCAAGAGCGAGTGAGGACATACTGTCTGCTCTTCTTCATTTGAGCTCCAGGACTCCTGCTCTCCAGAGGGCTTTGGCAGATGATTAACAAGTCATCTGATGAATATGCAACACGATTCTGTCTTAATAAGTCCTGCAGCTGTTAGGAACTTGACAAGGAAAACAAAACCATAGAATACGAGATGCTGTAAAACGGCCTGTCCACCTCACAGAGACCCCCAAATGGTCTTGCAGCCACATATGAACCTGGGCTGTAAAATGTGGGGAACCCCCACACTCTGACAGCATATCCTTTCCCGTCATAATTTGCCTCCTCCTCCATCGGTCTCCAAATTCTCAACATAGATAAATACACACACAGGCATGCAAGCACGCACTGCTTTTCACTCTCTCATCAGAAGGAGGAAATACTTACTTAGGAATAAGGACAATGGCCAGAGCCAGGATTCAAAAATAGACCTGAGTTAAAATCCTGGCCTCCCTGCTTACTAGCTATGCAGTCCCGGCACTTCATTTCACCTCTTTTAGTTTCAGTTTCATCATTAGTAAAATAAAGAAAATAACACCTATCTTATGGTGTCGTGATGGGATTGTTAGTAGAGACTTGGAACATAGTAGGTGTTTCACAAGCAATAGTGATTATGTTAATATTGTCATCACCACTTCACCTAACAGATCGAAGGCTCCTTCTGAGTTTTTGTGGACATTTGTCGACTTTCTTACCCGGCACCAATTTTTCTCTTTCTAAAACTAGAACTCCCATCACTATGTTTCCCAACACATGGGGTGAAGATGGAACTGACACTATAGATCCCTAGGCACAGTAACTTTTCTGGAAAGGCATACCACCAAGCCAAGCCGAAGAGCTGCAATGCTCTGGCTTTAGTAGGAACTGTTAGAAAAGGGAGTTCTCATTTTGTCTGAACTTAAACTAAAAAAAAATAAAAACCTGGAATTGCTCAGGGCTTGAGGAGAGAGGATGGCTGAGACCAACAAAGAAAGCAGAGCTGAGAGACAGACAGAGACTGTGCTGATGACATTATCTGAGCCCCTTGCTGCATCCAGCTGCATCTGAAGCCCTAGAACTTGCTGTTACATAAGGTGACAGACACACTTGTGAGGCTTACGCCCCTTCAATTTAAGGATTTGACAGGTTTGGTCACATGTAAACTAAACAGTCCTGACTTCGTGCATGTTACTACATATAAATTACAGCGCTAAAAATATTTTTTTAAGTCAAAGTTTTTTGAGTTCCATATAGCTTAACATATCTTCCCAGGAACAATTCTTAGTGTCTTTTCTCCCAAGCATTTTTGTGTATCTCATTTTTGGCCCATAAATATGGCCCAAGTGCTAAAAGCAGAAGGTTGGCACCCGTTCCCACACAGTATCTGTGATTTGACACAGTCTTGCATATTCAATAGAGATGTTAATTGATGCGTTTTCTTCTATCAAAGCTAGGTGGTTTTTATGTCGTAAGATACACAGATTACAATTCACAGCATTTGTAGGCGCTGATATTTGGTTTCAGTTTTCAAGATTGTTATTTTAAAACGTGGGGGTCTTCCAGAAAACATTAAGTTCTTATTTACATGCAAACTACAGTTTAATTCTGCAAATCAAAGGAGTTTTCTGAAACTCTGAGGGGAATAAATGTGGTAATAAGCGCAGTCAGCCTCTTCCCTTTAAGCTAGCTGACATATGGCCAAATGTGCTTCATTGTTATTCTCCAGGAAAGTGCTATTTGTGCTTTGCATTTCTCATTAACGATTGGTTTTATTTCAGCTCATTCAAGCGTGGGCAAAAAAAGTGGAAAGTGTATATGTCCAAGCACTTTCTAGGTGCCAGGAGGTGCTGCAGGTGAGTGTACTCAGAGGAGAATCGAAAAGGGTGACTGTGCAGTGAGTCTCCTGAATTCTGCAGTCCCAAATGGCCTGGCAGCAATGATGCAGCATCATGCTTTCTTAATTACTCACTTTTGAATTCTGATGGCAGCCCACATGTTTCATTACAGCCACGCAATGTCCTTATGTCCTGCTCTATATTAGTTACTTACATTTTAACTCCTCCATGAGGAAATAAGCATGCTGCAATTCAGCTGTGCACATGCTTTTGAGCTGGACAAAACGAAATTCAAAACCTGGTCATGTGACCTTGCTTAAGATCATTTAGTTCTATTGACATATCATTATCAACCAAAGTCTATACTTTACATTAGGTTTTGACAAAGGTGTAATGACATGTAACCAGCATTATTGTATCTTACAGCACAGTATCCCTGCCTTAAAATTTCCCTGTGCTTCACCTATTCATTCATCACTTCTTCCCCTGAGCCCCTGGTGTCCACTGATCTTTTTCCTGTCTCTATAGTTGCTCCTTTTCCGAGTGTCATGTAGGTAGTAATCATGCCACATGTAGCCTTTGCACATTGCCTCCTTTCACTTGGGTGCCTTGAAGTTTCCTCCATGTCTCTTTGTGGCTTGATAGCTCATTTCTTTGTAGCACTGAAAAATATTCTATTGTCTGCCTATGCCACAGTTTATCCATTCAGCTATTGAAGAATATCTTGGCTGATTTCAAGTTCAGACGATTATAAATAAAGCTGCTATAAATTTCTATTATAAACTTATGTGTGAACATAAGTTCTCAACTCATTTGGGTAAATACCGAGCAGTGTGATTGCCGATTGTATAGTAAGAATGTGTTTAGTTTTGTAAGAATCTGCCAACTGTCCTCCAAAGTGGCTATACCATTTAGCATTCTCATCAGCAATGAATGAAGGTTCCTCACAGGCATGTGGTATTGGCAGTGCTGTGGATTTTAGACATCCTGCTAAGTATGTACTAACATCTCATCGTTATCTAGTGATGCATGATGGTGAGCATCTTTTCATATGCTTATTTACCATCTGTATATCATCTCTGGTGAGGTGTCTGTTCAGGTCTTTTGCCCATTTTAAAACTGAATATTTCATTTTCTTATTGTTGAATTTTAAGTGTCCTTTGTATATTTTGGATAAGACCTTTATCAAATACGTCCTTTGCAAATATTTTCTCCCTAGATCACTTTCTAAATAGATGTGATAGGACATATCCCATCTTATTAGTCACTTCAGTGGGAATCTCTCTGTCATTCCAATATTACTCTAAGGTGAGTTATAAGTTTGAGATGGATAGTTTTGTCTGTAGAGGAATTCTGGATTCAAATCCCAAGTTACTGAACAGATATGGATACTGAAGTACATGTTTTATCAAATCATGTTTCTCTTTGACCTTTTGATGTGGGCAATTTTTATTAATAGGTTCTTAGTATTAAATTATTTTTATACTTCTAAAGTAAATCACAATAGTATTATTTTAATATATGTATATAGGATTCAAATCGCTAATATATCATTTCAATTAACTTGTTCTACTCTTAGGTTTTAGTTTCAGTTTTAAACCCATAAAATAAATGAGGGAAGTGTCTTTCTTTAACTATTGTGTAATAGTTCATTATACAATTATCACTTTCCTTGAAGTTTAAAAAAATCTTACTTTTAAACAAATTCACTTTTATTTTATCTGCATTAATTTTTACTTCCTGCTTCCTATTGTTTGTTTATTATTTTTCTTATCTAACTCCTTTAGTATTTAGCTTATTTTGTTCTGTTTAAGAATAAAGGAATTTAATAATAAGAATTTGCCTCAGCTTTGGCTACACATTTCTATACTTAATATTTTTATTGTTGATGTCTAAATTTTACATTATTAATTTTTGTTTCTCTCTAAAAGTTATAATACTTATATTTTCAAATAGATTTATAAAATATGTATTTGTTATTAATTTTTAATATTGTTTCATTTAGAGTAAAAAATAATTGCCGGAAGGTAGAGGGTATGATCTATTTGATTTCTAATTTGGGGGAATAATTTGGAATCTTCTTTATGGTCTAATATATATGCTGTTTTTGATATGTGCTTTATTAGAACTTGAATAAAAACTGTGTTTTTTGTAGGAAGTAAATTTTGGTACATATTTATTAAATAAATGTTTTGGGGGGAGGTTGAGTTTTTTTTTCTTCAAATATGTTTTTCAGTTAGTTAACATACAATATCATATTAATTTCAGGTGTACAAACATGGTGATTAGACATTTATATAATTATAAAGTGATCACCCTGATAGAAAATCTCTAATTAGCATACTTATTTACTTTTATCTCTTGGCCTGTCAAATGCAAAAATAATGTATACAAGTTATCTTCTGCCTTTTTGTCATTTTCTCCTTATGTTTTCATCAGCCTTTTCTTTATATATTTTGATGTCAACATGTTTTACAATTAATCATAGTTTTGCATTTTTCCTATGTATTTTAAAAGAAATTCTCTTCTATATCAAGGATTCGATTTTTCCTGAATATAAAATCAGCCCTTTGGTGTTTCTGAGTTCAAATTCTCCCATTACAATTAAAATTTCAATTTTATTTTTATTTAAATTCATTCAGCTTCCTTTTATTTCTTTCTATATCTTATCTAAATGAGAATATATAAAATATTTTGAATAGTACCTGGCACAGAATAAGTGTTCAATAAATGTTAACTATTATTGTTATTGAAACCTTTTTTTTTTTTTTTTTGCTGAGACATATTTTAAAAGTTATCAAGGGGCTACCACTCCTGTCCCATCTTACACCATGAAGCTTTCTTGGCTTTCTCTGTTGCCCAGCCTTGTCTGGACAGCTCTCATACTCACCTCCCACCCTGTGATGATACCACAAATCTCTTTGCTATACAATGACCCTATCATTCAAGCTATATGAGACTCCATTAAAGGGTAACTATCAAATATCACTGGGCTTCTTCCCCTTCATAGGACCCTTTGTATTTGTATTACTTTTTGGCCCTTGTCTCTAATCTTGTATCTTCCAGGCTTCTACAGTTTCATGTTAAGATAATAGTCATGTAAGACTTCAACTACTTCCAAATACTGAAACAACCCAAAGTTCTCAACCTAAAGCCTTAGAACAGGTTTCCAAAGATTTTTATTCCAGACCAGAAAACTGCGGCCCTGTCTCAGCTTTGAAGAAGTTACAAAAGACAGACCTCATCCCTAAACAACCCCTTAGGAATAAAAGAATAAAATATCTAAGGGGGAAAACTATAAGCAAGAGACATGACAACTACACAAATTGACTAAATATTAAACCAGTTTGTATTCAGAGTCTACTAAGTGCTCCTAGACACAGAACCTGGTTGATCAGCCATACAATCAATCCACGAAAAAACTATAGGAAAAAGAAAGATTTTTTTCAGAGATTGCGGATAACTATTTACCCATACCATAAAAGGCAAACAAAGCTGTACCTTGTTCAAAGATAAACCCAAACATTCATTCCATTCTTTACTTTCCATAATCAGCAATTTTTCATAGACATTAAGAAATAGATATAAACCCAATTCCCCAAACACTCATGATCTCATTCTCTGACATTGAGAGGAGACCATATCTCTATCTGTGAAGCATTATTCCTTTTTTAATAAACTTTCCTTTTGTCTCTAAAATAAAAGTTATCAAGGACGTGCTTGCCTAAAATTAATATACTTCCTAATTTTTCTAGCCTGCCTGAGAACAATACTCTCCTTTTTGTCATAGGTTTTATGGAGCTATCCAGCTTTCTATTTTTCCATCTTGGATTGTTTGTCCAAGCTTGAGTATATTCACTGTGTTACCATTTGCTTTTAGAATCCTTCACCTAAATCACACCTTTAGAAGCCTAGATGCTATAAATCGCATTATCAGTTCAACAATCCAGACACCTGAATGGGAAAGGGAAGGGAAGAGGCTAGAGTCCTTGGTCAGCCACTGTTGGGAAAACTCTAAGCCATTTCTTCTTGATTGTTTAGTGAATCGTTGGTGATAGGGCCCCATTTTCAACCAGCTTTTTATTTGGCCTTTTAGTCAGTGGCAAGCCGCAGCTCTCCCCAAATCTATTGCCCATTGCCATCTTTTCTTTTCAGCTGACAACTATGGAAACCCTAGGATCTCCATTAGCACTGACTTTGAAGACTGCTAATCTGCATAGTTAAAAGCAGTTCAAGTCATGGCCTCTCTTTACTCTTAAACAATAGGGGTTACTAGTAGGAGTTGTCTACTGGGTTCTTATTGGTGGCAGATAACCATGTGTCCACTGGGCCATCGTTCTAGTGTGCCCAGAAAAGTCCTAGCTTATACCTGTTATAGCTCAAATAATGCTGACTGATTAGTTCAGTACTCCTTTTCATTCTCAAAAAGTTTCCCTGTTGGGAATATAAATAATATCATTTCTACATAAATGAACTATTTAGAGCTGCTTTCATAGTGAGTAACTCTATTTAAAAAAAAAAAAAAAAGGAAGGAGGATCTAGTCCCTCTGAAAGAGACATAGTTCTGGTACCATAAAGTAATAAACCTTTCAATAAGAAGTGCAGGAGGGCAGTTGAGGACATGTATATGAGATAAACGCCAAGCACTGCATTAATGTAAATCATTCTCTTTGTTCCATTTGTTTGTACCCTTTTATCAGAATCAGGCTTCCCCTCTGGAAACAGCATCAATGTTCCCACTTGGACAGCAATGTTTCCAACACATCCAACTTCACAATCAAAGGCCACCTCTCTGCTCAGTCTCACTCTTCTCCCAGTCATTACTACTCTTTTAAACCCTAGGAAGGCACAGCTTTAGGTGACAGAAAAGGCTAATGCAACCACAAAAAGCTGTCAGCTGGTTCACCTTGAGCAGTGGGAGGCAACAACAATAATTAAGTTCAGAATAAGTGTAAAAATGGAAGGGTAATGAAGTATTCCACATTGCATTTGGTTACCAGGCAGTTGGGGGTACTGTAGCAGCTCCTTCTGCAGCCCTTAGCCAGCCAGGCAAATTAGATGCAGCAGTGATTTTGCTCAGCAAATAATAGGCAGGTATATTTGGCAATAAGATGATACTTCTAATTCCAAGATAGATTCTCTGCTTTCATTAACCCCTAACACACAAGTAGAAGAAGGCTAGAGTCTTAAAGCAGACTCCACTCTTCTCCCAAGCACAAAATGGGGCTTAATTAATGGTAAACTTTATCATGATTTCTTTTGTTGAAGGAGGAAACAGCTGAATGAATGAATAAATGAATGGGACTAGAGTTGAGGGTGGAATGGATGAATAAATCATAATTAAGTGACTACTCTGAGCTAGGTGCTGTGCTAGTGATTGGAGGGGAAATGGTGAGCAAGATTCAGATGAACTTAGTTGTAAAAGGAAATACAGGCCCGACAAATGTAATTTTTAAAATGGAATTAAATCATCCATGAGAATATAAAACAAGAGAATCTGATCTCTAGGACATGCCATTTCTTGTGATGTGATCCCGATCTAAGGGATTAGAAGGAGTTAGTGAAGGTGAGTGGTGGTCATCCTGCAGAGGAAATGGCATACATGGAAGCCCTGTGGTAGAAACAAACATGATGTGGCCAAGGAGCCAAAGAAGGCAACAGTGTGTCCTTGGGGTATCTGAGAGTGCTACTGGGCCCATGATACTGGAAGGCAGAGAAAAGCACCTGGATCTTAAGGCCATCTCTATGCTGCCAGCTCATGGGCATGGTGAGCTGACATAGGTGACTAACAGTAGACTGAGGTTTAGTAGGAAAGCCAGGAGATTTGTCATCATGTAAGCCAGGATATTTCAGTTACTATTGCTAGGTAACAAATATCCCCTAAACATGGCAGCTTAAAACAATGAGATTATGTTATTTAGGATCTTGTGGGTTGAGAATTTGCGAAGGGCTTGACTCAGCAGTTCCCACTTGGGGGTCTCTCATGTAGGTATAACTGGATGTCAGCAAGGGCTGAAGTCATCTGTAGGCTCAACCAGGCTGGATGTCTAAGGTGGCTCTTTGGCATATCTGCCTGTTGACACTGGTTTTCAGCTGGGGGCTCAGCTGGGGCTGTTGACTGGAGTGCCCTACACGACACCTCTCCAAAATGGTGATCTCAGGGCAGTTGAACTTTGTAAATTATGACTTTCCCCTAGAACAAGGGTCCCCAGAGAATCAGGAAAAAGCTAGCCTCTGAAGTCACACAGTTTAACATGCTACGCTCCATTGATTGAAGCAGCCATAAGACCTATCAGCTTCAAGGGTTGGAGACACAGACCCCACCTTTCGATGGAAGGAGTATGAACAATGTTAAAGTCAGGTTGTAACACCGCCATAAAAAAGGGAAAAGAATGATGACCCATGTCAATGGTTTTTAGGAGCTCAAGTCTAATAAGACATGAACAAAAGATAGGATTTAGCAATGTGAAGATCGCCACTGAACTTAGCAAGAGTGGTTTTTGTGGTGAGATGGGGCTGACATAATAAAGACCACTTTTCAAGAAATATGACCGAAGTAAAAAGGAGCAAGATGGAAGCGAATGAAGAGATAGTTTTCTTCATTTTTTCCCTTCCTCCCTCCTTCCTCTCTTCTTTCCTTTCTTAGTGGGATAGCTTAAGTATGTATAAATGTTGATGGAAAAATCCCAGTTGCAAGGATGCACACTCAATTTCTCCTCAAAAGTTCTCTAGCACTTATAGCTGATCTCCTTCACTCAGGCACTGCACAAAATACCTGAGTTAAATTGGTCCTCGTTTTTCCTGTGTGTTTGTTTTGTAAGCTCAGTAAACCATAAGGACTTGCTTTCTGCTGTTCTCACAGTATCTCTCACAGAAAAGCTGAGCTCATATAAAGTTTCAGAAAATATGCACTCATTAGTATATTTGCATCACAGACACAGAAATCCTCAAGTTCAAAGGTTGGGCTATCATGTCCACTCCTTCCAGTGTCTGAAATACCACCCAGGACATCTGGGTGCTCAACCCCTCCCTATGTATAAAACCAAACCAAATCAAACCAAACAACAAAACTGCTCCAGTGGAATGTTTTTTGAGAGAATGGATAAGGACCACTCTAACCTTAAAAGTTCCCATTTTTGAGATCTTTTCAGACATAGTTGTTAAATGTTGAAGCAACTCTATCCCTGGTCAACAGTGGGACTCTTTTCCAGAAATGACGTTCAGATCCAGACTTCATTTAATATTTATTGAGGACCTACAACATGCCAGGCACCTTAGCCTGGGGAAAATCTATTTCTCAAACTTGACAAACTCCTAAGGAGGTAGCTGTTGGCATCTATATCATACATCTTAAATGCCAAACTTCTGGGTTCATCAAAGCAGGCTGCTTTATTTAGACAGCAAACAAACATTCTGGTTAGAGGTTCTGAAAATAATGCAATCTATTTTTCCTTCCTCCTAGCTATTTTCCATTCCATAATGTGTGTTCCACAAAGCTCTAGCCAAGCCAGGAAGCAGGAAGCAAGCAGCCAGCTGAAATCTTGTATCAGGACCAGGGGCCCACGACTGTGCCAGGTGACTCTGAACTTGCTGGATGTATTGGCTCAATAAATTTGTAGCTAAACAGGGAATGCAGGTGAGTTCAAACCCATCAAACAAAGTGATGAGTAGAAAGGGTAGGTGGGAGCTGAAGCCATAAACAGCTGGTAATTTGAAGACTGGATTTTGTTGGCTCATGTTTCCTGGGAGAAGGAAAAACCGAGCCTAGGAATCTGCTCTCAGTTGAGAATCTTTTGTTCCACTCTCTTTTTTTGTCTCTCTTTTGACATGTTACATCTCCCCAGACCAATTGTCTACAGGTAGTTTTCTGAACGGATGACTAATCTCTTCCGAGAACAGCTCGGAATTTTTCACCATCTTGTTAGTGTATGTGGGGAAAGTTTTCCTTGACTCTCTTAGTGTCCCTGGCTGGGTCTGAAAATTCAATTAACAAAGACAGATTAACAGGAGACAAGCATAGAAGCTTACTTAATTTAAGTTTTAAAAGGCACAGGAGCCTTCACAAGGAAGTGACAACACAAAGAACCAGACCTGCGTATTTCTATCTAGGTTAGCTGAAAAGTGGAGCATCGTGGAGGAATCTGACAGGTATGGGGTAAGTGTAGAAAATATAAAGGAGAATTTAATAAGATCTCTTTGTGAGGATTCTTTTTGGTGTCCTTTTGTCTTCAGAGATAAAGATACTCCTTTCTTCCAGGTATGGGGAGAAGACCTGTCACATAAGAATGTTATGACCTATTTCAAGGGAGAAGGTGGGCAGGAAGAGGGGGTCAGAGTCAACTTCCTACTTCAGCAATTTTCCCAGACTCCTTCAATTTAAAATATTCAGCATGTTAAGATGCCATATTTTGAGGTAGCATGTCCTGGCCCCCATTACTTGTCTTTCTTTACTTGCTGCCTCCATGCCCAACTTCACATAAGATACAATATGCTATGACTGTCAGATTTAAGGAACCCATTCTAATGGGTGGCACTCTTTGCTTATACTCCCACCTTTGGAGATAAATACAGATTTCCATGTTTAATTAAACTTTAATAATTGTTGTTTTCTAAGCAGAAGGCTTCAAATATCCAGTCCAATAGTTTTCAATTCAATATAAAGTGTCTCTTAATACTTTTGTAAATCTTTAAATACAAACAAGAATGTATTACACAGAGGAAGCTCAATACATGCTAGTTTCCTCCCTTCCCTGTAGATAAACAGCATCCTTTTTACTAGTAGATCTGAGCTTACCTTTCTGGTCCAGCATTAATAGTGTTCTCTAATCAGCTGGGAACCTGCTCATACATATCATCACTGGAATACTCATTGTCTCCAAATGTCATTCAAACCAATAAAAATTTTTAGGAATCCTCCCTCTGTACCAGGGATAGTGCTAAAGACAGATAAGGTGTATTTAGTTTGATCTTTTCAAGGATCTTAAATTTGAGGAGAGCAGCTCTGCAATCTTTTTTACCGAGCATGCCACAATTCTGCTATTGGCTCCCTATGACTTCTCAACTCATTTCCTTCTCCCAGTCCATTGATCAATCTACCTCTTCTGTGCACAAAAGAATGCACTCCTTTCTGCCCTTAAGAGATGTCTCTCCTCTGAGGATTCAGTGTACACATAAAGCCATACTTATCATTTGATGCAGTTTTTGAAGGTATGTCTCCCATGTCACTGGGATTTCTTCTGAGTCATTGCATGCTTATCTCATTTTTCCCAACCAAAGTGTAGGTTCATCTGAAAACTATATCTCCAACCTTTTAGCATTTTCCACAAATCAAAGAGTAGGTGCTCATCTTGGGGTGTAAAAGAGTGGAGGTTTTTGATTTTAATGAGCAAGAATTACAGAATAGCATTAAAAAAAACAATGAATTAGTTTGCTGGCCATTAGTACTGGTCATCAATATGCCTGGTTCTCCTTGTGAGCATATGAGAAATTGTACTTTCCAGCCCCCTTGAAGTAAGATGTGCCCATATTATTTGCTTTGCCCAATGAAATGTGAGAAGAAATGAGACATTCACTATCGAAATACTTTCAAGGGCTTGTGTGTGAGGTTCCCTTCTCTTCTCTTCTTTCTTGATAAATGACTAGAGTCTACATGTTGAGGCTCCAAGAACCAGTGCCCTGAATGAGGCAGTATGGAGTGAGCACCAAGAGAACTGAGATGGACAAACAAGAATTAAACTATGTTGTTTCAAAATATTCAAATTTGGGTATTTTTAAATACTATTTTTAGAATAGTTTTAAGTTGAGAAGATAGTATGGAAAACTTAAGAAGATAATGCAGATATTTTCCATCTACCCCTGCATCCAGTTTCCCCTGTTAGTAACATATTACAGGAGTGTAGTGTATTTGTTATAATCAATGAACCAATATTGATACATTATTATTAGCTATGTTCTCTACTTCATTCAGCTTTCAAGCTAAACATGATGCTTACTGATGTCTTCAACTCTCATCCATTACCATTGAATCATTCTGGTCTCCTCCTCTTGCTCATCTGTAAATTACCACTCCAACAGTGAAATATATGGTTCCTACTACCCACCACTCATTTACTCAATTGTTCAAGTATACATGTAGAGCAGTATTAGAATAAGTAACCCATATTTCATTGGAAAGAATTTTATCAACCAGAGAACAATTCCCATGTGCCTTTAGTTTTACAAAATCACTCATTTCCAAAGTTACTTAGCTCAGCACCTTTCCCCTACTTCTTTCAGTAAAATTGTTTCACACATTTGTTATATGTTTGTATTCTCTTGTCACAGTCTTCATTCCTTCCTGGGATCTGGGAGTTGTTAACTACATGATTGGTATAATATCCTAGTCCAGCTTTTTATACATTAACTCATGAAGGTGGTTACTATATATTTATTTAAAAAATTAGATTTTAGAGTTTGCTTGCAAGGCATGTGTTTTCTGTCCTATCCAAAATTTCAAAGTCAGAGGAAAATTTAACTTTACAGTGGGAAATTTATCCCTATTCTATACTAAATATACTTCGTCAAAACTATGGAAAATTATATGGACTTCAGGCATTAATGCCCAATGTGTTTATAGCCTGTGGTCCTTTAAATAAAATTCTGCCCTGATCATTTTTTCTTGTACCCAGAAAGTACTTTACACAGCTCACAAAGGAATTGGGTCTTTATCATATCACCAAGATTTGTGGAATGGCAAATTTGAACTCTTTAAGGTGATAGAGAGACCAACAAGAGCCAGTGATAGCCATATTGCTACTTCTCTATTGTGCTTGCAACCTAACCCAGCCTTCCCCTCAGCTACCAACCCTGCTTCTTGGCCATGTTCTTAGAAACTCTGTGATTGCATATTTCAATCTTATTTTTCCTAGAAGAGGATCTTAACAGAGTTCTATCTGTGACTTTAAAGAATCAAAATTTTAAAGGAAGGGAACTGCAGAAAACTGTCTCCTCAAATGCTGGAGATACGATTATTAAGCAATTATTAAGCAATAAGCTTAAAGAGCCACTAGGTTGTAGATGTCTATGTTGAGCTAGGAAATTTCAAAAGCAGAACTTTAAAAATGTGATGCTGTAACTTGGCTTTAACTCCTCAGTGTTAAACTTGACTTTCATTGCATTTGAGTGCCACATTCAGGTTCGATGGTCCTGAACCAATCTGAATGGCACGCAAACAGGAGAACTTCTGGCTTGCCTGTTAAATGGGAGTACAGAATTATGTTTCTAAGTAGCTGCAAATTCTTTGCCACAATAAAAGATTGTTTTGAGATCTCTGAGAGTTGGCACTGAGTAATTAATAATAAGAAAATGCTTGCAGATTAATAAGAATATGCTAACATGAAGATTACCTGACATGAAGCCATGAAGCAGGTAAATACACACACACACACACACACACACACACACACACACACACATACACACACTATGAAGAAGGATGAATAACTCTCATAGCAACCTTTCTGACTCAAGCTGTATATTTAGAAATAATTTTTAAATTAATAGAAGCAGTTTTACACTATACAGAGTGCTTATAAAAATTCACATTTAGGGAGCTCCAGTAAAAATAAGCATAAGCTGGTTCTAAAATGACCTGCTTGGATAAATTTTTTTGCTTACTTTTCAAACTATGACTGCTCAAAAATCACCACATGCCTACATCTTCCAGTTAAAAGAACTATTACCCAGAGTTCCAACCTGTATAATAATTATGTGCATCCAACAGCAAAGCATTGGGAGGCCTCTGGTTTTACAGCCAGAACACCAGCGTGCATTTGTCAAAGCATTGAGCTACATTGCGAGCAGGAGACGATAAATCAAATACAATTTTGAAAATTTAATGTGTCAATTTAAAACTGCTACTCTCAGAGTGGTTAGAAAACCAATTTTCAGAGGAGCTGGTCAGAAGTGGTAAACAAATTCCCACTGCTAAGCAGTTGCTGATGTAAATTATCTAAAATGGAAGATATTTATTCATGACCACAGTGGACTCAAAAATTAATTTAGAAAAGTTTTTTTCCTCACCTTCCCTGGAGCATGCAATTCTTAAATAAATGATCAATAGCTGACTTGAGCCAAGCAGAAGGACTTGTCCAGGATCAGGCAGGTAATTACTTACAAAGATGAGCTGAGGAAGTAAGGCATCCGGAAACACAGCAGCATTAATCATGGCTTGAAACCATCTCTCCTTTTCCTATTTGCATTATTTTTTTTAAAAAATCGCCAAACAACTTTGTCCACTAGAAAATTCATAGATCAGGGTGTAGATCAGGGTGCATGTTTCAGATACCCCCATTTTCAGGCCCACCCCCAGAGTGGATAGAGAGAATTATTAATGGGAAATAATGCCATTTTGTGCTTTTTAGGGCACAGTGCAGTTACTGGCTAACCAAGAGAGCCTGGGTGGATGGCGTCTTGAGAAGGGGAATGAGATATGGGCAATTTGGGCCTGTAAATATGTTCAGTTTCGTAGTGGGAAGTGAGAATAGAACATTTTCTCCATTTAGTTCTCAGAACAAAATATCCACAGCCAAAGCTGAAACTTTCAACCCTTTACAAGGTGCCCAAGATAACAAGGCTAATGTTATGGAATGAATCTGGAGCTTTGGCCCAAAAAGCTCCATTATTTTTTCCCATGGGAGATTAACTCACAGGCCAACGGAAGAAATTTCAGTGCAATGTGGCAAAATGCTGGATGTGTGGACATACTCACCCTACAAACTCTACTTTTAAAAATCTAGAAAGAGCTAATCAAGTATGTATGCATAGCCATAGCTAAAATGATAAACCATCTAATGTCCATCACCAGGGAGACAAGCTAAATTTTAAAAATATGTATATTTTATAGCAAGAAAACCCCACTAAGGTAGATCTACACAAGTTATATGAAATGAATTGTAAGATAAATTATGAAGTGAAAGAAAGCTAAAAATAAGACAGCATATAAAATTTGTTTCTATTTGTATAAAATATGTATTTATAGAAATTTTATATATTATTATATATACATAGAAAATGTCTGAAAAAAATGTCTAGGAAATTATTAATGGTGGTTGACTTTTAGAGTGGGGATGGGAGTCATAATAATAATAAGAGGGGTTTAGATTTTCCTTTTGAATTTTATTATTTAAAATTGAATTTAAATAATTTTATTATTTTTCTTACTAAAAGCATGTATTGATTATAAAACAAAATTTAGTCAATAAAAGTCCATTTGTTAAGAAAAACATGGATCTCGCAGTGTAGTCCTTAGTTCTCATTCCTTTATAATTTGCTAAGCAATGAGAACTTACTAAAACCAGGCCCAAGGGTTCAGAAGTGGTTGCATGACCTTGGGTAGGTCACTTATAGTTTTTTTCTGTAAATGATTAGGCTGGGTTAGGCTTGGTATAGTCAATGAAGATGTCACATCTGCTGCCTTGGGTGAGGGTATGGAAGGCTAGGGGAGAAGCAGAGAGATTCCAGATGCTGGGTACACATCTCTGCTTTAAGAATGGATTTAACTTTCTCTAGTCTACATATATAGAGCTTTCATGCAAGTTATAGTTAAAGGAAGGGTCCTGAGACTAAAATATATTGAAAAACCTAATGTCCCATGAATGTAATGGATGCACATCCACCTTGGTTACCATATATTGAGTACTTAGAATGTGTCAAGCACTGTACTAAGCACTTTATATGTCACGATTCTATTATTCTTTATAATAACTTTATGAAGTAGGTACTATTATCATCTCCACTTTACAGTTAAGGAGGCAAATAACCACTCTTGCCCTGGACTATGTCCCATAGTAAGAAATCATTGACACTGAGATGGGAGACAAACCCAAGACTTATGATTCTCAAGTCAATGTACTTGATGACTAGGAGATACCAGGCAGGTGCTGAAAGAGGAGAAAGCACGTTCCCTCCTACCAACTCTTACCTACCATACAAAGAGGTACAAAGGCTGTTAACTATGGTAAAGTAGGTAATTGGCCAGTGTTGCTTAGAGAGTAGTCTGGTAATAATCACCCTCACCTAAGAGATATTAAAAATACAAAATCATAGTGCCTGCCCCAGATCCATTACATGGGCATCTCTGAGTGTGAAGTCCTGTCATCTGGTTTTAATAATATCCCCAGAGGATTCATAGATATGTTCAGGTGTAAGAAGTAGTCTGGGGTCACTACTCAAAACTCAGATCTAGATTAGTGTTTTTTGTTCCTGATGAATATTAAAATTACCTGGAAAGTTCCTTAAAGCTATTGATGCTTAAGCCCCACACAGACCAGTTAAACCATGAGTGTGGTCTGGGAATGTGTGTTTTTAATAGCTGTCTCAATTACCTATGTGCAACCAAAGTTGAAAACCATTTTTCTAGACTTAAAACCTTGAAGACAGTGGTCTCAACTTCTGGTCGTATATAAGAATCATCTGGGGAGCATTCAAAAACACTGATGCTTGCGTTTCCCCCGAAGATTTTGTTTTAATAGCTCTAGAGAGTTGCTTGGACTTCGGGGTTTTTTAAAACACTCCCCAAGCAACTTGAACGTACAACCAGGAACTGCTATGAGAGGTCTGGGAAGGAGGACTCAACAGAAACCCGGTCTCTGATTCTACCTGGTTCATCTCCCTACACAGAAGCAGCAAAAGCCCAAATCTAATGGCAAAATTGTTCCAATGGATAACCTATCAACACCTGAACACACTGAGCAAATTCCTAGTTCCAGCCATGGCACTACTCTACAACACTTATTTGCCAACTTGACTGTAATGTAAAAGTGCTGCTGTACAATTTGGCTTCCGTTTGCCTCCCCCAAACCAGGTAAAAATGGGTATAGAACTGCAATACGTAAGCTTGATACTTATTTAGCTGTAACCTCAGAAATCTGAATCATCATTCCTAGAAAAGTCTAAAATTGCAGCCTATTGAGAAGGAGAAGCTAGAAGAAAATAAACTCAGACCTGAAGCACTCCTGAGAAAATTATGCCTTTCAGAGAAGAACAATGCATCATCCCTTTTAATGAACAGGATATGTTCACTAAGGTCTCATGTTAATTTAGAGTTCATGTAAGTCCCAATTGAAGAGTTAAATTTGCATTTATATAGAGGCTGAATACTCTACTCAAAAGCATCTGCCCTAAAAATTTATTTTTCTATAGAAACTTAGTAAAGTGAAAATAATACCATCAAATCCTCCTGTGAGGGCACTAGACAGAGCTTGGGCTTATAAGTCAGAGAGGCTTAAAGTTCAAGTCTGGGCTCTACTTTTTACTAGTAGGAGAAATTATTACATCTCTCTAAGGTATAACATCTTCTTCTGTAAAATGGAGATAATATCTTTTTCACAGGTTGATGGGTAATAATCAAATAGCATAATGTGCAAAAAGCTCTCAATGCTATAGACACCAAATAAATGTTTGCTTTTTATCTCTTTCCTTGCCTTGTTTTCTCAAACAGACTGGAGATAAAATGAATTTATTACCATTAATTGAAATCCATCTTAGTACCACAATTGGCAGCTAATGGAAATCACCTAGATGAATCAAAGCCAGAATTTCACTTCTTGGGATTTTTATAAATTATTTAGGCTCTTCATTAAAGGGGCTACTCTGACTTACACCAGAAAGAATGAACATCAGAAATTAAAAGCATTGAGAGATGGAAAGCTATTCAAGAAGAAGAAAACAAAACTAAGAAATCAGATGTAAAAAATAGAATAGAACTTGAACCTGGGTAAGCTTGACTGTCCCAGACCTTAAGAAGTCTTAAGTACTCCCTCCCTTGGCTGTTCTGACACCACACATTATTGAGCCTCATTCTGCATGTCTAGCATCTCCTCCTCAGCCTTTGTCTCATGTTCTTCCTCTGGCCAACCCTTGTATACAGTATCCTCTCAGGAAGGAAAGAAGACTGAAGGCAGAAACTTAGAATCTTGTCTTCACCCTCGATTTCAAGGACAGCATTTGAAGGATGACTCTCAAAGCCATTCTTCACTCCGTGATCCTCTTTTGAGATCCAAACTTGAATATCCAACTGCCTGCTGAATATAAATACTTTGGCTTCCCACTGAAACCTGAATTCAACCTGTCTAAAATTTAAACAGCATTATCCCCAAAATTTGTTCTGTCTCCTATAATCTCTATCTCAGCAAAAGAGGACTCCAGTAATACAATCACAAATCAGAAGCCATTCTAGACAATATGTTCTTCCATATCTAATCATCAACACGTTCTGATGATTTAATTATTTATTGGATAACTCTAAAATCTGTCCACTTACAATTGGGGTGGCCAGATATCTACATATGAAATATTAATAACAGTGAAATATAATTTTTATTCATTTGTTCAATAAATATTTATTGAAATTTTATTCCTTGGTGGACACTGCTCTAGGTTCTCAGGGAAACAAAACAGAGACTCTGCTCTTATGAAACTCATTAACCAAAATAGGAATGAGAGAAGAACATGCTCATGTATCATGGACAAAGTTCCAAAGCTGACCAGGATAACCACAGTGCAGTATAAAACTTGCTAAAATAAAATCTCCCAACCTTAAATATTTTGAGAAGGCCCCATGAAGAGGTAGAATTTGAGCAGGAAATACAAGGATAGAAGTGTATCAAGAAGCTACTGCTACCATCATTACTGTTTAATATTGAATACCTAATTATGTACCAGGCCCTGTGTTCAACACTCTACATAGATTAATTTATTTATTCTTTGCAAAAGCCTGGTGTGATAGGGACTGCAGTAAAAATATTTCCATTTTGCTGATGAAGAAACTGAAGCTTCCAGAGGTTGAATATTTCCGAGGATCATACAATTAGTAAATGGAGTTGGTTCAAACTTAGAGCCATTCTTTTCATTACTATGCCACACTGAGAATGACATGCCTAGCAAAATACAAAATAAATGCCATGGGAATGCCACAGAATGCCACAGGGCTCAAGCTGTGTTCTTCAATATGATACCCACTTGGAAAATGTACTTTCCCAGCACTTTGAGGCTAGTCCAAATCGAGATGTGAGCTATAAACATAAAAGAGAATTTACTTTCTGAAGTCTTCAGATAAACAAAAGAGTGTCAAGTATCTTAATAATGACTATTTATTGATTATACATTAAAATGATAATATTTTGGATATATTGGTTTAAATGAAATATATTATTAAAATTAACATCAGCTTTTTTTTTTACCATTGTATGTGGCTATTAGAAATTTTTTAATTTTTTAATTTTAATTGCATCTGTGGCTTGTATTATATTCCTATTGGACATTACTGACCTGGAGGCATTGAGGGGGTAGTGAGATGACAATGGGAGGAACTGTCTAAGGTGTCACAGAGGCATCCAACCCTCAGCTGCAAGTGCAGAAGTAGATGTGTCTGTTAAAGATGAGTCAACTTTGAATGAAGAAAGAGAGGGGGCAGACTCTTGATGTAAAAGAAAGAGCTAAGGAAGAAAGCTGGCATGATTCCTGTTGGAGAATAGAGCAGAGGTCAGCAGAAGCTGAACCACAGAATTTGTCCAGGATATCTACACATAAATTAAAACTCTCATTTAGACGGATGTCTGTAAACAGGAAATAGCTTTTATTGAATTCTTCATTAGATAAAATGTAAGGCCTATTGTAATTCTATTGCAAAGGGAAGTGAACTGTCAGTTTAAATAAGACTGCCATTTAGAGAACGATTATACTGTGAAAATATTAGGGAAGGCAGGTCCTTGGAAATTTAAGATTGCAATTTGCTCATCCTTAAAATTTTCAGGTACATTATCTCAAACTGAAAGGTAGCAGTCTAATAAATTAAAGGTTTTATTTCATATAAAAGAGTGTACTTCTGACTGTAAGTTCTGGACCTAAGTTGTGTTAAGCTTTCTTTTCTCACAAACATTCATCTGAATGTATCTCCAGTGTATAGAGTTGTGAAGTTGAGATGACACTGTCAGAGGACTTTTTATGGGTCGTGGAGTCAAACAGATCTGAGTTGCCATGCTGTTTCTCCTACTTACCAGCTAATTACTTAATCTCTCTGACCCTAAATAGCCCATCTGTAAAATGGGATCATCAATAGCCACTCACCTACTTGCAGAGAAGTGGTAAGAATTAATTTTAAAAAGGTAGGTAGGACATTCAGTACACAGCCAGGAATGCAGTGGAAGCTCAATAAGTGGCAGACACGCCTTCTCAAACCCATGCACAAATACATGCATCTAGTGTGAAAAACACAGGCTTGATTTTCAAAGATACTTACTGCGAATGCTAAATAGTCATGGGAAAGCATATGCAGACCTGTCCAAGTGACCTCCCAAGGTATCAGACAGAGCATTGCCCATGACCACTCTTCTCCTCACTATCCTTAGCAGTCTTTGAAATGCTTCATTAATGTCAGGGAAACTGGGAATATACCATTCGTATGATCAGTAGCAATTTCCTTTGCAACCTTTCTTAAACAACATGGGGAACAGTCTTCTAGACCAAGAAATATATATCTCAGAGACTAGGCTCATGCTGACGAGATCTCAAGTCTAGACTTGCAGAGTAGCCCAGCAGAATTAGTCAGAAATAGAATCTGGTCATTCTGTCACCCAAAATGACTAATTCATTTTCACTTAAATACAAATAACCATGCCAATTCTGAATTAATAACAGACCCATATCTGGAAAAAAAGGTTGGATACTCCCTTTATTTTATGATACTGAGTATCAGAATACACAATAGGAGTTTGAACTCTGAGGAAGTATTATTTTACCCATAATTGAATCCCTCACAGTGATTAGCCCTAGTGACAACTAAATATTTAATCAATGAACCAATAGATGAATGATTTGGATTACAATGAACACATGCTTTCATAGGAAATAAGTTTACTGTGGTCCAGGGTAGAAGTGCTGGACTGTCAAAGATCCCTGGGACAGTGATGTTTAAACGTGGTTATAATTGAAAATTCAGAAAGAGTATTTTAAAATTACAGATGTCCCTTCTCTTGATCCCAACTTTGTGTTTCTAAGGTAGGAAGAAAAAATATTCCTTCCAGATAATTCCAATAATCAGACTCAGGACTCACTGTCTCGGTCAGAATCCTGAAAATCTTGCATCCCAAGAGTAGGACAGCTAAATGGGAACTTCAACAGAAAAAGCAGAAGATTTCAAGTATTTAGAAGCTGTGATAACTAATGAGACCCCCAAAATGAGTATGAGTTCTTTGAATTCATTAATCATAGACTTATCTGGTGAATGTGTTTAAAGCAGTAAAGCAACAATGAATGATGTTAGCTGAGTCATTGGTAGGTCAGGCTTTTCTCTGGCAATTTCTGTTGCCAAGTTCACAAATGGAAAGTAAGACTCTGTGAGGTAATAAGAAGCCAGACTGACAACTGAAATGATTATTTCCTAAATTTGCTTAACCAATGTGGAAGGACACCAAGGAAGTCAGGAACTCTGGACATCATGTCCTTACTGAGTAGCAGAGAAGGGGTGTCAGAGCCTATGCGGATCTGTGTGTGTGTGTGTGTGTGTGTGTGTGTGTGTGTGTGTGTGTGTGTAAGAGGCAAGGCTGAGCAGTGAGGCTTCTCATGATCATCTCAAGCTCAGAGGATAGGGTTGGGGTGGACATGTGGTTGTACCTCCTCACCTTTACCTAAGCTGGATTCCAGCAGCCCTCCCCAACCTCAGGATGCTGGTGTTGTCACACTTATCCACCAAATTTAAAGAATTCAAATATAGGAGGAAAGAGATTCAACATCCACTAGAGAAGTACTTGCTCAGCTAATGAGCTTGGTTCAAAACGACAGATGAATCAGGTAATTCCATTAGCTCTCATTTTGAAAGACCTCTTGGAAAATGGAAGCTTAGAAATATAGCCAGGAAAAATTATCTGGTTGTTGACAATGATGCTTATAGGAATATTCAATTCAAACAGAATTGGAAGTCAGTATACTCAGTGGAGTCAGCTGACCTAGATTCTACTTGGACTTCATGGATTTTAATTCCTGCTCTGCCCTTTACTGGCAGTATGAGGTTGGGCAAGTTTGTTAACTTTTTGAGTCTGTTCCACATGAAAAAGGAAATAAAAAGAGTAACTCATAGTTATTTTGGAAATTAAATGAAGTCATTATTATGAAGTACATAGCTAAGTACTTCTCATTTCTTAGCTCAGATATATAATTAGAGGTTGATCGCAAACTGCTGGGAGCACATCTAAACTGCAAGACCTGTGTTTTGAATAGATAAATAAATGACACTTCTGAAAACTGAGTTACCACTTAATGGGGTAACAAAGATTAGTGTTCTATTCTCCACTCATTCTTTAAAAGCTGAAAGGAAGAGTAACTCTGAAGGAGCTGGCTTCATTAAGATCAGCTCATCAGCTTTTTTGGCCTGAGTTTGGTCATTCATTCTCCAGGATATATGCCACATCGCTTTGTGAAGTTAGTCATCCATGGTCCCATAAATCAATATCTAATTTAAGTCAAATGTGTCAACAAGTTAAAGAAAAGACACCGAGTCTGGTTCTTTTGGCACTTGTAGTCTTTCTGGCAGCTAATTTACAAACTAAATTGAATCATCAGCACCCAATTAAATTCCTCCTGCACCATGGCAAAAAATGCTCAATTTTATTTTCTTGATGAAGGAGAGGAGGGAAGAGCCATCACATTCTCATCTATGTATTTCCTTGAATTAGAATATGTTTCACTCTTGAATTCATCTAGTTTCTTAAATCTAGTGAAGAAAATGTTATAATTTTATTTCTTGGTCACCCACATATTTATCTGCTTTGCTATAATGTCTGTTACTCATTAAACTCCCACTGACTCTATCAAGGTTAAAAAATTTATCTGCTCAGATCCCAATATCCGCTGCAATCCCCAAGCACCAATGAGCCAGTAGCTTTTGTACTGAATCTCATCCAGAGAGGGGGTTTATCATTTCTGGATGGGACCTGCCAATGAAATATTAAAGTCTCTGCAGTCTCAACGGCCACCACCAGAAATCAACTGTTCTGTCTAGCTGGGACAAAAGGGATAGTTCTTCCTTCTGGAAGGAGATTGCCAAGTAATAAGCCATACCACCCAGCTGCAGCTTCCAAAGTCCTACTGTTGGCTCTACTGGTTGCCTGTCTCAAACCTGCTTAATATTCTCGTACACCAGCAAGACAATAAAGACAAGTTGAGAGCACCCCAGCCTGCACCAGATCCAGTCTCACTTCTGTATGGATTCTGACTCTTGGCCACAGCTCCTGTTTATGACTTCAGTCTTGCCTTTAAATTTATTGTCAGATGAGAGTGCTCCAGATCTACATAGAGCCCTTCCATCACAGACTGTGGATCAGCATGGTACTTCCAGCTTTCCCAGTTTAGTCTACCTTTGGGGAAGTTTCAGTTAGATTCCTCTGAATCAGACCCTGAGACAAAGATTTGGGTACAAGATAATCTCAAAAAGCTCTGTGAGGGAAGGGAGGAAATCCAAGAGAAAGGATGTATCAATGAGTAGGCTACAACTGAGGACAAGGTGTCCTCAACCCCACTAGGCATCACCCAAGAGATTATGTGGAGACAGCCAAGAGTTGTCTCATGGATGAATAAAGAAGTTGGGGAATTTAGCCACAAAATTCCATTTTTCCTCACTGATCAAATGTTCCTCCTTTAGCATGACCTGTCTGGGGCATCCAGCTTGCCCTTCAGACTTTATATCATACCCAAGGAAAACCTTCAGATAGAGAAACTCAGGAGACCATAGGATATCTGTTAACCTCCCAGCAGGCTGAGAGGACATAGCCAGGCACCAACAGTTTGCAATAAGGACATTATCCCAGCTCAAAATAAGTAAAACCTTATTGGTTACCAGTTGAAGGGGATAAACACCAATTGGAGAAAATTTTATAGTAATTTTCATTCCCTTTCAAGAGCATTTCAGATAAGAGTAACATAGATGAGCACAGTGAACCAAATAAATGGGCCACAAAGCCACAGTTGTAGCTCAGAGCTTGTCTATTATGGGGACAGAAAACAATGGTTTGAGGAACTCTTGTTAAATGCTGACTAGTGCACAGAACTTGCCTGCATTGTTTACTTTGCATGTTTACAATAGCATAGGTTATTGCATTTAATTATCACACTAATACTGTGGAATAGACATCTGTATTCTTGTTTCACAGATGAAATTAATGAAGTTTGGAGAAATTAAGTAATTTACGAAAAGTCACTGTTAGTCATGAAACAGGGCTAAGACTCTCCAACGCCCTCTTTTTTTGTTGTTGTGGGTTGTCTTCTTCTCAGGGTTCTTGGTCCTTCTGAGGCAGGACTGGCCTGCTGCTGAGGTAGAACAGACAGTCTGCTCTCTGCAGGCATTTTAGGGACACTTATAAGAACACACTCCACAACCATACATACTGAATATCTTTATTCTTGGACTGTAACTCATGCATAAAATTCTATAGTCATCAATTCATTCTTTTTGGGGTAAGCATAAAAGAACTATATAATTCTCGGAAAGTATAGAAAGTAAATCCATTAGATACTGAATTAATCTAGGGCAAAGACTTTATGAATCATTGTCTCATCTCCAGTACCTAGTTTAATATAAAAACAGAAAAAAGTAAATGATGCAGGCAAAGTGAACTTAGAATTTTCCCCATTTCTCATAAATCCTATTAATCTAAGAATCAGTATATAAACTTCCCTTTTATTTCTTTGATCAGTACAGCTGACGTAGGCTGCCTGCTACTTTCCCAAAGTCTTCCTGCTTATGTTTATTTTTTAAGGACTTAATAGGATCCTAGATTGCCTTCTAGACTCAAAACTCAGGAGTCACCTTTGTTTGTTTTGTATTCCACCGTATTGACCCAAACACAGAATGGAATGAGATATACAAGTGGGATCTGCAAAATTGAGTCACCGATCTTCACTCTAAAGAACATTTGAAATTGTCAAAAAAATGTCCAAAGTTGCTGCTTATTCCAGAGGTCACAAAAGTATACTACATTCAAGAAAAACAGATATCAAATCCTATTCTTTGATACCACATTGAAAAAAAAAAAAAAAAGCATTTCTGTGAGCCCTCTAAACCTGGGTCAAAATATCCTCCTTCAGTATGAACTTGAGGGTTGCACCGTCCTTTTCTATGGAGTCTTTGGGAGATATTATGGGGATAGCATGGGAATAGCAAAATGTCCCAAGTTTCTGTTAATGAAAAAATTGTTATGACAAGACATGAGTCAGACTATCACAATATGTATAGTGACTACTGCAAAGGGGTTTTGCAGTAGGGGAAAGCTTGGGCTTACCTGTCTTAATAACAAGGAAAAGTGCAAATACATAGCCAAAAAGTAGGGTTCTGTGGGAGAGGGTCAAGAATAAAAAATTCCTAAGAGAAAACATCAGGGGTAAAGGGGGCATTCTGGCTAAAGCAACCTAACAGGATTCTTGCTGAAGGCAGGCCTGCGTGATCAGATGTCACCAGGAGAATGGCAGGGGATGAGACACTTGGTCAGATATCAAGTGTGGTCAGATGTTGAGAGTGGGGGATTAGAACTAAAATGACTTAGCAGGATTCTTACTAAAACTGGCCTCCTAGGGACAAGCACTACAATGGGGCCTAATTAAAAAAGAGCTCAGACCAGTCTGACTAGAGCTCAGTCAGGGAGAGAATCTTTGTTATTCTTGCTTACCAGATTTGTCTTTGTCTCTTCTAGGTTACCCAAAAAGCCTCAGGATCTCACAACTGCTAGGGGGTAAGTTTCAAACTATGACAAATGTATCAGATTACTTTATTCTAGCCCCAAAGGTTTTGAGTTGCTCTAATTCTCAACCATAGCATTACAAACAGTACAGTCAAATAGTTTAACAAATTAAAAACCCGAAGTAGCAAATAGCAAAGTAGGGATTTAAACCTGGCAGTTGAGACTCTGAATTAGTGCTTTTCTAATATACCAACTGATAGGAGTGTTAAAAAGTACACACACTCACACACACACACACACACACACATAATGTATTCACGTGTAAAATGTGAATCTATATGTAAAATGATATATAATATGTAAAATCATGACTCATGTACAGCTGTAAATATAAAACAATACATCAAAAATTTTATTTTTAGTCTAGTTACTAATGAGAGAACCAGTAAGATGTTATAACTGATTCAAAGTAGAAGCCAAAGGATACATATGTAGGCATCCAAGAATATCCAAGTAGATTTTTCAATAGATGCAATGGACCTCTTTCAGAGGAAGAAAATCACATGTCTTCACTGGACAAAATCTATTTAGGTTTCTATAATCAGGAATCATTTTCATCGCCATCAAGCATCTTAGGTTAACCTCCATCTCTACAGAATGCCAAAACAATCAAAGACAATGAAAGGCACAGGTCTCTATACAATCAGATAACCGTGGAAGAATCCTGAGACAAGACCTGGGTTCTGTCCAAAGAATTGCAAGGACCCTTTGTCTCATTTCAAAGTTTTTCACAATTGTTTCTGCTAATAGCATGACATGGGATGAGATACCTCTGCAGGGCTCAGCTAAAAGGACAATCTATCTAGAAGCCCTTCTGGTCTCTTTCCTAACCTGTTCTATTTTATACTCTGCCTTAAAATGAGAATCAACAGCCCATCTCAGGGTCCAGTTCAGGGGATTCTGCCAAAGTAGGAAAGAGATGCTGTGGACACATCTAAAACCACAGGAAACTCAAGCTGCAGCAATTTTTAACAGAGAAAAATCACAGTGCTCAGCTTCCCCACTCTCAAGAGTGATTGCCAAAGGCTAATCACTCAGATAGAAAGGAAATAAACAACCTCACCAGGCAGCCTGGCTTGCTGGTGACCCTCTCACAGAAGCAGTACTCAAAGAGTGAAAATTAACTTAGAGTGAGTTTGAATGTCAGTCAAGAATTCTGCACTTTTTCTTTTCCTATACTGTCAGATGTGTACATAAAAACCAAACTTTTATTAAACACTCAAAGTATCTCTTGGTGAAGTAGGCCTGGCAGTGAGTACAGAAGGCAGAGCAGGCAATGTTTCAGGTCTGGCTATATACATGAAAACGTGGAGTAAAAGAACACACTGCTCATCCAAGGATAAGGCTGTATAAGCACATTTTAGGGGATGTTTAAAGGAGTGCAAGAAAAAGGAGCATCAGGGAAGACTCGAGGCAGGAAGGGGTGGACACCAGAGCTGGGTATTGAAAAGCATGCAAGAATTAAACCAGGCCAATGAAGGTAGAGAAACAGCCCTCCTCGTCCAGCGAGAAGCTGCTGCAGCTGAAAATAACTTTAAGTGATAGCATGGCAACTCCAGGGAATCTCCCTGGGCCCTGGTGTCTTAATTCAGAAAAACTAGCCCAGTTCTCCTGTCTCTCCAGTTCTTCGTGCAGACAATGGTTCAAATGTTGTTCATTGTGGAGACTGCAGCAACAAAACATACCAAATTTGTTAGCAGGAGAATTTGTGGTGCCACCGTCACGAATATAGTTGGATGACAAACAGAAGAGAATTCTGGAAAATAATCCACCTTAAATCAGAAAGAATCAGAGGGATTTCCAGGTCAAAGAGTGAGGCTACTGTGAATACTAGATGAGACAATATGTAAAATCTTGAATCCAGGACCTAGCCTTTAGTGAGGCTTCAGGAACTATGAGGCTCTCTATTTTGCTGCCTCTCTTAAGTGCCTCCAGGAAAGGTATTCTATTCTATTGGGTATCTATCAGGGCAATCATGACATTTGGTATCAATCACTTACTTGGTAAATTTTATCATCTGCACTGTACAATCAAAAAGAAAAAAATCCTCATTAGTAATACTAGGCCTTTCATTTAAAAACTTATTTTCATCCATCCAGAAGGTCACCAGTTCATGGAGTTCATGTCCATATGCTAAAACCACTGTAGATGCCTCCACTAATGACACCCTTTGAAGAACAGCAGCTCTGTAACTCTCCCAATCTGCCACATAAAGGACTTTTATGAGGCTGTTGGCTTTCAGCAAATAATCACATTAGTGGTACATCCTAAATATAACTGTAAATATTCCACAGGGCCATTTAACCTTGATAACACGTGAGCAGGGAAAAGGAGAAGGGTGCGCTCCTGCGAGAGAAACCAGAAGTTATTAAACAGGATCGATGGGCTGGTCCTCTTGGAGGAGGAGGGGCCTACTGGTTGAAAAGGCAGACTTTGGAGTCCACTTCAGACCTCAAATTTTACCCTCTGTGAAGCTGTTTCCTTTTCAATGATATGAGGATCACATTAAACACCTCTGAAGATGAACGTGAGAATCCACTTAAATGAGAGCATAAATGAAAAGTGCTTGGCATATAAGTTGATCAATAAATTTTAACTATGTCCGTCATGATCCTCATACACATGCACTTGTGCCAGACTCAGAGGCTTTGCCCTCCCCCTTCACAGACACACTGAGAATCACTGAGCTGCTCTTTTTTTCCGGAGAATCAGTACAGTCAGGAGTCTAGGTGAAAGCTTTGTTCTCTGGCAATAATTGAGGACTCAGTGAAAAGTAAAAAGATTTTTCTCTGAACTTACACAGTAATTTAAGTCGGCTCACATGAGGATTTTGTAAAGTAGATCCATGGCAGGAGGGCTCAGGCCTGAGTAAGGAAGCAGAGAGTTCCCTCTGAAAGTGTGCCCCTCACATTTATTTTTCAGCCTCCTATTTGGAGTGGAGGTTAAAAATTTCCACTATGCCACCTGGAATCTGTTTTGCCACAAGGGGGAAAAAAAAGCGCAGCTTATTTGAGATGATGGTGTATGATCCATGTTTTTAAAAATCTAATCAAACAGTCTCCAGAGGTGAGTATAACAACAAACAAAAAAATTCTAAAAAAACAAAGTTTAGATGCCCACTTCGAAGATACGTACTGACTCGTACAGATGTAAACTCCACACACACCTGCAGATGACGACCTCAGCAGTTGACTTTACACTGAAGGAAGAGAGCTTTGGAGTTTGTCTGGCATTTTTAAAATGATGGTGCAGATGAGCTAGTGAAAGGGTGTTTGGGGGAAAAAAAATAGAAAAGATGAGATGAATCTCATACCATCTATATTTCAAAGTAAATCTCCAGGCAAAATGGATCAGCTCTTCAAAGATGTTTTCCATCAAAGAGCATTCTGAGATTCCATGACAGGTTGCACTGTGGAATCCCAAATACATCAATTAACTGCCTTACCAGAACTTTATAGTCAGCTTTCTTCCAATAATTGAGGGTTTATGCCCCTACTAATAAACTTTGAAAATCAGCTTTAGAATACGAGGCAGCCTGAAGCTGACAATGTCCTTAGAATTCACTTGTCTAATCCTCTCATTTTATAGATGAAGGACCAAATTCTTATCAGTCGGGATATAAGTGACAGAAATCCCCAGATCAGACTGGCTTAAAGCAAAATGGAAATTTTCTTCAAGTTAACTAAGAAGTCCAGGGTAGCGTATGCTTCCAACGTGGATAAATCAAAGTGCTTAAGTGTCACCATCTGGCGTATATGTCTCAATCTCCCATTCTATTTGTCTCTGTAGTGCCTTAGTGTTAAATTCTCTCTCTAAAAAGAGATATGACCCAGCATGACCTCCAGCTTACATCTAGAAAGGCTAGAACTCTAACAAGGAGAAAGCTCTCTTCCCCAGAATTCCATCAAAAGCTCACAATGAGTCATAGATCCTTGTTCTCGTGTACTTGGAGAAGATGGAACCTGCTGGTGGCCAGACCTGACCACATGCCCACTGCCAAAACCATCGTCCAGAGGGAAGACGTAAGTTCCTATAGGAAGGTAAGGCTACATTTGGAAATAAGAGATTCAGCATTTGTGCGTGTGTGAAAACAGATGAGTAGATATCAGGCAAAATCAACAGATATTTATTGTAGGTATTGAGAAGGGCTGTGACTTACCCCAAAACATACCTCATTAATGAAACACAGATCTCCTGCATTAAGCCATTTTGACTTTTGACCCAGGCAAATAATGGTCAGAGGAACCAGTATTTAAAGGAACCAGGAAAAGGCTTGGTTTTGAGTCAGCCGATTCACATTAGGCTATCTGAACAGTATACAACTACACACTGTCAACTGAGAAAATATATAATGACAAACGCTACTGTGAATTCTGCAACAGTTTTAACATAATTATTCTTCACGAAGACATCTACATACATTTGCATAGCTTTTCAAGTATGTGTCAGACGTCCTACTTCGTCTACAGACAATTCTTTCCCACATGGATTCACAGATCCTGTGTAATAACTAGTAAACATTTCGCCGGGTTCACTGCTCAGAGAATTATGGAGACTTATGGTTCTAGTGCTAGACTTGTCAGAATAAAAAGCAACGTCTTTGGTAAAAATCAAGTAATCATCACTTTCAAGGGATACCTCCATGTAGGAGCTAGAACTTCAGTGCTGTGGGAAGAGCATGATTGCAGCACTGAGATGGGAGAAAGCTACTGTCTATTTGATGGAAACACAGGAGTAGAGAACATCAGGAGACCAGCCAGGATGGAGGAGAAATATGGGCTGGAAGGCAGTGATGGGCCAGATTTTGGAGAGCCAGAAAATCAGCTTCTGGCTTCTGTTTCCATTTGTCTACTGGATGTTTATCTTGATTCAGCACTCAATGTGGGGGCAGTGAGAGATTCTTAAATTGGCAGATATTAGAATAAACAGTGATGAGCTACCAAGAAAATCTTTGACTCTGTTAGGAAACCAGTTTTCCTCATCTGTAATACTGATGGAATTACAACTACTTAATTCCAGGGCATCAGTCTTAGACTGAAGATAAGCCATTTTAGCCTCCACTAATTACTCACTGTGTGATTAGCAGGACAGCAGCCCCATTACCATTTTATATGAAAAGGGAAATGGAGGGTCTGAGAGGGAAATGCTGCTCCGAGTAGCAGAAGCTCATACATATTCCTACTCTTATTCTGCCAAGGAGACCTTCCTGGTGCCATTAAGCAAGTTAATAACAATTAGTTATTTCATAAAGTCTGCAAATTGTCAAAACTATTCACTGACTTCAAGG
Organism: Cynopterus sphinx; assembly: GCA_030015415.1. NCBI lineage: Eukaryota > Metazoa > Chordata > Mammalia > Chiroptera > Pteropodidae > Cynopterus > Cynopterus sphinx. Next base: position 11,767,565 of record CM057382.1, on the reverse strand, counting down.
TGCCTACAAGATGTTGGTATCACGACACTTGATAAGACATACGATCACCATCAGTTCTACTTTTTTTCTTGGCTATGTGAATGGTTCACCACTGGTCCATGCACTAAACTGTTGGAAAGGCCTAAGCTCTTGATCGTGAGCAAAGATAGGGAAAAGGAAGTGAAGTCAACCCAAAGCTGATGAAGCCAGACACCATGCTAGGCATACTCATTCATTTTCTCATTTAAACCTCCCAGTACCCTACATGCTAGTTATTGCCTTCATCTGAACCAAATGAGGCTCAGAAAGGCCAAGACACAGTTTGTAGTTGAAAGTCAAATCAAGGTTTGGCTCTAAAGTCCATGTGCTTTCCGTGTTCTTTTTCCTACAACTCTGAAGAATTAGGACACGGGTCGCAGGCAAGGCAAATGGTTTAGTCCATTATTACTTCATGGCTATTAAAGTGGGAAATGGCTAGGACCTTGACCTTACTCTGTCCCCCTCTTACTTCTTAGACTTACACCCCCAACTGTGGCTAATCATCCACCTACTTCGATCCAGTCAGCTTAATTTGAGCTCACCCATTAAGCCCCTCTAATGTGCTGGCCACTTAATGTATTTAATCTCATTTTATTTCCATAAAAATTAAATGAAGTGGGTACCATTTGTTCTTATTTAACATGTGGGAAATCAGAGACACAAAGAAGTAAAATTACTTGTCCAAGGTCACACAAGACAAGTGACAAAGGTAGAATTCCCACCCAAGTCTGGCTCCCCACCCAAGCTCTCCCCTGAATGACAGTCACAAAGCCATGCCAGGCACTTGATGGCACCCTAACCACCAGCCATTTTTATTCCAAACCACTTGCCACAGAGATTTTCAATTAGGCTGTGAAGGGCCACTGCCAACTGAGCATTCAGAGCCTCCTTATTCAATTATGAGTTTTCTCAAAGGAACAGAAACCCCAACAGGGTTCCTTCCTGCTTGAGCAAGCAGCTGCCAAGCAGCAACTGGGTGTTCCCTGCGAGGCTGAGTAGTGCCGAATTTGCCAGGTGTCATTAAACTGTCAGCTTCTTTCCTTGGATCTCCAGCAGCCTGACAAGCTAATTGTCAGCTGTTGAAATCAACAAGTTTCAAAGGTTTACACAATTAACTCCCCCTCTGCCTGTTTTGCAGCATCATTGCTCTTTCAACAGAAGCTGCCCTCGCCCTGCTCTGCTCTGCTCGAATTCTTCCTGTGCCACTGGCCTTCAAGTCCAGGGAGCCCACATTCGTTTTAGCATAGCCAGTGCAAAGCATAATCAGGGAGGTGTATCCGCTGCAACAAACACATGTGTTGCAGATTCCTGAGACAAAGGCATTTTTTAAATTATCCACTAGGTTGTTTGCTGCAAAACTGTGAAACTGATTATTGTTAGAGCACAGAGCAGAAAACAAAAATTAAACTGTAACATATATTCCCACATATGGCAATCGCCTTAACTGAGGCTGAAAGGAATAGAATATCCTTCCCTGATTAATCAAAAAAAATTAATATTGACAGAAAAATACATAACATAAAAAAATAGCATTTATTTATCTAAGTTATAAACTGACCCTGTGAGAAAGGGGAGGTGGTATTGTTAGCTCAAGGTAATACAAGCATTGATTATCAGAATGTGAAATCAAAAATTATTTTCTGACTCCTCTTTTAGTACTCTTTCCTTTGGGTGACACATCTTCAACTATTCTCCAGAGAGAGTGGAGGGTGACCATTTGGAGCTTAGAAATTGAAGGACCTCCAGAGAGAATTCTGACCTCCTACAGATCTGGTCCAGCCTCCCTGGCCAATCTTGCAATTTTAACAAACATTTACAGATTCTCTTTCCTGGGCCATGACAGGCCCAGATGCTAGAAACACAGTTTAACAAAGCCATCTTTGGAGGCCATGGACCAATTGTTCAGCAACGATCTTGCTCTTAGGGCAGGATGTGCAATTACTATGGAAAATCAAAGAGAGATAAGAGGGGAGAAGAAAGGCGTCTCAGATAAAGAAAAAGTATGTTCAAAAAGTATGCATGTTTGGAGAATTGTACTTTGGTGTGGCTAGAATGAAGCTAGAAGTGTAGGTGAGCAGAACAAAATCCTGAAAGGTCTTGAATATCATAATAAAAAATTTGAACATAATTATAAGGGTACGGGCAACAAATGAAGAAATTATAACCACTGAAAAAAATTAAAATTATTTAACTTACTTTATGAGAAGTTCCTCTGTTGTCAGTGGGTAGCATGGATTGGGCAAGAGTAAAGGTGGGAAAACCAGGTAGGAAGTTATTAAAAGCATTCAGATTTTTTTTTAATTTGTGTGAAACTAATGTATCCACAATGAGAGATGGGACGACAGCAGTGAGCTGAGAGATGTTTACAAGACTGAACAAAGAAGAATTCGTGACAGATTAAAAAGTATGGGTTGAAACAAGCAAAGGTCAATGATGACTCTCAAGTTTCTGATTTTGGTGATTGGAAAGAGCAGGCTGGACAGGAAGATGAAGAGTGTACTTTTAAACAGGTCAATTTTGTGACTCGCCAGATGGAGTCATTTAAAAGATCAATGGCCATACAGACCTGGATTTCTAGAGGGAGGAAGGGGATGCAGGTAAGGTTTGGGAAGTCCTCAGTATGTAGGCAGCAAAGAAGCCAAAGGCAAAGATGACGCTACCCCCTGGGATAGGGTAGGAGTGAACAGGTGAAACCCTGGGACATAGCAACACCTGAGTCAGGCAGAAATCCTGGAAATCATGGACAGAGAGAGGTGAGGAGGGAGGAAATGTCAACAGTGAGCTGAAAAGTGATCTTTTTATTTAGCACCAGAAAGTTGCTGCGAAATTTTAACAAATTCCTCCCCAACTAGGTCTAGTTAAGTGAGAGGAAATATGACATTTATTTTTGAAAGCAGGTTACTTCTTTTTTAAGAGAGAAAGGCTTTCACTCGTTTACATGCAAAAAAAAAAAATTTGTTTTACATCTCGCTATGTAAGTCGAAAATTCAGAGATGGAAAACAGGACTCCTAGCTTTAACCCAGAGCATCCTTTGGTCTCTCTGAGCTATAAGTGTTTCCTGTAACTAACTTTCTCTTTCCTAGATGCCCACTCTAAAGAAACAGTGCCCAACTATAAGCTGAAGCCCCATATAGGATTGTTTAGAGATGGTGTTTAAGTCAAAGAAACACAGTTTAACAATCATGATTATTTTCAGAGTAATTCCCATTGTTGCTTAAAGAACATGAAAGGGAATTGAGTTTGTATTACATGCTCAACCTCCTTAATGATTTTCCAACCCTATTCTTTTCTTGCACCTCAGCAGCTGGCTTCAGAGCCTCATTTCTTAAAGGCACCATTTCCTCTTGTACCTCTCAAAGCTTCCAAAGCCTCAGAATCTGTGTTATTTTCCCTTGTCCTTTAGCCTGTGAACTAGCTGAAACACAGAGATCTCATCATAAAGAGAGGACGAGAGAAAGGAGAGCTGAGGAAGCAAAGTTTGGGTTTCCTCAAAGCCAGCAGGGTTTCAGCAAAGGCCCGGAAATGTACATTTGAATGCATTTTGTCCCAGCTTCATCTAGAACTTTAAAGTTTTCCAAACTCACGTTTGTACTCTCATATGTTCCTTGCACCACTACTTCTATGAGATCAGTGGAACTGATTTCGATATCTCTGAAAACAGACACTGAGATACCAAATTCTTTGTCTGAATTCATTTATTTGGTCACACCAGCACCAAACAAACAGCAACAGGATCTCCTGACTCCAGCCCAGAAGTGTCACCCCAGCCACCTTGCTCTTCCTCAAGTACCACGTGGCTCAGCCTCAACAAACATTCCTTGATTTTGCTATGTTTGATAAGAATAAAACTGCAAGTGTAAATCCGTTTATGAAATGGGGCATCTTAAGTGTTCTCTATTACAGAGGAGGAAAAATATAAATTTCCTTCTGCTTTTCTGAGTTCCTACCATTAAGAGAAAAACAAACAGAAGTTTACTAATATATAACATATATATTTCATATACACATGAGAGAGCCAGAGGGAAAATGAGTAACTCAGAGAGGTGGCTTAGAACTCAAGCTTAAATATCATCTTAATAGAAAAGGGGTAGGGGTGATGCAGACCTCTTTGGGGAGAGTAAATTATTTTAGGAAAGATGAATGGACTCTTAAAAGAATAGATCGTTTGCGACAAAGTTTGTCTGGTGTGGTGTCGACTTAAAGTCTCCTGTTCCGGAATAAGACTCAACTGTTCCAGGCTGGTGAAAAACTAATGGAAGGGATTTATGACAACTGAATTCCTTTTGGAGGATCTGTCTGTCTGCAGATAAAGGGAATTCATAGAAAGCCTCTCTCTGCATTTGCTGTATTTTAAGCGCCTACAGCTCAAAATAGTCGATAAGCCAAAGTGGCATATTTTGGGGTGACATATTCTACCCTTCATCAGGCACAAAGGAATTTGAGTCCATGGAAGAAGATGGGAAGAAATGAACTCTATTTTCTCAAATTTCTGCTATATCTGTAGCCTAGCTATCTCCTGTGGACTTCAACCCATGACCTTAAATGTCACATTTCTTCCATGCTTAAAAGTTGCATACCTATATTTTTGCTAAAGTCACACCAATTCATGCCCCCTGCCTGGCAGACAGCGCCTTCCCAACCCCATCATCTGCCAGATGCACTAAGTTTAGAAGGAAATGCTAGAAACCCAGCATCCCTCTCTTTAAAGGTAATTATGTATGAATTATTCAGAAATCCTATATTACTGAGCAATTGTTCTCACCCTCCACCTTTCCTCATGGTATTGAGCAAAATTCAATCTTGTGCAGGATACCTTATTTCATCTTTCCTAACTTCCAAAAGTACTTTAATTGAAAAATAGGTAACTTAAAAAAAAAAAACAGAAGAAGAAGAGAAAACCATGTAGCTAACATCAGATAGGAGTTTCTGTGTTATTGTGCTCAGATGAAAGGATTGAAGAGAGCAATTTCGGTAACAACCGTCCTCTGTGTAGTGCTTGGGCAGCAAGCAACCTGGTCTCTTCTGCCAGCAAAGTCAGGAACTTAAGTTGAAAATAATTTTTGAAATGAAGTTGAAAATAAGTTGAAGTCTTGTTTAATCTGAACATTTTGGGGAAATATCTCTGCAAAATGAAAAATACCATTGGCACCAGGTGCATGCTAAGAATGTAAGTACTGCCGGTAATTTAATTAATTAATCACAGTAATGCCCTGCTCTACAGGGAATTTCCCTAGAAAGAGGAATGGAATGGCAAAAGACAGCTCTAAAGCTGCTTCATCACTCAGACTAGAGGTGCTTCACCCAAGAAGGGCTGCTAAGGCAAGGGAAGAGGTTAAAAAAACTCAGCATCAGAATACGTGGAGTGCTTGTTAGAACACACCCTGATGGACCCTTGTCTCAGAGTTCCTAATTTGTTTCTAACAAGTTCCCAGGGGATACCATCACTGCTGGTCTAGGTGCCACACTTAAAAACGATGGTCCCACACCAAGTGAGGTAGGAGGTAGAGTAAGCTCTGGAATCAGCCAGACCTGTGTGTCACTTACGACTAACTAATTGCAAGGCCCCAATGTTAAGTGCCTTAACCACTCTACAAGACACACTGCTGATCTGTGGATGGATGACAGCAACCGCCTCCAGTCCTGCTGTGAAAAAGAGGGGCATACAGTCTGACAAGAAGTGCAACCCTGCACAGTACCACAGAGATAGTGACTGGTGGCGGCAGCAGCAGCAGCAGCAGCAGCAGCAGCAGCAGCAGCAGCAGCAGCAGCAGCAAAGGCACATCTTTTCTACACACTCGGGCAAGAGTTCATCAATGCAAAGCCAAGAAGGAACACAAGTTTACCATGGCAGTGTCCTCTCTGTGCCCCTTTTTGGTCCACTTTTTTTTTTTTTAAGCCCTGTTCTTCAGTAAAGATCATCATGACATGCAGGATACTCTACAACATAATAGTAACGACAATAACTGACAGCCAGAAAGTGCTTCCAAGATGCCAGCCCTGTGCCAAGAAATGTCCCACGTTTACATTTAAACCTCCTAACAGCCGTGTGAAGTTGAAGCATCATCATTCTTATGGCAAAGTAACCAAGGGGAAACCGAGCCTCAAATAGAATTAATTACTTTCCCAGGGTTAGCCCACCAGTAGGTGGCAAAACCAGGGTTCAAGGCCACTTGGGTCTAACTCCAGGGCTCAGATGCTGCTAGCCACGATGCTGTGGACTCACCTGTGGTGGTGACAGTGATGATATTTGGCACCTGCTCAGTGCTTTCCAGCTTATACAACACTTTCCTCTCCATTATCAAGGCTGTTCCCCCACTGTCCTATGAGATCAGCTAGGTAAGCATTACTCTGTCCACTTTACAGACTCAGGGACGTAATAGGTGGCTTCACGTCTGACACTCATTACACACGGACGAACCCTGCTGCCGTTATTTATTATGAATCTACCTGCAGAGGAAGGAACAGCCAGGTGGTCATCAGCGTAGGTGGTCAATGCTGGTCCCCATCTCCACACGGTGAGACCTTCTGGGGATTCAGACCTAGCACCGGAGTCCGTGAGAATGCTGGGCTGGAAATAAGAGACACTGGGTTTGAGTTCTGACTTTCACTACTTATTTGCTGTGTACCTGCAAAGAAATCACTTAATATCTCTGAGTGACCTTATAAAATCCTCAGCAGCTCAGTGATTATTTGTGGAATAAAAGGGAAAAGAATAAAAGACATGTCAGAAAACAAAATGAGATGAAACCCCACTAACCACTCACTCCTTGTACTAGTTTAAGGATCCACCCACATGTATCACAACAGGGAGTGACACTTCCTCTTTTCACAGAGCAGGGGCAGATTAAAAAGTGACACAGCTCGGAAGCAGTAACAATTATTGAGAAGAGATAGTAATAACATTAGTGAGAATCTACTGTGTACTGGGCACTCTGATATGGGGCTTCAAAGAAATTCACATATTTAATTTCATCCTTTTAATGCACTATGGGAGGGTAGTGGAAGGATGAAGAGGGTAAAGGGAGTCAAATATATGGTGAAGGAGAGAGACTAGACTGGGTGGTGAGGACACGATGCATTACACGAATGACACTATAGAATTATACACTCAAAACATATATGACGTTATTGCCCATTATCACCCTGATATATTTAAGAAAAAACCCTGTGGAAGTAGTGCACATGTTCCTGTCTTCCAGTTGAGCTTAGAAAAATCAAGGTACCCACCTAGACCTAATGCTGTCTGCTTCTAACACCATCTCTCTCTATGATAAACCCCACAAAGCCTGGGAGAGAAAGGAGCCTGGCATGAACCCCTTCCAGTGAAGTGCTACCACCAGCTCCACCAGCTTCTGGAGCCCTTTGGACACATTCATCACCAATTTTGCTTTCAAAGAATTCATGCTGATGGTCTGAAACCAGCCATGGTGGGAGAATTTACACCATGGACGTCAGCAAATGCTACAAAGCAGGGTTTCCCCTCCCCTTCAAGAGAGTCCATTTACCAGCACACGACTGTCCTATTCTCTACATCCCGTGCACCAAGAAAGCCAAAGGTTATATTTCCTTCCAGCCAAGGTTTGTCTCCTACCTGGCACAGAGAAGTCACAAGGTACTCAACCAATACTTAAGACTTCTGGGAGGAAAACGAAAGTAGTTCTGATAAAAAAAAAATTGTCTTGACTAAAAGACATTCTCTTCCTTTTTGTTCAGTCAGTGGATTGCCATTCATTATCCCGAGTTCACGCAAAGCGTGAGCATTTCAGGAACATTGCTGCAGAGGTTCCATTCGCCCTCTCAGATGCCACAACGAGAGCTGAATATCAACCCAGGACATCAAAGAATTGGCATGTCCTTGTCTCCATCCCGGCCTCAGGACTCAATAAAGTGAGTCCATGAAAGTAGCAAGCAGCAAAAACAAAAAAAGGATCACTTAGATTCCAGAACATACCTTTCTAGGGGGTTACAAAGAGTCTCCTCTCTCTGGGCCTCATGGAAACAAAGGGGTCTTTTCAATGTTGATACTGAAAGATTTTGTTTCATTCTGTGGTTAGAAGCAGACAAATTCTTCAGAGGTCTGTCCCTCTCTCCTCTGCTTAGGGCTCCATTTTCCTCTCAGGAGGATGATTAAAGGAATCAGAAGAGACCCTTACTTTTCTTGCCTGTAAATCACCCTTCGCAGTCTACACACAGCACAGCGCTTGCTCGTTAGCAACTGCTTATCTGACACTTCTTAGACCTTCACAGATATTATGATCAAGAAATTCTGATAACAGCCTCTTTTGCAATTCCACAAGAGAAAAAAAACAACTGCCATTTATGTTTCTTCATTTGATAAAAAGTAAAAACAAAAGCTTAATAACATCAAAAACCTGTGTGTTCCACCTTCAGGGAGAAGGCACCTTATCCTGGTGGAGAGTCTCTTCTTGTTTCCCTGTTATTCTTTTCAAGAATAGCTTGTTTTGTTTTGTTTTGTTTTGTTTTGTGTTTTTTATTTTTGTTGTTGTTTGTTGTTGTTTTCTGCTTTCTACTAAGCTCTACACACACTCTGGAGTCTTGAAATCAGAGTTCAAGCTACAATTGGCCCAAGTGGCTGCATCAGTGCAAAGCAGAGAAGAAACTTAACTGTAAGCTGAATGTGGGGATAAATGCCAACCAGAAGCCTGAGGCTCCTGTGAGTGGCCTGGAGCACTTCAGTCGTTATGTAAACCCACGCCTAAAGTTTGAGGAGTCCCCCTTTTAATGTAATACAAATAAGAGAGATTCATTTAGGAAATAGAACCTAATTTTAATTTCCTAATCTAACCTTTCAATGAAATTTTGTTTTTCATTAAGCAAACATTTTTGAGAAAAATTTTTTTCTCATGAACAAAGCATATGCTAGAGGACATAGAAGATAAACAGTTAAAAAAAAACCTACCCCCAACACACACATACACAGAGAATCCCTGAAGGTAGAGCCCAGGCATCTTCCATCTTTATATATATATATATCTCCAACAAATGTATCAGGGCTCTCCAAAGGTTATCTATTAATCTATTGATTAAGAGAAGAGAGAGAGATTTTAAGAAATTGGTTCATGTAATTGTGGGGCTGGCAAATCTGAAGACTGCAGCATAGGCTGGCAAGTTAGAAATTCAAGTGAGAGTTGATATTTCTGTCTTAAGTCCAAAATCTGTAGGGTAGTTCAGTAGGCTGGAAAACCAGGCAGGATTTCTATGTTACAGTCTTAAGAATAAGTTCTTTTTTCTTTGATAAACCTCAGTTTTTGCTTTTAAAGCCTTCATCTGATAAGATGAGGGCCACCCATTTTTTTTGCCCACCCACATTTTGGAAGATAATCTGCTTTACTTAAAGTCAACTGATTGTAAATATTAATCACATCTACCAAATATCTTCACAGCAATATCTAGGCTGGTATTTGACCAAACACCTGGGCTCCACAACTTAGCCAAGTTGAAACAAAATTAATCATCACGCCAGGTGTTTCTATTGTGCAGCCATTGCTTTAGAGTAAAATTATTTGGGAGGTAATTATTAGAGATTTTGTGAGTGTTTAAAGATAGCTTAGTTTCATAATAAATTGAAAAACTTGGACCATTATTCAAAATAAACATTTGCTTCCCTGTCCTCCTTCAATTAAAATGTGCTTCCTGAGTACCCAGCTTGTCACAAGCATTGCTCTGAGCATCTGTAGATTACTCAAGTGTTATCCTTCCTCAAAGAGTTTATGTCCTAGTAAGAAAGGACAAAAGCCAGCTGCTTGTGCCAACAGTTCTGAAGGCTATCAAATGCCTTGCCCTCCTTGATCTTCCCCACAGTGATTACTTCTAATCATTTCCACTCTCCTGAATCCTCTACTCCATACTTACTTCCTTCAGTGACATCAGATAAGATTACCTCCTGTCTTGTTGAAAAGATGGAGGCAAACAAAGGTGAAGTGACTTTACTCCAAAAACGTTCAGTATTTATTGATAGGAGCCATTTATTAGGTACTCTATGTGAAGATTAGTTATATCCAGAGCAGGAATCGGTTGGGATACTGCTTCTGGTTGGCTGTGATCAGGATGTCCCCATTTATCCCAATCAGTTCAGACATCCCTTCTTATCTACAGATATATTGCCAAATAGGGGTATAGATTGTCTTCACTTGGCTTAGCAATATGCGAATCATATTTCCCCAAAGAGTGATTCCCCCAGAAATTTGTTCCACAAATGGAGATTTATAGTTCCTACTGGATTGAGAACTATAATTCTAAATGATCCCTAAACCTCATCCATTCATTGTAACGTAGGTTGCTACTGCTGAATCTCCATTGGTAGCAGGCAGGAAATGTCTGTGATTGCCTCTCACCATAACTTATGGCAATAGAATCAATGGATAAAGACTCAGACTTTCAAAGATAGATATACACATAAAACAACAGGATAAGGGAATACTAAAAACTAGTCTATGTGCATACATTTTATAATGTTGACAAAGGGATGAATTTCTCAAAAAGCAAACTACCACAATTCGTTCTATATAAAATGGATAATTTAATCATTCCTATAACTATTTAAAAATAGAATTCATAACAAAAATGCCTCATAAAGAAATCTCTTAAAAAAGATGATTTCACTGGAGAATTCTACCAGTTAAGAAGAAATAGCAATAATTCTACACAATCTCTTCCAGAAAATAGAAGAGAATGAAACACTTCCCAATTAATTTTATGAAGCTAGTATTACCCTGACAACCACAACAGACGAAGATAGTACAACAGCATGACTACAGGCCAACATTTCTCATGAATATAGATAAGAAAAACCATAACAAAATACTAGCAAATAAAATTTGTCAGTATACAAAAAGAATTATATGCAGTGTGACCAGATGGAGTTTATTTCCAGGGATGAAATATCCATAAGTCAATCAATGTAATCCACCATATTAACAATCCTGAGACCAAGGAAGAAAAATCATATGATCATAATAATTTATAAAAAAAATGTTTGATAAATTTAAAATTCTTTTACATTAAGAACTCTTAGAAAAATAAGAATAGAGAGGAAGTTTATCTACTTTATGAAAAGCATCTACCAAAATATTACAGCTAGAAATATACTTAACAGTGGAAAATTGAATGATTTCCCCCTAAGATTAGAAACAAGGTAAACATACCTGCTCTTATCACTTTTATTTAACATAGTGCTAGAAGTTCTAGCCAGAATGAAAATAAGAAGGAAATAAAAAGTGTACAATTTAAAAAGAAGAAATAAAACTGACCCAATCCAAAGATAATGTGATTGCTTCTTTAGAATATTCCAAGGAATCTACAAAAAAACCCCTAGATTTCATAAGAGACTGGATACATGGTAAACATACACAAAATCAATTGTGTTTTCATGTATTAGCAAAGAACACATAGATACCATAACCAAAAACACAATATCTCTTACAAACTGCTAAAATATTTGAATACTTGGGTCTAAGTCTAAAAAAGAAATGTACAGGACTTTTATGCTGAAAATTATACATTGATGACACGAAACAAAATAAAAATCAGTGGAGAAATATACTATAATCATGGATTGAAAAACTCAGCATAGTAAAAATGTCAATTCTCTCCAAATTTACATCAATTTAATGCAATTCCCATCATAATCCCAGCATGATTTTTTGTAGATATAGATAAGATTGTTATAAAATTTATATTAAACAATTTATAAAAAGGATAAAGTTAGAGCAAATAGTCTACTCAATTTCATGTCTTAATGTGTAGTTAGATCAATCATGACTGTTTGGTATTGTCAGTGGTCTAGACGTATAGATTAATGGAAGAGGAAAGAGAACCTAGCAACAGACCCATACAAATATCACCAACTAGTTTTTAACAACATTGCAAAAATCTTCCCAATGGAAGAAAGATAAACTTTTGAACAGACACTCCTGGAGCAATAAGCAAAAAACAACAACAAAAAAATTAATGACTTCCACTTAAGTCTCATACCCTATATAAAATTATCTCAAAATGGATTCTGAACATAAATGCAAAACCATAAAATGTTCAGGGAAAAAACAAACTAGAAAATCTTCAGAATCTAGAGTGAGGCATAGAGTTCTTACACATGATCCACAGAAAGAAAAATTAATAAATTGGACTTCATCAAAATTAAAAGATTTTGTTCTATGAAAGAGCTCATTAAGATAATAAAAAATAAGCTACAGAGTGAGGGAAAATATTTGAATATCATATCCAATAAAGGACAAATGTGTGCAATGTGTAAAAAATTCTCAGAACTCAACTTTAAAATAGTAAATAATCCAGTTAGAATATGGGCAAAAACATGAAGAAACATGTAACAGGAGAAGGTATACCATTGGCAGGTAAGCCCAAAAAAGATGTCCATCATTAAGCTTTAGAGAAATGCAAATTAAAACCACAATGAGATATCACTACACATCAATTGAAAAGGATAAAATGAAAAATAATGATAACACCAAATGTTGGCGAGGATGAGAAGTATTTGATCACTAATACATTACTGGTTGGAGTGTGAAATATAAAACATAGAAAAACACACACACACGTGATGAAGGAAACGTTCTCTGTGTTGATTGTATCAATGTTATTATCCTGATTGTGGTATTGGGCTATAGTTGTGCAACATGTTACCTGCTGGTGGAACTGGGTAGAGGGTACAAGCAATCTCTCTGTATTACTTTTTAACACTGCTTGTAAATCTGTAATGATCACAACATAAAAGGTTTAACTTAAAAATGTTTACAGAAAAGTCAGACTTCTTGTGAATGTGGAGCATTGACCTCCTTTCTAAAACAACTCTACAAAAAGAAAATATAGAAAGATAAGAAACAGCATAGTTCAAGACCCCAGACATCAAACGATATAGAAAATGATTCCTGAATGATGGGAGCCTCATCCCGTGTTTTCTAGTAGAATGTGGACCGAGAATTATTGCATTGTACCACACTTCCAAGAACCAGAATTTTTATGTAACTAAGTTTGTCTTTTCTGTGTATTTTACCTTTAAGGATTAATAAAGCTATTTGTCACTATCCCAAACTCTAAGAATTATCTTTAGGGTATTAAATATATTTCAAATCACAAAAAGTAAAGATTAAGTGACATACAGTTGAACTGTGGTAATGACAGAAAAGAACACATATTTATGATAAAGAAATTCCAAGGCAAGTAGAAAAACTCAAAGGCCTGCTTTTCATCATCCATTTGACGTTACTTTTAAAAAATCTCCAGTAGATTTTCTTCTCGGATTGGAGCTGTAGGCCTTGTTCTTATTTCTTCTATTAAGATCACTAAATCTTACCTATTTAAAATACTTAAGGATTAAGTAAAAACCCCTTTTACTCGTATTCCTTTAATTTGAGAACAAGAAAGCAGTCTTAACTCAAGACCTTCTTTTGAAATCAACCCATGGTCCACAGATTTGATTTCTCAGAAAGATAAAAATGAGTTGAAGTGGAGAGAAGAGGTTGTGACATAAGACATACTGGGGTGAAAATCTAATTCACTACCATGGCTACCATAATGTGTTTAAGGGAGAAGAGAAGAAAAAAATCTGACAGAAAGGGGAAACCAACACTGAATTTTATTTCTGTCCAAAGATACACCAAAGTATGAACCCATAATACTATCTCCAGCTCTGGCCTTCTGGATTCCCACTCTCATTTTCTCTGATCTGTATCTCTGTTCCAATTCTCTTGCTCCTGCATCACACAGAAGCAGTGAGGAACAGAGAAAAGAGCACTGGACTAGGATGGAATATGACTTGTGGTTCTTCTTTAACAGTGTGACTAATATAAAATTTCTAATCTTTTAAGACTAAGCGTCTTGCTCCAATACATTTCTTATAAGGAGGTTTTGTTGGTGTGAGAAGCTCTCAGAAGTGAAATTCCCAAGTATGTTTCTCACAAACTAATCTCATAAAATGTTTGGGGTCCGGGAAGACAATCTTTATTAAGTCTGGGAATTATCACCTCCCTTTGAGATTCAATATAAATATTAGCAAAGTAAAGACATGGAGAAACAGACACCTGTGTAACTTTAACTCAATACTTTCCAAATTTCTTTGACTAAGGAAGCCATTCGATGCATGTCTTAGCATCGCTTGCCTGAGAAGTGGAATTAAAATAAGGATTTGAATGAAAATAGTTTCCTAAGGAAGTGGAAAAGTGAAACAGGATAGAGAGAAAACCTATATAGGGTCTGTTAAGGAGCAGGTTACCTCTATAGATTCCTCTGAGTTGTTATACCTAAGAGGCAAAGAAGTTGAGGTTTTCATCTACCAGCTCCCTTCCATTATTGGCCAAAGGCTAATCCCAGGGATTTCAGCTCCTCAGCACCTCCTTTATGTCCTGTATGTGGGATGAGCTCAAAGAAAGCCCTTGGGAAGAGAGCTCCAAGAGCTGGCAGGAGAAAGTCATTAGAGTCCTGGAACAGTGTGTCTGCCAAGAGAGATGAGTGGCTACTGCCAGCATTTCTAAACATCGTGTGACAAGGTGACACCTGCACCTTGTGGAACTAAATGCCTATTACCCACACTTTGGAGAACAGATATAGAAAATGGTAAATTCTGATGACACCAACCTAGGCAGCAGAGTCTTTTCTCTCACAGGTTGAAGGTAAAAGAAAATAAATACAATGAAAAGAAGAAACAGAGGTCACCAAATACGATTATGTCGTTTCTCCTTTGATCTCCGAGGGCACCTAGTCTTATTTCTACCATGAGTTATTGCGATGACCGTAACCTTTAATTGCCTGTTTTCCTCTCACTCATTTAAGGAGCATCTACTATGGGCCTTGTTCTGGGCTGCTAACGAAGTCCAGTAAGCCAGATTCTATATTCCATATTTTATAATAGAGAAAGCAAAAGAGATAGAAGCTTTTTTCTTAGCTGAGACCAAGAAATTGGGTCCATTGAGACCTCATTCCTAAGAATAATGAGTCATATTTTAGAGATTTGGGTCTTCAAAGAAACAACCAGTCTAGAAAATGGCAGCACTCATCCATCCAGAGGAATGATCGCTTATCAAGTCAATACTACTGGATCTGCATGGAAACCTAAAAATATTCATAATATTTAAGCCAGGTGGGGAAGAGGGATATGGGGGGCAGAGATAACCCTAATGTGAAAATGTTGCTACCAGGTTTAGCGTCTATCAATAATTCGCCAAGAATAAATCAATAGTGCTTAATTTTTACACATTATCTGAACCACAAAGAGATAATTAAACTATGGAAATAAAACCTAGAGGGTTTTCCTCGATACTGGTGATAATCAGAAGCTTTTCAGTTATTCTATTTCTCCACATTCTTTTGATGAAGTTAAATACTTAGGGCAGGCTAGGTTAAGAACCAAAGCTAAACTTCAAATCAGGCCAGCTTAATAAAAAGGCATCACCACTTTGTATCTACATAATTCAGTTCATTCAGTCATCCATCCATTTAGAAATTATATGAGTGTCTCTTATGGGACAATATAAGACAAAGTCTCTGCCTTCAAGGATCTTATTCTCTCTTGAAAATAAAAAAAAGTGAATGTCATTCAGTATGATAAATGCCATAATAAAGGAATGCCTGGATCAGCCTAGAGAACATAGGAAAGGCATCTGCCCAGTCCTTCGGGTGAGTAAGATTTGGTTGGTCCTTATAAAGTGTGAAAAGAGAATAATTGAAGCGGATTTAGTGAAGGCTTTATTCAGCTGATGCACATCAGAGGGTGCCCACGGGAGGATAACTCTGAGTCAAAGCAGGGTTGGAGTTCTGTAGGGTGAGTGGGAGAGAGGGATGCGTGTTCATGTCGTGGGCTCAAGCAACAGTGTTTGTTTTCACTGCAAAGCTTGCGGCTGAATGGTGTGTGGCTGTCCTAGTTTCCATGCCCCTTGCTAGGAATCATCTGTGTAATGAAATTCTGATAACTGTCGGGACTTTACTCTCAAGAACTGTTTTAGCAAGTCTTGCATTTTTTTTTTTCAGTTCACTAAGTTTCAGAGACAGGGAAGATAGCAAAAAAAATAATAATAATAATTGTGGAAAGGGGAAAATTAAAGAAAAGAGGCAAGGGTTGAAGGCAAGAGAAACCACTGTCACATCTGTTTTTATCTTTTTACAAAATCACTCATTAATGCCATGGATCTAATTTTTTCAACCTTTAAACAAAACAACAGAAAGGGAGCATCTACACATAAAAGGGAATATACCAAAGGGTGAAGGAGAAGGTGGTTTCACATAATGCCTTCAGTCAATGAATTCTCAAATGCTCAATGTTTGCATGAAGGCCATTGCTGTTAATTATATAAATGTCAAAAGAAATATTTTTAAAAGAACCAGTGTGACCTTCTGATATTTGCATTTGGTCATGTGCAGCTAATGTTGGCCTCTCAGAATTTTCTTTAAACTTATCAAATATTATATATAAGAGAAACACAATTCCTAAATATGTTTATAATAAAATAAGAGTAAACACATACTATGTATTAATATTTTAGATATAACCCTTAAGATCTGTTAGAATAAGCATGGTATGTGCCAGATTCTGCCAGCCAAGATAAAAGATTCAAAAATGTTTTGATATTTTCAGAAGAAAGTCTCAAACTGTTGTTTCTAATGCTGTGAATAATCCCTAATATATAGCTACACATACGAATGACAAAATTTTTGAGCAAAGAAAGTCATAAAGACTCCTCACAATTCAATTTCTTTGCCAATCTTAATTTTATGTTAGAAGTGGTTAGAGACCAAAATATTTTCTTGGGGAAATCATTTTTCCTTTCTCTGCAAGGGGCCTCAATTTCACCTGAGCCATGAGGACATCGGAAGGGATCACTGGAAAGGGGCAATTCCTATTTAAACATTTCAACACTATGTTCAGCTCCTGTGTTAGGTAGATGCATACATCTGGTTTCAGTCTGGACATTCTGGCTTGATTTCACAAACTCTTTACTGCAAATTAGAGTTTTTCTCACTTCATGACATTCAAAGCCCTGCTGAAAGCCAAAAACTGTGATGTAGAGAGAAAAAAAAAATGGAAAGGGAAAAATGGAACCAATTTCTCATGAATAAGAGCATTGCTTCCGGGCCCAGATCTGGGCATTCTTGGATACCAGAGAAAGAAAACTTCCATTTTTATTGTTTATAGCAGAATCATGAAGAAAGGAGATGGGTTGTGATAAAAAAAAAAAAAAATGGTCGAGAAACAAAGAAAACTTGACTGATAAGACTTCAGATCTTTGCTAACAGACCCCACTATGACTCCCAGACTGATGGTTGCCATGAGCACCCTAACACCAAGAGTGGTCCCAGAGAATTCACTAATAAGGGATCAAGCCACCCATCGCATCTCCAATATATTACAGGTATGCCCCTAAAATTGTTGGCAAACCTTAAACCATAAATAAATATTACATCTACTAAGTTGCAGATTTATAGGGATAAACTGTGACCCTAATCATCAGAAAACAATTACAGAGTGATCAGTTCACCAATCATTGTTTTCATTGACTACAAGTGAAATATGCTTTTTAAATTTAAAGGGTGTTTGTTGTTGTTACTGTAGGTGGCTTTTTTGGTTACATTTGCTTTGTTTTTCTATTCAGTAATTGTCCACATATTAGTTGTTTTGCAGATACTAACTTTTGATACATTTTCAAACTGCTACTAATTTCATTAGCACAAAAAAAAGCCAAATTTTAATCCCTTTTTACCCCAAACTCCCCAATAAATACAATCCTTAGGTTTTCCATAAATTTCATACCCAAGAAGGAATGTTAAGTGGAGAGAGATAACCCATGGGCTCTTTCTCCCTACAAAGAAGACCCTGAGTCTTACCTAAGCCACTTGCCCTTCATCAATTTCTCTGCTCCTCTTTCTCTTGGGCTGCTCTCTGAATCACCCACTCTCTGGATGTCTCCAGCTCTTTTTCTTTTGAGAACCAAAACCAGCTTACATTGCCTGAATTAACATGACTGTACTACTCCATTGTTTCTATCAATGCAACTTTACCAAGAGATTCTCGCCTAGGCAAATCACTCATTTGTTTGTTATAGAAACCTTCCAGAACTCTTTAAGAGAAAGTATTCACTAAAGACACTTTTCCCTCCAAGACTCCTTGAAACCCTCATTTTAAAATCTTCACCTTGCTGTTTCTACCAATGTTAAACTTAATCATATCATGATCCTCACATAATTCTAATCAAATCCTACAGTGAAAGACCTGCCCAGGTAAAGAGCACCTTTCCTATAACTATGCATAATTATCTATTTTGTAGATTTTATTTAATAACTTGCTTTGTGTCACTGGCATGAAGGGCTTTCTCCATCTCATAACTTGGTAGAATGAGCACTGGACTAGAAACCAAGAATGTTGAATCGTGACCTTGGCTTTGCCATAATAGACCTTGTGAACCTGAACCAGTCTTTTCCCCTCTCTGGATTTTACTTTTCTCTCTTGAAAAGGTGGGATTTCACCTATTGAACATTTACAACACACACACACACACACACACACACACACACACACACACACACACACATATATACATATATAAAAATATCAATGTGTTTATGTATGTGTGTGTATACATATATACATATATATCTGCTATGCGTTGGGCATTATGAGATATTCCCAGTTCTAAGGTCTATCACCTCTATAAAATTCAGAACTTAACAAGAATTGTGACAGAACCAATGACATCCTGACCCCTCAAGGCCGTGGTGGGCCAATACTTTGCTTCACGGCATCAACAAACTCCAACATCTCTCAACACAACTCTAAAAGTCACACAGCTGCTGTGGTTATAATTATAGTTAGTTCCCCCAGTTGAATTAATTTGAGGCATTTTGGTTAAGTTTTGAGTACTATGTATAGAACATACAAAGCAAAAGAAAAAATTAAGACTGTCAGATTCCAGCAACCAGCAGGACATGTTTTATGTGTTACTTTAATAATTTTTCTGTTAATTAATACTTGTTCTTATACTTTTAATGAAACAAAGACACTCTGAAAGTTTTAATACCTTGCAAAGCAATTGTATTATGTCCTGGAGATTTGGTTGGTGTAACGATCTTTATAAATTTTTTCTTCATGAACAAAAAGCTTCTAGTTTTAAGAATTTTTAACATTCCAAGTCCTTAGGGAAAGAAAAAGTAGAACATTCAGACAGAGTAAAAAAGGCAAAAATCTAGTTAAAAATTTCCCAGGAGAATCAAGAAAATACAAACTGCTTAAGTCCTGCTATAGAATTTTAAAAATAAATAAAATCAGCCTAAATTGACCCAGTTAGATAGCTATCTACTCTGCTCAGGGATTGCTTGTTAGTGTATGGCTTCATATCAAATGAAGACAGGGTAGTTGATAAAAAGCTGCACCGTGAGTTAAGAAGCCCAGGTTCAAATCTTTGTTCTGACACTAACTAGTCGTGGGACTGTGAAAATCGCACACCTTCCATGAATCTGTTTCCTCATTTAAAAAGTAGGAATCATAAAATTTGTCCAACCTACTAACTGAGAAATGAGACAACATATGTAAAGTGATCCAACATTTTAAAATGTCATTTCATATAAGGAAATACCATGAACTGTCAAGCATTACTCATAGAAAGCTAATAAGGCAATGTGCCAGAATCAAATTTGTGCTTAGAGATGTTGGCATTTGCAGTAGACCTTGTGGTTGACCCTTTATCCACTTCGTATCAAACAATTGACCTGAAGTTGAGCCAATCATGCCAACCCATTCCCTTACCAGTGATTGTTTCAGGGATGGGAGGAAGATTGGGCAAATTTGCTCCAAAGAAACATAAGGAGAGGCAGACTCAGGAATAAAAAAAAGAAACTAGCTTCTGTGCCCTGTTCGATGCATAGAAAGAAGTGTATTGCCCTAGCTGCTGGCAACCACTGAGTTACCATGTCATAAGGTAAAGCAGAGACATTAGGTGAAATACAGGAAGAACCAGGTAGAATTTATAAAAATTCTGTGAACCTGAGTGTCACTGAGTTGCTAAATTAACTAGTCCTGTGAGCAGCCCTGCCTCTATGTAATCTGGTATGGACTAAATAATGTCGTGGCGAGGAGACCTGGCTCTGTCACTAACTACTAATGTGACTGTGGCAACTCAACACCTCTAGACTCCCGTTTCTCCATCTCTAATATGGGAATGAGAATAGTACCCACTATAAGGTTTGTGATGAGGATTGAATGAGGAAAACTTTTAGGGCTCTTAGTGTGTTGCACATATTATAAGCAATATTTGTGTTTGCTAATAGATAATTTAGAAATTGTTTATTTTATTTTAAACAGTATGAATTGTTTTGTTATTTACAATTAGTAATACTTATTAACACATTAAAACCTCAAGTTATTTGACATGTGAATTTAATCTATATATAGATTAAATATTTGTGTGTGCACACACACACACACACATACAGAGAGAGAAAGAGAAGCAAATTCAACATTATTTTGATATCAATGCTGTTCTTGCATACTTTCCCACACTTAGCTATGTGGTCTAAAATAAACATTTTCCCTCTCTGGGTCTCAGTTTCTTGAGAAATGGCTGGAATTATAACCAACAATGTAGCGGGATCCACCCATGGGAGTGTGTTGCACATGAAGCACCAAAGGCTGCATGCTAATTCTCCACCCTCCATACTGAGCTGTCCTCAGGGCCACGGCTGCCATTCTTTCTATGTCATCTTCCTTGTGGGAAAGACCAAGTTCTCTAAATACTTACCCTTGGTGGCAGAGATTGGCTAGATGCTCACTACACCTATTACCTCTTCTTCCTGGACACCCAGCTAGACTACATGTTTAAGCTTCCCTTGCTCTTAGGTGGGGATGTGGTTAAGCTTTAGCCAATGAAACATGGGCAGAAATGAAGTGAGCCACTTGCAGGCTTGATTCACAAAAGCCTCCCATGTTTGATACCCCATTCTCTTTCTCCATCCAACCTCTGAAGAGAAAAGATTCTGAGGCCCTAAAGATGGTAGAGCCACAATATGGCAGGGGTATGGGATCATGAAGGCTAACTGTCCAGAAACACCTGAATTGGACAGTGATATGAACCAGAAATGAACATGTATTATGCTAACTCCCTGAGAATTTGTTTTTTTCTGCTAAAACAGCTCATGTTCCCTTAATTAATAAACAGTAAAAAGAAAAGTGATGTCCCTTAACCAGAAACCATTGAATCCAAAAAAAAAAAAAAAAAAAAAAAGCTCAGTGCTGTTCCCCTTAACCTCGCCTTTAGCAAGTACTCTGGGTAACCAGGCAAATTCCTGGACTTGTTCGGTTGCTGTCACATGAAACACAAGTGTATAAGGGAAGAAGTTGTGCCCCTCTGCTGAGAATAAATGACAGCACTCACAATCACTTCAGCTTTTAGTTGACTGTCTATGAGATTCTCCCTGCTTTGAAGAGGAAATATCTTACATTGAGTATGTCAGTGCACTTCAGACAGTAGTCATAGAGAGAAAATTTGGTATTCTATCCCCAGTATGATTGTTCTTTGCAGCAGGTAATGGCATCTGCAAGGATGATTTTCAGGAACCCCTGAATTTGTCCATGAACTCCTCATATGGACAACCATCACTGTCAGTTAAATGCACGGCCTCCCACAAGGGGCCTGGTTTGTTATTTAACTTTAATAGCAAAGAGGCTGCCATTATCGTGAAAATTATTCTAGAATATTCTCTACTGTGTGTTCTCCAGGGGTCTCTTTTCTATACAAGACAGCAAAGACAAAAGATGTTCTGTAGTTTGCCGCATCTCACACCCTCTTCTCACTTTATTGGGTTTTTGCAGCATCAGCTACATTTGTATCATTTTTTATGGCATTTTCATTAACATTTCTTTCCAATTCTTAGCTATATAATAACCTCATCACAACACTGAGGGGCTCAGGGAAGAGAGTGATTCAGAAAACTTACACCAAGGTGGAACTTTGTTTAGCAGGACCAAACGTAAAGGTCTCTGTGGAGAAATGATAAGCGTCCCCCAGGTGAGCTGAAAATAGCAGACAGCCAAAGCAGCAAAAAATCAAAAACTCAGATCCAACATCTATCCAACCCCTCCCTAACACCTCATCAGATTTTCTTTAGTAAGAGAAGAGAGCCTAAGGTGGGCCCGGTATTTTGGTGGCTTCTTTCGTTTTTATTAATTAATCCATTTAACAGACACTTGCTGGCTTCCTATTATGCCAAGAACCTGCACAGTCCTACTTCCACACTCACTAAAAAAACTACACTTAAAAACATCAGTTTTTAGTCTTTTTCATTGCCAATCTATAATATGTACATACTGGTATATTAAAGTTAAAATCGCTTTAACTTTAAAGACTTTTAACTTTGAATCTAATCATTATTCATCACATTATTTCTTGGGGCAAATGCATTGAGTTGAGTTCCACACAACTGCCTCTTGTTTGTTTATAATTTCTTCTCCTCCTCTTCTTCCTAAAAGGATTTGAAGTGGTTAGTAGAAAATAAATAGAACTTAAAGCCATTTTTAAAAAGGGAAGAGTGCACCGTAGCAGAGATAAGTTATTAAAATTGAGCTTTAAATCAGTTGAATAATTGAACAAAACTATTTTCAAGATCCTACTAAATGCCACGGTTATAGCACAAAATAAGACAGAAAAGTCCCTGGTCTCATGAAACTAATATTCTAGTTTGTTGGAGCAGGGAGGGTGGTAGAAGAATATAAAGAGTAAAAAGAGAATGCACATAACACCACAGTAACTCCAGACAATTCAGACAACAATGGATGCTGCAATGGTAACATGAGCTACAGGAACTGTCGTGTGCTGAGTAGCACCCTTCCAAAATGCATGTCCCCAGGACCTCAGAATGTGACCTTATTTGGAGCTAGGGTCTTTGCAGGTATAATTAGTAAGCAAAAATGAGATCATCTGGGTAAGAGTGGGCCCTAAATCCAACAACTGGTGTCCTTATGTGACCACGTGAACACACAGAGAAGACACACGGAGAGGAAAGATGGCCATGCGAATGAAGATAGAGGCAGAAACTGGAGTGATGCAGCTATAAACCAAAGGGAGCCGAGTACTGCCCGCAACCGTTAGAAGATAGAAGAGGCAAGTCGGGATTCTCCCCAGAGCCTTCAGAGGGAGCATGGCCCAGCTGACACCTCGATTTCAGACCCCAACCCCCAGAACAGTGAGATGATAAATTCTCTTATTCTAAGCCACCCAGTTCTTCGTGTTTTGTTCAAACACCTCTAGGAAAATAACAAAATAAAATAACATGACAAAAGCTAGCTAATGTAATTAGACTGGATGTATTAAGTCACCTTTCTTAGGAAGTGACATAAGCCGAGATCTGCATGACACGGTCTTTCGCACCGAGTTCCATAGCAGCGTTTCTTCCCTGTCAAAAGCAAGCACGCATGTTCATCTGAGACAGATATTTTAATAAATGCCTTACAAGTGAATCTTGAAGACTAGAATCCGTTTTTAAGTTAAGGATTCTTTGTCAGAAAAGCCATGTTTGCTTGCTTTCTTCCAAAAGCTAACTTTTAAAAACCTAAACCATCCAGTTGGTTGCAGGGCCCACCTTTTTTGCTAGAAGTAGGAAATATTTTAAAGGCAACAGGACTTAGAGAGAGAGTGGAGCTGGTCCTAGAATTCTGCCTTAGTCTCACCTGTCACAGCATGAAATGAACTGTGCTTCGTTGACAGTTGAGTTTACATGGTATTAGGCAATGCATGCCATCTGCCCCTCCTCAAAGTGAAATAATTTAGCATGGAAAAGAATATGATACAAATTGTAGAAAACAATACGGAAATGACATTGCATTGCTTGGAGAACATTTATAACGTTTAGTCACGAGACCATTGGCAGAGAGAAATTAAAAGACATGGCAGAGAAGACAAAGGTGAGCTCTGAAATCAGATCATATAAATGAAGAGTCGGTGAAGTGTGGAGAAATGCAGGAAAGCAGAATGATTATTCTTGAAGCCATAGCATTGGTTAAATATCACTAATAAAAAATAAGTCGGCTGTGGAACGTTCTGTGAACTTTTCAACGCGTACAGTACTCATTCTGATTTAAGGCAACATAACTAGTTTCATTACTGCATTCTGCAGATATCCTAAAACTGAGAATGGTAGAAACTGTGAAAAAAACCACACCTCCTCCTCACCTCAACCTTTTTAATAGATTAGATGTGATTTTCAGAAGCCCACTGAGGTCTACTGGGCCAGGTCACAGGTGTCAGCCTTTCTTCAAAGAGCAGCTTCTCTTATCTGTTTCATGTACAGATGATCTGCCTGTAAGTTCATTTTTTTAAAAGATCTACTATTTTGCTTTTTTTTCTTTTCTAATAGAAAACCTACTGTTTATCCCCAAAAGAGTAGCAATAAAGCCATGCAGACTCAACTGAGCTTTAGTGCCAGGTACTAAGCCTCCAGGAAGGGTCACCATTCTATTTTATATATTTAAAAAAAAATAAACCTTAAAGTGGGTTTTAAAGTCTGTTATAGCTTGAGCAGAACATTGCCCAGCGAGGTCAGGGTCACTCCATTGGCCGGCTGCTCAAAAGACTCGGAAGGAGTCATTTGCCTTGGTGAATTCACTGTGGCTCACCTTTGACATCTGCCTTTAAAGTCTCAGTATCTCAGTTTTGTCAGCACTGCAAAAGTGGACCCAGTGATCTGAGGCTGACTCATGTTCACCTAAGCTAAGAGAGGTTGATGTAAAAGCCAAAGGCCGAGCAATTTGTTAATATAATGAGAAATAGAAATGTCACATGAAGCAGAGCTCTTAAACAGAAGTGACTAAACCCTTCTTTGCCTGTAGACAAATCCACATGAAATGCCAAAGGACAGCCCATAGAGAAAAGACCGAGGAAAAATTCTTTCTACTAAATGCAGAGAAATTCAATGATCAGTAGAGGTTCTGCTTCATTCCTGGCTTCTATATGCAGTCCAAGTTTGTAATATGACTTAAAATTGCGCTATGCTGAAAAACAGTTTACATTTTGCAAGTTCTACTTGGGATATTATTTTCTAACTAATATTACTAACCAAATTTTCTAATCTCACTTGGCTTGGGATAGAAATGAAGCCAATTTAGAACAAATCCATCATGCTTTCTGGCATCTCAGGGTTTTAAAGGATGAGAATTAGAAGACAGCCAGTTGTCTGACAGCATGTGATGTGAATGTCATACAAATTAACAAAAAAAGTCTCTGCCAAGTTTCAATCAATACCGGTGAATTAAAAAGAAGGTACCAGCCCTGACAATAATGCTGTTTCCTAAATCTCTCCATATACAATTGACTCCATTTGTCTCCTCAAGTGATTTAAAAAAAAAAAAAAAAACACCTAATTCCTGGCATTTTTAATTCTTTATTCTATTTATGGATTAAGGAGGCTAAGGAAATGTGTCTCGTGGAATAATTCAAACTTGAGAAATGGACCAAAACCCCATTTGGATGAATACATCTATGGGGAGACTGGGAGACTTGCCTCCAGTGCCTGAGTTTGTTCTTTATTGAACCTGTAATGCGTTAGCTAAAAATGAGGTATACATTGGCAGTGGGCCTCTCACGGCAGTAATTTGCTCTATTTTATGTTTGCATCTTGACTTGATTAGAAAGAGTATCTTCTAAAAGCATCCTGTCCACCCAGTGAATAATATCTAGCATGAGGAGTAATTAGTGAGGAAAAGCACAAGAGCAAGAGTGACATCATTTACCGAGAAATCATTTGCATTCAAACAGCCTCAAACCATTGGTCTAATAGGACTGGATCAAAGTCTATTGATATTAACCTCTCAATGAACTAAAAGCTGCTGAGAGAAGAAGAAAAGAAAATAGCCTGTTTAGCTTTGGGGGGAAAATTAGTAATGCATTCTACTATCTATTTGAATATTCTGGACAAAGGTACAATTGCCTACAGAGATAACTGACTTGGGCAAGTGTTACAGCAAAAGTGGGCATCAGATCTCTAATAAGATGACCAAACGTCTCTAAGTATTACATTACAGTAGCCGCAAGATTATTTTTTCATACCATTAGGGAAAAAAAAAATAGAAACAACTCATTGATCTGCACTAGAGGGTCCTGGAGATCCGGGAGAGGAGGACTCGAGGGCTGCTCCCCTCATGGTCCAGTCTTTTCTATTTGAACTACTGTCCTGGGACAAAGAGGATGAGGTTGAGGAATGCAAGAGTGAGGCAAAGAAAGTGTGTGTGTGTGTGTGTGTGTGTGTGTGTGTGTGTGTGTGTGTGCGCGTGCGTAGGGAGATGGGTGGACAAGAAGAAAAATTCTACTAGGACCCCAGAAGACACTGCAAAGATCATTCTCTCCCAAACCAGTTCCTTGCCCAATCTTCACACTCTCAGGTCAAAGCAAGACCATTGCCATCCTGAAGACAAGAATCGAGCTTAGCAATAGTTAGCATAGTCAGTGATGTTTTACTCTTTAAAGCTCATTCCTGTGGCTTAAAAGAATGGAAATTGTCAGGAACAGAATTCAGTGAATGGGATAAAGAAATGTAAGGAGTTGGGTCTGGCCGAGGTCTCTGGGGCCAATGCCACTCCTGCAGGGCAGTCGTCCTCAGGGCCCCGGAGATCTGAGAAGCTGGACTGAAATCCTGCTCCCAGGCTGAAGTCTCTCACTGCAAAGGGGTCTGTTTATTTTTTCATAAAAAGGACAGTTTCAAAGGGTAATTTTGCTTTGGTTTTCCTTTGGGCAACATAAAAGGGAAGAACAAAGTGAATTCAGAACCTCTTTCTTTGCCACAGGCCACTCAGTAGACAATCTAAGTTCAGAAGTGCCAGTGGAGTGCTGGTCTGCTTCTCTGCATGCCCAATGACACTCGTGAGGTTGCAGGCAGTCCTACCGCTGTTCCTCCAAACAGGACCAGGTGGGCGGAGAGCCCTTCTCACGGCCAGGAAGAAACTTGTCTCAGCAAAGTTAAGAAACGTGTCTGAGGTTCCATAGCACGTGGTGAAAACAGGAGTTCTGGTCAGGCTCCTCGATTTCAAATCCTGGATCTGTCACTTCTTAGCTCTTTGATCTTGGGCAAGTTACTTAACCTCTCTGTGCCCTGTTACCTCATCTATCAAGACAATAACAACACCTCTTTTCACAATTGCCATGAGAACTAAACAAAATAATGCACATGCCTGATACATAGTAAACACTAATAAATGTTAGCTAGTTTTCTTATTGTGATTATCATTATCATAGAAATCATCACTTTTACTGTATACTTCCTGATTCGTCCTCTTACTACTTCATAGGTAAACCACATTAAGGCAATAAAAATTGTGCCCTTTAAGGAGTACTGATTTAGAGGTCAGAGACCAAGAGGTGGGAGTCAACATTTAAGCTGGATAGCTGACCAGCCAGGTAGCTCTGGACAAGTCATTGTGCCTTCTTGAGTCTCAGTTCTGTCATTTGTAAGATGAGACTCATCTTTAGCCATTATAGGACTGTTGGTAAGATCCATGCTAGATTTATTTGCCTTTAAACCATAATGCATTTTATCAATCTTATTTATTTCTATTCTCCCTTTCTCTTTCACTTTCTTCTTCTTGCATCTCTGCTACCTAACACCAACTGAGGTCATGGCTGAAGTTAATGAAAAGAACAGAAAGGAAAAAAAGAGAAAACAAAATAATTGGAGAGGAGGGAAGAGGACTGAATGCTTATTCACTTACTGCAAAAATGGCATAATGATTTTTTATTTTCCAAACTTTTTATTAATCTGCTTTTCTATCATTTTAAAGAACTAAGATTCATTGGTCACCCTGAATTTGCTATATTAAAGACATAAGGATTAAAGTGGTTCAAATCTTCTGAAAAATTACATCAGTATGCTTCAGGCACTATTAAGAAACTTATTCCCTATGACTCTGTAATCCCACTCCTGGGGATTTGTCCTGGAATATTTCAAAAGAAAAAAAATTGATCATTAGATAAAGTTGCTCATCGCAGTTTTATGTATGATTTAATAAAACACAGAAAGCAATCCGAATGTCCAACCGCAGGGGAATGAGCTAGTAAATTAGAGGCCGTTAATTTGATGGACTGTATTACAGGCCTTAAAAGTGAAACTCATGGCTCTCAGTAGCACTGTGAAAAGGCATACCAAATTTCACATCGGTCACAATCACTACCATCTAGAAGCAGTTTTATGAGCCTGGTAAAGTTCTGAAGTGTGGTTAAAATTTTAAAATGTACCTTAAAGTTTAACGTTGTGTTCTTTTGCAATCAGGAAAATGAGAGAATTGAAGGTTTTAAAATCTATAGGTATCAGTTTTTTTTGGCCTGGAGACAGGAAGATTGAAGATAGATCATACTCTTCAGGAAATTATAGATTTTTTAAAGCTGGACTGGCCAAGCAAAATGGCCAAGTGTGACTTTCCAAGGCTACATCTTTCCAGTGGGGTTTGGCTCACAAAATTCAAGTGCTAATTTATAACCTAAGAAACAACTGTATCATCAACTACCAACCTTTTCTACCCCAAAGAATGAGATATTGCTTAAAGATAGCCCATTATTTCCCTAAGTCAAAACTTAAGGAAAGATGATGTAATGGGTATTAAAATTCCCTTTTCTTGATCTTCTTCTAATCATTTTCATATTCTTCCTCTCACTGACTCCTCACAAAAACCTCGAGAGGCAGGCAAACCATCATAAACTATATTATAAGTATAGCTCAGAAAGACTGTGTTAACAGGCTGATGGTCATCATGCTTTTAGAGACTCAAATTCAAATGCAAAATAACATTTAAACAGACAGTTAAAACAACATGGAAAACTGTATTTGGTATAGTGTTAGCTGAAAGAAAAATATTTTAAAAATTCTATTCATACTGCAATTATGATGGAGTAAAAGCATTCAATTAATTTAGGAAGAAATGGGAAAAATTAAAAGTTTCGCGAGTGATAAAATTTTTTCTTTTCAACTTCATTTAACATTATTTTCACTGTATGGAGGCCTATGCTATATTGATTGCACCACAGTGCATCGTGTACCCTCACTTCTTACAGGCTTGGATGTCCTGGCTTCAGCCATAATTATATTGAAAATGAAATAATAAATGAAAAATAATGATAAGAGCTGCTATGAATTAACCGTAATTGTCCTGATGACTAGAGCAGCCATGAATTAAGAAGCCAGTTGTAATTGCGATGGCCATTATGATAATGAGCTGGAAAATGAGTGTATGCCAATGGAACCATGAGGAAAGGGGCTGGGATATATGGCTGAAGACTGAGGATCCCTGTGGGTGGAAGTGGAAAATTACAAGGGCTTTTGGCAGCCAAGAAATGATTCCAACAGAAGCACTCACCTGCAGAGTGGTCTGGGCTGAGCTACAGGACCAGGCCTAGCTAAGAAGAGCTCCTCAGACAAGATGTGCTGTAAGGAAGTGACGTGTGCATGTGCTCCCAAACTGATGGTGGCGATTATTAAGGACCAGGGTTGGAGGCTACCACCTGTTAGCTGTTCTCATCAAATGAGTTCTTAGCTTCTTTGGCCTTAGTTTTCTCACCTGTGGAACAGGAACGGTGATAGCACCTACCTAATGAAGTTGTAATGAAATTAAATGAGATGATACAGATCAAGTTGTCAGCACAGAGCTCAGTGTACCACAAATATTATTGTTATGACAACTAATGTTATCAGACTAAGATTAAGCAATGTAGGAATTTGTAAATCAAAATTTTATGTTTGACCAGAATCACATACCTGTTAGCATACTGTCCTCCAACTTTCTTTCCTGAGAGTCCACTTTAGGAAAATGATCTGTCTTACTATATTTGACTCAGGTAACTGGAGGCCAGCCATAAGTATTAACTAAAATCTTGACAATGAGGTCCTCTTTCCAGGATAGATATAATAGGAGAAAAGGGATGAAAACAAGAGATTTTTAGAGCAAACAGAAATCTGGTACCAAGAAAGGCTAAGGGAGTTCACTCTCTTGGCATCTTTACAGGTGAGGCATCCTTCTATCTTGGATTGGGAAATAAATGACAGTAACTAGAACTGTAGGTCCTCGACAAATTCTTAAGAGCTATAAAATAAAAATGACTAATGAATGAACATCTAAGTAAATGCCAGAGAGCGATAGCTAATATTTATTGAGGCCTTACTGTGTGCCAAGTTTAATTCAAAGCACTTTGTATATATCAACTCAGTTAGGCAGCACTATGAAATTTTACCCCACTTTACAGGTAAGGAAAACTGAAGCAGAGAGACCAAGTAACTGGCTCAAGTTTACGATGATGAAGTCGGGATGCAAATGCTAGAGAGCTGCTCTAGGATAATGATTGAGAGGCCGTTCAAATACACTATTTCTAAATTGCAAAGACAACCCTACAGAGCAGATATTTTTATCTCTGTTTTATTCAGCTTTACAGATGAGGAAACTAAAGCTCAGTGGCAGACAAAGGTTGTGGGGGAAGGTGTCCATGGGAATAGTTGGCTCTGTGGGAAGAAGTATCTTATTACTAATATTATTTAAAATTGCCAGTGCATAGTGAAAATTAAAAGCTGACTGCCTTTTATTTGCCTTCCTACTGCATTAAATTTTCTACAGGCCACACACTTCCTTATGACCAACACCTGCCTCATCGAGGCCCCAGTACCCCATTCTACCCCACACACGTACTTGGCATGCCACTGACTTAATGAAATTAAATGACTAGGGTCACACACCTCTTAAGCACTAGACTCCAGATTTGAAGCTAGAGAATTAAATATATACACACGAATGCTATAGCTCATCCCACTGAATGATGT
The DNA here is from genome assembly GCA_030015415.1 of Cynopterus sphinx. Taxonomy (NCBI): domain Eukaryota; kingdom Metazoa; phylum Chordata; class Mammalia; order Chiroptera; family Pteropodidae; genus Cynopterus; species Cynopterus sphinx. Next base: position 11,736,748 of record CM057382.1, on the reverse strand, counting down.
AATCAGTATGCCCATGGGTGAGACATTCATTTGCATCAATATTTTAAAGCTGTACATTTATTCTAAAGCGCAGCCAAATTGAGACCTTTACAAACTAGTAGAATTTCAACCTAGAATTCATGTATTTATCTTCTAAAACAATCTCTAGGTAAGACTACTATTTAGAAATAAGCATGAACCATACTGCTTTCCAAGCTGTGGTCCTAAATTTTCATTCCTGAGATAGTTCCAGGCTAACCCAAGAAGTTTGAGTACCTAAGAATGGAGTAAATAAGACGGTTTCAGGTGCCAAGCAATCTCTCTTGGTAGAGAGTCTTCCCAAACTCTCAAAAGCAAATATAATATTCTGGCATATCAAGTAGAAACAGCAGAACATATAATGGACAGAGAGGCCCTAGTTTCAGAGAAAAACTAGTAGTGACTGGTATGTTTGCACATCAAACACAGTTGAACAGCAAGTGCCAAAGCATTCTCATCTATTCAGGAGAGGCTATCTGTAGAGTCCTGGGACCAGAAATTCCCCCTTGGCTTTCCCCCTGGATTCATTCCAGATGCTGCTGAGGCAGCCTGGAGGCAAATATGACCTTTACTGACTAATTCAATTTGAGCAAAGCAACTCTTGACCACCCATCCAAGCCATCAGAGCAGATAGTAAGGCCAGAAGATACCAGTCAAGGCAAGACCTCATAATCATCTCATAAGTTTTAAAAACATTAATCTTAAATTCCGGGGTTTGTCTTAGGCTGTCTGATTCAGAATCTCCAGAAATAGAGATTTTAAGTTTTAAAAGCTCCCACAAGGGATTCTGATTTGCCTGGTTTGGTCCCCAGTGTGGCAGAGTCCTTGACTAAAAAACCACTGGGTGTTTGGGCTCCAAGAAGCTCTCCCACTTAATCACCCAAACACCAAGCAAGCATGACCTGAGAATCCTCAGTACAATCAAATGCAATTAGAAGGTTCTAGATGGGGACCCCAGACTCCAATGTAGGTAAGACCAAGGATGGAGCACCTGCTATAGAGCTGAGCTCAGAAGCCTCACTCCATCGTGCATGGACATGGACATTTGTATCAGGATGGTCTGGATTCTATTCCCACCTCTGCCACTTCACCAGCTATGAACATTCGAACCATTAACTAAATCTTCCTCAGCCTCAATATCTGCATCTGTAACCTGTGGAATAAAAATGCCTCCCTCGCGTTTATGGCAATGATGTAGTGTGCCAGTCTTGGGCCTTTTGGTTTACAAATCCATTCCCCATCTTTCCATTGGTCTACCTTGGTTAAATTCTGTCTGCGTTGGCCAGTTGAAGGCCCCATGGGAGACTGGAAGGTGGGAGGAGGAGAGAAGCCATGGCATTCTCTCCCTTTCTCTCTGACTTGGTGGCATCACTGCAGTGGCTTCTCTGTCATGACTCTTAATAGGCCCACCATGGTTCCAACTCCTATTACATGGCTCCCAATTACCCCATATTCCCCTGATGTTCTTCCAGCCCAGGGGTGGAGCTATGGCTAATCTCTGGGTTGACTCACATCTCAGTTGACCTTGTCATCCCTTCCACCACCTGTGCAACCAATTTCCTGGTTTGTATTCCCTCTCTTTCAAGTAGTTAAGTGCTTCCTCCCCCTCATCTCTCATTAGATCCTTATATTGTGATGTTCTAAGTATAGGGCTTAGTACTATTTATGTTTAATAAATTGAAATGATTTTATCCAATTATATTGTAATAAGCAACTAACTACTTATTCCCCAGGTGCCTCCTGCCCCTTTCCTCTGTCCTTAGTACAAGCGCTCAGGGAAAAGATGGCTGAGCAGTGACAGTAGTCAACATTTTTATAGTGCTTCCTCTATGCCAGGCATAGCTTCATTGCTTTATTTAAATTAAATCACTTAATCTTTATCACAACCCTATGAGGCAGACATTATTACTACTGGAAATAAGGCAAAAAGATTTAAAAAAAAAAAAAAGGACTAGCCCAAAGCCATCGAGCTAATAGGTGGTAGAACCAAGATTCAACCCTGGGCAGTCTGGCATAAAAAGCTGCTCTCCATAAGCCCCACCCTCTACCTCCACTCAAGGTAACTGCCCCAGAACCAGGGAAATAATGAGTTTTCATTCTCAGAGGCCATCGTTACTCAAGTCTGAAGATTCCCAGGTGAAGGAGACTCTATCTTTTAAAATTTCCCACCTATGCAAAACCGTGAAGCCTCAATAGAGCTTCCCTGCCGCCTGGCCTAGCAGAAGGCCCAGCATCTAGGCCTGAGGCTGGCTGGCACCCACTGCCTTTTTTCCTGCTTTGATAGATACCTCTCTGGTGGAGGTTGACTGCACAGGAATCCATAAGCCATTAACCAGAGCTATAATAGAGTCTATAAAAATCAATTGCTAACATTCCAATGACATTCTTCTAAATTAGTTTATCAGATTGTTTTACTCATTTACTAATTAACTAAAGGCAAAAGAGCACTAACATTTATTAAGAACTTACTCTGTGTCCAGCCATCTGCCAAGAGCCCCACATCTGACATCTCTTTTCTTTTTCACCCTTCAAGCATCCCTGTGAGAATAAAGTATGATTCCCACCTTACAGATAAGAAAACTAAGCTCAGACAAATTGAGTGACTTGTGAGTGATGCTGTCATTTCAACCATAGTCTATCTGATTCTACTATGCCACAGTCTCTTTGGGTTAAGAATGCTTTCTAAATGGGAAACTTAAAGTGTGGCCATAAAGGCATAATTATGAAGTTTGGAACACTTGCCCTGGAGGAGACTCCAGAACCACTATAGACCAGCTATAGCCTGTTGGTCACGTCCTCCCCTTTTTGAACAGGAATGTCCATAGCAGTTGTCCTGGGCTGGTCCCAACACTGTATATTAGGAAGAGTGTACAAACAACTGGTTCATTAGTCTGACAGATCCTCCCATCAGTAGTAACTGTCCTCATGAACATGATATGGGTGGAATAATGAGGTTTAGGAGGGATGATGTTCAAGAATTTGAACTGATTATGTAATGGTCTAACAGGGGTCCCCAACCCCTGGGCCACGAACTGGTACCAATCTGTGGCCTGTTAGGAACTGGGCCACACCAGGAGGTGAGCGGCCAGTGCCTGAAGCTTCATCTGTATTTGTAACTGCTCCCCAGCGCTAGTATCACTCCCTCAGCAACACCTCAGATCATTAGGCTTTAGATTCTCATAGAAGCTCCAGTCCCTGGTGCTAAAATGTTAGGGACTGCTAGAGACGTTAGGAGACCTCGTGAAGATGCTCTTTGCAGAGCCACAAACCTCCTATAAGTCAGGAAGCCAGAACTTGCTGTTCATTTGGAAAAAAAAAAAAAAAAGACAATTACATCATTATATGCAAAGATTACTCTGACAACCGTGGTGGTATTTTTATGACAGCATACATTTGTCAAATCTCACTGACTTGTGTGCTTCCAATTGGTGAAATTTACTGCATACAAATTATACTCCAATAAAACAGACAAAAAAATTACCCCGCTACATGAATAATACTATATTCAAAAAATTATGTGGGGAGAAATATCTTGGATGTGAATTTTTTAAATGGGGAAAACTGCCATTTTAGGTTATCTTAATACTTCTAATGTCTCCATTATGAGTTGAAGACAAAACTTTTAACCATCAATTATCTAGTGACGGGTGTTGGGGCAGTGGTGGAGGGTGATGGTTGCTTTTATATGTTTTTAGTAAAGGAGAACAGAAAACAGAGTCTTCTATCCATGAAATTTTGTTTTTATACCATGAGATCATGACAAAATAACAATCACAACTTCTTGGTACGCAGTGACAATTTAGAACTAGAAATACACCTTTGCAGAGTTCCTGCTTTGATCAGCTCCAAGGCCCAAAATGTTAGTAAGGAAGGCATGACAGATGAGATGCTCATGTCCAGAGAGAGAAGGTCACCTGCCCAAGGTCACAGAGATGAGAAGTTCCATAGCAAGGCTTTGAGTCTGTTATTTTGTGGCCAAATATAATGTTCTTTTTTCTACATAATTGGACACACTAATCATATTTTCAGGCTCTGGAACTGGCCATGTTCCCCTCCAGCATCTAGCAGTACAAATGCTCATAATGAAACAGAATTCTGCTGGTCTGAGTCTAGAGCCCTGTGTCGGTGTCCCACAGTGAATGCCATATTGTTATCACACTGGCCTCACAGGAACAGATGGGGAGAAACTGCAGAACGTTCTTCCTCCTGTTCCTGTTGTCCTGATCCACATGAATTGTGGTGCAGCAAAGGGAAAATGAAAAGGTAGCAGTTTGCCTCCAAAGCATCGAATTGCCATCTGGTCTTAAGGAAATTGTTTATTACTTAACCATTCCCATGCAGGACTTCAGGCAGCTCCAAAAAAAAGAGTTTTCATTTTGCCTTGAGGAGCTGGACTGATTCAGAAGCAAATTTCACCACTTTTGCATTGCCTGGACCACAAGTAGGGATTGCTTTCTGAAAGTAGACAACTAATTGATGTCTATGCATGGGGGAGATGGCAGGGATATCCCTGAATCTCAAGAAAGAAAAGAAGAATGAAATGATGATTGATGAGATTTCATCTCCAATTGACTTCTGAAAATGGGAAGCTGAAGAAACCTGGAGACAATTAAGTTTAATCACTGAGTGTTGGAGACAATCTCCAGGAGTGATCATGGAACATACTATATCTCAGAATGCTGCGACTTCCTTGCTGTCATACAAAGTACACCAGGATAGGTGGCTTTAACAAGAAAAAAAAAATCATTTTCTCATGGTTTCTGGAAACTAGGAATCCCAGGTTAAGGTGTCAGGAGGGTTGGTTTCTTCTGAGGCCATTCTGCTTGACTTAGTAGATGGCCATCTTCTCCCTTTTACATGGTCTCCTCGCTATATTTGTCTATGTCCAAATTTCCTCTTTTTATGACTCCAGGAATATTAGATTAGACCACTCTAATGATCTAATTTTAACTGAATTACCTGTTTAAAGACCCCATCACCAACTATAGTTGCATTCTGAGGTACTAGGGATTAGGACCTCAACATATGCATGTGGGGTGGGGGATGTGTGACACAATTCAGCCCATAGCATTCCTTAATGTCCTGTTGCTTGTGTTGAGAGGTTGCTCTCAGCTCTGTTTCCAATCTTTATTCAGCTCTGTTCTGTACAGCAGAAAACTACATTTCCCAGACTCCGTTGTCAATTGGCTCTGAGTAGGTAAAAGGCAACAGAGGAAGACTGAATGGTAGAGGGTAGAAGCCAGCACATTTTCCCCTCTGCCTCCAGCAGCCTCTCTGACAGTAAATAATTCTTCTCCATCGTCCCAGTACCAGGCAGAAAGCTCCTCTGTCATGGTCTTCACTTCTTCTAGGAACCCCTCAGCATGGCTGTAGCACCCCTGTCAGAAAGACCTAGCTTGCATCCCTCAGGGTAGAGGTAGCTTTCTGTAGTGTGCTTAAACACCCTCCATTGGCTTTTCAGCTTTTCTGTCACCTGGATAAATAGCTTTCTGCATCAACTTCCCTCTTTTTGAAAGACTCAGAATGTCTTGTTTCCCTACTAGAAACTCAATGCTGCATCCCAATCCGAGAAAGATGATTTTAACAGAATGCAAAAAAATAAGCTTAGAAAACACAAAAGAATGCCTACTATAGAACAATAAAATAAAGTAACAGGGAAAACCCACATATTCTCTCTACTTACAGAGTTTCTTTCTAGGTAAGGGGATAGACATTAATAAAAATCTCACAAACTGCCAAATTATATGATCCCCGCATGCAAAGCCAGCAGCCCACTGTCACTAAGAAAGCCTTATCTTCAAGCTTCCCCACTTTCATGAAATTCTTCTAAGGCCCAGAGAGGAACCCTGCCTGTGGGTTTATATTGTCAAGTATTTTTATAAAATTTTCAAAAGAAACATATGCTTGCATTATTTTTCTTGAAGAGGGTTTCTAAATATAGATTTACTTCAAAACCAGAGAAATTTGATCTGTGTCTGCTGCAATTATTTCAGAATAGGCAGGCAGGGGCCCAGCCTTTACAGAAACAGATATTGTCATTGGATTTAAGACTTAAATCTATTCTTTGAACCCTTAAATCCTGAGCATGCTGATCATGGATTAGAATCATCTCCTAGCCATAGCTATTCTTACTCCTTCACATTCCACCGAGGCAGCAGTAGATAGCTAACTGCAGGCACTAGGGTCAGACAGCCTCTATTATGGTCCCAGTTCCCACCTTCTAGTTGTACTATATGGCCTTGAACCTCAGATTTCTTATATTAAATGGAAATAATATTAGTACTTAATTCAGGTTGGTTTTGAGGATTTAATGAGATAATCTAGGCAAAGTGCTTAAAGGGTGCCTAGAACTCTTTATGTAGTGTCACATAAATGCTAACCTTTGTTAATATTATTATTATGAACTTAATCTCAGACTTCCTGAGCCTTAGTCCCTGTTAACATGTTCCTTTGCTTGGACTCATTCACCCCCCACTTTGAACACTTTACTGTCTCAGGACAGTAAAACTGACTGTGTTACTTCTGCTGCTATCCTAGACCCAGCTTTTGGTTTGCAACTCACGTTTACAAGGGAACCTTTCTAGAAAGACAGTGACAGCTTCTTTTCAGCCCACTGATGCAGAGGCCCCATACCTGTCTCGGGCTTTCTGTTGATCGGCCTAGCATGTTCAGCACTGTGCCCACAAGATAGCAGGTGGATCCTCTGTTCCTGGCTGCAGCTTCTTGGTTCAAAGCAGCAAAAGACAAAACTTACTAAGCAGGCACAGTTAATAACAGGACTTTCTCCCACTCTTTCATGAACTCTCTCTTCATTCCATACCAGACCTCCAGAGCTCCTGTGTTATCTGATACCCAGGGCTCCCATCACAGACACCTTCCCTTAACTTCCAGCTTTCCACTTTCCACTCCTATACCCCAGTCCTGCCAAAATTCCCCATTATTATTATTACTATGAGTAAGATCTAAATTAATTATGCCTCTATTTGCATTTGCATGGTTTTCTTTTAAATAAGTATATTATGTAATAGTTAAGATCTATAGAGAAAAATAAAGAATAATACAGTGAAGACCTATCTAATCAATACATAGCCTAGGAAGTAAATATTACCAGTTAGAGTTCCTAATGTACTCTTCCCTATCACATTGTTCTCCCTCTTTCCAGAGGCAGCCGCCGTCCTGAATTTATTGTTCATCATTCCCCTGTATTTCTTTATACTTGTCCTATATACAGGCAGATATGTATTCCCAGAGCAAGTTAAGGAACTTATGTAGAATTTTTATAAAGGGTAAGAATACATATAGTTGTTTTATTTTATTCAAATGGATGTGTGGCTCAAAGAAGAAGATATTGAAGATATCAGGAGGAAAAGCCAAATATCCAATGAGTGTTTCATTTAGGATATTGTAATTTACAGTTTTAGAATTTTCTTTGTTTCTATTTTTATAGTTTCTTTTTTACATCAAGTTCATATCTGTCCAATAACTATGTCTCTCTTAATTCTTGAATATATCTATAATAACTTCTTTAAAGTTCTTGTCTGCTAATTTCAAAATCAGGGTCATTTTATGTCTTTTTCTATTGACTCCTTTTGCTCTTGACTATGGATCACATTTTCCTATTTTTTATTTCATATTTACTGCATGTCCAATATTTTTTTAGCTTACTAAACATGATGCATGATACAATGTAGACTCTGGGTCTTATCATATGCTTATGAAAAGTATTGATATTTGTTCCAGAAGACAGATTACAGGCTAACATTTTGATTACAAAGGCTTAATTTTATCCTTTGTTTCGTGAATCTGTTAGATGTTGCCCTTTATTCTAAGACAAGTCCCTTAGATCAGAGAAATGGCAGGATTTCAATGTAAAGTGCAAGGTGTTTACCAAGTCCCACTAACTTGGAAGGACTCAAATTCTAATTCTTTCTCCTCTTCAATAGGCAGAATTTGACAGATCTGCTTTAGTCTTAAAACCTTCTAGCTAGGTTGCTTTCCACTGAACCTCTTGGAATCACCCCTGTGGCATATGCAATTTAGGGTCAGCCAAGGATTTGAGCAGAGTGTATGTGCATATTTTGGGGCTCCCCTCTCCATTCTGGAATAGTCTCCTTCACTTTCCAAAGTCTTTGGCAGCTCTGAATTCTGTCCTACAAGGTGTCAAGCCAGTAATACTGTCTTTTTGGTTCACTTCTAGTCTTCTCCTGATATATGGACTAGGTGACCCAAATGGAAAAACCATATAAATGTGACTTTCATCCAGTGTTGTTTTCTTTTTTCAAGTATTAAATACCCTCTAGTTTCTGCCTGCTTGGGGTCACTCTCCAGTGCCTTTGGAGTGTCTTTTATTTTATATTTTCTCCAGTGTCTATAATTATTGTCAGTGGAAGCATTAGCTGATAAAAGCTATTCTACCATTATCAGAACTGGATCAGAAGTGACATTTTACCAATAAAAATATGCTTTACAAGATCAAACATCACTTCTCTCTAATCACCTAGGACATCAAGGACATGTTAGAACCAGCCATTCAAGGAAGTATAGTTATTTTAGTAACCTAGAAACAGTGTCAAAAAATACAGTTTGTATTTTCCTGGTTAGAAGGACCTGCCTTGCAGGAGGTAATATGCCTCAGAATTTGTTTTATTATTAGTCAAACCCCGCACAACCAAAATATCAATTCTGATAGGTTATTTTTATAGATATGTTTTATCTGCCATCCAAAGTTCATGATCATTATAGAACATATTTTCTAAGTAAAATATCCAGGACAATTCTACTTAAAAGTTTCTAACTCCTTAAGTGAATACAATTTTGCAGTAGGCGAGAGAATTTGTTTCCCACAGTTATGAAAATAAACCACTGAATGCTCAAATATACTTCTCACAGGCACCTGGATTTTCCTGCCGGGGTTGGCAGTTAGACAAACATTTATAGAACTCTCTAGGAATCTGACCTAAAGTCTCCAGTCCATCCATCACTCTGACCTAACACAGAGTCAACTGTGAAAACCCAATATATAATAGAGATGAAAGCAGAACTGCTCTGATTGAAGTAGATTAAGCCCCAGAACCATGTCCACTGACACCCACGCCCCTATAAAAGAGGCTTTTGAATTCCATTTCAGTGAACTAATAGATCTCTGGAGAATACAGTTTGCAAACTGTTCCTTTAGACTAAAGGTCTTCAAATCTTTTCTGCAAAGGCCCAGATAGTAAATGTTTCAGGCTTTGCAAACCATGCAGTCTCCATCACAAATACTCAAATTTGCCATTGTAAAACAAAAGCAGCCATGAATAGTAAGTGATGAATGGATATGACTGTATTGCAATAAATCTTTATTTATAAAAACCAGTGGTAGACTATAGATTGCTGATCCCCATTTTAGCTGAAAGGAGAGGAGATCCTTAGAAAGCCAGCACAACTCCTAAAAGCCAGAGCATGCTCTTTCGGAAGGTCTGAAAGGTTTGGCATACCCTTTCCATAAAGAATTCAGTGCTGTAGATTATTTTATCATTGTTGTTGTTGTTGGTTACACTTCACCTCAGCAGTCTATTAAGTAAATAGCCATTGACACTTCGAGCATCTTTGAAGTGCCCTTGACTACCTGTAGAAAATGTTCATTAAAGAAAAGGCAAGGCACAGCTGTGATGACTGGTAATTACCACCATTATTGGCTGTGCAAACTTGGGCAATTTCCATCTCTCTGAACCTCTTTTCATCATCTATAAAATGGAAATCATAATAGCTACTTGACAGGATTGCCATAAAGATTAAAGAATTTCTGGGTAAGTGTTGAATAAGTGGCAGGTCCCTTTCCCTTTTTATTAAACACAGAGGACAAGGATGAATTTCTTCTGGGGAAAAAAAAAAAGAAGGAAAAGAACAAAATTTTAAAAAAAATCCAACTTGCCCCAGTCATTCCTTCCTAAATGTCAGTATTATATTAGAAAACACCAGCTCTTTCTCGTCCAATAGAACATTCAGTAGGCTCAGCCTGGTACAGTGGGAAAACCTCAAAGTTAGGAGAAGGGTCCAAGTGACTCACCATCTTATTCTAGCTTTGTCATGTCACTTTGTGTAAATCACTTCTCTTTATTATCAAATTTCTTAAATTCCCCAGTTGTCAAAATGATGGTGGTTAACCTAGATTTGGGGTTCCCAACTGCCAGAACCCATCAGAAGGGGTTCTTGAATTCATGCAAACATCAGGAATTATGTGAATACAAAGCTCTCCTAAGGAGGTAGAAAAAACTTTAATGTTACAAGCGATCCTAGAATTAAAAAGTGTGAGCAACAATGGGTCAGGTGATTCCTCAGGTGCCTGCCAGTTCTAACTGCCCACGTTTCAGTGCAACTGAAGTCCTGTTATTTCCATACACATTACATAAATATAATTGCCAATATGACATTGTTATTCAGGAGGCATTTTATTAGTCATATTGGGTTCACACTATGCTGGGGATATAGATTCTTTCCTTGGCTGTTTGAAAATCAATTGAAGCCAGCTCCACTGTAGGGAGGCATGGTAACAGTGTACACAATCAATCTTTCCTGTTTGAAGAAGTCACAATGCCCAGTGGCAAGGAAACAGGTTACTGTGGTGGAGAAACAAATGTGAGACAGGATCTCAAGGGTGGCTACAGTTAAGCAATTTTTTTTAGCAAAAACACAGCTGCTGTTCTAGAACTAGAAATACATTCTTGGAGACATAAGTTGTTTTACTTGCTCAACATCTATCCCCATTCTTTCTGGAGCACTTCGGGTTTCCTTGGAAGGGGAGGGAGGGTGAATCACACTCAATCTGTGTGATTCTGGTGTGGTTGACCCACACCCTGTTTTTTTGGAGAGGTCATGTGATCCTGGTCTGGCCAATCAGAATAATCTATGTCCCTGAACAAAAGGATTAATTTAGGGTTGGGCACATGAGCCAGATAGATCCAGTGACATTTTGTTTATTCACTTTGACTAGAAACATTAACAAAAATTCACTCTCTTTCCTTTGAGTGTATTTCACTGATAGAATGGAAGGCATATTTGCCACCACCACATACATATGAACAACCTCTCAGAGAACAAAGCCAACACAAAGGAAACCAGAACCAAGGGAAGAGTAAGAATTTTCAGATGACTGAACACCCAAGATTCAGCTGTGCCTGAAGCTAGCATACCTCTAGATTTTTCAATTATGAAAGCCAATAAATTTCCTATTTCTATTAAGCCGGTATGAGATGGATTTATGTGACCTGCAACTGAAAGAGGCTGAACTTACTACTAACACAGAAATGTCTAAGAAAAAGCAAATTATCACATGAGGTTCTGTACACATGCACACATGCATGCTTGCTCTCTCTCGCTCTCTCTCTCTCTCTGTCTCTCTCTCTCTCTCTCTCTCTCTCTGTCTCTGTCTCTCTCTCTCTCCCTCTTTCTCTCTCTCTCATTTGAGCCAGAAAACCAGGAGTCATCCTTGACTTCTCTCTCCCTATCACCTTGTTAATTGCAAAATCCCACCAACTTTACCTCTTAAATATCTCTTGAACTCATTTTCTTTTCTCCAATATCATGACCAGTGCTTCTTCGAGATTTTTCTCAAAGCAGAACTATTTCAACATCCTGCAAACAAATCTACATAGAACATGATTACACCCAAGCCCTGTTCAAGCATTGCCCACACTCTTCTTTCCAGAGCATCGTTTCTAAAGAGTGCATGTCATTATACTCTTTAGAATTCACTGACTCTCCATTGTCTAGAGTGTAATCGAAATTCCATAGCACAATATGCAAGGCTGTTTCTGCTACAATGTCCAGACTCTGATACAGTTCTAGCCTTATCTCTTAATAACATCCTTCCCTCCTCTCGTCACTCTCTTCTCTTCCCCGCCACATAGACTTCACTCCTCTGTGCTGCACTACTTACAACTTTCCAAACAGAACAGACTGTATCATACCTCCTTGCTTTGCAGCATTGAACTGCCCTTAACTAGCAGCATCTCTAGGAAATATACTTTGCTCTCTCTTGTAACAGAACTCATCACATTCTCACAAGTTACAAATATTATGTCATTCAATTCCATGGGAAATGAGACAACTATATTTTCTTCTATTTTGACCCAGCCATTCGTAGGTCAAATCTCTTAATAGTGTTTCCACGTTGTGACATAGATGTTAACCCAAATAATTAAAGTTAAAATAGAAATAGCAAGAAGAATTAAGATCTCCATTTTTTCTGATACCTCCTATAGTAGATTACTTGCAAATATAGCTTCACTTCTGCTCAAGACTCTATTTTCCATCCTGAAACAACCAAACAACAAATATAATTTATAAATTATATTTATATAATTTATAAATTATATTATAATTTATAAATTATAATAATATAATTTATAAATTATATTATTTTATATAATTTATAAAACAATGGTTTATAAGACACTAGGTATCAGGCAACAAAGGATAATAATCCCTGAAAGACAGAAAATGAATAAGGCAGTTAGAATTCAAAGGACAGAGTATCAGAGAGTAAGAACTGCATAATGAATGCGTCCCAGAGGTCTTCTCAACCAGGCAGCTGAGTAGTGATCATCACAAAAATCTAAAAAAGCTTTGAAAAAGGAAGAGATGATTTCAAGTCTTACTTTAAAACTCTAGTAAGCAAGATAGCATGGTATTAGTGTAAAGATGATCAAATACTCCGATGGAACAAAACGGAGTTCAAAAACAGACCTATGCACATGTGAACAACTGAGGTTTTGACAAAGATGCAAAAGGAATTCAAAGAAGAAAGTATATTTGCATCAAATGGTATTGAAACAATTGGATATTTATACTTCACATCATGTATCTATAACTCACATTGTATATAAAAATTAACTTGATGTCAGCTTTATAAAATTAAAACTATAAATAACTTCTAGAAGAAAACAGGAGAAAGCCTTAGTGACTTTGGGTTAAGTAAAGAGTTTTTAGATACAGTGCCAAAAGTACAATTCAGAAAAGAAAAAATTAATAAATTGGACTTCAATGAAGTTAAAAACTTTTGCTCTTTCAAAAACATGGTTAAAAGGATGAAAAGAAATGGGCAAAAATATTTGCAAATTATATTTTTGAACAGGGACTTCATCCAGAATATATCAATAACTCTGAAAACTCAGTAAGAAGAAAACAAAAGACCCATTTTCAAAAAATTAGCAAAAGATTTGAATAGACACTTTACTAAAAAATATACAGCAGTGGCAAAAATAGCACATAAAAAGATGCTTAAAATTTTTAATCACTAGGAAAATTCAAATGAAAACCTTTCTGAGGTACCAGGGCACAGCTATTAGAGTAGCTAAAATTAAAAATATTACCAATTTCAAGAGATAGCTATGGCTTAGAGGAACGAGAACTTTCATACACTGCTGGCAACAATGTAAAATGGTGCAACCATTTTGGAAAACAGTTTGGTGGTATCTTAAAACTTAAACGTAAAACTACTTCACGATCCAGTCATTCTACTTCTAGGTATTTACCCAAGAGAAATAAAAATATATCTCTAAACAAAGACTTGCCCATAAATTTTTACAGCAGCTTTATTTGCAGTAGTGCAAAACAAGAAACAACGTAAATCTATCAACAGGTGAATGGATAAATGGATAAATGCTACACCTACACAAATGAATACTCACAAAGGAATGAAATCAACTATGAATAAATGATTTAACATGTATAAATCTCAAAATAATGCTGAGGGAAGAAGACAGGCAAAAAAGGAGAGCACCTACTATATGATTCCATCTAGATAAAATTCTGGAAAATAAAACCTATAGTGACAGAAAGCACATCTGTGGTCACCTGGGGATGGGGGCAGGGGCAGGAGAATAAGGTTATAAAAGGGCATGAGGAAACTTTGGGGGGTGAGGGCTATAGCCATAACCTTAATTGATGGTTTTACAAGCATATGAATATGACAAAACCTATCAAATCATACATTTTAAACATGTATATGTTAATAAAGATTTTTTTTAAAATAATAACCACAATGATTTTCCTGCCTGCATTTAAGTCCCTTTACAACGTAAGTTTGCAGGTACTCCCACCAAGAGTTAAAATCTATTTCTCCATCCTCTGACTCTAGAACGGCTAATAGAATGTGCTAGAAATGACACTATTGACCATTCTGAGCCAAGGCCTTAAGAGACTTTCACATTTTCCACTGTCCTAGTCTGTTTCAGCTGCTAAAACAGAATACCATTGACTGGGAAGTTTGAAAAACAAATATTTCTCACAGTTCTGGAGGCTGAGAATTTTTAGATCAAGGTGCTGGCAGACTCAGCGTCTGGTGAGAGCCCACTTCCATGTTCACATATGGCCATCTTCTCACTGTGTCCTCTCATGGTGAAAGGAGCAAAGGTGCTTTCTGGGGTCTCTTTTATAAAAGCAGCAATTTCATTCATAAGAGTGCTCCCCTCATGACCTAATCACCTACTAAAGGTCCCACCTCCTAATGCCATCGCATTGGGGTTAGTATTTCAACATATGACTTTCTTGGCAAGGGAAGGGGGACCAAACATTCAGTCTATAGCACCCACTTCCCCTTCAGGATCCCATTGTTGTCGTGTAAACAAGTCAGCATGATCAGGATGACAAGCATACAGCACGGTCTCCCCACTCTTCTTGTTGGCATCCAGCCAATTCCCAGGAGCAGAGCCACCTAACTGGCCTACAGCTGAGGAAATCGGCACATAAGACCATATAAACTGCCCATCAGAGGCCAACCGAAACCATCATCCCTCCAGAGCATCGACTAAATAAATGATCATTATGTTAAACCTCCACTTTAGAGTGGTTTCATATGTGGTATTATTTATGCTAATACGTAAGTGATTGACTTCCCAGCCGAGATCCTACCACTCAGCGTTGCTTGTTCTTAGTTGGGCAGCTAGAGATTTAGGAACTGATCGCCATAACAAGTCAGGACCTTCATGTCATTGAAAACTCTCATTTGTTCATAAACCAAACACTGAGCATCTACTATGCTCTCGGCACCATGCTGGGCCCCAGCTGTAGATGTATAACAGAGATGGCCCTGCCACAGAGGCTTAGACATTACAAACCAGAGTAACAGGCTGGTAGTGCCAAGCATCTAAAATTCATGTTATTTCCTTTTTCTAGCTTGGGCTTTGTTGTCCTATATGTTTCTAAATCAGTTAATTTCTCTCTGAACTCATTATCAAATTCCTCCTGACTTCAAGAGTTAAAGAAAAAGGGAGTAAATCCCAGTAAACAAAGACAAAATTCAGGCAGCATTAGAGAAAGATGCCAGTCAAAGAAGGAAGTGACCAGAAATGAGGGATAAGAGAGTTTACCAGCAATTGCTGAGGGGCACGGTTGCACAGGAGTAGGCTACAAAGAAAGAACTGAATTCATCAAGTTTAAGTATCAAACACTTGCTCTTTATACTTTTAAAGGTTTAAAAAGCACAGTGTTTAAGTGTTCTTTCTGCCTGAAAGACGTTTAGCCGGAGGACAAGCTCATAGTCTTAGTCAATTGCCATTTAAGTGTCCTGCCCTCAAGTGAAGAAAATATGGACTTTACAAATTATGCCAGGAGAACCTGGCCACTCAGGGCTGAGGCCATTCCATTCCCAAGTGATGGTTTAGGTATGTAACAACAAGGGCAAGCAACAGAAGTATGAAGTGTCCTTCACTCCCTATCTTTCAGACTAAGAGGATAGTCTTGCGATTGCCCTCAGACATATTTCTGTCAGAGTGTCAAGAAAATCCACCTGTTGGTGCCCCAGATAAACCAGTTGTTCTCCTTTAAAAGAGAGTAACCAGTCACCTCAAGGGGAAGGAACAGCAGCCAGGTCAGGTCCACAGAGCCTGACTTTGGGTGGACCTATTTTTGTCATCCTTCCTAAGATAAAATGGGTCGCTGGTTCCACTCAGATTAAAGTAGGGAGGAGGCAAGAGAATTAAAATGTTAATCAAACCCCAGTCAGAGACTGCGATCTGCTGATCAGCCCTGCAGCCAAGCCAGGAGGACCCCTGCAGAACAAAGGAAGATTTCTACTGGATTACTAACAATCCATTTCCCACACCTGTGAAGGGAAACCAGAAGCCAAGGGTCATTCCCTATGGCTTAAAGCCATGGGGAACCTATGAATTAAAGGCCAGGAACTGCCAGCAGGCCTTTTACTCTATATACTCTTACCTTTCCAGCTATGTGCTCTTCCCTCTCCTCACTGCATGTCCATATCAAAGATTAACAAAGTCTTTTAAACAATAACTCACAGGAACTAAAGAATGGTACATAAACTGAATTCCCTGACCACTCAGGGTCCCTCTCAGTGGCCTCCGAGAGGAGATCACACTCTGTCTATGGAATGTTACCCTTTTTCTAATAAACTTTCCTTTTGACTCTAACATTGGCATGTGTTTTGAATTCTTACTCCGCCAAAGGACCCTCTTCTTTGCTAGGTATGGGACTTGGTCTCCCAGTCACCTGGGGAAATTTGCCCTGTCCTGCATCAAGATGATGTGATGATGCTAGAAATCACTAATGACTAGTAATTATCTACTTATCGGCCAAGGGTTGAAGAAATAACACAAATATTAGCTAATCAATATTTAATGGTATTTTGAGCAGAAAATTAAAAGGGACCTAGCTTAAAAAGCCTCCTGACTTACTGACTTCTGTCTCTTAATTCTGAACCTTTCACTCACCTGACCTTTTTTAAGAGACTCTATTAATTAAACTACAACTGGGCAAAAAGAAGGGAGTCTGCCCTAATCCTTAGCCATGCATGGCCCTAAAACAGAAACCCAGGGGGAATGCAAAGACAAATGGAGAGAGGGCCTGCAGGCTTTAGAATGCTCTCCATGTTCCCTGCTAACAAACAGGCACTTGTCCATCTAGTGTGTGGTTCACACTGCCCTCAAGACCCTGGCCCATCCTTTTTGGAGGAGCCCTGAGCATCCTGTGCATATGAAGATTCTCGTGAGGAAGCTCCTCACCAAGAAAGTCACACTTCTTCAAATTATACCTTCCCCACATTCCTGGAAAAGCCTTCACCCTATGGAGAAAGATCACTTTTAAAGGTAGTCATTTCTTTTTAAAAATTGCTTTATTCTTTTATTTTTGATTTCTTTTTCTTTTTTTTTTTCCTTATTTGCTTTGACAGCTTTCCGCCTTTCATCAGTAAGAGTGTGGGATCATTTAAATAAAGGTTAAGAGTGACATTTCTAAAAAAAAAAAAACACTTGCTGTTTGGGGACAGCACTATTATTAATTTTAAAATGTTGTTGCTTCAAAGAACACCCTTTTAGCACCGGATGTTAAACAGCGTGAAGCTTAGCATATCGACAGGCTCTACGCCAGTGATTTCTCTTTGGTTCTGAGACCTCAGAAAGCATCTCATGTGCTGGGAGCAGCCTGGCTGCTCTCCGACCCTCTCCACACAGCACTGCTAAGAGCCGGGCATCAAGCCAGGGCCACCTGCTTAGTGAGCAAAATCAGATGCTCTCACTCCTCAGGTTCCACTGAAAGGAAGCTATGGCTTGCTCTTTCTTTCCTTCTTGCTTTTTAAGGACACACTTTCATCACATGTGTTCTCAACTTCTGGCTCCACTAAGTTATGGGCAGAAACCAGTGGCCTTGATGGAGGAGCAGTGAACTTGTAAACTCTCTAGAATTTCAGTCCCCACACAAGGGATCAGGGAGATCTTTCCTTTACAGCTGGTATTAGACCATCGTGGTAGATTAAAGAGGCCACAATTCAAAGTCCAACTATGCCCGTCATAGCCCAAATCACTGGCAGACTGTATTCTGTACCTTCCAGATGTGCTGGCCTCTGGAACTGAAACCAATAGAGGAAGACCATTCCATAGGAGAGATCAGCTTGGCTCAGAGGTGAGAATATAGAATATTAAGGTTTGGCACCAAAATGTGCCTCAATCTTAGCCATACTAAAAAAGTTAGCATCACTACATCTCTTAAATAGCTAGTAGCTGGAATAACTAAAATGGACCTGCAGATGAAAAATAAAATAGGAAAAGCTAACAATTACCAATTCTACTTTCGTTGTTGCTCATACTACTTAGAGAACATAGTCTTGCTGGAGCTTGTCTGTTATGCGGCCAATAAAATTCACACGGTGAAGGGGAATCAGAGGGACTCTTCCAAAAGCCCAGGTGCATGCATTCTAAGAGGAGAATCAGTTTGATAATGTATTCCTGGTGCATTCCGCACTTCTGCCCTAGACCAGTCCGATAATGACTGTCATCATCATACATATTGCTAATAAAACCAGACTCTTTCATTCTATCTTATTTCAACTTGACCTTGTGGTTTTGCAGGAGAGATCAAGCCCAAATGCAATACCAGTAGTATAGAAAATATATGCTGTCTGTCTGTAAGACATACTAAATTAAAGTTAATCTGTAACATCTAAGATCTATATCCAACCATTCTGAAAATTTATCAGAATTCCTCCACTATCAAAGAAATAAAATCCTTTCATATTTCCTGGAATGCACTTGACAAATGAAGACATGGCAGGTAGACGCCCATTCCATTTAGAAATGGATAGTTCGGGGACACAAATAATAATGTGCTGTCAAAATAAATGCTACGAATAGTTTAATCAGCTTGCCCATTTCTGTATGAAATGTGCCTTGTTACCTGTCACATGGAACGAGTTGACAATTTCAGTCTTACTAGGAAACATTACAGCTGTCAAGGATATCAGCCATTTTCTGCAACTGCTCTTCAGTCGGAAGGTGTTACTTGGGAATCAGTGAGAGCAGTGGCAAAAGCAGAAGTCTTTCTGGGCTGAGCTCCAGTGTCCAAGGCTGACATGATGACTGTCTCTGAAGGTGGCTGGACTCACTCTCAGGAAGCAGACTCCGGGGCTCAGTTCCAAGCGTCAGTTTTAAAGCTCATGTACACATCTACTTTCGATTCCTACACATTAATTAGGCCTTAGCTCAGACTACAGAACTAAAATCAGACTGGTTGCACATTCTCCCATGCTCTTCTCACACTGACCATGAGAAGCAAATATCGTCCCATGAATAGTACCAGAGGTCTGCTATTGAGCTATTACTCGGAGCAATTTATGTCCTCTCTACTTCCAGGTCTCCTCCTCTGGGGGGATGAGGTCCAGTAAAGCCTGAGACCCCTTTCTGCTCTAAGGTTGTGTGCCTAGGGATTGCCAATGTTTTATTGCAAAATAACTGTATTTCCAAAGATGGATGATTTGACCTCAATATATTTCAAAATTCCTTTAAATGCTGAGGTGAGTAACAAATTTCTAACTTTTTTTTTAACCATTAAGGAAACGTCGATCTTCAAATGGAGGCAACACCAAGCAAAGCAGGGCATAGAAGGATAGAGACCAGACATAACACCATTATTTGAATCCATGGATGCAGCCATTCCTGAAGCAAATATGTCCTCGGATGTCTAAGCTAAGTGAGCAAATAAATTTCCTTTTATGCTTAAGCTCATTCAAGTTTCTAGTCACTCAAAACCAGATGATTCCTAACTTATAAGCAGAGTGGGGATTCAGGGATCCTGAAGAGTATTCATTATTTTAATTTATCTCTGTCCCGGGAAGATCTCATATACTTCAACCTTAGTAACTCGATCTTTCAAAAGGAAATGGACTTTGTGACTAAACTTCTCAGATTGAAATCTGTGTTTGTCTAGATTGCTCTGGTGGAAAGAAGTCTATATAGGCTCCACTGAAGAAAAAAAAGTGTAGAAGAAAAATGAGGGCTAACTATGGTGTCAATTAGTGAATGCCTAGCCCCTTTCTCTAGCCCTGGGCAGGCCACAAAGAAGCACTGGCCAAGATTGCTGAGGCCACATCTGTGTCCTAGGAGCCAGGTAATTGCACAGAGGTAGCCAAGGGCAGATGAAGACAGAAAAAAAAAATGTACCCCACATCTCAGAGACTGCCCATCAACAAACTTAGGAAACCAAATTATACTTGCTGGCCCAGGGAATGAGACCAGACGAGAACCAGAGCAAAACTTAATTCAGAGAAACTAAGTCCAGCATAACAACACAAAACGGGACTGGATGCTCAACGCTGGCTGTAAGAGGGTGCCAGTGGCATGGTGCATGGGGGTCAGCCTGTGAAAAAACTCAAAGCAGACACAAGGCAGCATACCTTTAGGCTTAGGGAAGAGAAGAAGGAAAAGAAGAGGAAAAGGAGAGTGGAAGATGAAAGAAGATGGAACAGGAGAAACGATAATGTATAGGTGTTAGACTGAGCCTCCAGAAGCAGACAGACTTGAGTTTTGACTTGGGTTCTACTCCTTCCTGTGAGACTTATTCCCCCTCCCTTCTCTCTTTCTCCCTCCCTCCTTCCATCTGTCTTTTCTTCCTTTTTCCTTCCTTTATTTCTTTTCCTTTCTCTCCCTCTCTACCCTTGTTTCCTCCTTCCCTCTGTTCCTTCCTTTCTTTCTTGTTTTTAACAACTTTATTGCATTATAGTGTACATATAAATTCACATATTTCAAGTGTACAAATCAATGAGTTTTACTAACTTTACCAAACGGTGCGGCCTTCCCCATAAATTGCTTCTAGAACACTTTTATCTCTCCAATAAGAACCTTCATATTATTTACAGTTAATCCCCATTCCCACTGTCAGCTCTGGGGAACCACGAGCCTATTTTCTCTCTCTCTGAATTAGCCCTTTTCTAGATACTTTACATAAATGGAATCATATGGTAACAACAGGTCTCTTGTGTCTGACTTCTTTCATTTAACATAATGTTTTTGAAGCTCATTTATCATTCACGGCATAACAAATGTCAGGAGTCCATCCCCTTTTATGGTCCATGGTAGGTATATGAGACTTCTTAAGCCTCAGTTTCCTCATCTATAAATTAGGAATAAGAATAATAGAACCAATTTGTTAGAGTGGCACAGCGATAAATGAAATAGTGAATATTAAGAGCTTAGCACAGCAGTGGGCACCCAGCAAATGCACAATTAATCTTGAGAAGCTGCAATGGTAATATGGAGTGAGCATTGCTATTTCAACCAACTTCAATTCAATTCTCTGTCTTTCAAATATCACCTTCCTCCTACTCTATTCAGCAAAGAAAAGAGGGTATGTTTGCACTTTTATAAAAAGGAAAGAACAAAAGCTAAGTGAGTGCCTTAGGCCACAGAGAACCTGGAGGAGTGCTTTGGCACAGATGGCTGGTGAATGTAGCATCTCCTAAACAACACTGCCCCGCCTGTTAGCGAGCCTATTGCTTCTAAGTGTACCTGGGGGAAGATGGCAGAACTGAGTCCATAATACACAGATATACTTTCTAAAAACTGGAATGATAACAATGTAAAAGAATGCTTCATTTCAAAAAAAAAAAAATGAAGTTTTTCAAGTTGGAATAATGGTGTGAAATTGAGGAAAAGAACAAATACCAGTGAATTGAAAAAGGCCACTCAGATACTGATGCTATCTGATTGCAGGTGCAGCCTCATTCCAGGTATCTAAGTGTGGACAGAATAGAGGAGGAGGCTGCCCACTGCCAAGAAGCATCCTCCAGCTTTGATCACTGGTCCAGCGTTTCCTCTCTCTCATGTAGTTGACTCTGAAAATGCACTCTTTTAAGCTCATGCTTTTAAAAAATTTATTATTTCTGCCCACAGAAATAAATTAACCAAATATAGATATGTGTATGGAGAATCGGACTCTAGGATCCAAAGCAGGGAGACTATGAACTCCATTCTCTGCTGCAGGGTCCATGGAAGAAAGATCCACAGAGACCCATAGCTGAAGTACATCAAATGTCACGGGAATGTTCATAGGAGAAAACAACCAGATTATAAAAGGGTGGGATTTTAGGTTTGAGAGACATTTTCATGCTTAGTAAATGCACCTGAAAATAGCAAATTTCAAAACCAAAATTTGAATTTCAGTTAGAGCACAGAGTTACTTACTGAAAAGACCTTTAGAAACCTCTAAGTTAACCTTTCCACTTAATAGTCAGGTAGAGGAGGAAGAATAAAAGCACACACAAGACTGTGGATCAGGATCTATCATTAATTTAGTCTAGGATAAGTTAAAGAAACAACTGTAATTTTAAAACTTGCACATTCTTCGTATTGGTAAGGATACAGGCTCAACAGATGGCTTTTGTGTTTAGTCAAAATAAATACCTCTGTGAAATTTCTTTAGACTCTAAAAGTCAAGGCTGGAGACGAATATGAGATCAAGGTTAGAAATTAAATTGCTCTACATAACAAAGCATCGAGATCTATTTATTTATTTATTTATTTATTCATTCATTCATTTATTAAATTTTCATTAGTGTCAAGTATACAGTACATTAGTCAAGAATTTTTTTTAGGCTTCTTTTGGGGAGCTGGGGGTGAGACAAAGTAAGGAGTCTAGAGACTCAAGAATGAAAAAGCGGAACATAAGGCGAGATAATTCGAGAACAGTGGTTCTTGACTAGGTGTGAGTTGACCCCAGGGAACATTAGCGTTATCTGGAGACATTTTTGGTTGTTACAACTGGAGGAAGAGGTGCTTAACTGGCATCTAGCAGTTAGAGGCAAGGGATGCTATTAGACAGCCTACAATGCACAGATGGCTGGTCCTGTGCACAAGGAATTATCCCACCCAACACATCAATAGGCTGAGTCTAAGAAACTTGTTCTAGAGGAAAAAGAAAAAATAAACATGTGAACGCCTGGAAAAGTCAGGGATTGAACAAAAAGACAACCAGGGAGAAATTCCCCGGGACCAGGGAAGGACCAGGAAGTTTAATGACATCTCTTATTAAATTTTAAATTGTTTTGTGTGCTTATAAATACCAAGATCCCTCTTTCCATTTCTCCAAATTAAATTCTATTACACCACAGCTTTGTGGTAGTGATGCTTTGGAGAATGAGAGAAGCAGAGATCATTAAAAGGTACAAACTTCCAGTTAAAATACTATAGGTAACAATACTGTGTTGTGTAGTTGAAAGTCACTAAGAATAAACCTTAGAAGTGCTTATCACAAGAAAAAAATTTTTTAACTGTTTAGTAATAGATGGTAACTACTTATTGTGGTGATCACTTCACAATATATACAAATACTGAATCATTATGTTGTACATTTGAAAATAATAAACATTACATGTCAATTATATTTCAACTTTTTAAAGGCCTATACAATGGCATCTTTGCCATGAGGCCAATTTGTAAAAAAAAATCTAAGAAAAGAGATGAAATAAGACATCAAAATATGAATGACTTTTTTCTTTTAAATACCTATCTGTATTTTTAAAATTTTTCTATAAAATCTATACTTTGCAATTATAATTATAAACAAAATGAAAAACAAAAAGACCCAGATGTTGCAATAAGGTGCAAAAAATTTTTCATAAACTGATGGGGTTTGATGATAGTAAATTGGACAGGAAACAAAGGTCTCAAACAAAGGAATCTTTTATTCTGTAAAATAATTCCATAATAATACCCCCCAAAACCGGCACCATTTGTGGGGTTACCAGAGATGCACAAAAGACACAGAGTGTCCACTAAGAGAGCACTCAGGGGAGAGAATGAGAGGGATCTAAAATCCTGAGAAAAAGAGCAAAACCCACCAATAAAAGTAAAATTAGATGGGAGCTAACCAAGGGAGAAGCCGGGCTGATACTGGAGGGTGTTAAACATTCTTTAAACAAAAGGAAGTCTTCCTTGCCTCAGGCAGACCAAATTATGGCAATTTGATTAAAATAATAAGTAGCCCCTCAACATTTCTATAATAAAGAGCTTCCTGTTACTATACAACATAGGCAAGCAACCTCCCTACAGGCCAACTCTGTAAAGGGCCAGATAGTAAATATTTCATGTATTATGGTCCATTTGGTCTCAGTTGTAGCTACTCAGTTCCATCATTGTAGTGTGATAGCAGCCAGAGGCAATACATAAATAAATGGGTGGGGCTGCATTCCAATAAAACTTTATTTACCAAAATAGGGATTGGTTTAGCTAGATCTGATGGCCAAGTTTGCTGATCCCTAAAGCCATAAGGATGGCCATAAAAGTAACTTGCTTGTGGGTTTGCTCACCAGTCATGCTCCTTCCTGGGAAGGTACCAGAGTTTAAATTTGGTGATTATTTGAGGGAAAGAGTTGAGTGAAATTTAGACAAATCAGAAAATGTGCTCATTTGAAAGCATTCTGGATGGTGTTAAGCCTCCTCAAGGTATTCCCAAATCTAGTGGGTAATACCAGTCAATCAACATACAGTCTCTGACTCTAGAATGTCAAGTTCATTGGTTACACTAGTGGGAGTGAGCTTCATGGACTGATGGGAAGTGAAGCCAGGGGTCAAGGACCCAAGAGGGACCAGGAGGGGAGGATGTGCAGTTAGACAACTGTCCATTCTTTGAGCAGAGTCAAGCTTGAAGGATAAAACTCCAAAAACACAGGCAGCTCTTTGATAAGCCACATGTCATCATTCACTTCATTTCTCACTAGTGGAAGAAATCCCAAGGCCTGACTAGGTTGAATGCTACCTGAGCCCTGTGGCCCTATAAAACAGTGAAGGTTAAGAAATGACCTGACCCTTTACGTTCTAGAAAACAGCTTACTGTAAAGAACTGCCCTCCCCTTATCACTACAACCCTATGGTATCTTCCCACCTCTAGTTTACCTATGGCAAGGCCAGGCACAGATCCTCCAAATTTCTATTCTTTGCTTCATGAATGATTAACGAAACTGCTTCTATGCACTAATCGATCAGAGCAAAAACGCTCGTTAAGCAAGCTCTGGTTATCCTTCTCTTGCTCCTGCAGGCCCTTGAACTCTGGCCCACCCTTAGCCTGAATCAGCATACAGTCCCTCCAGAGAACCATCTGGCTTCAGGGTTAAACATTCTCTGATCTGCTTTCTGATCACACTACCCTGTCATCCCATTTCCCCCTCCTCGGCTATTTCTAGCCTCCTTTACTCCTCTTTAAAAGAGAAACCCTTTGCCAAAGTTAAAGACACAGGTTTTATGATCACAATATTCTCTTAGTACAAGAGTTCCTTTCCCCTCTTATGATTAATTCTCTTGAATAATCCTCTCCTCACTAAGTGGGAATTTGGAATTTTTTTTGGAAAGATCCTGGATATGGTTGATATGGTTCTTTCTTGTTCTCTGTCTCTGCCCGTCTGTCTGTCTGTCTCCCTTCCTTTCTCTCTCTTCTCTCTGTCTCTCTCTCCACATCCCCTTTCCTGCTCCACCCTAGTCACACTACCCTCTCCTTGTTATTCCTCCAGTTCCAAGTATGTTTCCATTTCAAGGTGTTTTCACTTATAATTCCCTCTACCTGAAGCTTACAGAACCCTACACCCATCTGGGTCACTTCATTCCAGTGTTAGTTCAAATGTAGCCTACTTGAGAAGTCTTCCCTGAAAGCTCTCTGTAAAATACCAATTCCTTTGATTTCCTCTCTCCCTGTTCTTTACCTCATGTTTTCTGTCTTCTGTTTGCCACCACCCGACACATGTTTGTTTATTGTCCCTCTCATAGCACTTAGGATATAAACTTCATTAGACCAGGGACTTTGCCATTTTGTTCACTGCTATACTTTTAGTGCCTAGAACATTACCTGGGTTGGGACAATGTCAGCTTCCAATAAATATTTGGCTAAATAAAATGGCATGACTAAAACTAAAACAGAAACCACTAGCTACACATATTGTATGTTTACTAGGCATCAGCACCATGCTGTGATTTCTAAGTCTCACAGTTATCTGTCAGAGTAGGGATTATTATCCCTTTTTACAGATGGGGATGGTAAGTTGTAAAAAGATTCACTAAAATGCCCCAATTCTTTACAGTTATGATAAACCCAGACTAGGGCTCCAACTGACTCTAAAACTTTCATCTTTTTTATTATAACATAGCAAACTGACTCCTAAACCTGTATAGTGGCTGTGATGCAAGTGCTTATAAAAAGAAAAAGAAAAGAAAAGAAAAGAAAAGAAAAGAAAAGAAAAGAAAAGAAAAGCAGAAATGAAACCCAAAGTACTATTCCTTTTTCACACTAGAATGAGGGTCTGCAGAAGAACCTGTAGAAGCAACCAAGATAAAGCAACCCTCTGGCTGTCCCCAACCCTCCAGCTATCCCCAGGAGTAAGAGCAAGAATGCCAACAAGTGGGGGTCTAGGGGAGTAGGAAGCCGGCCGGTCTCGCTCATCTCCGTTGCTTCAACAGTCAGCAGTGCCTGCCACTCAGCAGGGGCCAGACATGTGTTGAATGACATGTGTTAAATGAAAGCACCTCAGTGGGTCTTGGAGGAAAGGTAAGGGCCCACAGGGAGATGAACACACTTGATGCTGGGAAGACCCTGAGGGGGCTTATGCTGCAGATGACATTTAAAAGTCTCCTAGAAGGACAGGTAGAATTTGCATTTCCACAAGCAGGAGGAAGGGCCTTCGTGTCCTATCTGGGACTCACACAAGCCTCAAGGCTGCCTACATTACATTTCACTGTCTCTCCCAGTGAATACTCCTCCACCAGTAGGTATTCCAGCCTGATCTGCTATTTCATACTCAAAAAAACTTTTGAGCTGGTTGTGGAATGGATGAGTTACTTATTTTTCTTAAGACCAGCCCTTAATCTTCAAGACAAAAATAACAGACATTGAATACTCTTACTATTTCCCCAAGCATACAATAAATTCTTAAATAGATCAATTTTTTTTTTCTCTTCTAGGTTTACAGGTCATTGTTTCTTACACATATTAACTACTTCAGAGACTGATCATAATGTATATATAATATTCTGTGCTCATGGTGGATTTTCTGCATCTTTCCTCTTGCCATCCTTCCTCTGTCCTTTCCTCTTCAATCTTTCCAAGTCACATTGATGTTTCAACTCCATCTGCTCCAAGTAGCCTTCTCTGACTATGCACTCACAAGTGGTTGCTCCTGTTTCTAAATTCCTATAATTCTCTAGGTTATTTATCTGTTCACTCAATTAGACTACTATTGACAATTGACAATTTTCTTCCATTGGATAAAAGTTAGAACTCTGCACCATATACAAAAATAAATTCCAGATGGATGAAAAATCTAGACTGAATGGAAAATTCTACAGAGACAGAAAATAAATTAGTGGTTGCCAGAGGCTGCTGGGTTGGTGGGAAATGGGGACTGATTGCTAAGGAGTAAGGGGTTTCTCTTTGGGATGCAGAAAAATGTTCTAAAACTGATTGCAGTAATGATTACATAACTCTATACATATATTAAACTATCAAATGGTACAATTCAATGAATAAATTATACAATAAGTACATTATACCTTTGTTAAATATTTTAAAGTTATTTTTAAAAACTTCTAAAAATGTTAACTAGAAATAATTCATAGAGTTTACATGTATGATATGTACATTTTTCTGTACACGTGCCCCATATCTATAAAAATAACTTTAAAATATTTTAAAAGCTTACTGCATAAAAGAAGACCTATAAAATCCTAGGAAACACTATAGAAAAATAATCTTTATAATACATGGATGGGAGGACCTTCCTCAATGTTCAAAAGCACTAAAAGCCATAAAAGAAAAACTGGACATGTCATATTTTACTGTCTATACATAATTCCTGGCAGCAAATGACATAAAAAATGTGTGTGTGTGTGTGTGTGTGTGTGTGTGTGTGTGTGTGTGTGTGTGTGTAGAGAGAGAGAGCATATATATATAAATGACATAAAAATGTATATATTTACTATGTATATAGTAAATATATTTATAATTAACCACATTTATCATATATATACACATGCACACATATATGTGTCCTATATCTATCAAGGGTTTGATACTCCTAATATGAAAAGAGCTCTTACAAATTAATAAAGATTATAAACAACCAAATGTGATATAAAACAGGCAAAGAATTGGATGAGAGATACAA
The DNA here is from genome assembly GCA_030015415.1 of Cynopterus sphinx. Lineage (NCBI taxonomy): Eukaryota > Metazoa > Chordata > Mammalia > Chiroptera > Pteropodidae > Cynopterus > Cynopterus sphinx. The sequence goes on along the minus strand of CM057382.1, from coordinate 11,708,820 downwards.
ATGGCTGCATCCAAGACACATGCTAGCTGCAGCCGATGGGGAGGGGCTCTACCCCTGGGTGGCTTCTCATCACTCCTAAGTATGCCGCCTTATATAAATGGCAGTTATTACATTTTTATCAAGGGTGACATTCTTATTTTGTCTTCTGAGTTCCAGTTGGCATGTATCTTTTTCACTGTGACAGATTTTACATTCTCCATCTCTACTTCTGCAAATCTACTTCTTTTTTTTTTAGTTCTATTTAAAAGCAAATATATATCTGAAAGTGATTTTAGTAAAACCCCTCTATTTCATACTTATCTTTTTAAATTAAAGATGATTTTCTTTTTGATATATTGCCACAGCACAAACTAATTCATTTCCTTCCACACTGAGTTATGTGTGATCTGCTGAGAACAATTAAGTAACATTTCAATGGGAACAGGATGGGTACTTGGCATTTTCATCAGGAATTACCTTTTGATGTAACACGTAAAATTATTATGCTTTCAGGAACTTAAAGTAATCATCTCAGACAAGAAGCAGAATTTCCCATTTGCTAATGAAAATATTAAAGTTTTAAGGTACTTAATTGACTTCCGTGCGATGTTGCTCTCAGAAATAGTATTTGGAAACAATTCACATAGGTGGGTGGAACTAAAAGAAAAACCTTTGTCTCGGATAAACCAGAATAGTATGATGAGAGCTTACGAAGAACTGTGAGGTGAATTCTTCTTCTTGTACTGAGAAATTTAATGGGGGAAAAAATTTCTCTCAGGAAATGGATCTCACTCTTAATTTCCTCACTAGCAACTGAGTCTAAGAGCCATAGGAGTCAAAGAATTGAACCTTCAATTACCATCCCTTTCCCATAAGCCACAGCCTCTGATTGAAGGTCTGTTTAGAAAGAAATTGAAAGTCTTGTGAGTACTTCAAATACCACAGGTCTAGAAACTGTTCCTCTAGCTGTGCTCCCTGCAGCACCACAAACCCCTGTCACACAAGCTAAACACCGGTCCTCCTAGACTCTTTCCTCTCCTCTCCCTCAGCACCCAACCAGCCCAACACTGAGCCCTGAGGGGTGTGCCCCAAAAAGTCCCTGAAGCTGTCCTCACCAACACAGTTGGCTTCCATCCTCTTCATCCCTCATCTGGGTTTTAGCACGTGTCTTCTCATCCATCTCTCTCCTTCCATACTGTCCCCCTCAGATCCTCTGGTACATAGCTCCCTGTCCCATCCATCTAGACCATGGCGCTCTATCAACAAAAATCATTCAACAACTTGACTCTGTTGGCTAAGGTGCAGTCTAAGACCTTTACACAGCAGTCACCACCCTCCATACCCCCACACCTCTCCAGCCTCACACCTCTCCATCCCTTCCTCACAATGAACACTCTGGCTTTGCTGCGTATCTACCTTTAAAATGGGGAAATGGATGCCTAGAGAACAATATTTCTTCCTATAGCAATGTCCTGTTCATCCTTCAACACCATGCCCCCAAACTTAGTTAAGATCTCCTACCACCCCATTCTTACCTCTGATACAGCACCCTCCATGTCACATAGAAATGGCTTGTTCAAGTGCCTGCTACACCTCCTAGAATTTTAACTACTCAGGCCAGGGAACCTGTTTTTCTCATTTTTGAATTTCCAATGGCTGACAAAAATATCTGCTCTATAGGAGATTCGCAACAATTATGTATTGAACATAACTGAACTGAGCTGGCCACCCTCTTCTGTAGCAAATATTTACAAGGACCATTTTTGAGTGTGGAGAAGTTCTTCTCCAAAAACCAGAGTTCCTCTCATTCTGTCAAGGCAGTCCCACCTGTCCCCCATCCCCAGAGGTACTTCTAAGACAATATATTTTTAAATCTAGATGCACATTAGAATTATCTGGAGAGCTTTTAAAATATTCTGATGCTCAGGCCTCATAGATCACAGATCAATGCTAGCAGAATGTCTAGAGGCAGTTCCCAGACTAGTTTTACAGGCTTTCCAGGTAATGGTCACACACATCCAGGGCTGAGATCCTCAGGTCTACATATTAAGTGGAATACTGGAGGGCTGAGACAGCTCTCAGAGACTACTGCTTACGTTGACAAGCAAGGACTCCATCCAGGAGCCCCACACTTTGGAGTCTCTTTCTCAAATTTCCTAAGCTCCATTCAAATGCCTAGAATTGTCATGGGCCTGCAAAGGTGGCCCAGGTAGGAAGCCCTGAGCCCAAACTGAGATCCATGAGCTCAAATTGAGATTCACATTATCCCCCTTCAGAGTCCTCTTAGACTCTCTACCCTCACTTGAGGTTGACCAGATACCCTAAGGAACTATGTAACTCATACCCATAGGGTCAAAGTCTGGACTCCAGTTACAGGAGGAGGGACTAGAAAGCAGACCAGTCTTGCTGGTTGTCATGATAAATTTTCTTCATGAAATAGCTGAGCCACTAGAATTGTGCTGACATGCTAATTTTGGGTAACTCACTTACATAAAACAAAGGATAAATTTAGGGCTCTGGGCTACCCAATGATTCACTCCAACTCTTGGGCTTGAACTAGGTATGTGGGCCCAGCATCTGTTGGCTATTCCAACACTGGTGCTGCCTCCAGTCTACAGTACCCAAGGGTAGTGGAGATGGTGACAGGCATCTTTTACCATTAGTGCAGGTAACCAGGGCACTCATCCTACCTTTTCCTCAGACTCCATGACACGTGACAGGCAGTCTACTTGGAATGGCTATTCTCATTCCCTCTGAAAGCTTTGGAAAGTATTACCCCACAAATTCTATAAGCCCCTCCAAATGACGTTCTCTTTTGCTTCTGATAGATGAAGTGATATTGAATACTTTTGGATCAGTCCAAAGACATGCCAAACAAGAAATGGTCATTTCTTGCATGAATAGGACCACTCCTTTCAGTCTACTAATGGTCCTTCACTCATCCTCTCCACTGGTGGAAGTGAGTGGAAGGCTGGAACGTAGTCAGCCCTGAGAGATCATATTCTAGGAATGCGGTGATTTTAGCCTAAAGAGTTCAAAGGAAAACTGAATTACAAGTTATACTGTCCTATGTTTATGCTCTAATGATTCTGAAAAATGAGTAGAAAATGACTAGAAAATGAATTACTATTCACATTTTCCCCAATATCCTGGGTAAGATTTGCATTTGTGTCCATGATCAATAAAACATAATCACAATCTTTAATAGAGTCATTGGAAGCCAAATTTCACAGGAAACATCATGGGTGATGCAGTGTCATGAGTGATGATATAATTAACATTAAATAAGCAGAATTAGGGAGCCACATAGGCTAGAAGGTCCACATTGTTTCAATATAATCAGGTTCTAAAGAAGCCATTGTGAGTAATAACCACCCTGAATTTTCCTCTCAGTGGGAGTTATGAAATTTGCCAGGAATGGTTCATTTGGCAATAAAGAACATGAAGAAAAAGTTTATGAACCTGAACATGAAGAGATGGTATCTGGACATTATGATAAATCTTCATGCATTGATTGGGCAATGAACTAATACAAAAGTACCTCTTTTCTACCCATCGTCCTAAATCTTTATCAGTAAATCAATATACTGTACACAGGCCTCTGAATTTTGTAATACATTTTTATTTGACCTTGCTGTCCTTAGATTATTCAGAGTTGGGGAAGCTCATTTGAAGGAACCTGGATTTTCATGTATCTCATTATATATTGCTCAAACTTTATTTACAGCCCTGAAATGTATCTTCTCCAGTTGACTGAGGTTCTGGAAATCAGTGAGTGGAAAAAAGGGAACAGATTATTCACTCATATTTGTATTGCCAGGAAAAGAGATAAAGAGCAGGGGTTCAAATAAATGTTTGCCGAATGAATAACAATCTTACTTGTACCTTTGATTTTGTCCTCATGGAAAAAAAGTCAAAGATATCTTGCTTACATTCATGAGACTTCTCTGAAAGTTTTTGATCTCCAACTAGAATATAGACCTTCTGGTTTACAAAGCACCACAGGATGAATTATCTCATCAGCTAGAAATTTCCAGAGTCCTACTATATGTCAGGCTCTCGAGAAAAAAAAGACTAAAAGTCACTTTTCTCAAGGATTTTAAAATTCAGCATAAGGAGTCAGACATAATACTATAAGGCAGCATCATTAAGGGCTGTGTGGTGGTGAATTTTGTGTGTCAACTTGACTAGGCTAAGGGACCCTGAGAGCTAGTAATACCTCATTTCTGGGTGAGTCCATGAGAGTATTTCCAGAGGAGATTCGCATTTGAATTGGTAGACTGAGGAAAGAAGATCACCTTCACCAATGAAGGTGAGCATCATCCTCTCCATTGAGGAGCCAAATAGAACAAAAAGACAGAGGAGGGGCAAATTTTCTCTCTACCTGAGTTGCAACACCCATGTTCTGCTTTGGACATTGGCGTTCCTGATTGTCAGGCCTTCACCACTGGCTTTTCTGATTCTCCATCTTGCAGACATATCATAAGAATTCTTGGTCTCAAATTCCTATAATAGGATAACCTATTTGTTCTATTTCTTTGGATAACTCTGACTAATATAGGCTGAAATAGAGGCTTGAATAAAATCTCAAGGGAATCTAAGAGGATGTAAGTGAGAGCTGAGTGAAGTGTGATCTAAAGATGAACTTGAAATATAAAAATGATCTCACCAGGTGGAAACGAGGGGGAAAAGAGACTTTTCTAGAACTTAAATCACAGTAGATAACTCCCCTCAGTAGACTTCCCATTATTTTCCTGGTAAAATCTAAATCTTTCCCATCACATCCAACATCCAACATGATCAGGTTCCTGCCTCCTTCATCAAACTCCTGTCACTTACTATATCACTCTTGTATTCTGTCATATTGTTCACCTTGATGGCCCTGTGACACACCAAGCTTTGTCCTACCTCACAGCCTTTTACATTCTGCTCCGTATTCCCGGAACACTGCCTCAGACCTTCATGTGACTGACTCCTTTGTATGATCAGGCCTCTCTTGAGTGCTGATTATCAAAGCATACTATATGTAAAAAGCAGCCAGAGAAAGAGAACTGGGAGGGAGGACTAAGAAGGAGTGTCCAGGAAAGAAGAGACCAGAGCCTCTCGTGTTAGGAGTCCAGTGATGAAAAGACTAGATCTATTTCATCTTCTCAACCACCCTTTCATGAGGGCAAAAGGCAGATACTTTTATCTCCATTTCACAAATGTAAAGATGAACACTGAGAGGGGCTTAGAGACCTGCCCAAAGCTATGCAGCAAGCCAGGGGCAGAGGCAAAGCTCACATCCCGGTCTTGCCACTATAGGTTCAAAGCTGTTTAACCAAGATGAGTGACTCCTGAAGATGAGGGCAGAGTTGTGGGAAGTGTGATGTAAGAAGGTGCTGATGACTCAAACTGAACAGACCCATTTACTACTTCCCTAACTCTCTGCACTGCCTGAAATTTTCATCACCATCACGCTTTGGGGTAAAGGAATTTTCAAAAGGTCTTTAAAATTGCACATTTGCAGGGAAGATTTTAACACAAACACATTAGCAGCTCTTAACACGACTTTCCTCTCAGAATAGTCCTGTTCACAGCCCCTTTTCATCAAATTTCCAAAGAAGAAATGGCAAGTCATAACAAAGCCAAAACATGGGAGGGAGAGAGAGGAAATGTCTTTTGTAGGCTGAAAAGCCTCAAAGGCTACCGATTAAATGTGCTCCGATCAAAACAAATGGGATAATGGGAGGAGCCCAGGACTGGAGTTGAACACTGTAGCTGGGAGGTCTAGGTTAGGTTTAGGGCTAGAATTGGAGCGGAGTGCCCCTATGTGAGGTAACACAGGCTCTGAGAATCAGAGGGCAAGGCAAGTACCTAATTTGCCAGGCCAGAGAGGATGCCCCAAATATCAGAGGTAAGATTTGGGGCAGAGAGATTACAGATGTAGATTACAGAAACAGATAGAGACAGGAACAGAGTGAGAAGTTTGGGAATAGGTAAAGGAGGCTGAGGGAATGGCAAGGAGGAAAGAAATGGGACTATGACCACAACCAACCGTGAATATTTACGATTTATGTTCATGAGCCAGTGGATGAAAGGCTTGGTGAGGAATGGACCCAGCACCATAACCATCTAACTGTGTGACTTTGGAAAAATATGTTGCCTTTCTAAGTCTTACACTGCTCATCTACAAAAATAACAACTTGATTAAATTATTGCTAAAACTTCCATGTCTGAAATCAAATAAATTTTCTTCTCTATTATTGAAATGAGCTACCCTATACCTTTAACTCAAACTCAAAAGTAAAACCACACTCAACATGTTTCTTTTTTAAAAAAAAATTCATTTCTTATCTACATTAAAGAAACTGTCAGATGTTTAAGAAAAGAAATCACCCATTGATTTATTTCTTACCTTCTAAACAGCAATTCCTTTTAGCAAGAATAAAAGTGAAACAACCAAGGGGTGGAAACAAGAGTGCATTTTAAATCTCTAAATTGAAACAGAAAAGGAAGAAAGGTGTAGAGGTAACATAATAACGGCTTTTCTGTTTTCCCACTAAGAGCTTTTTATCTAAAAGGTTCACCCAGAATGCTAACAAAACAAAGCTTCAGAAATGCATCAAATGAAACCATTTCCATTTCCAATGGCATTAATCTTCTCTGTGGTTCAGGCAGGATTAAAAGCAACCCCAAGGAGTTGGCATCCCCAAGATGCTTTCTAAGTACATCTGTCCAGGTGTGCTTAGGCAAGGGCATTAGCCTTATTCACACACCCCCTCCCCCCACGCTATTCCTGCAGCAGCTACGTGGACTTCAGCGAGTTATCCCCTGAAGTCACCTGCTTGCTGCAAAGGGCACCAGTCAGAGACCAATCGGATGGAAGCTCTCTTTCTACTGGAGACAGTTCACCTTTGGGGATTTTATTTCCAGAACAACCTATACATAGGTCACACCATTTAGGCTGAAAACATTCTCCTATTCAGAAATAAAACATAAAATCTCCCATGTAAATCAAAAGGTGAGATTGGGTAAATTCTGCCTTCTGTGTGATTTTGTTCTTGAGTTCATTTATTCTACAGATTCTAAGTGAGTGGCTGGCAGCATTTGAAGCTAAAGTCTGTCTACTTTTTGTATTGGTCAGTTGCCTCTTTGGCCACCACACCAAAAAAAAGCTCTCCTGTGCTTTTAAAATAAGAAAGATGCAAACAAATAAAGAAGAATGTTGTAAGCAATGTCTTAAATTCTCCTGGAATTTCCTCTCTGAAATAATGCAGCACTAGCAACATCAAGTTCAATGGCCCCTTGACAAAGACCTTGGGTTAGCGCAAGCTGCTTTTCTCCCTCTGACTTCTGTTTCCACTTTGGCTTGAAACTTAGTCAAGCTTCTATAATGAGAGGCTAGTCATAGAGGCTAAGCAACACTGGAATTTCATCAAAATCATCTTTACAGTTGCATTCCAAAAAAGTTGTAATTTTCAGCTCCAAAATACTGAGCAATTAGAGATGCTACACATCAGGAGGAAAATGACAAAGTTGATTTGACATTTCTACTGAAAAGTCACTGGAACCGAGGAATCTGTCTCCGAATGTATTAATTACAGGAAGATGCTTTTACATGGTAGTTGGTGGTAATCATTAATGCTAAAAATAATGTTTTCTCTCTATCAGTTATGCCAATTTCACTCAGGCTCCCAGAAATCTCATCTCCTTTGTAAAGTCTTCTCAGGTAATGGGTTTTGTTTTCATGGAATATAATAGAAAAGTACAGACATACCTCGTTTTATTATGCTTCGCATGTGTGTGTTTCTTTGTTTGTTTGTTTTTACAAATTGAAGGCAAGACCCTCCACCATCAATAACTCACGTTATTGCAATACCCTTTATTGCAATATTCACTTTATTACCATGGTCTACAACTGAATCCACAGTTGCTCCAAGGTGCACCTGCATATTAACTAAATGTCCAGATGACCCCAAACTAATGGGATTTACTATATCAGGGAGGCTAGACCCAAACTTCAAAGTGGCATCAACAGATTGGACTGGCTGCCAAAATCCAAGCCAGTGCCTGTAAGGAGCACACACAGCTGAGTCACTAAGGGAGGGGGATCAGCTAGAGTTACCATGGCCACTATGTCCTGCAATGGCCGATAAGGCTTACAGGCTCAGCTCATCTTCAGAAAGTTCCAGAGTTACTCGTCACCAGTAAAGAGCAAAGTGAGCACAGATGGTGAAACAAACATTCATTTTCTGCTCCTTCCAGGTATCCATTGGGTCAAGGTTCGGGGGAGTCTGCCCAATAAGTGACCTGAAGGCCCTTCTCCTGACTTTTCACTCATATTCCTCTCCCGACTCGTCCCCACAGGGGCCATACTGAGCTTTCCCTGCATTCAAGAGTTTTAGCTCCTTACTGTATAACAGGGGTCCCCAATAATATTGCTGTATCGTTATGCTAACTGGTCTCCTGCTCACCTTGGCTGAAGAAGAAAAGGGGTAAAGGGAAGACACTGTCCTGCCACATACACAAACCTGTACTGAGGGCTTGGACTGCTGATACCGGTTCTATGAGTTTGGGCAACAGTTTTGTTTCCTTATCTGTAACATAAATGGTTAAGAATCAGATCACCAGATTGTTATCCAGCACTAACATTCTCTGAGTCTTGTCCTTAGATTGGTTTTGTTCTTCTGTCCTTGGCCCACTCCATACTCCTTAGCTCATGAGAGTGGTATTCTCAGGCTATCTACTGTATTAATACCATCTCCCTAATTTATTTTATTTATTCCAGATAATTTTTCATCAGAAAGGAGGAATGGCTAGCCCAAACTCACAGTTGTTATGACCTATACCCCACATTGTTCCAAAGATTTATGTTATAAAATATAAGATGGGATAAAACAGAAGAAAAGATAGAAAGAAAAGAAAGCACAGGGATATAGATGGAGCCTGATATGGATGCCAAGAAACGAATAATAAAAGTCCCCCTTGAGAATTTTATAGATAAAGGCCAAATCAGAGCCACATATTTGGCTCTGAGCTCTCTAGCAGCCAAAGGGAAAAGGGAAACGCAGTGAGTTCATTAAAAAAAATCTCCTTGTTCTCTCCACTCTTTCCCCCTGTTCCACACTGCCTTTTGGCAGCACCTAACAGTGCTCAGAGCCAACAGTCATCCTCTGAGGGTGTATTGATGGATGAGGTCGGAGCTTTTCAGTCTTTGGCTAACATCTCAAGAAGGAAAAAGAAGGCATAATCTAGGAGCCTGACCCTGTTTCTTAGCACATGTGAATCTCACAATGCTGTTCCTTCCTTGAATCCTTGCCAGGGCAAACCATAGAGAAATGTTGGACCATTGCGATGTTTTCAGGGTTTCTTATAAGAATTGCATAAGAATTGAAAGCTGATTGTTGAAAAAAATAAAAAGTTTCTTAAGCTGTCTTTTTATAATCCAAAAGTCGCCATGTGCTTCAAAAAGTGTCTTTGATGCATCATTAAATAAATACCTTTCTCTCTAAAATGATAAAACTTTCCTCAACAGGGCCAAGACTATTTTCAAACAGTTCCATTCTAAATCATCAAAAAGAACCAGTTTTATCCTATCAACTTAGAGCTACCATGGACAAGAATGTTATCGGGATGAGAAACCTGGCAGAGGGAGTATTTTTCAGAAGTCTAGGAGGCAGCATGGTACTATGGAAATCAGTTCTTAAGTATTTGTATACAGGGACTGGTGCTTCTATGAGAATCTCATGCCTAATGATTTGAGGTGGAGCTAAGGTGATGACGCTAGTGCTGGGGAGTGGCTGTAAATACAGATGAAGCTTCACTTACTCACCCACCACTCACCAGCTGTGTGGCCCCTTTCCTAACCAATTCTAGTTCCTGACCTGGGGGTTGGGGATCTCCATTAAACAGTAAGTCCTCACTTAACATCCTCAATAGGTTCTGTGACTTTAAGTGAAATGACTTACAAGGAAACCAAGTTACCAGAGGCTGACTGACACAAACAAGAATTAAGTTCCTACAGCATCTCACCAATGCTATAACAAAATGACATTGTACATGATGTTATTTAATTACCTGTTGTATTTAAATAATGGCTTATGGCTTCCAAAGTCTCTGCACGTCTCCTATCTGTCCCAATGAGGTGGGAAAAAGAGATAGTATGATCTCCACTTCTGGATGAGAATCTGAAAGTGATTAAGGGACTTCATAGAGATGATGTACATAGTGGCAAAGATTCTCCTCTTGATCAAACTTCATGAGGCTCCTCTGAGCTCTCTGCTTGACTAGGCCCGAACTTGGGCTTTCATCTCCAGCCTTGTAGAGTCCCATTTTAGCAAGAATTCCATCAAGTTGGTTTAGCCATAATCTCCCACACTTGATATCTGATCACATTTCCCTTCCCCCATCCATTGTGTGATATTTGATCACCACTCCCACCCCACCTGCCTTCAGCAACGATCTCACCAGATCAGTTTAGTCAGAATCCCCTCATACCCCTGATGTTTCCTCTTAGTAATTATCCATCACTGATCCCCATCCTGCTCCTTGGCTATAAATTCTCATTTGTCCATGCTGTATTCTGAACTGAGCCCAGTTCTAGACTGAGGTCTCCTTTCCGCTACTGCCATAGTTCCATTTTTATTGCTTTAAACTACTGTCCAGCTCTGGTTTTCCTTTGGCAATAGCCATGGGTCAGGTCTTCTGATTCCAAGTGTAGTAGAAAGCCCTGGTGTTGTGGCTGCCAGCCCTCAAAAGACACAGGGACCCAAAACTCTCAGTGAGTTACAGGAATCACACTCTTTATTCAGCCAGCTGGGTCTTCCAGGGTTACGCAGACCCCAAATTAAGGTGCCCCGAAATGTAGAGGTACAGGGTTTTTAAGCCCAAAATCCCATTCTTCATTCTGTCTGAACACAAAGGTCTCTTTTTCTTCTATTCACTACCTGTCAACCCACTGGTCAGGTGTGCAAGCCGGGGTACAGAAGCAGAAAGCTTGTTAGAATGTTATGTTTCCATAGTTAGTAGCCTATGTTCCTATGGCGATAGCCAAACAGTAATTTCTAGCAAGTAATTAATTTTTAAACAGTAATTCTCCAGCTAACACACTGGAAAGTGGGTGGTAGGGGTGAGAGGTGAGTAGTGAGGCCCTAGATATGCCTCCCATTAACAAGTTGTTTGATCTCAAGCAAAATACAAGGGGCTCAAACATGGTAACAGAAGGAAATTAGACTTTGGGTGGCAAGCACTCAATAAAGTATGTGGATAGAATATAGAATTATTATATACTTGAAATGTATAAAATGTTATAACTGGTGTTACCTCGATAAATTTAATATTAAAATATAACAGAAGTTCACTGTAGAAAATACATTTTTAAAAGAAGATCCTATCTCTTTGTTTGGGATTGGGGTGGGGATGCAAGTTACGATTCCAGCCCATGACTGTGGCCAGCTTCTGTCTGTCCCTGTGCACCTCCAGTCCATGTTTTCACTGGAACATTAGCTTATGTGTCGCCTTCTCTCGTTTGCATTGCCCAGGATTTGTAGAAGAGGAAAAACAAACTCACTGTGTGAAAGATGTGAGCGAGTTCAGTCCTGGTTTGCCTCTGTAATCCATGAAAGACTTTATCATGAGGCAGCTGGGTAATAAGTATAGGAATGGTAGAAGTATTTTGCCTTTATAAAAGTAAATGTTCTACTTACTTAAGTTTCATACTTGACATATGAACATAATAATGATGCCTTAGCCACTCCAAAAGACCCCCTGCCACTTAATGTAGAAAACCCAGGTTAGCAGTCTTTGACATAACTTTTTGTCAGTGAAAATCGATAGTCTTCATTATGTCATTCAAGCTTCTTTCTAACTGAAAACGATCAGAACAGCCCCCTCCCCTAAAGTAATTAGAAATGAAAGCAGCTTTATCACAAAGGCAATCCAAAATCTGCCCCCAGCCCCAAAACAGCAGAGATTAGTCTTCACTCCCTTATTTCCTGTCCACAGTTCTCTATGGACTCTATAACCCGATGCTGAACCCTGTTTTAAAGCCTGCTTAATCTGCTAGAGAAGATCTCTGTATGTTCTCATTAACATAGTAAGAAAGAGCCCCCCCCAAAAAAAAAAAAAATCTATGTAGCCCAAAGCCCCGAAGTCTGGCACGGGCTAGTTTAGAATTCTTTATCAGAGAGTTCCATTTCTATTTCCTGGCTATGTTTCCATTAGTGCCCAATTTAATCTTTTCCTGTAAATGAAATGCGTTTTCATCAGTTCGCCTTAGGAGCTGCCCTTCTACACATTTATGCACTTCTGTTAATGAAGTGGAGCTGGCCTTAGATAACAGCTATGAACTGCCCTTCTTCCTTGCATTGTCTGCTCAGAAATGGCAATGATAAGCTATAAAGTAAGATCTAAGGGTCCATTACAACCTTTATTGTTTCCTATAGTCATATTGACTTTAAACTCAGAAAACAATGAGTTTCAACCTAACCCTCCTTTAAAAGACTGGACTGTTATGGAAATCTTGGGGATGTCTTACTAGCATTCCAAGGGGAAAGCATTTTGTTGCACTATGGCAATGATTTCACTGTTCCTGGTGAAATAATAATTTATATATGACACGCCAGTCATGTATCATAGTGAGGCAGGCAGCCCTATAATCTCCCACAGTGAGAGTATAGCCGCAAATATGTGTGTACGTGTGTGTGTTCAAAATGTGTCCACTGTCAATATGACTACTACCAGACTGTTGTCAGCATCCACACATTTACAATTTACCATTATAGCAGCAGAAGGTGTTGGTACCTTCCCCAGGTGCCCTTTACAGGCTGGTGCACTAGCCCAGCCCCAAATGTGAATGTTGGCTGCCAATGACAACTGCCAACCTTCTCTTAAGACTGATCCTTATCAACTGGAACCACTTCCCCAGAAATGCCTTAGAGGTACTTAAGGCACAGTCCCCCAAAAAGGAGGGGGAGAAGACTGAAATCACTGACCAAATACTATGGAGTATCAAAGTCTGGTTCCCTTACCTCTGCCTTGGGGCATCTCTAGGGTGCTACTCATACTCCAGAGCCTGCTGTACTATCACATGAAAGCTAGACTCCCGCATCCTTGTCCAGGTTCTTCTGCAGTCCTCTCAGATTTCTCTTACTCTTTTGAATGCCACACCTGAGAGAACTCACTCAAGAATTTACTTACACTGGAATCATGCCTCCCACTGTGCTTCTTGGATTCCCAGCCTAAGGCACTGAGTAAGGAGCACAGGAAATCATGCCTGAATGTCAATGATGGTAGTCCCTTCCTTCTGACATGCCTGACTCTTATTTTTATTCCACGGTGCAGTTTTCAGCATCAAAGAACAGGAGCAACTCAGGATTTCAAAGGTTCAGTGTGCCTTGACAGGAACATAGACCAAACCTTACACAACCAAGCAGGGATTATCATCTAAGGAATGGTTGCCATAAAAAATATGCCTTAGAAATGTGTGTATTTGTATACAGTTTTTAGGAAGGCACTATTGATTTCTAATTAAAGACTAAGGATTGATCATTTAATTGAGGATAGGATGGGTTAAGATGTCACTCTCAGCACTCCTATTCAGCACAGTATTAGAAGTCCTAGCTGGAGCAATCAGGCAAGAAAAAAAAGATATCATAATTGAAAGAAGTAAAATTGTCTCTATTTTCAGATAACATGCTTTTATATATAAAAAATCCTAAAGACCAAACCAAAAAACTGTTAGATCTAATCAATGAATTCAGTAAAGTTGCAGAATACAAAATTAACATGCAAAAATCAGAAAAAGAAATTAAGAAAAAAAAAGATCCTATTCACAATAGCATCAAAAACAAAATACTTAAGAATAAATTTAGGGAAGTGAGAGATCACTGCTCTGTAACTACAAGATATTGATGAAAGAAATCAAAGAAGACACATATAAAGGGAAAGGATCCCATGTTCACAGACTGGAAAAATTAATATTGTTAAGATGTTATTACTACCAAAAGCCATCTACAGATTCAATGCAATCCCTATCCAGATTTCAATGGAATTTTTTACTGTAAAATAAACACTTCTAAAATTTATATGGAACCACAAAGACCTCAAATAGCCAAAAAAAATCCTGAGAAAGAAGAACAAGGCATGAAGCATCACACTTTCTGATTTCAAGCTATACTACAAAGCTACAGTAATCAACACAGCATAATATGAAATAAAAATGGACAAATAGACCAGTAGAAGAGAAAAGCCAAGAAATAAACCCAAGCATATACAGTTGACTAATATTTGACAGGAGAAGCAAGAATAGTCTGCAAGAAAAAGATAGTCTCTTCAATAAATGATGCTGGAATAATAAATGTTCACATGTAAAAGAATGAAACCAGACCCTTATCTTATACCACTCACAAAAATTAATCCAAAGTGGATGAAAGACTTAAATGTAAGACCTGAAACCATGAAACTTCTAGAAGAAAATATAGGACTAAATCTCCTTGACATAGATTTTGGTAATAAATTTTTTAATATAACACCTAAAGCATAAGCAACAAAATCAAAAATAAACAAGTTGGACTGCATCAAACTAAAAAGCTCTATGCCGCAAAATAAATAAATAAATAAATAAATAAAATAAAAAATAAAAAAAATAAATTAAAAATGGGAAAAGGATGTGAATACACATTTATCCAAAGATATACCAAAGACCAAAAGATGCTCAATATCATTAGTCATTAGAGAAATGCAAATTAAAACCACAATGAGATATCACCTCATGCCTATTAAAATAACAAACATCAAAAAAGATAAGTGATAACAAATGCTGTCATGAATCTGGAGAAAAGAGAACCCTCATGCAGTGTTGGTGGAATCATAAACTGGTAAACCACTATGAACAAAAATATGGAGGCTCCTCAAAAATTAAAACTAGAACTACAATATGATCCAGCAATTTGTACTTCTAGTAGTTTATCCAGAGGAAATGAAAATTCTTATTCAAAAAGATGCCTGCCCTTTTGTGTTCACAGCAGCATTATTTATAATAGCCAGAGCATGGAAACAGCCTAAGTGTCCATCGATGGATGAATGGATTAAAAAGTTGTGACATATAATATATAGAATATATAATAGAATATTATTCAGCCACAAAAATAAAAATGAGGAAACCCTACTATTTGTGACAACATAGATAGAACTTGAAAGCATTAGGCTAAATGAAATAAATCAGACAAAGACAAATATTGTTTAAATATTTACTTATATGTGGAACCTATTCAAAAAATAGGCTGATAGAGGCTGATCAGACTTGTGGTTACCAGAGGCAGAGGTATGGAAGGAGGGAAAATTAAAGAAAGTTGGTCAAAAGGTACAAACTTACAGTTACAAAATAAATACTAAAAAAGTAACATTACAACACCGTGACCGTAGCTAATTCTGATGTTGACATATAGAAAAGTTGTTGAGAGTAAATCTTAAGAGTCCTTAGCACTAGGAAAAAAAATGTTTTCCTTTTCTTTCTTTTCTTTTTATTGTATCTATATGAGAAGATGGATGTCAGCTGATCCCAATGGATATACGTAAATCAACTGTCATGCTGTACCCCTTCAACTTATACAGTGATGTATGTCGACTGTCAAACAAACAAAAAAAGGGGGGTGGGGGCATAGGGTGGATATAAGTTGAATTTAAAGTTGGTTAAACATCTATTGAGTCCCTGATGCAAAGTTATGTATTAAGTGCCTTGCATGTGAACAGTCTATGAAAGTAGACTTTCAGGTCTGAATTCTATTCTAGAATATGAATGAGATACAAATGGGTTAATTTTGTAGCAAAGCCTATAAATACTTAAAGTGCTGCACCGGACGGTAAGCTCCTTGGAGGCTGAGGTTGTTTTCAAATGAACACTCTTGATGCATTTATTGTTTTTGCCAGTCTGGAATCTGGTCCACCTTTTAGTAACAGCACCTGGATTTTTTTTTTTTTTTTTTTTTTTTTTTTGTCAACTATCTCCCTGCTGAGCTAAATTGCCTCTCTCATGAAGTTAGCCCTGTCCCTCAGACCCAGGAGTGACTTTCACATCCCTAGGAGACACGGATTGGTTCAGGGACAGGCCCATGAGTCAAGCCTGGCTAATTAGAGCTTATGAAAGTAAGTCTCAGACTGTTGCTGGAACAATTGGAAGGAACATATTTTTTTCCCAAGTGAGCGAAGCTCATAGAACACAGGCCTGGAGTTGCTGGTGCCATATTTCCATAACAAGAAGATACTTTTCGGGGGAATGAAGCTGACAGAAACAAGAACTGAGAGCAGAAAAGCACGCATTTTTCCCTCCAACATATCCCTGGCCTTTCCATGACAAAAAGCAATTGATTCAAAAACGTTTAGGTTATTCTGGCTGAATTTTCACCAGCCTCCATGAAATGTTGCAATGAAGCTCTAAACCCATGACAGGTATTCCATGTGTGTTTTAGGTATGAATGTGTTAAACAGAATGTTTTGGTACCTACCTAGCAAGTAGATACTTTTAACCTATAAGCAATTACATATAATTTAATAAATATGTATCGATTATTTACACTTGCCAGATATTGGGCTGGGATCTAAGGATTCTAAGAGGATTAAGACATGATTTCTGTCCCTTAAAACATTTACAATACTCCTAGCTCTGAGAGAAACGTATTAGATTTTAATGGTAGCCTGGTGTACTCATCTCCATTGGAAATAACACATGGGCATCAATTTGGAAAAAGTTTATGTGGATAATTGTTTTTTTAAAAACCCAATGGAGAAATAGGTGAATCAAGTTGTTTCCTGGATCTAAACCATAAATTGGTGTACCAAGCCATAGACGATGACTCCATGGGGACACAGACACGTATTTTTAAACTTTGGAGATTTGAGAGTTGCTTGAATAGAACAGCAGAAAGAAACAGCCTGTCCTATTGAATGACTCATGGAAAATTTCCATTTTTATGCCATTTCAAAGCAGGATTTTCAGACTTAAAATTTGGATTGCATTTATAGATATGATAGATATAATATTTGGATAATTTCTTTTAATGAAATATCATGTCATATCATAGATAACATGGCTTCTGTTTTAATCCAACCTTTTTGATAATCATTAAATTGAATAGGTTTTCCAAGATTTGGATAAACTGATGAGCAATGAGCTACTAGCAATACATAGTTTTACACAGCACTTTCCAGTTTATAAAAGCTATTTCACATGCATTATCTCCTCGGAACTTGGAAGAGTCAGCCACTAAACATCTCTAACTAGTTGCTTATCTTCTTATGGGATATTTATTTTAGTCATTTTTCTTTCCTTTTCTCCATTTCTACTACCCTGAGGTGCCTTCTATATCTTTCACCTGGATTTTTTCAGTAGCCCCATTTCTTAACTTTTATTGCCAGTATTCCTCATGCATATAGCTCTAACCATCTCATTTCCCAAATCACTAGTGCTCCATGCTTAGCAGAAAAAAATCCAGATGTTTTAGCTAATCATTCAATGGTCCATCTTACATTTCCAATACCAGATCCTACCCATGCCTCACTCTGACAGGCTTCACAGAGGAAGAGCAATTGGAGTGATACTGAAGGATGGGAGGGATTTGAATAGGAAGATAAGTAGAAGCTGATTCTTGAAGGAAAGAAGGAATGACATGGCCAAAATCATATGACTAGAAAGGTTTAAGATCCACCAGGGAATGTTAAGGAGGCCAGTTTTCATAGAACAAAGCCCTGGGGATGTGGCAATACCCACAGCCCTTGTCAGCTCTGAGATTCCTCAATTCTACTCAATAGGCCAGGGATATTCATTCTAAACACTGACTACCTCTGACAGGGACAAAAAGTAAAGGGACAGAAAGAAGATAGTCATTTATCTCTAAATACAGGGAGTGATTAGAAGCTTTCGCTCAAAAGCCAGCAGAGGTAACTCAGAGAAAGAAGCCCTCTCCAGGCACATCCATTTTTAAGAGCCAAGCCTTCTAGTGGAGCCCAGAGCCCCATCCACAAGCACAGCTTTGTCTCTAAGACTGCAGTGACCTTTTCTGTAAAGGGCTGTGGTCAGACCAAGGTGACACTAATATCCCACCAGGGGAAGCAATGTCTGGGTAGGTCCCAGAGTTCTGGAATAATTTCAGTCCCAGGCACTGTGGCCAGCCACTAACAGCTATTATAAGAGAAGAAGAGCTGCACCTGGAAATTTTTTAAGATCTATAGGAACAGCACAGACTTTATTTCAAATAAGACAGATATAATGCAGTGCAACGGTAGGTGCCTTAGAGAAGCTAACACATGACCCCTGTGAAAGGCCCCTGAGAGATGGCTGTTCAGCTCAGGCAGCACCACGCCCACGCTGGGCTGGCTGTTCCCAAGTCCCCGAGGAGCTTGTTGAAAATACACCTTCCCCAGGACCCTTCGGAGATTCAAATTCAGTAAATTTGGGATGATGCTCTGACTTCCAAATTTTAACAAGCTCTCAGGTGACTCGGACACCCAGCCAGCTTTGAGAACACAGGAGGAGGCCGCTGTACCATCACCTCCCCGGAGGATGCCACACTCTTCCTCAACCTGACTTTCAAGCTAATTGGGCCGTCGATGAGCCTAGTAGGTATCAGCTGTTCATTTTATCAGTTCCTCTAGTGCAGTGGGTCCCAACTCATGGCACATGAGAATCACCTGGTGTCTTAAAAGTTTCAAGGTCTAGATCACACCCCAGCCCAATTATCACAGCCTCTGGGGGATTGGATACACGTCAACATTTAAGCTCCCCCAGGTGATTCCAATGCACAGGTAAGTTTGCAAATCGCTGCTCTATATTCTTGGTATTCACATTGTAGTCCACATACCAGCAGCATCAGCATCATCTGGGACTTTCTTAGAAATGGAGAATCTCGGGCCCCTTCCCAGAATCTATCTCCATGTTAACAAATCTCCGTGTAACGTGCATATGTATTCCAGTTCGAAAAGCTCAGTTCTACTGACTTTAATCTCTCCTTTCATTGGGGGGTAACAAGGAACCGAATAGCTTCCCAATCACTAACCAAGTTTCTGTGAACCAACCAAAAAGAAATTGTTCTTCCACGCCTAATTACTGCAGGAAGATCCGGGCCGCCACCCCAGCTACTCAGCACTTGCAGACACCACATCTTCATTCGGACATTTCCTTTTGGTAACCATCAAAGCTTAAAAGAGCCCTGGGTAAGTTGATTACTGTGTGGGACGTATCCTCAGCCCAGTTCTGTCAGTCCGAATGGAACTGTGGCAACCCAGGTCCTACCTGCATGGAGACTGTGGGTGACACACCTGCACGATGGCAGCTCTGAGTGCTGACTGGTGGAGGATGAGGGAGACACAGGTGCCATTGTCCACATCCGCTTTTCCTGGGAGAAAGGGGAGGAGAGGTTCATGAGCAACACCTGACTCAGGAGCAGGTGACCTGTGAAGGAAATCTCTGACAAGCCCAGGAACAAAAGTCCAGAACAGAATTATTTCTGCTGTAATTGCCAATTTGTCCCTGTCATCACGACAGCCACATCTCATCTACCAACCAAAGAGCAGGACCCTCGCATCAGCCACCCCCTAGGTCAGGCTTGGCCAAAGGATGAGTTTGTCCTGCAGACTCTCTCTCCCACACACGGTAGCAATAAGGAGCAAGTGAGACTACATTTTTAAGACAATTTAGACGTGACAGCTTCATTATCGATTTTTTTCAGAACACTTTTTAGGGTGACAAGGAAGGATCCTTATTGTTTTGCTTTCTCCAGTCACAACTCAAAGAGGAAATACGTTTATTAAACATGTTTGTCCTATTTCTTCCCTCTCTGTTTTGCCCACTCGAGCATCCCTTGTGAATGTTACATGGACCTGCAGTAGCTGGAAACCCCTGAAGTTAGGCCAGAGAAATCAAGACGAACTGTAACTAATGAACCTTGTGCCAGTGATAAGTTGGGGAGTCGTGGACGTTCAGATTAAGCAGATAGAAAGCGACACAGTGCGACCTTCCTCAGCAGCTCTGGTCAGGCTTCCAACGGCTCTACTGAGTTAGGCAAGGGGTTCTCAGACTGGGGCAGACAACTGAACCCCCTGGGGTGTGCACTAACACCCCAAATTGCTGGGCTCCACCACTGCCAATTTATGAAAGCATTTTCTTGTATAAGTAGTGAATATCAGTAATTTCATTACCAAAACTGAACATTATCATTCTTTTGACTTATTGCATAGGCAAAATAATGATGATGATAATGATGGTATCATTTAAAAACATGGCCACTTATTTGATTGATCTGTAAGGTCGAATATAGTTTCAAGTTTATATCACCATGTTAATTTAAATATTAAAATTAAATAAGACAAAAGGTAACTCATAGCACTCTACAAGTCTTATAGCATCAATTCCAACCTAATTAAAGCTCCACGTCTCAGGACTTTGGCTGGTTCTCCACTGCATCCTAGGCATTTCATCCTGCCATTTAGTAGGTGCTCGATAAATATTAGTTAAAGAACGAAATGATCACTTTCTTCCTTTGCTGGAGAAAACTTACATACCTCTGCTGCTTATAAATATGACACTTTTTACTCCCCATTACTTCTGTGCTGTTTGTTCAAAGGAATAAAAGTTTGATAATGTTTTGAATTGTCAATGCTAATCTACACTAACACCTGACTTTTCCAATCAGCTAACAAGCGTCCCTGAGCATCCACAGTAAGCAGGGAAGCAGAAGAGATGCAAGCACGATGTCACCTGAAGTCACCCCACAAGGCTCTCGTCCTCTCCCAACGTAATTCTCTACGATGTTTGTTTTTAGCATCATGGCAGCAGGCCCCAAACCTATTCCATTCCATTAAAAGGGAGTCAGAGCCTCTCCTCTGATGTTTCTTGCTAACTCACAGCCTGACAGCAGTGAGAGGAGGTACAGACCAGTGCCCTTCTCTCGTGGGCTGCAAGAAGCACAAAACTTGCTGGAGTCCTGGACTCCTCAAACCCGGCAACTCCCTAAGCAGCTGGGTTCATTACTGACACTTCGGTTACTCAGATTCAAACCCAGAAGCAGGCCCATCCTCTGCTGGGCTTGTCCTGGAGATTAATGGCTTTAATTTGATCTGAGTATTTCATACAGTGGCCCACATGTCCTTGTCAGCACTGTCACTTGGTAAGGAGTCATAAAATCAAAAGCAGGCCTCAGAGACAGCTGTGCTTGCTGGGGTGAGGTTCTTAGCTCTGGCTGCTGATAGGGAGGCTATGAACTCATCATCTTAGCCTCACTTGAAAACAAAGATTTGCAATGATGCCCTCTTCCCCTAGTCAGATAGCCAGCTTCCTTCTTTAAAATAACCCCAATATGCTTTTCCAGACTCAGTTGGTATTACGTCCTGGGGTTGGGGTGAGCCCACACACACTGCTCCTGCCTCAACACCTGTGTGTACACACCCTAGTCTCAATTTCCTGCCTCCTCAGACTGAGCTGGGCATAGCACTGACGTCTCATCTTTTGAATCCTAGCTGCCCACCAAGTTCATTTTGTGCCCCATCTCAGGTGTGAACACGTACTTGACAGCCTCATTCCTGTGGGAACACCCTCTGACCAACTAAAACTGTATCTGGAACACTCAGTTTGTTTCTTAAATCCAGTTAACAATATAAAACTGTACATTTCACATCTTGTCTCACCCACAAGAATGCAGGATTCAAGGCTCAAATGTCTTTATGCTCCCAGAGCCTTAAACGCAGTAGGTATCCAAAAGCTGCTGAAAAAGCTTTTTTTAATGAGAAAGTTTGGCAAACAGCCCATAATAATCTAAATTTTATGTCCCTAATGA
The DNA here is from genome assembly GCA_030015415.1 of Cynopterus sphinx. Lineage (NCBI taxonomy): Eukaryota > Metazoa > Chordata > Mammalia > Chiroptera > Pteropodidae > Cynopterus > Cynopterus sphinx. The sequence continues at coordinate 11,687,035 of CM057382.1, read as the reverse complement.
TCTGCAAACCAAACCACACTTAGGCACAAATCTAATTCGACCCTAGCTAATCTCAAAGTCCTGAGCATGGCATACGTGTGCGTGCAAATGTGTGGACACACTAATCTGAATATCAGTGGTGCCTGCAAAATCTGAACACAAAAGCCAGGGCCACCCAGCATCTCAGCATTTCTTTCGAAACAACTACCCCAGACTTCTAAACTCCACTTCATGTTACTTTGATTTTTCCCATAGAAAACTCCTTCCCAAAGCTTCTCAGAAAATCCATTCCTTGTCAGGCTCCTCTGCACACACACATCAGTGACAAAGCTTGGACACGCACTCGATTCGGTTGTTCCCTTTATCTGTAATGGCCCACACGGCCTTCTTCCATCCTGCTGCTCTGAAACTCCCACTGTCCATCACATCTCTCCCACCCTACAGTATCGTATAGTGCTACTATAGAACTACATATTACAGGCACATCTTAGAGATATTGTGGGTTTGGTTCCAGACCACAGCAATAAAGCAAGTCGTAATCTTTTTGCTGGTGGAGAGTTCTGCCTCCAATTTGCAAAAATGCAACAACTCGGAGCACAATAAAGCAAGGCATGCCTGCACTGACTTTTATTATTAACTCAAGGAGAGGGGTTGAGAGATGCACATTTAACACATAGGTGGCTGAACATCACAGCTGCAATCTAGAAACCATTTAATGCTATCAAGAATTGCCTCGTTTAAAAATGCTGCCAGCACTAGGTGGAATGGCTTCTTAGTCAGGGGATAATTTCATCGTCGTAGGTTTATATTAAAAGCCATCCTCATGGAGTCAGACAAAATGAAAATTATGCAGTTTACACTTTTGTTCACAAGGCTAATATTCGTATTTGTTTGACTTTTGTACTTCTACATTATTTTTCAAACAAACACAAAGCATCTTACACAAACAAATATAATTCTAGAACTTTCTTTAAATTAAGATAGCAAAAAAGTAAGATAGTAAGAGGAGACCAAGTGGGGCAAATTGCATTTTACAAAAAAGGGATGCAGAAATATCTCCCAACCCACAAGCTTTTCAACAATGTGACCTTGACATTCTTCTCCTCAAAAGGTAGCACCTGTGTCCCTCTTCCCTTGTTGGATTAGCTCATGGCTTCCTTGTAACCAGTCAAGTGTGACAGAAGTGAAAAGGCAACTCAACTTCTGCCTCATCCACTGAAATATCTGCACTTGGAGGCCTCAGCTGCTACGTCAGAAAACTTCCCTGAGGCAGCCACGTTGGGAGGAAGCCAAGGCCACAGGGAGAGGCTGCAGATGGGACCAGCAGTCCTGGTCTCCTTCCTAGTGCAGGCATCAGACACACAACTGAGTCTTCCAGTCATCCCGGACTCCAGCAGTAGCATCCCCCCAGCCTTTGGATCTCCCCAATCAAGGCCCCAGACATCGTGGCACAGATTCATGCAGATCCCTACTCTATGGCCTTTGGGATTTCAGACCCACAGAATCCATAAGCTTAATGAGATGTTTACTGCACTAAATTTGAAGTGGTTTGTCCTGCCAGCGGCAATAGCAAGAACACCTAGTAAGAGTCATCACAGATTTGTTTAACATCAAGGTTTTCAAGGTTAACCCGGGAGGTAATTCGATTTCTTTGCTATTGTGAGAGGCCTCAGTAAGAACAAGCCTCCTGCTGCAGAGCCATCACTGTGCCCCTCTAGAAGTCAAAGAAAGTGCCATCTGATCCGGGCTCTGTCACTAAAGAGACGTGTGACTTCGGGAACAATAATATCTGCATAACGCTTTACCTTCTACAAACCTCTGCTCATATTTATAACTTTATTTCTTTTTCCCTAGAACCCTACGAAGTAAAGCAAGTGTTCATCTCTCGACTTCAGTTTCCACACTGCAAAATGGAGACAACGTCTGCTCTCACCATTTCATAAGGCTTTTACAAGACTCAGATGAAGCACTGTAAGTGAATGCACATTCGAAGAAGAAAAAAATGAGAATTTGTCAGTGAAAGAGCCCGCAGTGTCAACACCGCCGCAGTATATTGATCTTTGCTAGATGTACTGACTCAATAGCTACACAAACGCACACATTCTAATATAGATTTCATATTCTTGCCGCCCCACAATCAGCTAACGTGATTTAAAGCAGCTCAAACCTGAGAGCAGAAGCTTTCTTTTCCTGCCACGGAATTTGCTGGGTTCAGCCCATCTTTCCTCACTTGATCCCCAGGATCCTTTCCCATGGATCACAAGAGGAGTCCCTGTCTTGGAGCGCATGGTGGGCATCTTGTTCACCTGAGCTGCATCACAGACCCCCAGAATGAAGAGACCACGGCACCTGGCAACACCCACATCGGCAGAGAATTTGTATGAGAAAGAGAAGAAAAGTGAATGAGCTGGAGGAAACAAATTCCAGCTGCACTTTTTGCTTCACCAAGGAGCCTCTTTTTGGAACAAAGCTCAAGAACTGAGAGGTGTCATGCCATCTAAGGGGCTGATTTTGAAGACAGAGAAGGGAGTGTCAAAAAGAGGAATGTGAATAGTCTGAGAGTGTGTCTGTGGCAGGAGCCTGAAGACCTGGGTTATCGCCCCAGGTCTGCTGCTAATTCTGGATAAGTCACAACTAGACATGAGTTCCGAGAGCAGATTGGTGTCTTGCCCATCTCTACATCACTAGCACTAGTATATCTGACATATAAGAAATATTTATTCAATTAATGAGTGAGTTTTGTTAATGTGGTAGCTAAGACTGTGGGCTCTGCAATCACATAGACTAAATTCAAAGTCTATCATTTGCTATTGGTTACTCAACTTCTCTCTGCCTCGGGTTCCATGTCTCAAGAAAATGGGAATAAGAACATCATCACCTTTCTCTAACAGGTGCTACTGCTGTCCTGCCTGTTCCTCTCGGCAACCCCTACCTCACCTTAACACAGCTGAGCTTCCAGTTGAGGCTGACAGCATCCCACCTTAAACAACTGTGTCCCTTTCTCTGCTGAGGGCTTTCTCTTGAACTCTCCAGAGGCAGATGCAATCCCAAAGTGCCAGGGATATATACCCAACATGGAGTTATGGGTAAATGCCCCAGCCTCCCAGGCTCTGCTCATGCTGTTCTGACATGCAATCCCAGCAGGGCTGAGGCCCAGTAACCTACTAATGAGCACACCCTCTCCTGGCTTTTCTCCATGTCTCACCTTTCTCAATTGTGCTTCCCAAATGAACTACCTGCCCCCAAGTCCTTGTTTCAGTGTCTTCTTTAGGGATTTTATAGACTAAATTGTGTCCTCCTAAAATTCACATGTTGAAACTCTAACCCTTAAGACCTCAGAATGCATCTGGAGGTAAGGCTTTTATTTGAAGGAGTGATTAGGTTAAAATGAGATTGTTAGGGTGGGCCCTAATCCAATCAGACTAGTGTCCTTCTAAGAAGAGGAAATCTAAACAAATAAAGAGACACTAGAGATGTGCATACAAGGAGGAAAGGTCATATGCAGACATAGCAAGAGGGCAGCCATGTTCAAGCCGAGGAGAGAGGCCCCAAGAGAAACCAAACCTGCCGACACCTTGATCTTGGACTTCTAGTTCTATGAGAAAATAAGTTCTTTTGCTTAAACCACCTATCCAGTCTGTGGTATTTTGTTATGGCAGCACTAGCAGATCAATATAGGGGGAACTTAAAATCAGATACTCCTTCATGAAGTTATTATGGAGAATAAGTAAGACAATATGTCCAAAGTAATAAGCACATGCCTGGAGTAACTCTCAATACCTATCGGTTGTAGCTATTGTTACTGTTAGTAGTCATAGTAACAGTGTCGATGTATCATCATCACCATCTATAAAATAATAATTGCTCTGCTATGAGTAAAGAAAAGAGTAGATGTGCAAAGGTGTTAAGTGTTTCATGCTCATTTACTCTTTCGTTCAGCAAACTTTCATTAGCACCAACCCCAGACACTGGGCTAGGTGCTGGAAAAATACAGGGCTGTGCTCTCCGATACTATGGACGCTGAGCATGTGTGGCTCTTTAAATTTAAGGCATTTAAAGTAAAATAAAATTTAAAACTCAGTTCCTCAGTCACACTTGTCACATCTCAAGTACTCAAGGGCCACATGTTCCTACAAGCTACTGTATTGGACAGCAGAGAAAACATGTCCAAAGATGTAGACAGTTCTATTGGATAGTACTGGTAGAGAAGAAAAACAAACATTCCTACTCATCTGATAATGATGATATATCTGGGAAATGTACTTAAAACTTCATGTCTTGGGGGCTTGGTCTTTGCTTCTGAAGAAAGGGATAGTGATTCCAAACATCAAACTTCTGAGAATAGGAAGTGGCTACTCAAATCACTGCAAAAGCAAGGACATTCTTTTATTTGTATAACATGGCTGGATGTCTACTGTGTGAAAGCCACAATGCTGGGTGCAGCAGGGCACACCAAGATGGAAAAGCCACAGGTTCCAGTCTTAAGAAGCTTACTGTTTCCTTGGAGAGATAATAGACATACACAGATAGCTACAATATATTAAAGACTGAAAGTAGCCTCACATGAGAAGTGACTGTCCTAACAGCAGCTAGCATGGATTGAGCACTTAACCATGTGCCAGCACGGAGCCAAGAGCTTCATAGACATGTTCTCATTGAATTATAACAACCACCCCACCAAGTACGTGCTGTCATCATCTTTTACAGGAGAAAAAAGTGAAGCACGAAAAGATGAAGGGTCATGCCCGAGGTCACACAGCTTATGAGTAGTGAACCCAGGCAGCCAGACTCAGGGCCAGTGCTCTAAATCCCTAGTAGTTAGGATGGCAACAGAGTGGCTCATGGCAGAACATGAACGAGCCTGAAATCATGGGAGGACCCATCTGGAAAAACCAAAGCTTATGCTCCTGCCCTCTTCCTACACATATGTCTTAGTTTGGGCTTCCTCCAAAGTACAGGGAGAGCCAAGAACTAGAGTGAAGGCATTTTATTTGGCAGATGATCTCAGGAGGCAGGAGTGAGGGCAGAGGGAGAATGGGACAGGCAAGGAGGAAAAACCAATGTCAGGGTGTATTACAGAGGTCCAGCCATGAGCAATGGGGAATCATTTCTATGCATATGGGATGCCTCCCTCAATACCCCACCAAAAGGAAGGAGCCTTAATCAATCAGCTCCCAGCCTTCACTGGCTAAGAGTTCCCCCCAAGAAGCATTAATATCACCCCACTTCTGGTCTGTCCTGCACAGCCATGCAAACTCCTGTGAGTGCAGAGCAGACCTGAGGCAGAATGACATCACACCTTTGCACATTGGATCAGGTGAGCACAAGGTGAGTCCTTAACTTCCCAGGTAGCTGCAGAGATTCAGAGGCAAAGGAGGGAATGTGACGTGGGCATAAGAACCATGTACCATATCACTCCTATTTCTCCCCTATGCACTCATTCAATTGACTTTTCTGAGCGCAGATCTGTGACCTTGGCATTAGAGATGCCCTGGCCAAAACAAGACACCAGCTCTACCTTCATGGAACCTACAGTTCTGTGGAAATTCATTTACGCCCAGTTTTCAAACAGGAATCGTGCCACCGAAGTGCAGGTACCTACACTCAAGAACCACCCACGGCTGTACAAGCCACCAAGTTCCTTTTCTGGTTATACAACTGCTTTCCCAGTAACTGGCTGTGTCCCAGCAGCTACTAAGCATTTTCCTCCTAAACTTCAGTTGGCAGAATTTCATTACTTTAACCTCATTTCAGCTACTGGAAAACATCATGCGCTTTTCCACTGGGCCCAAAGACATTATTCAGAAAGAAATGAACATGAGGGAGAGAAGGGAGAACCCACAGAAGAAATATCATTATTAGGGTTGTCTGTTCTGGAGCCAGGCTGCCTACATTGTCATTTCATCTTTATGCATATTTACCCAAGGCCTGCTCTATCACTCTGAGTTCCAAAGTTTAAACTTTTCTTGAGGGAAGAAGGAAGATGAGAGACTCTACTTCATTAAAATCTTAAGTTTTCACTTCAAGTTTGGCAACTTCTTCATGTCACTAAACTCCAGGGATAAGACTTCTCTTGAAAATAATTTTTTAAAGGGGTGGGAGAAACTCTTAACAAGGTATGAAAATTAAAGCACTAAATTAGAATCCAACTTCTGTTAAGACAGAGTAACTTTAAAAATCTCTTTCCGAAGGGGACTGTGATTTGAAGCATGCTGCAAAAGGTAATTGGTGACCCATGAAGCACAAAAAGTTATGACATGCAGTGTCCCTTGAAGACCTTATGAAAAAAGACACCGAATATGGTTACCTCTATGCTCAAGAACTGCCAACACTCATTATATTGATTTCTACATTACATCTCTGATTATTCCCCATTGGTCAGCGTTCACTCCAACCCCTAAACCATTCTCCTGGTTAAATCTATAATTCAGAGATGTCTGCTAAAGAGACCAAAGTTTGTAGATTAGCTCTATATTATAAAAGTTAACTTTGTTCCATTGTTAAAACTTCAAATTTTGATGTTACTTTACAATACAGGCCATTGATCATAACAGGAGGGTAGATGGGCAGTAGAGCCAGAGCTTAACACTGCAAAACCGTACGTCTTACCCTGTCAGCTCAGGAGTATGGCATGTTGTCACCATCGAGGGTGTAAATGAGAGAGTTGGGTTAGGTCTATCTGGGTGTGATCCAAGGAGAGCCTGAGTTTAGGTCTGGAAACACAAGTTTATGACAACCATTTGCTACAGGATGAAGTTTATAGAAAGACTATGTCTGCATTCATATGTGCTGCCTAATTTTTTTGGTTAATGTGTATTGTTGATATAACCTTTAAGTTCTCTTCAATTTGAAGACCATTTCAAACTTTTTTCCCCCATTACATCTCCCTTGGAATCTGGCCCCATTTCTGGCCTCTTATCATCAGTTTCTCATGGCAGAAATAACTACTCCCAACAAGCCTCATGAAATAGTGGTAAATTTATACCCTTCTGACCATTTTTGAGATATCTCACCTCTGAGGTTAAAAAGTGTAAAGAGTTAATCAAAATCAGGTAAATAATATTACAAATGCAATAAGAAAAATAAATACACTATAAACATTAAAAAACAAAAGGTAAAGTTATCCTTGTTTTCAGATGATATAATATCAAATAGAAAAATCTAAGAGGATTTCAGGATTCACAAGTAGTTTTAGCAAAGTGGTCAAAAGGAAGGTCAGCACTCAAAAATCAGTAGCTTCATCCACACCAGAGCTAACCCATTATGAAATATAATGGAATAATAGATTCTGTTCACAATAGAAATAAAATTATGAAACTAGCTAAGAATAGCACTCACAAAAATTTTTTAAACTTCTAAAGAAAATTTTTAAAAACTTTACTTAAAGATATAGAATAATACTTAATAAAAGAACCAGCAATTCTACTGCAAGGTATTTGCCTTAGAGAAAAACAAGTATTTGTGTATAGTTATTCATGTTTTATGATGTTTAGTGGAATACAAAAAAGTTAAAACAACCTAAATCACCGTCAGTAGATGATTAATTAGATAAAGTATGGAATAATGATACTAAAAAAAGATTGAGTATGCACATAGAAAGATCTATAAAATACATAGTTAAGAAGCAAAAGAAAGATGCAAGACTATAAATACAGAATGATCTTATTTATTAAATAAAATATGTACAAAACACAAAGATATATTTTTAATGAATTTATAGAATGTATCACATTCTAAATAATGTTTAGAGAAAAATGTAGTTCTTTTCTTTTTGTTATTTAATATTTTCACAAGATCATGTGCATGCATTACTTAACTAAAAATAATATATTCATAAAAGGAAATGGAAGAAGACAGGAAAAGCAAAGCACAGGCTTGGACTCCTTGGGTGTCCTTTCAGTTTCGTCCTCCAGTTCTTTTTATTTCTGGTTGAATTCCCAACAGGACTATCCTAGAGTGAATGAAATGCCACACCATGGAGCATGGGATCTAGTTTTTTAATGGCGCTAAGGAGCCAATTGCCAAAAATCTAAGCATACGAGCAAGGTGGCTCCTAGTAAACTACATTTTGACCAACAGAAAATAGGAGCCAGAGAGAATGCAGAAGAAACAAAATGTCTCCGAGAAGCCAGAAATTATGTAAATTCTCATCACAGGTATTTATCAGCCTTTTCCCATTCTTAGAATGCCCTCTTCCTCATGTAGGTATCAACCACCAGATACTTCTTGAGCATTTACTATGTGCAAAACACTGTGCTAGCGGCCTTAGGGGATCCAAAGAGCCATTAAAGCCTCAGTCCTTGTCGTCATGGCATCTACTACTGTCCTTGCCATCATGCTGGAGAGAGTAGGCAGAGGGAAACTCCCACAAAGCAAGAGTTAACCAAGACACAAGATATGGAAACAGAAATGATGGAGCAAAAAAAAAAAAAAGGGGTGGGGGGACAACTACTCTCACCTGTGCTCTCAGGTCTAGCTCACCGAACTTTCTCAGCTTACCCCATCCGAACTCCTGCCATCTATCATCAAATCCTTGTAACTCAATATTTTCATTTTTAACAAGAAGAATCGACATGTCCTAAAGCTAAGCACAGTGTTCTACACTTATTTGTATTATCTCAGTCTTCACAACAACCCTGTGATGGGGGGGTAATTTTTTTCTTCATATCATAAGTCAGGCAACTGAGGCAACCATGGTTAGGTTACCTGCCCAAGGTCACACAGCCTCACAAGCTCAGTAAGCATGGACAAACTGCTCCTTATGCAAATGAGGTTCAAGAGGGACTATCATGGTCTCAGAAAACCCAAGAGAGGGGCAGCCCCAGGGAAGCCTACAATGACAAAGAAGTAATCCTTGGGGGGGGGGGAACAGAAATTGCTGTTAGTCCTGAAAAAAAAAGGACCCAACAACCCAATGATTTGCTATTTCCAGTTATTAAAACTGTCAAGCTGCCATGGCAACAAGTGCAGTGAGTGCTTACACTCCCTCCCAAGACAGAATATTTATGACTCTATTAAAGATACATACTCAGGGACTGTGTAAATGATGACAGGTGTCCTTGCTGTCTTTTGAGAAAGGGTGTCTCTGTTTTCCTTGTCTCGTTAAATACTCAATACCCCTTTATTCCTCTTTTTTCAGGCAGGGAGTAGGGAGCAGGGATGAGGAGGATGATGGGGTTGTAGTTGGTAAGATTCAGGCAACTTTTCAGACTAGACTTTGAAGGTACTACTCCAGCAAAGCTAAGAATTGCACTGAGTAGTTTCTCCCCGCGATTTTGTCTCCCTCCTTTGCTCATCCTCTTGTGTCACTCCTCTGCAATGACCACATTCAACACTTTTCCACCTTTTCTTGGCAAGTGACTGCTGTGTAGGTTGTGAGAGTGTTGTTTACTGAGCCTTGGAAAAGTGCGTAATCCTGTGTGTCTCTGTGTGTCAGGAAGTGGGGGTGGTTGTCTAGAGCTGGACTCCCTAGACTTCCACCTTCCAACACCAGCAGGAAAGAATGCCAGGGCAATTAGCTAAAAAAATTTGGCTTTATTTGGCTTTATTTATCCCTTCGGGATTCTAAAGCTGAGCACCTAAAATGAGAAAAAACACACAGAATGGAAAATAGAGTTGCCAAAAATTATCTTGGTCTAGGATTTCAGATGGAGACAAGTGGAAGTGGATACAAGTGACAGGGAGAAGAACAGCACAAACTGGCCTGGAATGAGCAAGGCTTGGAGGCAGCCATGGAGAACTGAAGGTCAACTCAGATTGAAGCCCTTGGACCAAGCCAGTCTGTCAATATGTGGAGCATGTTTTCCAGGGAACTTGGCAAGGAGACTGACATATGGCTGGAGATCATGACAGAGTCCACGTGAGGCGATGAAACTGACTCTCAGTAACCAGGGCGACCTCTGCCAGTCAAGCCCCATTCTAGTCCCGTGAGCAAATGGCCAAGGGAAAAAAATTGGTGAGTCTTCAAGATTAGTTAAATGAATACAAGAGAAATACATTTGCCCCATGGAGGCCTCCTGCTCATTTTCCCAGCCCCCTTTTCTGGTGACACGCCATGATGTTTGCTGAGGAACCACATGCACACATGTGCGAGCATGCTCCTAGTTCCTTAACTGAGTTTAGCTGGACCTCACTCTCAGCCCCAGAGATGGGCAAGGACCCAGATCAGACCAATCAAACACTATTTTCCCCTGGCCATGGAGATTAATTCAGACTTAAGTATGAGATGAGTATCTCCCATTTAACCCCTGAATTCACTCTCCATCCCTCTCTACCATGCTCTGTGCCCCAAGAGGGTGACCAGTACAGACTTTATCAGTGAGCTCCCTGATCTTCTGGCTTTTAGTTTAGATTCTGCCATTGCCAAACACTGGCAAGAGATCACAGGGATGATGGAGATCAAGAGTGAGCTATGTATTCACCCTGGGCTCACTGCAATTCTCAGCCAAAGGTCACAGCTCCCGGCAGATAGCTCTTTCTGTTTCCAAGTCTAAAAGTAATAATAAAACACCAAAGTCATGACCCTGAAGCACCTGGGTTCCCTGTGGTTTCCCTACACGCTGCTTACATATTTGAGAATAGTCCCTTAATTAGACCCCCCAGCCCAAGTCATCCGATTTGAGTGAACTATTTCCTGTGAAGTCCCTGATTGATGTAGAGCATGTCACATAAGTGGAACTGAGAATCTATACAAGACTTCAGTAGAACTACTGGTTGAGAAAAGATCTCTTTCTACTGAAGCTGTAGTGCACGTTGAAGCTGGCATGGGAAAAGCTGCCCGAAAATTCTGCCAATGTGGAAGAGATGTGATCCAAGAGGCAGGGAGGAGAGGAGAGGCACCCATTCTCGACACCGTTCTCCAAGCACCTGCATCTGGAGATGCAGGAAGACTACCTGATCCCTGGACTTTCAGTTGCACCAACCTGCTTTTGCTTATGCTACTTGGAGTACACCCCACCCTTTCACTTGCAAATGACATAGTCATAATTTGCCTATTGTCCTCATGTCCATCATGTGGTCCAGCCTAGAGAGAGGGACGCTTTTATCCGCAGCAAGTGACAAATAAGCAATTGTACTTGGACTCAGACATTCATGGGGAGACATAAGCAGGACAATGGGAAAGATGAGGTGGAAGCTGTATCATGTAATTTCTGGAAAAAGAGCCTGAATATCAGAGATATCCACAAGGGTCAGTTGCTTTCTATCACTGAAGAGGTAAGTGAGGTCAAGAGGAATGAAGTGACAAAGCCAGAGCTAGAACTGGGGTTTCTGCCACCCAGAGCCATGTGGAGTCAAAATTATCTTCCTCTGAGTCCAAGTGTCAACCATGACCAACACATAAGAAAGTATTTGTGGTTTGGAGCCACCAGGAGAGTTAAACCTTTATCCTCTTAACTTTGAAAAAGCATAATTGTTCAGAGACAAGTTGGTCTACACATTATAGAGTTGAAGCTACCAGAGGAAGAGACACAGATGCCAACATATCTAACTTGCGATTGGTTTCTGAAACTGAATGGCTTCTAATCTTCAGAGGGCTTTCAAGAGGCTAGGAGTATGTCAGGAGATGAAACCAAGCACAGTCTAATTTCATCTCAGTGGCTATAATACTACCCCTGCTTAAAAAAAACAAAACAAAAAAAAAACCCTCAAAGAAAGAAGGAAATTTTTATTTTTATTTTTCTGCTTTTGTTTTTTCCAACTGGACATACAAAAATAAACAAGACCTGGATGCTAAGATGAAATGTTATTTAAAACCATATGGAGTATGGGGTGAAATTCCATAAGTCTTTAGTCATCTCTTTTATAGCATTCTAGTAAAGGAATGAAAAAGTGTATTTGAAGTGAATAAATATTTTACTTCTTAATGAGCATTCTCATTGAGAACCCCAAATCCTAATTGCCAACCTCTATTTAGAATTTAAAAAGGCCTTGAAGACCAAATACTGTTCACATTTTCTGGATTCGAGGTCACAGTTCTATAATCTATACAGAAATACAGATGGCTACATGAAAAAGAAATTATACGAAGCATTCACAAATTCAGGACTAACATATGTTAAAAAAGGGTACCAGCAAAGTTGGAATAGAAGTCTTCTTAGATGTGACATACCAAATAACTAAATCAAAATAGAAAAATCAAAGTAACTACATGGGTGGGTGACTATCTGCACAATGTGTGGGGGTAATGTCAATGCTCCTTTTTACTAGCTATGGGTAACTGGATATGACACTAAATCTCTCTGATCACCAGTAACCTCATCTGTACAACTCATTTAAAATGCTGAACTCACATATTTGTGAGTTCATAAACTTACATATATATGTCTCCTGGAATAAAGTCTGGAATGAGGTAAGTACTCAACAAATGTTAGGTGCCTTCTTCTTAGGGAACACTGGTCATGTGGCTCTTCATAATATGTAAAAAGAACTAAATATTCCATATGACCTAGCAATCCCTCTTCTGGGTCTGTACCCCCAAAAATCTGAAAACATTTATCCATAAAGATGTATGCACCCCGATGTTCATTGCAGCATTATTCACGATGGCCAAGACATAGAAACAACTGAAATGTCCTTTGATAGTTGATTATTGGATAAAGAGGATGTAATGTATATATACAATGGACTATTGCTCAGCCATAAGAAAAGGTAAAATACTGCCATTTGTAACAACATAGTTCGATCTTGAGATTATCATGCTGAGTGAAATAAGTCAGAGAGAAAAAGTTGAGAACCATATGATTTCATTTATATGTGAGATATAAAACTGAAAGCAACAAATGAACAAGACAAATAAACAAAAACTCATACCTAGACACAGAGAACAGTTTAGTGGTTACCAGAGGGGATAGGGATTTAGGGGAGATAGATAAAGGTGAAAGGGGTCAAATACATGATAATGGAAGGAGATTTGACTTTGGATGAATACACAATACAATATACATATGATGTATTATTGCATCATACACTGGAAACCTAAATAATTTTATTAACCAATGTCACCCCAATAAATTTAATAAGGAATTAAACATAGTTACTTAATCATTGAATAAAAGATTCTGTTAAACTGTCAAACTTCTCACCTCATTCTTGTTTGAAAACACAACCTAATTTCTACAAGAAAGAAGAGAGAAATGAGAGTCAATTGGAGCTTTGTTTGTGGCTAACGTGGGCAAAGAGCCAAGTCCCTTCAAGCTCTATTTCATGTTACCTTTAATGGCAATAAATTTTTTCTGAAAAAGGCCTTACCTATTGAGCAAGGAAGGTACATGTTTTGTTCATATTTGGCCCATGGCGTTTGAAGTTCTGTGTCAAGCATAATAAGTAGGGGCTTTTCACATGTCTATCAAATAAATGTTTGATGGTTAGGAAAAAATTGTCTTTAACATACACAAGAAAACTAAAAATTTGAGTTTAACAAATATTTAATTATCTACAAAATCTAATGTTATCTCAACTCTTTAAGAGCTAGGTCTAATTTTATTAAAAATTATTTTATTTAAAAACAATATTTTAGTTAGATTTTTCTGACTAGATGAGTATAAACGTGTACTCAGGAATTCTTCCAGTAATTCCTGATAAATTATAAACAACAGTAAATGAGGTTACAGCAGCCAAATCTTTCCAAAGGCAAAAAAAAAGATAATATGCCCTCAAAAATTTTTCAACAGAGACTGACATTGAATGTAAAATGTGATGCTTTTTAATCAGTCTGATAAGATGTAAAAATACCTGGGAAAGGAAGTTAGCCTAGGGTTTATGAAAGTGATAAAACAGCTCCCAGCAAGTCGCATTCCCTAGATTAAAAGATACGTTGGAAAAATCAGAGTGTTCTAGAAAATCGTAGGCAGAAGGACCAAAATATGCATCAGAAAAATTATAGGCATATATCTAATCCTCTAGACCTTCATTCAGAACCCAATTACTTTGTCAGCTCATGAGTTCTGCAGCTTGTGTTGTTTTATTTGCTTCCCTCATGCCCGTCCTACCTGCCAAGTAAGACAAGAAAATCTCCAAGTTCAGGATTCTTAACCACTGTCCCTTTTTATCTCATTTTAGGACATGTAGCAATCACTCAGTATTTACTTTTAAAACTGTAGATGAAAAACAGCAAGCACTTTTGAACACATCTTTAAAATAAATTCTTCCAAGTTAGTTACAAAAACATATGAAAAGAATCTGAAACTTTAAATTGTAAAACACTGCCGTGAAATTACATTTTCATGAACATCTATTATTTCTTTGTTCTTTGCCTGAAAATATGTTTCTCCCTGGGATACTAGCATATAACAAATAAATCCTAAAGTACCTTATTTTCCCTCCCAAATGCAGTATTTAACTCTGGTTGATTTCTTAGGTAAAATTACTTACAGGAAGAAAAACAGCTTAACTGTCTGATTATTATGGGATATTTGAGCCTTCACCAAGGAGTGTCGATTGTGTTACACACACACGAAACATGTGCTGAATGGCAATGGATTTAAATATGATGATGCTTTGCAGTTTGTTTTTGATGGAGAAAATGAGAATTATTATTACCTATGTGGATTCTCACCTAAGGATTAATCTCGCTCTATGAATTTCCTAACTGTGGCATTATAGCTGTGCTTTTCATACAGAAGGGAAAATCCAGCATCAAATGAGCAATTTGCTGTGGTTTGTGTACCTGTGTGAGAGAAGGGGAGTCAACTCTTCCACCTAGGATTTTCTAAGCTTTTTTGTTTCCTAAGGAAGAATTTACCTGTGCTCTGATAGGGAAGAGTCATAATGCCCCACACCTTGGTTGCAATTGTAATATTTCTTTTATTTGATATTTCTTTGCTATAAAAAGGAGTCAAAAATAGTCTCAGGCTTCTGCTGGAGAACAAGAACCATTTGTACCAGGTGTGGCTCCACTCAACCCCTCAGCAACATTCAACCTCACCAAAGAACACACTGCCAACCAGAACGGGAATTTTTACAAACGATAGACAACTGAGATACTATTAACTGGGTCGTTTGGAACTTTTTTAAAAACCTGGACAAGTGAGGTTTGTTCTCTTCGCTAAATTATTCCCTGAAGCTCATTCTTCTTAAGAACAGGCCCTGTTCGTCAGCTTCAAATAAACTCAGATAAACTCAGACAAAGATCTCTCACCCAACCTGACAGTTTGAGACTCCTCCTCTAAGCCTGCTGATCTCCAGTCTATTAACTACCACGGAATTTCTCATGCTCATCTACCTTGCATACCTACCCAGATTTCAAAGATTGCCTTTATTTTTAAAAAGCCCTGATTACATCCACTTCTAATTAAGCAGTCACAGATAACCACCAAGCAGCATGTGTGAGCAATGTGAAAAACCAGGTTATCACATTACCAGACTGAGATGGTTTAACTGCAGCCTAAAAGAAACAATTCTGAGGTTTTTAGCACATGCTATTTCAAGGTAGCTAATTGCAGGGTTCTCACTACAATTTGGGGAATCCATCCTAGAGGGCTTATATGAGGATTATTTCCCCTCCATTACAGTGAGTATTCCAGTAGATAACCCTGTATGGATAGATGTATTTTAAGATTTTATTGAATACTAAGGCTTGTACCGGATGTCTTACAAATACTGTTTGAAATAACCATCCTAGTAATTCTATAAAGTAGGTGTCCAGCTATTCACTCGTCTATTCATTTAACAAAGATTTATAGAGGGTTTATTTACAATTCTATATAAAGAACTGTCTGGGCTGCTATAAATATAGCATTGGCAAATACAGATGAAGCCCTTTCTCTCCAGGATCGCACATTCTAGTTTGGAGATACAGATAATAAATGTGCAAAGAAACAATTGTGCAAGGAAATAAATAGGATGATATAATAGTGAAGGGAGGCACTACTTAGATCATGTACTCCAGGAAGTTATCCCTGAAGCCCTGACCTTTGACCTGAGACCATAAGGTACTAAACCTACAGTGCCAAGAGGGAAATTGAGGCTCAGAGAGTTTCAGCTAATAGCCTGATATCGCATATCTACTGAGACTGAGTTAAATTCTAACCTATAATTGTAAATCTCCAAACTTGTCTGCTTTCTGCTACATCCTGTTGCTTTCTAAGAGAACCTGATAAGTACCTAAATGCTGCTTTAGGTCAGAGGTTGTGGTAGAAGAGGTTTCTGTATAGTTAAGCTATAGAGAGGAAGATGTTGCCAAAGCTGAAAACAAAAAAATAAACTCATAATCATCCTTGTTTATATGATTGAGTATAATGGTAAGGAATCCATATTTAATGTTTCTTTTTTTATTTCTTTACTTCCTCCTTCATCTTTTACTTTCACTTTTTTTTTTTGAGGATGGTAATAAATGAGGTCCTGATTTAATCTCTAGACATCATAGATTTTCAGAATCTATTTTTCAAGATGTGAAAGTTACATGAACACCTATGTTCTCAGGAAAGTTTAGATCTCCATAAAGAAGTAGAAATTTTAAAAAGGAAAAGAAAAACTCAAGGGGAAAAAAGTGTTCTTGTTGGCTGATTGGACAACACAGAGAACTCCCTTGATTACAAATGATATTTAAAGAGGTTCTCTCTTCTACTTGGCCATTTTCTCTCGAAGTGAACTGAATGGGAGATAAGGTGTTCATTCAGGACGCTTTCAAGAAGAGCTTTATCGAATCCAGGTTTTACTGAAGCTGAAGGACCCAGCTATCTTCGAGCCCCACAGAAAGAAATCTTTCAGAAAATGAAGGGCTATTAGCTGAGGAAGAAGAGCAATTGAGTCACTGCCTCTAGAGGAAGGACAAAGCCTCAAGCCCTGAGTGCAAAGGAAGGACTTGGGGCTCAATTTAAAAGGGCAGCTCTGATAGAGCAAGTTATTAAAGACAAGGAGGAAAAACTATCAGGAAAGCTTGATTGTGGCTACTCCTATTTCTCCTTCAAAAAGGCACAGGTATTAATCTCTCTGATGTACAAGTAGAAAAGCAACCCATTCGATTTCATATTAGCCTAATACTAGGAAGGATGAGAAACCCATGACTCCCAAAAGAAAATGTCACTTCTACATGACTCTTCCACGGTGGTCTGAAGTGATCTCCCCATTTATGGTACCCCATTAACGGTATATTATTTTTGATAATGTAAGTACAGTTGGTGGTAGAGTTGAGGAACTTCATGACTTTAGCCTGGATCACCAGCTCTGTCTCAAAAACCAAACCGCATGACCTCTGACCATCTCTATTACCAAACTAGTCAAATCTTCAGGGTGGTATTTTGATCTGCTGTCTCTTCCACTTTCTCTTGTCTTTACTTTTTCACAACCCTTTTCCTTCATGCACATGTGTGCATCCACAAGGGATTTCAGAGGCACTTATTGGTGCCAAGTTCTGCTACGCAGATTTGTATTAGTCTTAGGCAACTTGGATGCATGCCTTCTGCCTTCTACTCTACCCCCTTCTTTCTTTCTTATACTCTTCTTTTTTCTTCTGTATTTCACTATACCCTTTGGCATACATTTTAGCCTCTAAATTAAGTTTGCCAACTTGTTACATTCTCAGTTATATAGCTTTCTGTTTTTAGTAGGAGTCATGGGCACTAACTGCTCTGTCTGTCCAGCGCTGTCTCCCCCTTCTCCATGCGGTTGTAGTAGAAGCTGCCATATCCTTACATGACTGTTCTCTCCACCAAGTTTTTAGTCTTTAGCCAATCATGGTCCTTCCCTATGATCTTTGTCTTTCATGCTCTCTCTCTCTCTCTCTCTCTCTCTCTCTCTCTCTCAGGTGACAGAAGTTGCAGGACATGAGCTGTTGGCAGTAGACAGCCTGCGATGAGAGAAAAGCAATCTACAATGAGAATGGATAAAAACAACAGAGATAGAGAAAGAGAAGTTTATATATGTGTTTAGATCCCAGGTTCTAACTAACTGTTCCTAAGCCTAGCTCTATTTCTGTTCCTTTTTGTAATTTGGTATGCAGGTTTCCCTAAATCATCTAAAATGGTGGTCCACAGACCAAATCCAGCTGCAGTCTATGTTTGTAAATGACGTTTTCTTGGGATGTAGCCACAACACATTTGTCTATTTACAAATAATTGTCAATAGCTGTTTTCATGCTGCATCAGTAGAGATGAGTCATTGCAGCAGAGAATGCGGGGCCCACAAAGCTGAAAATATTCATTACCCAGACCTTTACAGAAAAGTTAGTTGACTTCTCATCTAAAATGACTCAGTATTCTTCCAGCGATTTCTCCTTTTTGCCTAAAGTAGTTCAGGTTGGTTTCTGTCACTCGCCTGCAAAAATCATAATTCAAGTGGTTTTCAAATTGGTCTTGAACTCAGTGCACTCCCCGCACAGCTCACGTGCTGTCCAGCCCTGAGTTAAAGCCATTTGCCATTTTCTGTATCTATCTTCTCTTACTGATCATCATCTCCTTCTACGTCATTTTACATTTTGTTTTTAATCAGGGATTTATGTATAAGCCTCACCTCTTTCTTTCCTCTCCTCCTCAGGATATTACAAACTTTTGATTTAATAGAAGCTGTTTCTCATTCATCTTTGGTTTTCCCCTCCCCTGGTACCTAGTACAAAGGACATACTCAGAGAACACACGTTGTACCTTGAATCAATTTTTCCTCCCGCCATCTATACTCAGTGTAACTTCTTTGTTAAGAGAAGTGGTCTTTCAAATGCTCCTTCACTCTGCTAAAAAAGACCAGATTCCAGGCCAAATGTTAACAGGAAGACCATGCCATCTAGAAACAGATTCCCAATCTCTGATCATTTTTAGTAGCATCAGTTTAAAGCAGTCAGTTTCAAAACAAGATCTCTGAGCAAGGGCAGCAGCCTCACCCGGCAACTCATTAGAAACACAAATTCTCAAGGCTCCACTCCAGACTCCCTGAATTGGAAACTCATGGGTAGAGCCCAACAATATGTGTTTTAACAAATTCTCCAAGTCATACCGATATTCGCTAAAGTCTGACGTGCTCTAAAGCAGAAGCAAAGTCAGCAAATTTTTTCATGAAAGCAAGGCAGTAAACATTTAGACTTTAAATATCAAAATAAATAAATAAATAAATCAAAGATATTTTCTATTACTTACATAACAAGGAAGAACACAAACTTTCACAAAATTATTTATGAAATTCAAAATACGATAACATTATATGTAATAATAATTATTCTAGGCACAACTAACAAGAATGCAAGATTTTTTTCAGAGTAATGCTTTGCTTAATTGGAGTGGAAAGTTAATGCTCCCTATCATCAAATAAATTTCAAATGTTCATCTCTAAAAATTATTCTTAACTTGTAGGAACAGGCCATGGGGCAGATGTGGCCAATAGGATGTATTACAAATGCTTGGTCTAAAGCATCAATGCCTACAATTAAGAGAAGGACCAAACATTCATTGTAGGATTAGCAGAAGAACATTGAACATACTAGCAGTTTTACTAGCAGTTTTAAACTGGGGAGGAAATGACTTCGTCCCCAAGGGACATTTGGTGACATTTTTGGTTGTCGCAACTGGGAGTGGAGAGGGACAATTATTGGTTCCTAGTATCAGGGAGCCCCTGGCTGCTACTCGTCAGAAATGCTACTCAACATTCTACAATGCACAAGGCAACCTCTTGCAACAAAGAATTAACTAGCCCAAGATTTCAGTGGTGCTGATGTTGAGAAATCTTCACATAGATAACCCTTTCCGCAGCTCACCGCAGGCCTGTAGACCTCCTTTTTACCTCTTGTCATATTTCTAAGCCACACAGGCAGGTGCCCAGTCTTATTCCTGCTGTTATTTCTAATTCAGACTCAAACAACATAACTTAAATGCCCATACAAGATGTTTACAAGAAGCGAAACTTTTCTTTCTGGAGTTTTCAAATTTTGATTGCTTAGGTAAAGTTCATGTCAACACTAATGCTGTTTAATTTTAGAGCTGTCCTTACAAAGGAAGCCTGGGGCCTGTTTTCTCACAGATAGAGCCACATGCAGTCAGATACCTGCTCTAAGAAGGAAAATACAAAACCAGCTATTTAATAGGATCTTCGGAGATATATATATATATATATATATATATATATATATATATATATATATATATATATATATATATACACACACATCACATCCTATAATGTTCTAAGATCTTGAGGACTCTAGATGACAACACTAGGGAATCATGAAGCATTTTGGTTTAGGAAACTTTGAATAATTCTAGTTATAAAAAGGAAGAATAATTGATGTTATCTCCTGCATTCTTCCCTTTAAAAATGATATAGCAGAAGCTAAAACATTCATGGAGCCCTTATTTAAATAAAGGATAAAGATACCTCCCTTCTCCAAGGTGTGTTCCAAGTTCGTGATTAGGCTATAAAATCAGATTTGCTGAATCTGATTTTATAAAATCTGATAATGGTTGACACTCCTGGAAACCATTTGAAGTTAGATGGCCTTTGTTCAAAATGGAGAAGAAAATAAAAAAAATATTGCTTTATACTAGGGAAATGTTAGCTAATATTTAATGAGGGCTTATTACTCACCAGGTACTCTCTGGGTGTTTTGCCATATTATTTTATCCTTACAGCAAGCTTATGAGACAGGTGACATTATCCTCCTCCTACAGATGAGGAAACTGAGGCTCAGAGAGGTAAATTAACTTGAAGGAGCCAGTTTTGGAATCCAGGGAGATCTGATTTCAAACTTGAACTCTTCAATGTTATTGAGTCACTAAGGCTTTGTGGATGGATACACATGAAACTGCAACATTTAGAAATTTAAAAAAACTCATAGCAAGATAGTGCCTTTTCATAACCCGTAGTTACTGATGACCTGGAAGTACACAGAATATCCAGAAGAGGGACACCCTCCCCTGATGTGCAGATTCCCGTGATGCTGGAGCGTTCAGTAGACTCAATTTGTGTGTGAAGTTTTACTGCAGTTTTAAAGATAGCCTCACCCACCCACCTAGGTGAGCCTTGGTAGACAGGGTAGGTGAGGAGAGTCTGAGGAATTCATGTTTTCATATAATTTCATATTTTATAACATGAAAAACCCAACCTATTATTATTTTATGATGCAAACCATAGAAAGTAAAACCTTCTTGGCTAGAGAACATAAAGGAGTGACTCTCATGAAAGCAAACTGAATATCAGAAATTCTGGGCTGCAGTCAAAAAAGAAATATTGGTTCTAAGTGGGGTAGAAATCCTTGTGCTACCCTCTACTGGGTCACGAACTGGCCCGCATACACAGAAGGCAGAGAGAGGCCAAAGAAAGAAGCAAGCCCCTTCAAAGAGGCAGGTGACAGGTTTGATAAGCAAGAAAGTTACATATGAGGTTTATTTTGGGTGACTGCAAGACGAACAGATCTCTGCACCCACCCGCCAGCATCTTACGAGTTTATGTAAAGGCCTTAACTGGGTAACTGGGTCCCGTCATGTACACAGTCCAGATGGTCTCAACAACACACATTTTCAAGGCTGAATCCTAGAAAACAGCTGCCAGCACAGGAATAGTAAGCAGAACATATATTCTAAGGACAGGGGAGGAGGTGAGGAGCCTCCCATTCCCTGGGTCCAGCTCATGGTCACCCAGCAGTCATCTTCTCTCACTGACCTTCTCCAGTCCCCTTGCAGCTCAAACCCTTTTCTCTATCATAAAGGCTATAGAGAGAAGTGGAAGAGAGAGGGAAGAAAGGCAGTCAGGAACATCAAAGAGGAAAGAAGAGAGAGAAGGAAGAGAAAAAAGAAAAGATTTTCAAAATATTTACTCTTCAGAGGAAGCCCACATCAAATTGCAATTCAAAGTTGGAGATACAGTTTGCCAGGCACAATTAGAACAAACTCCATTTGAGCAGAGGAGAGATGCATTTTAAGTCTAGTCGAAATAATGATGCCTCAGGCTGCATCAGGAGACTAGTGGAGCCCCTGAAGCCAACAGTGCTTTATTCCTGCTGCCCTGTGCTCGGGGCTTTGGTGCTTCTCCTACTTTCCCCAATCAGTCGACCAGTCAGTCAGTCAAAAGACTCAACCCCAGCCCTCTTCTCCCAACAGTCCATGCACATATATGTTTGGGGGTAACCCAAAGGGAAATCCTGAGCAGTTTCCAAGGAATTTTATCTTTTCCATGTTCTGTGTTCAGTGAACGATGTCACATACCTGAAAAAAAATTACACACACACACACACACACACACACACACACACGTACATGTCAACCCTATTACAATAGACTCGAATGAACAGTTGGAATGTGTTTGTTGTATTGAATATTTGGGCCATTGAATGGTTATTTATTTTTCCAACTATAATGTATTTTGTTGAAGCAGAATTTGACCCAAAAAATAACTACATTTCTTTTAACTGAGCAGGGTCGTATTTACTAGAAAAGCCCTCAGCATGCAATGTCTTAATTTAATCCTTATGACAATTTGGTGAAGTATTATCATCCTCATTTTTAAGAATAAAAAGGAAGGAAGGAAGGAAGGAAGGAAGGAAGGAAGGAAGGAAGGAAGGAAGGAAGGAAGGAAGGAAAAAAAGGAAGGAAGGAGGAAGGGAGAGCAGTAGGAAGGGGAAAAGAAACCTGAGGTCCAGAGAGAGCAAGTAGTTTGACCCCAGAAAGAGAGAGATTAAAGACTGTATTTTATTTGAGGCAAAACTCCCTCTAAACTCATCTCATTCAGCAAAGTATTACAATGTAAAGAAAATTCCTTCAGCCATCCAGCTTAAAACGAAATGACATAAATATTTTAAAAAATCCTCTGGCCTCAAAAGTTTACTCTGCAACAAGCAAAAATAAAAGACAATGAAGCCATAATTATACAATTTTATCCTCTTCTTTTCACATATAAAGCTGACAGGGTAAAATGGTTATGGAAAACCTCAAAAATTATACCAGCCATTTATCTTTGTTTAAAAGACTGCTTGAAGGTGTATCTCAAATGACCAAGAGTGAAATCCAAATTTAAATAGTTAAGAATAATGATATCAGTCGGGGTATAAATGACCTGACCTACTGGCTAGTAGAACTCCCAATGAGCTTAATACCCAGTTGTCACAAGAGTCCTGAAGAGAACTGTCTCCTAAGTAACTACACCTGATTCTATTTAGCAACACTAATGAGTCTTGACAAACAACACGAAAAGGTAATATATTCAATTACAATGTAATCTGGATGAAGCCTGATAGTAAAAATATGTATTATGTTCTTACAAGAAAAGCCTTATAATTAGGCAAGAGATATTTCTCTGGAAAAGACCTCCCCTCAGGCAGGCTTTCCATCAGATTCAGAAATCCAATTAAATATTCTTACAAATGAGTAGAAAAAACACACAAAAACATCCTTGTGTTAATCTTTGAATAAAGCGATGATCAAGATATGCATTTCTTTTCATGTTTCCAAATGTTCTTAATAAACATGCACTATTTTAATGAAAAAATATTTAAACTGCTTAACTACAAAACAAATAAAGATCTAGATTCTGAGATTCTGCTTACATTCTGTGATTTGAATGTACCAGTTTCAAAAAAAACAAAATGATCTCTCTCTAAAAGGCAGTGCAGTATTCACTTGAATAAGTGGACCTGAATCATAAATTTCAAAGCATAGCAGATCTTAATTTCATTTCATTCCATGAACAAAAGATAAAATAACATACTTTTAGGGGAAAACTTTTATTTAAACATGTTTCAACTATCGGTGATAATAAAAAAGGAAATATTTATGAGTCTGAGTAAAAGAAAGAGAATTCTTTCAAGTTCTTAATGAAAGATGCTTTTTCGAGAGAATTAGCTAAAGGGGAAAAAATCGCATAAAGAGTTGAAGAGAAAAATAAATTATTTATCGGCTCTCCTACAGTGCCTTCTAAACTTTAGATTTGCATCAAAAGATGCTTAAAGTGAGCTAATTTCCACAGCACATTTCCATTTAGAATTACATCGTAGGTTTCAAATGTCTTTGTTCTGTGTGCGTGCTCCACGTGTGACAAGGTAGGCAGGCACAAAGCTAACCTTAATCACATAATCAAAGCTTTCTTATGGGGTACATGTGTTCCTGGAAAGACGTATGCAAATCCGATTATACTTGAAATGCACTTGGGAATTCATGCTATGGTGAATCCTTTGGGAAACCAAGAATCCATGGATAATATGAAAAAGAAAAGGAAAAAAAAAAACACCCACTAAATTATTCATCTGGCAAGCTTCAGTGTTTTTCATATTTGCTTTCTTCCAAAGGGACATGTTTGGACAATATGCACAGAAACCCCTGACAAAATCTATTACTTATAATGAAGGTTAGAGTTTTCAATTTAAGAACAAAGGCTATTTGACCAGTTAGAACAATCTGAGCAAAACTAAAACAAAACATACACCCCACCCTGATAGAAGTAATCTATACTTAAATCTGTTTCCTCTACTAAATATTTTCAGCATATAATTAATTTAAACTGGACTTTCCCCTTTGTTTTAATTGATGGCATCTGTAAGCCAATTGGCACTATTAGGAGCTGTGAGTCTCAGATAGCTTTAAAGGGTAATTATTTTCAGACCACTCTTGTGTTTTTAAATATTTAATCTAGAATTCAAAATATAATTTGCCTTGTGTGTTTGACATTTGGTCAGGGAAAATACAAATGCTTCAAAAACA
The DNA here is from genome assembly GCA_030015415.1 of Cynopterus sphinx. NCBI lineage: Eukaryota > Metazoa > Chordata > Mammalia > Chiroptera > Pteropodidae > Cynopterus > Cynopterus sphinx. Next base: position 11,662,448 of record CM057382.1, on the reverse strand, counting down.
GTGATAATATCAACCGTGATTATAGCAAATTGGAATCACATTCTTGATCTCCTCCCCTGGGGTTGTTTTGGGACCAAGACAAACACAGCTCAAGAAATGAAATGCAATTACTAGCTATCCTAGACATTGAGCATGAAAAACTGGAGGAGGCTGTTACTCCAGATTACCTGAGCCAGGAGGGTTGTTTTTCAGGTCAACTGAGGACCCTGCCAGGGAGAGTTAGGGAATGCAAACGTTCCCTGAAGATACAGCTCTTGGTTTGGGTGGGTAGATCCTTCCCCACTACTGCATATCTACACCTAAAACATCCACTGAGCCCTCAGGATGGCAAATCTCCTGGGGCAGATAACATGACACAATATATTGGTGGGAAGAGGATGCTGGTCTTATGATATTAACGACAGCAACTATTTATTATGTCCCTCTACTGGGGCTCCTCACGGGCTAGTCTTCCTGCATATTTTACCTCATTCATTATTCAACTCACTCTTCTGAGGAAGCTATGACTATCTCCATTTCACTCATAAGAAAATAAGAGCTAAGTTAAAGTGACTTGCCCAAGGTCACATATGTAGTGAATGGAAGAAGGGAGTTTTTCTCGATCTATATCTGAGTCTTCAACCCAGAGTTCTTCCAGTTTTGCCAAGCTTCAGATGAGTAACCATGAACTTGTGCCTATTGTGGTAGCCAGCGTCCATGATGGCCTGGTGATCCCAACTTCATGTATTCACACCGTTCCACAGCCTCCTGTCACTCTTCACCAGGTTTGATCTCTGGGACCAATCAGAAGTAATGGTATAACATTTTTGAGATTGGGCTTGCCTCTTAGGTTTTTCTCTGTCTCTGACTTTCTGTCTCCTTTTGCTCTGGGAAAGAAGCAAGCTGCCATGGTGTAGGCAACACGATGAAGAGGCCCACTGGTGAGGAACCGAAGCCTCTGGCCAACACTCGGTGAGGAACCGAAGTGTGCCAACAGCCCCGTGAGTGAGCTTGAAGGCAGCCCCAATCAATCTTTGACACGATTGGATTCCTGGACAACAGTTTGACTGCAACCTCAGGAAGGACCCTGAGACAGAACCAACCAGCTAAGTTGCTCCCATATTTCTGACCTGTAGCAGCTGTGGGACATGTTTGTTGTTACGTCAATGTACATGAACTTACAAAAAAATGATAAAGATATATAAATGGTGTCCTACATATACACAGCCTTCTGCTAAATAACATGAGGAAAATTTAAAAGCATAAGAATAACATGTTCCCGGGCTCAAGAAACTTTGAGCTAGAAGGAAAGGGAAAAACACATATGTTGGCAGATCACAGATATTTGCAAAAATATCTCTGATTTTCTTCTGGGTTTTCAATATTCAGTATTTTTTCCCTAGTTAGCTCAAATTATCTAACCAGATGCTTTTGGGGCATTGAGATTATTACAGAAGAGCTACAAAGAAAAAGGAAAGGTTATAAGTAAGCGTCTTAAATTTAAAATAGCATTTTCTTACAAGATAATTGATTATAAGCCAGACGTTCTTGAGAACAAAACAATTTTCTAAATTCTTGTAGCTCCATTTAACATATCAAGAGCCAGTCCTGGCATATTAAAGCACAGAATTTCTTCTACAATGTAGGGAATATAACCTTCTATCCATGGTGGCTGTCCCAGAACAAAAGAAAGAGGTGACATGGGAGAGGTAAAGAAAAATTTTATCTGTAATGGATACAGTAGTCCCCCAGACCTCCTGGGGCTAACAGTCTTCTTCAGAAAATGCCTCCACTGAAGAGTCACCTTGCCCAGGCTATGCCCCCTCTGTAGGTAGCTTCCATCCAATAACTGGTAGATGCAGGGTAGTATAAAGGCTAAGTCCTCTTGCCCGACTCAGGACAACTCTGAAGGGCCACCCCAGGCTCCCCACGGTCTGGCTGGTGGCATTGAGATTGCATCACAGCACAATTTCTCCTCTGCCCAATCCAGCTTCCTTCCTTTGACTTCCACAGGTGGTGACCCCTAGAATATCCCTAAGAAACCTTCTGCAAACTAATCTGCATCTTGGCATCTGCTTCCCAGAGAACTCAACCTGTGACATGGTCCCTTTGGATCCATTAGAATGTGGAGAGAAGGAAAGGAGTAAATTTGCAGGATCAGGCATGTGTTCTAAACCACAAAGCCCTGGAGAGGAAGGATCTTCTGGATACACGATTGGCAGATGGCCCCTTATGCAGCTCACAATTGGGGACCTGGGATATCGCCCTGCAGGCTGGGCTGCACTAATACAGTGAGCCCCAACATAGCTAGGAAGATGAAGTGGGAGTACCAGGCAAAGGGAAGTTCAAGGTTGTCCTCCTGAGTCTTCCTGAATTTCAGTACATGAGAAATGCTAAACTCAGGGCCAACAGACCAGCTATGGATCCTGCCAAGGTCAGGGCTAGGTGTATAGGAAGAGAATTCTCAGATGAGGGGCCAGTTAATGAATGCAGAGTTTTAGAGGGACCTCCCATCTTTAGATGCCAAGGGGGAAGCTAAGCCAGCAGGGAAATGAGACAAGACCCAGGCTGAGCTGAAAAGATTGGATGCAGATTCAGCAGCAACAGTGACAGCAAGCAGCCATTAGCAGTGGGTTGGAGCAGAATGGCCGGGTGGGGTGCCAGGACAGAAAACTCAAATGGTCTAGCCCAAGGACAAAGAGCCCTCTTTCACCCCAGTCCTCCAGGGTCACATAAACCATGCCTCCTTCCTGGTATTCTCTGCCACAATATTGGAAAGGAAGAGAGAAAGAAGCATGGAACACTACAGACTGATGTATTTAGCTGACTCATGCAAGAAGAGAGACCCCCTGTCAGCCTGAGTAAAGGTGATATGACTTCAGTGGTGGTTGGAACATTCTAGGAGATACTGTAAATGAAAGTGTCTTACCAAAGGCAAAGCATATTACAAACACACATTTGTGCAATGCATTACGTTATCAAGATACCTAACCCCTTTGATGCTTCTGTTTCGGTAAAGCCTTTGTTTTCAAGTGATGAGGTAATTTCTGAGGATTGGATAAATATTAGAGGAGATGAAACCTGCATACATAAGATTATCTACTGCGTCGTATGAGTCGAGAGCCAGGAGACCTGCCATGGTGCCCCAACCAAGTGAAGGTTAGGGTAGGGTGGCTGCCCAGATGAGGGGCCAGCTGAAGACTCAAGAGGCATGAAGAAGGATCTGTAGATGTCAAGAGTGAGGGGGAAGCCAAGTCAGCAGCCCCGTGGGATTATGCATCTCTGAAAGAGGGTCCATGAAAACTAGGATAACTGCACATTCCAGTTTTCTTGGGAGATTCCTGCTTTATACAAAACATCCTCATGTTCCATCAGGTTATTTCCCCTTTTCATTCTCAAACATATTTCCGTTTAAATGAGAAATCAATTATTCAGAAGGAAATAGCTACATATTTAACAGGAAATTTCTCTATTTAAATAATCTTATAGTGACTCCTTTGAGGAAACTAAAAAGCAGTAAAAATTTCCCCTCCCACCAAAAGGGAGAAAAAGATTGATTGATTCTTGGATGCACAGTAACTACCTAAGATTTTGCTTTGTGTGCAGCTCAGAACGAGACCAGATCATCCACAGGCAGCAGGTAGAGACCCCAATTCCTTTGCACATCTCAATTCGCTGGGAGTGAATACGAAAAGTTAACCACCTTGGGAAGCCAATCAAGTTTAAAACAAGTGGCCCAGGGAACCATGGTTACTGACCTTCAAGCGGAGAAATAAACCATTTGTAACTTTGTTCTCCCGAGCTTCGTTTGAGAAGTGTAGCTAGATCTTGAGCTCAAGAGAGAGGGAGGAGAGAAACACCCACATGGGAGAAACACAGCCCCCTGAGCAGGCTTCAGGCAGAGGTGAGAGGATTGGGGGTATGGGCAGACCCAGGTTTGTCTGAAGCACAGAGCTGCTCCATCCATCACAGACATAAGCCTGGAAGGATGGGGAGACCTGGGGAAGTCTTGCCAGGTTTGGGACGGACATAACCTCTCTGGGATTGTCCATAGGAGAGAATCTGAAATACTAAAGTTGGAGACAAAGGTGCTGACTGATGAAAGTAGCTGTCGAGATGATTGGCTTTGCTGTTGCTATAATTTAATTTTTTGAATTGGTAACGCGTACATGGTTAAAATTTCAAAATATACAAAATTGTGGACAATTTAGAAGCTTCCCTAATTTCCTCCCCAGCCAGTCCTGGTTCCTCTCCCTTTTCTGGTCCTCTCCTCTCAGAGACATTCTATATCATCTAATCCAACAATATTCTCATTACCCCCTCCTTTTTGGTTTACATCAATGGTGACATATTATATAAATAATTCTGACCTTGCTCTTTTCATTAAAATATACTTTAAAGATTGTTCTATATCAGAATATTAAAAGTTCTCAAATTTTCTATGGGCTCATAGTATTCCATAACTTAGCTGTATTAACATTTTGTTTTGTTTTATCAGCCTTCTATTAATGGAGATCCCATCTTTTTGCCATTAATCATAATGCTACCATTCTTTGCCCTTTGCACCATGACACACCTCTAAGGACATCTGCAAAATGTTTCTAGAAGGGGAACAGCTGAGATAAAGGATGCATACATTTATAATTTTGAAATCCTTTGTGACATTGTCCTTCATGAAAGTTGCACTGATCGGTACCCCTACTGGAGGATCTGTTTTCTCAGAAACCACTGAACTCAGTAGGCTGCCACGCTTTTTGATTTGGGGCCAGTACTAGGAGGTGGAGATGGAGGTGATGAACACAGCTTCCTCTGTTCTTGCTATTTCTTGACAAGTAAGGGGGACCCCCTCCCATGGCTCTCTCTCTACCCATGTGTTCATTCTCCTCCCAGGAAGAGAAAGTCACTTATCAGAGGAGTAAATTTAGGAAGCATCAGCTAGTCATGCTCCACTTGGCTCCTCCCCACTGGCACAAGCTGCCCGGATAACAAGAGTTCATCTTTCCTCCACCGGGGGGGTGGAGAGGCCAAGTAGGGGTAATTATCTCCTACTTGTCCTCAGTCCTCAGTGGCCGAGGACAGGCGGCCACATTCTGAGAGTTAGCCTGTGACCTATTTGGCTCTCACACTGAACCCCATCTTACAAATCATCCCATCTCAGTAATGTGGAGGACATTTCAGCCTCCATCTGCTATTCCTTTGGATTTTTTTTTTTTTTTTTCCTCGACTTGTTCACAGTTCGGTTAGGGAAGAAAGTCAGAGACTCAAGTAGGCCACTCACAGTTTAAAATCTATTTATCTCCTAGAAGTTTACTTCTCATCTAGGAAACACTACCAAAGATTTCAGTTGTCCACCCAAGTAATATTTCTGCAAATGAGGTCACCTGCCTCTAAATCACTAGGAATGTGGGAGTGAGGGAACTATAACATGCAGTTTCTGGGTTTAATTCAAAATTTCTGTACTGGAATTACTGGGGCAGGAGGTAGTGGGGGAAGGAGGTGAGGCCCAGGGCTTTGCATTTTATAACAAGCTTCCTAGTTCATTTTAAATCACAGTTAAGTGTGGAAAGCAATACTCTAAAGAGTCACTACTAGTCCTAAGAAAATCCTGAATAAGCTATATGATTATGGTGACCAAAGTCAACACACCAAGGAAAAGACAAGGCTAAAGAAGATATGACTCAGGAGAGAAAACTTGAAAACTGGCAAGTGCTAGGAAGGAATAACAGGGAAGAAATATTCATGAGGCTATTAAAGAAATAGATAAATAGCTCTCTCCTATTAGGGATGGTACTTCAAAGCTGAGTGCCATCAAAGAAGAGGGATGAATAGGACAAATGAAAGCTGTGGGCTTCAATTATTTATCGGCATGGCGAAAATGAAATATGGGGGATTCAGAGCCTTCAACATATTCTAAATAAACTGCTCTTGCCCAGCTTGATTAATTAGTACATTAAAAGATTAGGTGTTAATTAGTCACCTTTACTCTGCTCTATCTACCCACAATACAACTGAGGGGTGATTATCTCCTACTTGTTAATTGGCTATTAACAGCGGGAAGTAATTGCTTTGGAAATTATTCCCTAGAAGATGCTTAAGGTCTAATGCTGAGAACTGTATCTGTATACATGTTTGCATGTCGGCAGGCTGATGCTTCCTCACATGGCAGGGGACACAAAGGAGACCTCAGTCTTTCCCACCTGATTGTTCACATTCATTCTTCCACAACCAGGTATGAACCCGCTTCAGGGCCCAAGAGGCTTTCTTAGGCAGGGCCAAGTCATGGCAGCTTGGTCACAGTTGCATGATTTCACTCAACATAGTTCACAAGTTCTCTTTTTTATGTCTATTTTTAACATTTGTGTTAGGTTTATGACTAATTTTTATTGAGGCAAAAAATACGTTGGCATGCATTCTCGTCTTAATCTACAGGTCGCCAAGATTGTACAGCTCTATACACCCACACAACTTCTAATTACATGACGCTATTTCCAGAAGGTTCCGTGATGCCATTTCTGTGTCTGTACCCATCCCCCAGAAGCTACTGCTATTATCATTCTGACAGTTTTGCCTCATCTTGAATCTGATAATAAATAAAGTCACATAATATGTGTTCTTTTGTGTCTGATTTCTTTCCTAAACATAACATCTGTAAGGTCATGACTAGTCTTTGGTTAAGTTTTTTCAGTGACATAGTTAGCCACAGAAGAGGTGGCACTTTTATTAGAAGTAGGACTAAAGCAAGGCAGCCGATAATCAGCTTTGGGGACCACAGGCCCTGAGATGCTTGTATAAGCTCACTTCCATGGCAGAGGAAATGGCTCTGCCCTAGCCAAGTGTCTGGCAGCCCAGGAGGATAGTGAGGCTGGCCTGGAAGGGGAATCATTGCCTCTGCTTACACCCAATGTCATCATCAAATCCCTAAAACAGAGCACATGGCTTTGCCTCCATGGCTGCCTTTGAAATTCTTGGCATTTATCACAGCTATGTCTCAAACTTCAGCGAGCAAGAGAAGCACATGGAAAGCTGGTTAAACCACAAGCTGTGGGAACCCAACCCCAGGGTGTTTGATTCAGTAGATCAGGAGTGGCGCCCAAAATGTACATTTCTAACAAGCTCTCCTGGGTGATGCTGAAGACTATCCTTAAAGACCCACTGCTCTGGAGCATCACCCAGGATGGAGGAAACTGTTACCTCTGCTTCTTGTAGGACATTTGGTCCTGTTTAAAATGTTATGAAGACATGAGGTTACCCCAAAAGGCCCTTATTATTTGTCCTAGCCAAAAAGCCAATGCTTAGAAAATGCCACTTGGTTCAATAGTTCTTAACATTTATTTCTACTTTTGGTTTACAGAATTAATACATAAAAAATACTATCATATTTTATTGGTTCAGTAATGGTGTTGTGACTATATTGTTAATAATGACCCTTCTTGCCTCAGTAGCCTAGCTGGTAATGACATATGAATTTAGGTAAATGGGTCAGGGTTTGAATCATGTAGAAGAGTAGGAGTTATATTAACTATGTCTCCATGGATGCTTTAGACTGGACCTAATATAAAGGATCAAATATTAAGGACCAAATATCAAGGACCTTTGGGTATTGACCAAATGTTTTCATGAACATTTGAACAAAATCAAATATTAAGGACCTTTTGGCATAAACTGAGGATCTCAGCTGACATTTTAGACAAGACCAAATGTCCATTAATCTACTGAAGATGTCATCTTCCATCATACACTCACTCTCACCACTGTCAAGGATAAACAAAGCCAGACATTAGTTACAGCCATGAAACAGATCTTATATAGAAGCCACTGAGTATCAGAGAGGCTGAGCTCCATTCTAACTCATGCAGAGGTGACTGAGCATTTTAAAGAGAGGATGAGGGAGTAAGGAACAACAAATGAGGGCCTCTGTTAGAGTCAAGGAAGAGAAAAAGTACCAAGGATTGGTCAATGTACATGCAATTAGGCCAGCCATGCTGCTAACTGGCAATTATCTTAGGATTCCATCCTCCTACAGAGACTGGGAGACAGAGGCCCTATCCTCCCTGATGATCACATCCCAAAGGACTGACTTTCTGGTCCTTCATAAAGACACTCCTGGTTGCAGGAGATACATGTATATCTCAAAAGAACAGAGGAAAGAGTCACAGTTATAAGCCCTTTTTAGTAAATGCTCTAAGAAAGGAAAATCAGGGCCTATCATCAGGTGTTGGGCCAGAACAAATAATAGGTTCTTACAGACAGCCCTGAGGTTTTCCAGACAGGACTCTAAAGGGACTGAGAGATGCAGCATCAGGCTGCTGGAAGCCATGCTGGAATTGGTTAAGTCTTAGTGCAGGGGTGTGGGTGGTGTGGTTGCATGCCAAGAGTCCTTTCAGTTCTTATGACCAAAGGAGACTATTGAAACTCTCCAGCACACACACATTTTCCACCGCCCCCTAGAGAGACTTGTCTGTGCCCACCCTCTTTACACCATAAATTACTGTTTCTCATCTCTCTTAGTAAATATTGGTTTAATGTGGAAAAAAATCAAAACAGTATGTTTAACCCTGATGAACTGAAAAGCACTGCCATAAATGTGAACCAGATGACTGTAGCTGTAAGCTACTGAGTATAATATTCTAATTACAGGTGGGTCAGAGAATAGTAAAAAAACTATTTTTTACCTTATCCAGATTATTCTGTAGTCGAGGCTCTTATAATGTGTTTTTTGGACTCTTTTAGAGAGTCAAAATGTCAAATGTAAAAACTATTTTTATAATCAAAATTAAGTGTTATTTGCTTTCTGCCCCTGTGTTGACATTTTCTGTGCAACATGCTAATAATTCACTGAAACGTGCTAATGACAATTCGTAACATCAAGTATACTGAGATGTGAAAGCATTGCTGGGTGACATAGTAGTGATCCTACATGCATGCCCTTTCCCCCTGATAGTCTACTTACAAGATTTTTTTCTAAGCAAATGATTAAGAATGTGTGCAAAGTTTAAGTTCTCATCACAAGTTAACATACAACAGTGCAAAATGAGGGAAAACATAAGAATCAATAATAAATACAATAAATGGGTACATCTGTATTCTGCAGCCATTAAGAGTTAAGGGAGAGGTATATGTTCAGTGACACTTAATGACATAGCATTAAAATACCATGTAGCTAAACAGTATTACAGGATGACATTAGAAGCTGTAATCACAGTTGAGAAACCCCCCATCTGCGATCAGATTGTCTAGTTCAAATTCAGGCTTTGACATTCGTTAGCCAAGGGGTCTGGAGCAAAGTGCTATGCCTGGTGCAGATTTGAAATGTGGTCACTGCTTATCTTTATAAGCATCTGAGGAGAGCAGCAGTAGATAAGGAAGGGAGGTTTCATCTTTCCACTTCCACGGAGGAGATGTCCTTTCAAATCTTCCCTGAGGACTCCTGGCAGGTCTCATCCAGGACCACTTCCAACAGTCTCTACAGCTGCACAACTTCTGGCCACATCACAAAAAAATGCCCAATCCAAGTTGTCAAAGTTTATTTACTACTGGAAATTTGACTTCTTTAAAATTTAAATTTTGTTTTATTTTCATTTATTTATTTGCATTTGAAGCAAAATAGCAAATTACAGATGCAAAGATATTCCAGCGACTGTTATCAGCTTGTTTTCCTTAGCACAGAAATAACTCGCTGCAACGTGCTAATGACAATTCGATAACATCAAGTATACTGAGATCAGCAAGTTGTCTACAAAACGGCTACATAGCTAAATATGCTAACTTTCTCACTCTTAGAGTTTCTCCCACACTGGGGTACCCTGACAGATCCTGAGCTTTGAGGTCTTTAAAGAAAATACAGGTTTCCTCTGTTATCCAAAAGTAGAGCATATCTATGAAAACTTTCCTAAGCCAAAATTGTAGAAAGCAAAGAGTATCCCCCACTTTCTCCAAGTTCACGTTACATTACTTCTACCTACGTTAGCACAGTAAGTCCTCACTTTACGTTGTTGATAGGAGGTTCCATGTCTTTAAGGAAAAAACCTATGATGAAACCAACTTTACTATAGGCTAACTGTGTGCGTTTCCTACGGCATCTTATCAACATTACTACAAAAAGACATTGAATAAAACAATGTTATTCAAACACCTGCTGTACCTATTTTCAAACCAAAAGAAATCCAAAGAGGATTTTCACTTTTATCCAAAAAAAGTCACTATCATACTAACGTAGGTCTTCGGTAAAAATGAAGTAGCACAACACAAACTTTTGGAAAGAGAGGGATACATGTAGTTTCAGAGCTCACACCCTCCTTCACTTATCCCAAGGCCCCACTGGTCCTGGCCTTCCCCACAGATGGTGACTGTCATTCACATCAGTGATACACCTTCTACTCCCATGTGCTCGGGATGAGGTCTGGGTTGGGCCCCAAGACTTTGCCTGTGTAACAGGATCCATGAGGAGGAGCTAACAGTGGTCCCTGAGAAACACTATTCTAGAGTCATTACAAGATCTATCTCGGGGGAGGGGGAGGAGAAACAGACAAGAACTGTCAGATACAAAAAACATCCTGTGTTCTCAGAGTGGCATTTTGCTCATGATTAAGGATGATGGCTTTGAGATTGGAGTGGTATTAAATCAAATCTTGTCACTGCCATTTACTAGCTGGGTGACCTTGGACATGTAACTTCTCTGAGCCTCTGGTTCCTCTTCAAGAAAGATATAGTGAGAATGTCTACCCCGCATAGTTATTGAAAGTGAATGAGGTAACACTTATGAGGCTTCTAGAACGACTTCTTTAAGTTGCTAAGCAAATTGCACGTGTGGACATGGTCTAACCCCTCAGGAACCAAGCGTCGGGCATCATTTCACCTATCTTTTAGATCATACATCTGAAAAGGGATGATATCCTCTACCCCTCACAAAGGGATGAGGATCAGTTCTTGGGAAGGGGGTAAACATCTTATTCTTCTAAACAGATGTACAGAATATCTCTGGTATTAAAATTTCATGGGGTACGATTATGAAAAAGATGTCTAAAAGGCTTTTTAGGGGTCAATAACAAAAAATCGAGAAACGCTGTTGTAGATGATATGTCACGGGGGGTGAGTAACTGGCTCACACAGATATAAGGTGGCAGTGCCAGGATCTGAAAGCAGAAAGCAGGTCTTTATTTCGACACCCAGTATTCTCATCTCAACATGGTTTTATCATTTATAAATAGGTCCATAATACAAAAAAAAAAATAATGGAGAAAAAAAAAAGAGGAAAGAAATCCCTCTCCCTTCTCAAAAAGATAGCATGACATCATGCTCACCTGACTTAACACACAGCAAGAGCCTTTCAAAAATTTTCCCTGGGTCTGTATCTCTGAAGTTGGAACTGATCTAAGAGACAGTGTGGCAGAATGCAAAACACATGGGAATGAGACTGAATTTGAGTCCCAGCCCTCGCCACTTACTGGTTGGGTGATCTTGGGCAAATTACTCAACCCCATGAGTCATCATCTGTGACAGGGGTCAGTAGACACTTCTGTGAAGATCCAGATAATAAATGTTTTAAGCTTTGCAGGCCATATGGTCTTTGTTGCAACTACTTAACTTTGCTGAGTAGCATCAAATCAGCCATAGACATTATGTAAATGAGTAAGGTTGGTTATATTTCAGCCCAACTTTAGTTACCAAACAAGATTACAGGCTGGATTGGGCCCAGTGGCTATAGTTTGCCCACCTCTGGTCTATAAGATAAACATAAAGATATCAACAGTGCTGACTATCTGTTGCTTAATAGAAATGCCAATGCTGAATGACATAAAACAATAGCAAGTTATGTCTCACAATGCTATGGGTCAGAAATTCAGGCAGGGTTCAGATGAGCAACTCTTCTGCTGTAAGTGGCATCATCTGAGGGTTACTCACTCAGCTGCTAGACCAGGGTGGAAATACAACAAAGCTTCTTCTATCTAGTACTCTTCTCTGTGGCCTCTCTCTCTCCCCACTGGCATCTCATCATTTAATAATTCAGCCTAAGCTTCTTTACATGATGGCTGGCTTCCCCAGAGAAAACATGGAAGCTGCCCAACTTTTTAAAGTCAGGCCTAGAAATGGCACAGTGTTGTTTCTGCCAAATTCTCTTAACCAAAGCAAATCACAAGCTCATTCCAGATTCAAGAGCAGGGCAAATAGACTTGATGAGAAAAAAGCCACATGTGTCTAAAGAAGGGAGAGGAATTTCTGGCAGCCATCTTTCAACACTGGTTGAAAGGTTCAAAGGAGCTAACAGAGGCAAAATGTTCAGCACGTAGGACAGGCCATCGCTATTCCACTAACACTGGAGAGTCCTGTGATGGGCAAGCTCCTGCGTCTTGCCAAGATGACTGCAGCCACCTCCTTCCTGGCTCCCCAATTCCACTTTGTTTCTATTCTCCCCATTCTGTTAAAAAAGCAAGTCAGGGGATGTCAAGCTCCTGCTCCAAACTTTCCAATGGCCTCCCGTGATATTTAAAATAAGAAGCAAACTCCTTACCTTGGCCCTGATTTCACCCTGACCAGCTCCTCAACCTCATTTCCTTCATCACTTGCCCCACTCCAGCTACACTGGTCTTTGCAGTTCCTCGAAATAACAAGCATGCTCCTGCCTTCGGGGCCTTCGCACTCACTGTGTCCCTTTTGTGGAGGACACTTTTTTCACAAACCCAGGAGACTTGATCCCTTAATCCTCTCAGGTGTCCCCTCAAATATTATCTCATCACAGAGGCCTTCCTGAGCCACTCTATCTGAAAGGGGATGTGGCATCACTCTCCAGCCACCAACCTCATGTTACTCTTTCATCACAATTATTATCGCTACTATGCCCATTATACATGTATTGATTTATGCGTTCTTATCTCTCCCACTTTCAATAAGCATCATGTGGGCAGATTTGCAATAAGCATCATGTGGGCAGGGATTCTGTGTGTTCACCTTTAAACCCGCAGCACCTCGTGATTAGCAGGTAGGAAGAGCTCAGTAAATGTTTGTGTTGGGGAAGAAAGGAAGGAGGGAAAGGGCTTCTGAACATGAAACCACCACCTTAGAGTCAACGTCAGCAGACTGCACGTATTTCTAGAGATTTGACTCAGAAGATGGTGATTTTCATCTGGCAGTTTCTCCCATCTCCAAGCATGGCATATTCTTTTATAGACATCTTCATTGTGTTGCAAATTCCGTTTCCCTCTGACCCCAGGCAGGCTTGTAAGAACAGAATGTATTGTTAAAAGCTACCCTGTGCCAGTTTGACCAAATGCAGCATTTCAAAGAGTACTTCTGGCCACTTGTCTTGTTTTCCCTTTTCTGGGATTAGCCATGGTCAAGATGAAAGCAATCTGTTAATAAATCTTTTCAAAGGCACTTTAATTGAGATGCTCATGTTCAGGATTTTTAGCCTCAAAACAAAATGCTCAAGGGAAGTCATGTTAGATGAGCTGAAATAAGATCTAGAGTTTTGTTTTGAACAAACACACTGCTAACTGCCAAGCAGTGGGGAAGTGAAGACTATTTGAACCAAGCAGATGTATAGAAAAGATGAAGAATATGGATTCGGTATCTGACAGAACTCTGACTTGAGAACTTTCAGGGTCTGTGGCCTTGGAAATGCTGCTTTGGCTCAGTTTCTTCACATATAAAATAGGAACTGTAATTGTCTATCTCATAGGACTGCTTTCAGGAATAAACAAGTCCATAACTATGAAATGCTCCACACAGTGCCTATCAGAACTGAGGGTCCAGTTAACATAGGCTGCCATTACTGTTAAAACAGGACCACCTAAACCCTGATGTGATGTTCCCTGATCTGTTCCATGCCAGGTAAGAGAGCTGGCTTCCAACCAATGGACGAATAAGAAGACAACACAGGGAAAATCAGCTAGTATCATCAGAAATTGGTAGAATGTATAAGTATAAATGACACCACTGTGGAAGAAAAACCAGCTCCTCGGCCAGCACAGCACTGAATTGCTGCCATGAAAGGAAGTGGTAGAATGGGGTAAAACTTTTACTCCAGTGGGGGAAAGGCCCTTTGATAGAGGATTTAACATAGGTTCCTGGAATCTGAGACCTGCCAAAGACCACTTCATTCCCAACCTCCCCTGGAACCATGACCACCTCACCAGCCAAAGCATTTTGAACAGAAGACAAACTCAACAGACAGAACTAAAGGCAGGAAATCATAGGTTCCTGCGAAGTCAGGCCAAGCTATAACTTTCAAAGAGAACCCTATATCTCAACTAGGCAGAAATGTTGGGTCAATGACTTACTCTACAGATGCTGGCCCAAGATGAGAGGAGCAAACAAAGCGTCCTCTCATTCTTGAAACCAAAACAAGCCTCTTTATATTTCAAAACAAAATCTTATCTCAGCTGATGGTCAATGAAGCTGGCAATGACATGCGAGGCCATCTCTTTTCCACCAGCAGTTTTGAGTTTTCCAATGAGGCTGGCTCTCTCTACCCCAAGTGCAAGAGAAAAATCTTTATTTTCTTTGAATTTGAGTATAAAGCAAATCTGTAGAGCCAGATCCTGCTGTCTTTTTTAGGCCGTTGATTCACTGTAATGATGAGTTCAGACACCCTGGGGCAAACAGGAAATGAGGAAATATTGTCAGGGTTTTAAATTGCTATTTGCCCCCTAAAGCAATGTGAAGATAGCAAGGGACTCTGGTTGAAAACAAGAACAGAGCAAAGTACTCTAAACCCAGAGTCAGAAAACACCCTTTATTCTCTGGCACACTTATATGAACCTTAGAAAGCACATATCCCTGAATCTTCTAGGACAATTTTTTAAAATACTTTTCAATAAAGATTATTTTGCAAGTGACTGCTAAAATATACTTTTATCCATTTTACATAAATAAAAATATAAAAAGGGGTCTTCTGGGAAAACAACATGACCAAATGTCACTAGGGTCAGTTCACTTCCCAAAGCAGAGGGCAGTGAGTCAGAAAAGTGTTTTCAGAGGAAATGATTGAGCCAGGTCTGGAAACATGGTTAGACTGTCTGTCAGTAGAGGTGGCTGCTTCAGGCTAAGATCCAGGGGCTGCATCTGGGATATGATGTGTGGTTCAGCATTATTAAAGAACAATAAACAAGGCTAAAAAGGTGGGCTCAGGCTAGATCATAGATGGTGGAGGACTTGAGTATCAGGCAGAAAAGGCTGGGCTAGTCAGCAATGGGTGCCCATGAAGGGCATCTTTGAAGAGGTAGCAAGACCACTGTGTCAATAACCACATCAATGGCTATTATTTATGAGGCCTTCCTATTTACCAGCCTTGTGCTGATCTCTTTAGCTACCATGTCATTGAATCCTACAGCAGCTTTGAGTTGGGTGCTCTCATCGTTCTCATTTTGAAGAATAAAAGTCTAAAGCAAATTGTTCAATTTGATTGAGGTTACACCACAGATTAGATGCCAGACTGAAGTTTGGACCCACACCTTGCTGATTTCTACCCAAGGATACATCCATCACAGGACACTGGTAGAAGTCTAGTGGACAGAAGTACAGGATGGACGGGGTGTAGATGCTGAGTGTGAGGAGGGCTGTGGATTCTATTCCTATGATCTCTGGACAGGATTTAGGGCTTGAACTAGAGAAAAAAGAGAAGAGAATTGGGAGCTGAGCTGGGTTTGGAACTGATAGAACCCAGGACAAAGACAGCTGCTATCCAAATTATTTATGTAACCCAGAGAAGAGCAGGAGACAGGGGAAAAGAGGACCAGAGTTATTGGGCCATTGTGCTGATTTACAGTTGAGAACAATGAGAATCACCTGGAGCATTTTTATATTTGTGACTCTCATTGTCCTCATCTGTAAAACAGCAGATGACCCCCACCCACGGGGCTTTCATGAGCAGTAAATAAAGTGCTGCATAAAAAGCACTAACCCAGGGTTAGATTTTAATAAGTACTGCAGAAATATTCATCACTTTCCTTCCTCCTCCTTAAATTAAGAGATTAGAATGCTTTAATGAAACAGGGGTGGGGACATGTTATTTTAAAAGTTGGTGGCAAAATTCCTTTTAGGGAGACAACTATTATTTAGGAAAACATCTTGAAGGGCTATTCTGGTTGTAAAAAAAAAGTGGGTTCTAGCCCTGATATAAAAATAGAGGACATAAAAAGTAGGTAGATGAGCAGAATAAAGTAAAATTTATTTAATATTCCAGAAGAAAAGAGAAAGTGTCTAGGAGGAAACTGATATGAATCAGTCTTCAAAAACAGGAAGAAGGGCCAGCAAAATGGAGGGAGACAAAGCCTGGGCAGAGAAGACAGCCAGTGAGACGTTCCTGGTAGTAGGAAGAGGCCCAGAGAGATTTATATCCCAGAAACATCTAATAAATGATTCACATTGTCTGTCTGGGTCATGTCATGGCTCTTCCTTGGTAGAAGTCTACTGCATCTACTGTCTTGAGTTGAGGATGCTTTAGGGAAATTTTTTTTTTAAAGTTTGCAGTAGGTGAACTGGGGGTGAAATGGAAAGAATAGTCAGAGGAGGTGAATCCAGGTCAAGATAAAAAATTATTCACTGACAACAAGAAACTGGAGAGAAGAGTGAGAAAGACAATGTAAGCCTCTTGGCATTCGTGACAATAGTAAGACTGAGTTTCCACTGTATGTGAGGCCAGGAGCCTTTTTATCTGCTTTTAAATATTAAAAGGCAGGATGACCCTATAAGTCCTCAGAATGTGAATTCCTAGACAGCTGCTGTTTGAATTATTTATGTAACCCAGAAAGCGACTGCGGCTCCTAGTCTCCCAACGATCGAGCTGAGCTTGGCTTGAACTCTACTTCCTCAGCACGAGTGTTCAAGAAGCACCTCTCGCCCCTTTCTGTGCTTTCCCAGCCTCATTTCCTCGTGTTCCCTCTACCCCTGCTCCTCTGCCAGCACCGAGAACCCCTGTCCTGCTCCCTGCCAATTCCCATGAACATGTCTGCTTGAGTCAAGCATCTCTGAGTCTAACCACTTTATCGCATAGCATCTGCCAGAGCATCTGCCTTATACAGCCCACCGCCCCCACATGCTCCTCCACCCCACCTCAGCCCCGAGACATGTGGCCACTCCGCTCCTCCTTGAGGAGCAGGTTCCCAGCCTGCTCACCTCAGCAGCTTTAAGCAAGCACTTAGACTTTTGGGACACCCTGTGTAAAGGCTCGTGTTAAGAGTAAGGTTTTATCTGGACACTACTTACTTATCTATCTATCTATCTATCATCTATCATCTATCTATCTATCTATCTATCTATCTATCTATCTATCTATCTATCATCTATCTATCTATCTATCTATCATCTATCTATCATCTATCTATCTATCTATCTTACCTCGACACAGAGGTTGGATCAGGCCAGCAGAAAGTACTAATAAGAAGTGGAGCAATGAAACAGGTCCTGTGGTTTCAAAAATTTTCTCCCAAGCCCATTTCAGACCTCCCAAGGACTCTCAGTCTTTTTCTACCTCTCTCTCTCTCTCTCCCTCTCTCTCTCTCTCTCTCTCTCTCATACACACACACACACACACACACACACACACACTAGTCTGTCCCTGACTGAAGCACAGGGCAGCCATCAACGTCCAGAACAAAGTCAAGACAGTGGAAGCTGAAGGAGGCTCAGGAGCATCTCCATGTCTGCTTGTCTCTGCTCATGGTTCTCTTTATCCCCTACTCTGAGCTGATTTGTGCTTGGCCATCCCCATCCTGGTTTGCAGGGAACTCACAGTCCTCCTCTTCCCACTTCCTCTCGAGCTCACAGGATCTGTACTCTGCTTCTGCCTCTTTCAGGCAATGCGGTCTGGAGTGAACCTTGCTTTCGGAGTGTGTTTTCTCATCAATAAAAGCTGGCAACTGGTGGGCCATACCTAAGCTTCATCTCAGCGTTAGCATCCTAGGACCATGACCTCAATGTTTACAAGCCAAAATCTGAAACTTCTTTGGCCCAGATGGGAGGAAGCACTTTGTTGTGATTACAACTACTTAACAATTTGTCTAGAAAGCTCTCAAATAAAGAAGACCTGAAGTTCTTTTCTCAAACAGTCTCTGCTCAAAAGCATGTGTGTGCATGTGCACACTGACCTCTTCTCGTTGGGACTCAGTATTGCATTTAAAATATGTACACTTTTGAAGTTCTTAAGGTTTTGTCTCCTTCATAAATTCATGAACTTCCTCAGCCTCTGAGATAACAGTGACATTTATAGCACCTTCTATGTGCCCACAGGCACCGTCCTAAGCACTTTTGCATATATTGACCCATAATGCTCACAACAGGTCTGTGAGGAAGGCATCTCCCAAGATGGACTCTAACAGACATCCACAATGCGCAGAGATGCCCCTAACCATGTTGCAGAGTCCCCTATCTCCATTTTGCCTGATGGGGTGTCTTTCTCTGGAAAAGAGAGGTGGGAAGGTGAGCTGGAACTCTGCATTCTCAAAACCCACTGCTTCCCACACTGCCACCCTCATCTGCTCCCTACTGTCTCCTCCACCCAAGCCTCAGGCTGCCAAGTCTGCTTTCCATCTCTGCAGAAGCGACTTCCTATGATCCAATCTGTCCTCTGGGTCCATGTCATTTCATTGCAAAGGTAGAGATCAGGGCCCAGGAGATTGCAAACAGAATGCTGGAATCCACGGGCCATAATAGGGGGAAAAAAAAAAAGAAAGAAAGAAAAAAAAACACTAAGAGTTCTCTGAGATCAAATGGAGAGGTCAGAAAAGATTGAAGGACTAAAACTGCCTTTTAAAATCTCCACTTACTTCCCTAACAACAGCTCTTTCCATTCTTTTCTTTTATAAGCTTATTAAATATTTTATCTGTTCCCACTGCCTTAAATTCTTTTAATATCATCTATCCCATCTTCTCAACTTTCCACAGGAAAGAAGAGTATCTTACTGTTTTTCTTAAGAATAAGTAAATCCCTCCCATCTAAGTGACTCATTCTCATTGTCCTTAAAAGCATTTCCTAAATGCCTAGTTATTTGTCCCCAAGACTGAGAAAATTCTAGAATCCAGACTACTGATTCTTGTGACCATCTGGCATTTGTAGGTAGAATTAAGTGTGTGTTTGGTTCGTTCCAATCCACCTGTTAGGACAACACGTGCCTGCTTAGGAGGTCTTTTTCAAACTCCCTCATATTTCCCCAGAAGAATCGCTCCTTCTCTTTGGTACAAACCTTCATTGTTTTGTGGCAAATGTTTGTTGGCATGTCTGTTTCCCCTGGAACTTAGAGTTCCCAGTAGCAGGACCTATTTGTAAAATACATCTCTGAAACCCCAGGGCCTAGCATGGTTCTTGGCACCTGGAAGTTACAAATGAATGAATGAACAAATGAATGTCTGTTCTTTACATAATCCTAGAAAGTCACATTATTTCAACAAAGGTGTCTCAGCAGATTGCATTGTTCTGACACCAGTGTGTCCCACCTGCTGTCTGCTCAGATTTTGTGAGCTCTGTTTTTTCTTCTAAGGTGATTTTTTTGTACAATGTCTTTACTTTTCACCATGATTGTCAATGGTTTCTTTGGCCTAGTGCTTATTTTGCTGCCGAAGAAGTCATCAGCCACCAGCCTAGTGCGGTTTTAGAGATGGCTCAAAGGGTCCATCCTTCCCACCTGAGGCTGCCCACACACCAGAATACCTCTCCAACTGAGATGGAACTGATATCATAAGAATTCCCATTGCAGATGTTTCAGAGGGGCACTTTTGTAACATTTGGATGATAAGACCAGAAGTCACTTACGTAAGTCGATCCCGCTTAGCATGTGAGAATGGTTCGTAGACCTTAGCAAACAGAGAGCTACTGTGACCAAATGGTGAACCCAAAGAGACTTTTGTGGGGAGGACCAGGGCCCCTACCTTGGCAGTGACTCCGACCCTGAACCAAGATCATTTTGTCAAGTCAAGGGTCTCTATTTATGCCTTGCAAAACAGTTCTCTGTGTCTAAGGCATCCTGCCTGCAGAAAAAGAATTTTGCCATGTCTCTTATTCCTCATTGTTCATAGCCCCCATCTGGAACAATCTACAGAATTAATTTTAAAGACATCCGAGTCTCTGTTGTGCTTTCTGCCATTTGTCATGAATGAGATTCCTTTTCTCTGTGTGTTATCAAGGAAATCTTCTGGCTTTGTGTCCCCAAGGTGAAGCAAATCTCACCAAAACAATAGTCAGTGAAGGTCCCATCTGAGCTCATTAGAAGGAAAAAGTAAGAAAGCAAAAGCAAGCCCTCTCGGTGGCATTCTGTGTCCCATCTTTTAGCCCATTCCAAGTCCCCTTTTCTCATTTCCGTGTCTGCTGAGAATTTTCATATTGGTTTCTCAGGGTTTCTTAATTTGCCTTTAGAGTTTGAGATCAAGCTGACTGCTACACGAGAAGGGCACAGCTACCTCACCCTCTGACGTCTGCAGCAAATCACATTACAATCCTCTACCAGGCTTCTCAAAACAGTGCACCGAATCTTCCTGGGCTGGAAAAAAAAATATTTCCATTGGAAGCAAATGTTGTGCCTAAAGGTTGAAATGATTTCACATTACACACAAAAAGCTGCCTTCCTCTTACAGGAAACAAGCTCCAGGGTGTTTGATATTCCTGTATAAAGTGCCCAACTCAAGGCTTTTCTCTGCTTTCAAGGGTAGCCTCATATGTGCCAAGTTACTTCATGTTGTGGGTCATATGTCTTCCTTTGCGAGGCCCCTTCACAAGAGATGGACATATCGTATTCACTCTGTCAGGCACCTAAGACACACCCTATATTTTTAAGTAATTAAAACACGTTTCTCGAACATGTTGCCCAATAAGGTAAATATAATTTTCATTTTACAGATGAAAAAACCAAGGCTTTGATACTCCCCACCTCCCACAAAATCCTACAGGTAGTTAGGGGCAGAATCAGGTCTTGAACATAGATTCTGCACTTCAATATCAGCATTCTTTATACTGCTCTACACGCAGAGGTTTGACATCTATCGAGGACTTTTCCTGACGATCATGTTTGTTCCTTTTGTTGGCGAATTATCTCCTTAATACTAGATGACACTGAAAAACTAGGATGTCAGGTCAGTTCTGACACATGTTATTTCCCTTAAGAATAAGAAGCCTCTAGAATCGAGTTATCCGTTAAGGGCCTACAAAGGGCCAGCTATTTTTCTAGGCCCTGAGCTTCTAGTAGAAGGAAAAAAAAAAAAAAAAGACAAATTCCTCCCTAAATAGCACTTCCATTCTAGAAGGCAAGTAAGGAATCAAGCCTTTCTTTGATGGACCTAGTAGAGAGGAAGGCTCATCCGCTCAGGACTGAAAAAGTAGACCTACAACCATTTTATTTATTTATATACACTAACTTCTAGAGCAATTTCTTGCTCTGTGCTGTTATCAGCACAAATAATAGTCCATTTAAGTTTCATCACAGCCCTATGAGACAGATGCTGTCCTTATCTTTATTGTAGAGATGAAGAAAATGAGGTGCAGAGCAGTGAAATAACTCACCTCGATGGCACAACCCTAAGGGGCAGAGCCAGCCTTCTAACCCAGCCAGTCTGCCTTTAGAAGCCATTGGCCAATCATTTTGCAATGCTGCCTGTGATGGCTTGGGGTTGACCAGAAAGCACTCTGCATAGTGTGGCTTCAGAGTAGCGCCCCTGCCAATCATCACTATCACCATCATCAAAATTTGAATACGCAACGCACCTTACATTATTCAGTGTGATGGGAAGTCACTGCCATGGGTGATGTTGTCCCAGCTTGTGACCAACAGCTCATCTTGCTTAGCACTTCGTAAAAGTCACATGCTGTGCCAAGAACTCTCCATGAAAACTCCAGTTTAATACTTACAACTACCCCTCTGCAAAGTGGACTAGCATCATCCCTATTTGAAAGACAGGAAAACCAGGATTTAGAGAGCTGGGGCAGACACTGTTAGTTGCCATCCCATCCCCCCACCCAAAGAGTATGCACCCCAAATGCCTTCGTTTTCTTCTTCTCTAGGAATGTTTGTGTGGCTGGATGCATGGTGGGGTGCACTGCGGCACTCCTGATCAAGGGAGTAGATTCCAGATGATAATGTGTGAGCAGAAGTGATGATGTGTCTTCCAGATAACAAAACAAAGGAGTAGGCCCCTTTTCCTCCTCTTTCCCCCAACTTGGCTAAAATGTGAACACAGTGGCTATTCCATCTTTGACCAGGCAGATGAAGGCAAGGTTGACAGAAGAAGACAATGTAAGATACTCATTCTCCAATGTCGTCAAGCCACAATACCAATCCTGGACTCCTCACCCAGACTGTCAGGTGAGGGACAACTATAATGCCCACCTTATATAAGCCACTGTATTTTGGATCTCTGCTCCCAGCAGCCTAATTTGCATTTTTGAAACTGTGCCAAAGGTCACTCAGCCACAAGCAACAGAGCTAGAACTTACACCCAGGCTGTCTCATATTTACCTTTCTGTCCCTTACAGCTACATCACACTGGACAGTTAGTTGTGCTTGCAGGGTCAAGGTTATAGTCATGGTATGACTCATATCCCAGAAGAGAGGGGCACGCCGATCGCATGATGTGGCATTCTTCCTTTCTGGCCTGTCTACATTCCCTCCTTTCCACTCCTGATTCTTTCATTCCCTGTCCTTACCACCTGCTGTGCTAGGACACTGTCAGTTCTTTAAGGCAAGTTGTATATAGCTGAGGTTACTGGCATCTGTGAAGGGTTAAGAGTCTCTAGCAGGTTTGATTTCAAACACCACTACAATTTTACAAGTTCTTCAAGAACCAGAAATTGTCCAAACTTTGGTTGTGACATTTCACATAGACTTTCATGGAAATTTGCAGGTTTTAAGTTTGAACATGGCTTCTCATTAATATGGAAGCAATATAAAATACAAGTAACAGTATGCCTATAGACACCACAAAATAAGATTCAAAAGTTAAAAAGAGAAAAACCAAGACTGATAAATGAATGAGAAAATTCTTGTGACATGATGTGAAGAGAACAAAGGGACACTGCAGCAATGACACAGAGAACCCAAAAGAATGAAATTCATGCTAAGAGTGATGATTTAGTTTCAGCCAACCAAAATCACCCAAGATATTAAATACAAAAAAACTGTAAATTCAATAAAATTTAAATAAAATAAAATGTAATAATTTAACATGTAAAGGTTGTAAAGGTTCTACAGCTGTCTAGGATCTATAAAAGGGTTTATACAAAGTTTTATGTTTGCATGTATTATGTAACTTTAATAAAAATAATTAAGTCAGCATTAGTGGTCATCAAGTTTGAAAAATATAGTGCTTCCGGTAAACCATAGAACGGCATCTGTGACCATTCTTACTGTTGCCACACAGCCTAATGTTAGTTAGCCTCAGAATATCGACACCCTACTCTCCGAGATACTAGGCAGACCTACATCTATCTGTCTTGTTCAGGTTGCTGCTATTGGACCACACCTGGGCAGTGCCCATCTATGGTTTTCTGAGGTTTTCTTGGTTCTGAGTAATTTGACATGAGAATCCACATCTTGTTTCATCCTTTTCAGTTAAGTATGAAATGGTTTCCTTTGGTCATTAACATAAAAAGGAATTAACTGATGACTCTAAAACATTGATTCACTGCATTTAAAGCAATCTTCCTACCAGAAAGCAAGCCATTGCCATTAGCTTGGGACTCATTTTTGCTGGTGCTCAGTGAATGTGTTTGAATGGATTAGACCAATTAAATGGATTCAAGAACACAATCCTACCAAGCCTACAAATCTATGGTAATCAAATTTAAGTCACTGATCTGTTTTCTTAGCCGGAAACAAATAAGAAATCGGTGGGGCAAACACTATAACTGATACAGAAGTGGCTGGCATCTCAGACGAATCGAAAAGAGACATACTGACTTCCTTCTTAGGAGAATTTCTCTCTTATATGTATACAATTCCTCAAACTACAACTTAACTTTCTAGAGATCTTCTCCATCTAACAGACGCTGGAATCCTTACCCTCCTCTTCCTATCTGGTCCCGGTTTCCCCACTTCCTTTCATGGGGAGGCTCCACGTGGCTGGTATTGCCCATGCTGAAATCTTTCAGCAAACCTCTCCCACCCTGGCATCTGCCCTCTGAGGCCAGATCCCACCACCTACCTCACCAGTCCCAAAGGATTCTATGTACTTCACTTTTAACATCCACTTAAAGCTCCTCTCTCCCCAGTCCTCTGCTAAACTGCAAATCCCCAGCAGGACTGGACTCTGTCTGGTTCAGCAGCTGATACCAGTACAAGAGGTGCTTGTTAAATGTTGGCTGAGTTATTATATGATGCCCCATGGTGGAACCCCCTGCAAAAAGCGCCACCTCATGGCAGAAAAGGGCACTGTCTCATGTCTGCCTGCAGGGGACCCGGAGGCAGTTTTTCCTGCTAGTTGTATAGGCTGGGCTTTCTTAGAGAAAGACAGCTTTAAATTATGCAAAATGGGATTAGTGCTATGTTTCAACTACATCATGCATTTAAATATTTTTGTGCACTAGACCCGGGATCTAACCGCCCTTTATAACATTCACTCTATCAAGAAATATGTTTCAAAAGATAATCAGGTATATGTAGTATTTCTTAGACCTGTTGTAAAAAAATACCACAAAGTGGCTTTAAAAAAATAAATAAATAAAAGGCATTTTCCCATAATTCTGGAGGCCATAATTTTAAAACTGAGGTATCTTCAGGGCCACCCTTTCTCAAAAGGCTCTCTCAGGCAGAATCCTTTCTTGCCTCATCCAGTTTATGGTGTCTCCTGGCATTTTGTGGCTTGTGACAACATAACTCGAATGTCTGCCTCTGTCTTCACATGGACTCCTTTCCTCTGTCTCTGTGTCCAATCTCCCTCTCCTCCCTCTTACAAAGACACTAGAGATGTAGACCTCACACTAATCCAGTATGACTTATCTTACCTCTGTTACATGGGCAGAAATCCTTTACCAAATAAAGTTCCTTTCACAGGTACCAGGGTTTAGGACTTGAACGTTTTGAGAGGAGAGGGGGAAACACAATTCAACCAACTATAGCATAATAGTACCACAATCCTAGTGTGGCCAAATTGCCTATTAAAGGAACTGTCTGGGCTAGCCTGGGAACCTAACCACTGCTTTTAACACTGAAACTCGGAACACATTTTCTATTAGTGTAAACTTACCATCTGACTTTTAAAATACAGCATGCCAAATAATTAAGGATATATAGAATGATATTCAACAGATCATCATTTTGTACTAACAAAAAATTAGAAAAAAGATGCTCAACAATATAGGCATCACTAAGCTTTGTTAGAGCTGTACTACTATATAGCTTTGTTATATTGTTATTATTTTGGACAACTGTGCTATAGCTATATTATTGATTAGTATGCAGTGAAAAACATTATGTGGTAAAGTACATTTGACATGAAAAAATGTTCATGATATATCGCTATATATATATATATATATATATATATATATATATCATGATATATCGCCATATATATATATATAAAACCACATAGGAATTTTAAAATGTACAGATTTATATATACTGATATAATGCCCTTAAAACATTTCTAGTATAGACAGCATACAATTTGCAAACTAGTTTCAATATATTTTTTATAAAATTTTATATAAAAGCAAACTGCTTGTTTTAAAAGCAACATAAGTTCATTACAAATAAGTAAGCAAAAATAGACAAGCAAAATATTAAATCTATTAAGTACCTATGATTTTAACCATCTAGAGCAAACAGTTGCAAGCATTGTAGTGTACATAAGCACCAAAAATGAGGAAACGGTCTGAAAACACACCCCAGACTAGAGCATGTGTTGGTATTTGCTGGTAGAGGAAGCCACAGGATTAGCCATGGGTTCACTCCAGTCAGTCCTGCTCAAAAACCTGGGCGTGAGGAATGTTAACTAATTTAACTGCAAGCATGATGCTTACATTGAAACAAAAGTAGGCTTAGAATAAGAAATGAAACTCACTTCTAAGAGAACAGATTCATTCAGTAAGAATAAAGAGTTTGACGAGTACCACACTGTCTTATGCTGGGTAGGAAAATTATAGGTATTTTATAGTTCCTTTTTTGGGTTTCTTTGTGTTTGCTGATTCTTTTTTTTTTTTCCCCTGAAATGAGTCAGTACCACATTTATAGAGAAAATAATAAAATAATAACCATCAAAAAGTAAAATGAATGATCCTTCCCCTCTCCCTACTGCCTGTTTGCAGATTGGGACTAGCTCATATTGAGGACAGCAGGCATCCAAGATCCATCACAAACCTGATCCTTGCTCCCTACAGCCCAACCACTGTTCCCACACAGGACTTCTGGTAACCATGGGTCTCCTCTCACTTGCACCAGAAGGCTAGCAGGGCTGGGGCAGCCTCTGAGGCCCACTTGTGCACCCTCATGCCATCAGGCTTGGCCCACTGAATACCATCAGACTGTTAGGAAATACAATAAAAACAGGGCTGTTCACCACAAATCACATAATGGTAACTATATTTTGGCTCAGGGATTGGCCAAGCCCCTGAGAAGAGAAAGACATTTATTGAACATGTACAATGTATTCTGTTACTTCCTCGTGTTGTTCTTACAACTCTGGTACATTTGTCCCATTGTTCAGATGGGAAAATTGAAGCTTAGAAAAGTTAAGAAACTTGCTCACAGTCACATAGTTAAGAAATGGCAGAGACAAGATTCACATCCAGGTGTGTCTGACCCTACACCTGGGGTCCCTATGCTACCCCCACTGAGGAGCCTTGCTCTGGAGATGAATATTTCCCCACCTGTCTTCTTTCTCACATGTCCTCTCCCCTTCTTTCTTGTTCTTTCTAAAAAGTGGCTTGCCCTTGCCTTTCTTCCTGAGATGATTTTTGCCAACATCTTTTAGGCAAGTATGGTTATTAGCAGAGATTTCCTACATCAATGAAGTAAGGAGGCATCTTCTCACCCTTCACTGTTCTGATTTCCAATAAATGCTATCCATTTATTCAAGATAAGACAGAAAGAAGAGACTGCCATCTGTAACACATGGCCTTTAAACCTCAGAAGTTCAGCCCAGGTAATCACCTCCCTACTGGGGCTTTTCTACCCAACAATGACACGTTAACTTGTACTTTACTTTTTAAATCCCATTCTATTTCAGTTCATTATTTCTTTTTTGCCTCCTTCTATCTTCAGAATTTGTCTCCCACCCATATAATTACTTTTAAAAATGTTCATTTTTTTTATCTGCCCTGTAACTGTCCTCTGAAGATAGCAACCAGTAATTGCATTCTTTAGTTAAATGAAATTTGCTATTATTTAAAATAAGCTTCTGATCAGACAGGGTCCTCAGAACAGTATAACTCATCTCCAGACAATGTAATAGCAAAAACGGCTATGCTCTCATTTCTAAATGCCGTTTCATTAATAGAATTAACATCTGCAGTTCGTAATATTCTCAGCCCTATTGTCTAGGCTATACAAATAAAATTCTAAATCATGTTGAGGAAAGGAGCAGCTTTGAACATTAGAGACTGTTGGAAGTAGGAACCCTCATTAGGCAAGCCCATGATCCTGGTACATGACATTTCACTTCTTTTTTATTATTATTTTTTTTAATTTAAGTATAGTCAGTATACGGTATTCTATTCTAAATGCGCTTCTAAAGACCTATGTTTAGTCTATTAGGAAAAGCCTATTGGGTGTTTGTTTTTCCTTACAGGAAAAATAAAACCATTCTCGTCTTTCTAACTTGATGCATTATGGGAATAGCCAAAAAAAAAAAAAAAATCAATAACAAGCCTGAAAAACATCTCTCACTAAAACAGAAAGCAAGATTTTTGATCTAGATAATTCTTAATTTTTTTTCTTTTTTTTCTTTCTTTCTTTTCTTTTCTTTTTTTTTTTTTTTTTTTTTTTCTTTCTTTTTGAAATCAGAGACAAAAGGTGGAAAAACTGTAAAGGGGTGGTATAGGAAAAGGGAAAATGGCTAGAAATTGCCTGTATTTCAAAAGTCAAGAAAGTAAAGTTAGGGTTAGGGGAAAGCATCCATGCTGATCCTGGCCCCTTCACCTAGAAGTCACATGTTGTCCCCATACCCTCTCTTCTTGGTACTTAAGGAGCTGACAGCCTCCTGGGTGGCCCAGCATATGCCTCTTTCCAGGGCTGTGCTAGAGCCAGGATGTGCTACAGCCACCTTATCCTGGTTCCCAAGAACCTAATGTTAAATTTATTTATGACTTTCAGAAAATGGTTAACATCATACTGGTTGCCCGAAATCACCCACGGCAGAAATATTTCCAAAGAAATAGCAAATGCAACAAACTGGGAGGTTTTTTTTTTTTTTTTTTTTCTCCCAGAGAGCTGGTTGTTAAGTGTTCACCAGCACGCCATTGTTTCTTTCTGTCATCCTGCTGCTTACCTTAGGAGATGCCAGGCCCGCTGAGCATCACCAGAGTGCATTTACAATGAAAGAAGAAAAGCAGTTGTTACCTTCTAGAAGCTTTCCACTAACTGAGGCAGGAGACTGTAGAAACACCAGGGCCACACCTAAATGCTTTCTACAGGGGTCAGACCCACCCAGCAGATGACTCCTGGGAGGCAGAGGTTTCTAATTCCTCAGCCCTTGCCCTTCCATACTCTGCCCTGAAGTACAGGTGTTGGCTCTCAAAAGAGCTAGAGATTCCTAAAGTCCCAAGATGTTACTCTCGCCACCAGTGAGTTTCTCCCAGGCCCCATGCCCCAGAGCCCCAGTTTTCCTGCCAAGTTTTGCTCTTCTCTGCACTCTTTGCAAAGCAGGCTCTGACCGCCTCAGGCCACTCTCAGTCCCACTTGTGACACACCCAGAGGAGCAGCCCCAACTAAAGAAGTAGGCAGCAGGGTCCACCCCTTTCGTCCACCACTGTATACTCCATACCTAGCACAGTGCTTGATATTCAGTAGGTGCACCTACTTGTTGAATGAATAATTTAATACTTATTGAAATAAATACTTATTCAATGAATGAATAAACTCAATAGGCAAATCTCTGCTAATCTACTCATTGCTGGCATCAGAAAACCTTGATTAGTGACAGTTAGTTAGGAAATCCAAGACAAGGCACCAAGAAACCTGAGTTCTAGACCAGTCTTGGCAATTACCTTGCTTGTATAAACCCCTCACTTTTTTGAATTTGATCCATCCCTCATCTAGGAAATAATATCTGGTTTCTGGCATTTTTATACTGGCCCTACCGCTTAATAACAGACCAAACCTGGCAAATAGCTTAACCTTTCTAAGCCATAATTTCTGCACCTTTAAATGAAGCTTTTTGAATGTAGAAAGAATATATAGACTACAGCATATAGAACAAGGGTATAACTTCCCTTTCTCTCTTCTAGGCTGAACAATTCATGATTCCACTAGACCCAGTCAGATATCTCTCTGTGAATAAACAGGGAAATGACTGGCTTCAAAATGTTTCCAGGACAGTGGCTTAGGACAGGCTGACATAGAAACCTATTTCTTTATTCCACTTCAAATATTACCAGCGAGAACATAAGGGTCTTCTTCTATACACAAAAAGAAATTAAACTCAAGTTTAAACTCTAGATCCCCACCTGACAGCCTCTTGTATCAATTAGGATGCCTTTAGCTATGAATAATAGAAAATACATATGAACATTGCTAAACAATAAAGGAGTGAATTAACGCCCTAATAAATTTCTGGTGGTCAGCCACCACAGAGTTGGCTAATTTAGCAGGTAACACCACCATGCAATTCCTAGGTTCTCCTGCATAGAGACTTGGGACTAATTTCACTCCTGGTCCATGACAGTGGCTACAGTTCCATGTATCTTGTGTAGATATGATAACATCTAGTAGAAAGAAAAAAAAGAAGAACTTCTTCTGCTGTCACATCTCTTTTGAAGAGCAAATAAATTTCCCCAAAAATCTCTCAGCAAAATTTTCCTTTTGTCTCATTGACCAAAAGGGGGTCACAGTGCCTTCCTCTAAACCAATAATCGTCAAGAAAATGGGACAATTATTATTAGCTGAGACAAATCCACTTGCATGAGGATGGAACAAAGCCAGGGCCTGGCCTCATGAAACATGGGCACAGTCAGTATTGGACAGACAACCTTTATGACCCAGTGAACACTCCCCACTTCTACCATCCCCCACACACAAACCCATAGCTGCAACAAGGAAGATCTCAATCATGTAATAGTCCGACCTGCTGTTATTGTTACTGACAAAAGCAGAGATGAAAGTAGCGTTTGTTAAGCATCTACTATGTGCTGACCAGTATACTAAAGCAATTTACCAACCTAATTGTCATGGAATCTGGGAGAAAGAATTTACACCCATTTTATCAATCATGAAACTGAGTCACGCAGTGGTCAGAGAAGAAAGCTAGCAAGTGGCAGAACTGGATTTGAACTCAGATTTGACTGACTCTGAATATCATAATCTTTTTACTATGCTAGGTTAGCTCATGAATGAGCAACTGGAAGTGACAAAGATGTTTTCCTTGAACTAACTGCTATAGAAAGGGGCTCAGCCCTTAGGCTCTCTTACCCTAAATGACAATAATTACAATATATTGAATCTCGCCAATATATTGAGCTATTACAGTTTAGGATAAAGAGTTTGGAGAGCCACATATTGCTTCTGCCCTTTCTTCTCTGATTGCCATTTGGAGTTCTATTCGTGCCATTTTCAATATATTTTTCTGTCTTGCTAATGATAGGAAACTTGCTGCTCGATGGTTCCATAAAACATTATCTCATCTCATTTTGCCTCTCACTGTAAAGCACTTAGTACACTGAAAGTGAGGTATGAAAAAAATTAATTTCATTAGATTAATGGAGAGTGTCATGACTGCTCAGTTATGACTCGGACACATTTGTAGAGGGAGTTATATGCATCAAAGCTTGTCCTTTTTTTCACCATATTTTCTCCCACTTATACCCACTATCCTTCCCCTGGAAGGATGAAGTAATTCGAAATAGCGTGCTTTAAAGAAATATTGCATCCAGCAACCTGGAAAATTTCAAATGTAAAACGTGACTATTTTGGCCAATCAATGAATGGCAGAGCTAATCTAGTCATCTCCATCATCTTCCTAAGAGGTACAAATGCCATTGCTGAATACATCATATCATAATTCATAGTAGTCCATATGATCACCCATATAAATAGTCAGCACACACACACACACACACACACACACACACACACACACACACACACACACAACCTAAAGCTGTCAATGCTTCCAAAAGGGTCACTTCCTCTTTCCCTACAAAATCTACTCATTCTTCCAGGCCTTTCTCAAGTGCCACCTTTTATAAGAAGTCTTCTCCATTGATTAAAGCTCACCCAACTCTCTCACCTCAAAGTTTATTTATTCACTGGTTCGCCAAATATTTATTGAGCAATGATATATGCACAGCTCTGTTCTCAACAGTGAAGATACTATGGAGAAGCAGGCTGTTCCTTCCCCTCTTAGAGCACTTTGTACCACACAGTTCCCCAGCCAATTAATGGCTCTCCCCACCAAAAAAAAAAAAAAAAAAAGGTTCTCTTCTGAGAAACAAGCTGCTTCTCAGCCAGTTTAACATAGTCTAAGACTCATAATGTTTGTCTTATTTTAGCTTCTATAAATAAAATTAATATTCTTATCTTAGGCAATGTGAGTACCCCCATAAGACTGCCCTAGATATTTACTTTCCATTTTGAAATTCCCCCAGATGACCTTCTATTTGCTCACTCAGTTCATTCTTCTTGGTCTCAGTTTTCCTGGATCTCCTAGTTCTCTGCTTTGACTTCATAACTCAACTCCAGCTCAGGTCAAATACCCATTGAGCACCTGTTATGCCTCAGACACTGAGCTTAGTGTTCTATCTATACACAATGTCTAGTTTTTACAACAATTTACAGAGGTAAAGATGATGTCTCTAGTTTATAGAACAGCAAATTGAGGCTCATCAGATTAAGGAAACTATCTTCAGGTTAGCCCACTCATAGGCAGCAGCACCAGTATTTAAACCCATATCTGTGATGCTGGCACTTTATTATTCCACATAATTTCAATCTCTGCCTACTTCTTCACATGAAAAACAAAAAAATAATCCCCATATAACTTTTCATGAGGTTGTTGTGACTATCTAATAATATTGTTGAATAGAAGAGGTGCTAATAACTCATCTCTTCTGTGTTCTGAGTTCCCACCAGTGGAGGTAAATATCCAAAGCCAAATGGAGATCTGTGGATCAGTTTTATTAACCATCATCTGATAACTAGGGTCTCCTGGCAAGGCAGTATGTAGGATGTTGCTCGGACCCAGGGCCCAAACTGGGGCTTCTTACTAATGTTCCTTCCCAAACCTAGGGTAGGGATCGGCCTGTGGCAAACTCTACAAATGTACTGTGAGTTCATGCTAAAGGTCGTCAGCCTTTCTCTAAAACCCAGAACCTGGGAGAATTAGAGATAAACCTTTGTTACCTTTTCAATGCAGTGACTATGCACTCTCAGGGAAAAGTATGATTCAACAGAAGCGAAGCTCTCTACAATCAAGTGGACACTCACTCTCCTTTCAGGAAAGTGATTAAGGAGAGGATAAAATGTCCCCTTCATCATTTCCCTGTCATTTAGAGGAAAGCAAAAACTTCCTTCAATAGAATTATGAAGAGAGAAAATCAAAGTTCCTCAGACAACCTATTAAATGTGAAAAGATATTCACCAATGATACACTAGAGAAAGAGTTAATATCCAAAATCAACAAAGATTCATACAACTCAACACCAAAAACAAACAAACAAACAAACAAACAAACAGAAAACAGTCCAATTAAAAAATGGTCATAGGACCTGAATAGACATTTCTCCAATAGACATATTAAAAGATGCTCAATATCACTAATCATCAGAGAAATGCAAATTAAAACCACAGTGAGCTATCACTTCACTCCTGTCAGAATGGCCATCTTCAATAAATCAACAAACAATGAGTGTTGACGAGGATGTGGAGAAAATGAAAGCTTTGTGCACTGCTGGCAGGGTTACAAATTGGAGCAGCCACTATGGAAAACAGTATAGATATTTTTCAAAAAAATGAAAAATAGAGCTACCTTATCACCCAGCAATTCCACTTCTGGCTGCTTATCCAAAGAACTCCAAAACACTAATTCGAAAAGGTATATGCATTTCTATGTTCATTGCAGCATTATTTACAATAGTCAAGAGACAGAAGCAACTTAAATGTCCATTGATAGACAAATGGATAAAGAAGTTGTGGTACATAAATGCAATGGAATATTACTCAGCCATAAAAAAAATGAAATCTTACTATTTTTGAAAGCATGGATGCACCTAGAGGGTATTATGCTAAGTGAAATAGTCAGACAGAGAAAGAGAAATACTATATAATATAACTTATAAACAAAATAAACAAAATAGACACAGACTCATAAAAGAAACAAACCAACAGTTGCCAGATAGGAGAGGATTTGGGGGACTAGGTGAAAAGATGAAGAAATTATGAATTACAAATTGGTAGTTACATAACAGTCATGGGATATAAATTACAGAATAGAAAATATCAAGAATATTGTAATAACTATGTATGGTGAGTACTAGACTTATGAGGGGGATAACTTTGTAAATTATGTAAACATCTAACTACTATGCTACACACCTGAAACTAATATAAAATAATATTAAATGTCTACCATAATTGAAACATTAAAATTAAAAAAAGGAAATTGAAGTTCCTCACAATAAAGGGACTATAAGATGGGAAGTATTATACAAATGTTTGTTGTCATTTTCAGATGACTTTTTAATTTTTATACTATTCCTATAACACTCTATACACTTTTACATTATATTGCTAGATTATTAGTTATTTTTATCTGACTCTATCAAATTACATTTTTTATGAAAAATGATTTTTTAATTTAACCTGAAATACCCTGTCTCATATCATTTATGTCCACTGCACAGTAGGCATGAAATAAATATCTGTTCACTTAATAAATGAATGGATTCAATTGGTATATACACACCAAAACTCCATGAATGGATAATCTTCCAATTACAAAGCATATTTGTATTGATAAATCATTTTGCATTTTTTTTATCTTCTCTGTTTACCTGTCTGCTAAGAGGTTAAACTAGATCCATAACCATGTCTTTAAATCATTTTTTAATTCCCTATCGATGTGAGAGGTTCATGTTTCACAAGATTGGGCTCATAAATTTGCTATTTGTTTAATTCTGCCCTTATAGAAAAAAGAATATGAATTTAAGAGAGCATACAATAGTAAAGTAAAAATCTATTAAAAAATAAGAAAAATGAAAGAAAGCCACCAATAAATTTTTACTTTCCTTACAATGTTCTTATCAGGAGTGCTCATCTGTCTACCTTAATGTCAAGATAGCT
This sequence comes from Cynopterus sphinx, assembly GCA_030015415.1. Classification (NCBI taxonomy): domain Eukaryota; kingdom Metazoa; phylum Chordata; class Mammalia; order Chiroptera; family Pteropodidae; genus Cynopterus; species Cynopterus sphinx. The sequence continues at coordinate 11,628,060 of CM057382.1, read as the reverse complement.
TGGCAGCCAACTTTTCAAGAAGGACATTTCACGATTTATTCAGAAACAACCCAATAACTTCTTAAAATAAGCTCAGACAATGTTAACAGAGGCCAGTAGTAAGTAAGGCAACATAATTCAGCCTTGGTAGCTATTAGCAAGTCTAGCAGGCTTCGCAGGAATTCTCTGAAGACACCAGAGATGTACTTAAAAATAAAACAGCTTTTAGTCTGAAAGCATTAAAAAAAGAGAGAGAGGAGGAGCCAAAGGTCAAGGCTGCAGTGGATCGATGAAGCACTGCTCCCTTGAAGATCTCTCTTTCTTCAACAGGCGCTTCCTGTTCCATATTTCCACTGAAGAACAGGTGTCTTAGAAGTTATTAATGGACTAAGAGAGTCTGTGTTCTTTTGCTTACAGGCCCACAATTGGAACCATGATGATGCTACTTAGGTCACACCCCAGTGGGCAATCCCAGCTGAGAAATCTGGAAACAGTAGAGAAGCCAAATGAGGCATTTGACTCAAAGGGACCTGAGTGTGTATGTGGCTATGTGGCTGGTTTTGCTACAGATGACTTTCATTGTAAATCAAGGAGGGGCAGAAAAAACCAAATCAATGGGAATCTTTTCAACATTTTTTCTTACTTCCCCCAAATTGACTGAGGACAAGGTATCATTGTAACATAGAAAATGCTGGGGAAAAATTTTGGAATCTGCTTGCTTATACCAGAATTTTTTGGAAAATAAGAGAATCAATCCAGCTGCAGCCAAGACAGTGATGTCAGCACCCTTAGGAAGCCCTTTCCTGTGGATTGCCTTTTGAAACAACAAGTAATACATTTCTGTCCAAGGGAGCACAGGGGGTGAGGAGGGATTAGATGCACTGTCTTCTACTCGTGAAGCACTGCTTTATCCAGCTGTGATACTTCTGCACAACCATCAAGCAGTGTCTAACGTCTATTTAGCTAATTAGATCAGTGGCCTCAAACAAAACAATAACTCAGACACTGCAATGGAAATTCCCTGACCCTGGGGCCAAAAGTCCTGGGTTCCAGACCACTTCTTCATGTTGTAACTCTTGGCAGGTCACTTGACATCTTCCAGTCCAGTTTCCTCATCTTTTAAATCAATTAAACAATTTTACCTGCCTCCAAAAACATTGAGAAGGTCAAATAAGATGATGTATGACAACGGTTCTCGACTTGGCTACTTTGCCCCTCAGGGGACATCTGACAATGTCTGGAGACATTTTTGGTTGTCACAACTGGTCAGGGAAGAGGCCAGGGAGGCTACTAAGCATTTTACCATGCACAGAATAGCTGCAGCCACAAAGAATTATTTAGCACCAAAATGTCAGTATCACAATTGAAAAACTCTAATGTATGTCAAGAACGAAAAAGGCATAATGATTTTATTGGTTAGGACAGCACTAAGCCACAAGGAATAGAAGTGGATTAAATAGCAAAAGATTTGTGTTTATCACATAATACGTAGTTAGTATGAAAGCAGGTGAAGACCCATGCAACTGCTCAGGAATTATCAAAGACTCAAGGTATCTTTATATTCTTGCTCCACTATCTTAGCATTTGGCTTTGCCCATGTGGTTGCAAGATGGCTGTTATGGCTCAACTCATTACATTCACATTCAAGACAGGAATAGGAGTGAGGGAGTTGCTTGAAAGATCAGCGTCTATACTGAGAAATCAGTGAGAACCTTCAGCTCATGTCTCTTTGGCCAGAATTATATAACATGCCCACTCTTAGGTGCAAAAAAGTCTGGGTAAGTCTTTTAGCTGGGTAAATTACCTTCTCAAGCAAAATCTGTTGGTAATGGAGAAAGCAAGATTGACTATTGGGTAGGCGGCTAGAATTGTCTGCCATAGAAATTATCACCTCCATCTTTATCCCCATAATGAAGAAGCAGGATAATAAGGTGGTTGATAGAATAGAATCTGGTCAGGAGATGTAGATTCATATCTGTAGCCCTACCTCTTCTCTGTGTACTACAAGTTGCTTAATTTCCAAGCCTTGGGTGCCACTCCTAGAAAATAGAGGTAACAAAAATCTATACATAGATGGAGTGTTTTGAAGATTGAATGAATAGTGGAAAATGGTATCATTCATTGAATGCTAGGCATTTGATAAATGGTATATCATCAATTTATTATTATCATCATTTAACACAGTGATTGGCTAACTCTGAGGAACCAAGGCACTGTCTAGTTTCCAATCACTGTACTTTCATCTGAAAGACCAAGTCTTGTCTTCCTGCTGAGTTATAGACACCTAGCATGCAGGTCAGAAAATAAATTTCAAGAGGGAGGCAATACTTTAGTTCTTGAGTCACAGGAATCGATACCCAAATGACGTCATTGTTACAGAGGTCAGGCTGGGTAATTGTGTGGTATAACAGTCTGATCTATTGAACTCACTTTCTGTATTTGCAAAACTGTCAATGTAGAAATATGGTCAGAGGGACATCCCATGGTCTAACAGTTTACCTAAGTGAGGCTCTTCGTGTTTGTTTTATTGTTCATTAACTGTGTCTGTTTACCAAATTATGATCTGTAAGAGCATTTGGATTGATTAACATTTACAGTTTATTTGGAACTGAAACTAGCTAGAAGTAATTAGCAAGACTCACAAAACCACCTCCAAGCTGGGTCATCATTGGGAGTTTGCAAGCATCGAAAGTCTGGAGTTTAGAATGTGTGCAAAAGAGAGGCAGCATCCCTTTAATACTACAAAAGCATGCTGAAAGAGCGATCTTTCCAAAATATGACCCTTCTCACAAGAGCCTACAATGACTCCCTATCAACTGTACAATCAAGCAGCAGCGCCTTATTGTGTACCCTGGTTCCACCCCATCCACTATGAATACTCACGGGAGCTGAGGCCAAGTCACTAGGGCTCTGATTCTGTTTGTTCTTTTGAGTTCCTGTGATTGCATCCTGCATTAAGGGGTGTATCTTGTTTACCAGTTTCCCAACTGACCCCTCCATGTCGTTTCCCATTCCTGCACTCCCAGCATGTTTTCCAGTCCCTCAAATCCCTCCCCTCTTTCTCCCCTACACAGCCCTATCAATTGCTGCCTCCACATCTTCTGCCACTGCCACTGCCACTGTTCTGAACGCCCTCTCCTTTCTCTCTGACTCTCTAATTCCTACCAATTGATCAAGACCCAGCAAGAGGACCACTTAGCTCTACAGTTAACCTCCTTGACTCCATTTCCCTCTCCTTAATCTCTTTCTTCTCCGACCTCTCACAGCACCAGTAGCTGCAAAACATGATTTAGCACTTGATGACTCGGCAGCTTATAGGACTGTCTAATTGTTTCAGCACACATGTTCTGTGTGCAATTGGATTGTGAAAGCTTTAAGGCTACAACTAAGGTAGTCGACGCCTTTGCTAGTCCCAGAGGGAGAAACATAGTCTGCATTGTAGGCACTTAAATATTTCCTCCTCTGGGGCATAACCTAGAAAATCCAATCACTAAATACTTACTGTGCACCTGCTGGAGGCAAAGCCCTTCTCTCTGACCATTTCAGTCGCCTTGTTTACATAAAAGCATCACAGGTGAAAATCCACATGAGCCCAAGATTAGAAAGACTTGGCTCATATTAATGCTCATGAATAGTTAGCAGGATTGCTCATTCACTGGGTTTAGAGAGGTCTCCCTTATGATCACGGAGCTCTAATGACTGCTGGCATTTAATTGTGCTCATCCAATAGTAACTAAGCTGCAGAGTTTTGCGAGCTGACAAGTACAATATGGTACAGAGTAATGGTTTTCGAACCAAGCTTTGCACAATTCTTAGGTTCTTCCAAGGCAATTTCAAAGCTGCCTGGGGGACAAAGGGAAACCAGCAAGTGGTGATGTGATCCTCTATCAGCAAATCAACCAGGGCAGCTCTCTGCAGAAAGCTTTGTATATTAAGCTTTGCTTGAAAAAAATGGCTTTGTTACCAAAAATTTTTTAAAAGAAAAGAAAACCATTGTAGACAAAAGACTGCTTGCACTCAGAAGACAAGATATTTCCTGGGCTCAGCCAATTACTGCCTGTGGGAAACTAGACACACTGTGAGTTTTCTGAACCTTAAGGTAGAAGTGTGGCTTACACCAAACACATGGGTTATTGTGAGGACTAAATGAGGAAACTCGTATAAAAGCCCAAGGCACAGAGTAGGCACCTAAAACATGTTACAAGAGAGGAGAGGAACCTCAGCATCATCCAGGGTGTGGACATTAACTGAAATGCTGGTCTTCAGGGTATTGCGACCAGGAGGGTAATAAGGGACCCCATTAATCCAACTCAGAGCAGGGGACACACTGTGGTCAGGCCCACCTGACAATTCTTTCAGCCTCCAGATCTCCTAGACCAGGAATACCTTGCCACTGTTGGGGCTCAATTTATGTTTTCGTGGCATGCCATCCTTTTCCATCACTATCAACAGTAATTGATTATTTGTGCAATTATTTAATGTCTATCTCTCCCTAGATGATAAGTTCACATCTGTCTTGTTCAGGGTCACATCCCAGCATCCTGTACACACCGAGCATTGAATAGCCCTGAATATGCCTTGCTGAATAAATAACTAAATAATTCAAGTCAGGATATCATCATGCTGGGCACTGGGAACCTATCTGTAAAATAGGATTCTCTGACATTATGGGGCACTCCAGATCCTGTGGATGACACAGATGGATGTGGATTGTCATTGTTAACAATCTAGCTTATCTGGAGGAATAAAATGACATTTCTACCTGTCTTTGTTCTGGCATCAAATGAAAAATTACTCAACTGATTTTTCACAGATTTAGAGGATGTGTTTAGGACAATCTGACTTAAAACACAGGCTATACTTATATGAAATTCACTCAAAATTTCACAGCTCCAATGGAGATGCAGGAAAAGGATTATTCATGACGAAATACAAGCCCAAATATTGAGTTGCTATGGAAAGAGAAATAATCTAAACAAAGGTCACATGGGCAGATGACCCAAACTGCAAATGGTGATCTATAACTGAACTGCTTCTCAAGAGGGCAATTCTGTACTCAATCACGTTGTCTCCTATCAGGAATTGGTTATTTCATGATAGATACTGATTCTCAAGCAAGGCCAGATATCAGACGAGTTATGACTCTTACTCATGGTGACAGCAGAACACCACCTACCTCTAATTCTCAGAACATAACCTCCAGGCGAGGTATTATTGAGCCCATTGTATCAATGAGTTAAATCAGGATCTGACGGGTTAACTGTCCAATGACAGCTCAGGATGTATCTCGGCTGGAATCTGAGACCCCAACCCTCTGACTCCAAAGCCCATGGTCTCGTTTATTAGCATCCTTATTTCTGAGACACAAGGGAACTGGAACCTGACACTTGACAATTTCACCCCCAGACGCACCCCAAGTACTGGAGCATCAACAAGAAGATCTAGAGCTGGAGGCCTAAGCGTTCAGATCTGGGCTTTGATAGTACCTGAGGCTAGATTGGCAAAACAAAGAAACAAAACATGCCTCTCTTGGAAAGGCACATCAGCAGTCAATCCATAGAAGTTCTGAAGGAGCTCAAGTCACTTTCTACAAGTAGAAAATAGCTCCTCCAGAAGTAAATGTTTGAGGGGGTGGGGGTGGGGGTGAGAGGGGAGCATCTCTATACAGACAAATGTGTCTGCTCCTAGTCTAAAGCATACTTCTCTCTCTCTCTCTCTCTCTCTCTCTCTCTCTCTCTCTCTCTCTCTTTCTCTTTCCCTCCCTCCACCCTCCCCTCTCACTTCTCTCTCTCCCTTCCTCCTTCTCTCTCTCCCCAGGAGGAACCAGGATCCTGAATTTTGTGTGAATCTTTTCCTGCATTATTTTTTAAAGTTCTACCACTTACATTTGCCAAAAAAAAATCTTTAGTTTACTCTGATAAATTAAAGCCTTGGTGAAATTTATGCAAAAGGAAAAGTGTGGCCCGGGAAGAGGTGTGAGGAAAACAGCCATGATAGTCACAGTTAAAATACACATAAAATAATCACCCAGCCGCTTTCCAGCCACACCAAGAAGACAGATGGGGGAGGGAGATCAGGAACTGGTGATGCTTCACTTCTTGGTTCTCTTCTAGCAAGTTCCTTCTGATATTTTATTGTTCCATGTGTTTCTTCTTCTAGAGAAATGCAAAGTTAGGATACCTATCTCCCAGGGTTATTTCTTTACATTTTATATTTAAAAGAAATTTCCATGTTTACACGTTCACAATTTTTTCCCTAACAAGCCAGAAACATTTGTACAAATTTATAATTTTTTCATGTCTCCATGTCTTGCAGACAAAACAGGATTCAGATGTGCATTCTTTACTTCTCCTCAATCCCTCTCCTCCCTTTTCATGATGCCTTCAACCTCACTCTATCCCAAAAAGTCTTTATCCCCCAAGACCCTACCTAACTATGGTCTTTTTCTCTGTTTTCTTTATTCCTGTCTTTGGTTGGCCTATTCTCTCTTGATCTTACTCAAGAGTCTCAAGCTGTTTTCATTGCAGTGCATGCAGAAATCAGATAACTCCTTTTCTTCACTGAACAGACACTCCTTCTTTCCTCTTACCCCCAAATAGTTTCTGATATTCTACTCAGAAGTTTGGCTAATGTAATACAATTCACACAATATCTCCACATCTTCCATTTTCATCCTTCTTTGGTCTCAATATTTTTTCTAATCACCATGTTGCCCTAACCTATAGAATTTCATTTTATGGGTCTACATCACTTTTGACATTTCACAGTTTCTCATGGTTATTTGGAAGCACTTGTTCAACTTCCAAATACAGATGGAAACAGATACGTTCCATGATAAATCAATTTACACAACCAATAAATCAAAGACACTTATTCTCTGTGGGAAAATTTTATACTGAAGTGTTTTTGTAAACATTTGACCAAGTGCCTTCAGCAACTAGGAGAGTCCCACACATAATAGGTGATTCCTAGATTTAGAACAGCCTCACCACATACATGTGTGTGCATATACACACATGATCACACATGAACATAAACCAATACCTCTTAGAATCCTTCATAATGCTGTTCATTTTTCCTTCATAATTAGTAATAATGAAAATAAAATAGCTAAACTTAGTCAAGAACCTCTAGCGGTTCACTCATTGTTAAGACATTTATAGCTGTTACTGGCTAGTGGGGAAGAAAGATGTCCATCAAATAGTCATTCTCAGTGGAATTTCATCTTCCAGCTCTGTGACCACATACATGTACTGACAGTGAACTTGAGCTTGGAGAGGTTCAGTAACATGTATGTGGTCACAGAGCTGGAAGGTGAAATTCCACTGAGTGTGACGATATGATGAACATCTCTCTCCTCCCCACTAGCCAGTAATGTCTACAAGTGAAAGAATCATGTCTTTTTGGCTCATGGTTGTATAAGTCCAAATGTTGGACGTGGTGACATTTTATTGGCCCATCATAGGGCTCAATAAAAGCTTGTTAAATGGGTGAAGTCAGGAAATGTGTTTTTGATGATGCCTTCTTTAATGCCTTTAGAATACAACTCATAACATTTCAGTATGACTTAGGGAAAATGCCGCAGAAACACAGGAGGTAAATTAAAATAAGCCTGAATTAATTTGAAAGATTTGCGATGAGAACTCTTCTTCTCAATGTATATATGACCTTAGGCAGAATTTTACTCTCTTTGGGGCTGTTTTCTCAGTTATAAAATAAAGAGGGAGCGGAGGAAGGGAGAGAAGAGGATAGCAACAAAATAAAGGGAAAAAATAAAGAAAAAAGAATTATGATAATAAAATTATAAACAGAAAACAAAAATAACAAACAAAAAACAAAAAAACAAACAAAAAAAAAAGCACCTAAAAGCTAAGCTTGAAGAGGTATCAAAAATTAAGCTTGGATATTCCGTAAACCATCAAAAAGGCTCAGTAATTGGAAGCACAAAGTATCTCTAAACACAAAGATGAGGCTGGATAGGCTGACGGTGTAAGGAATAATTAGACTCATGAATCTCTACCCCACCCTAGTCCACTGACAAACACATACCCCTATTCCACTCCAGCAGAAAACTGGAAAGTTAGGTGATTAGAACCCAAATGACTCTGAACTCAGGAACTCAAGGGTACAATACAGGAAACAGAGGTCCTAGGCAAAAGTCTACATAGCATATGATGAATGTCTTAGCTGCCCCCTTACCCAATTCGCTCTATAAATGCTCAGTCAGGTTTATATCCTCCAGGCAGAAAATTGAAAATTTTTTTCTAGAAAATTTAAAAGCCCAAGAAAATTAATCTATGAATATTGAAACAGTTAGAAGTCCCCCCATTGAAACTGGCTTCCACGGTCTCCCAAAGTAAAGGCCCTATCAATACAGCTTTCAGTCACTCTTACCTGTTTCAATTAAAAAAATAAATAAGCAGAGAGTCAAGGATCCTCAAATATCTGAGAAAAGTGTCTACTATGAAAGACAGAAATCAAAATTACAGAAGAAATCTCCAAGAAAGTAGCATTTAGAGAAGGGGGAAAAAATCCAAAGAAAGCTATAATTTATATTCTCGAAATGATTTAAAAAAAAAAGAAAGAAAGAAAGAAAGAAAGAAAGCACAGCCATGAAACAAGAAAATAATGGGTTTATTTTTTAAAAAGGAACATGAAGATATAAAAAAAAATACTGAAAATTGAAAAATATGATAGCAGAAATGAAAAGTTCGATATAGGTTTGGAAAATAAAGTTAATAAAATCTTCCATAAAGTGAACTTCAAAAGGGTAGGATATAAGAGAGTTTAAAAAAAAGTTAAGAAAATTAGCATATAGGTCCAGGAAAACCATCTAGTAGGAGCTCCAGAAAGAGAAAACAGGATGACAGTAAGAAAGAAAATTACCAAAAAATTAATAAAAGACATGTTCTAGAATCAGAGGTTTGAGTTTTATATTTAAAAGACCCACTAAGTACAGTTCTAATAAAGAAAAATGGCTCATTTTGAGACACATCATCATGATGCTTCACAACATAGTGAATAAAATGTGGACTTCACATGCTTCCAGAGAGGAAAAACAGGTCAATCACAAGCTTGGGAATCAGAATCGAATCACATCTCTCAATGTGATGATGGGAGGAATAAGAAGGGAACAGAAAAATGTCTTTAAAATCCCGAGAGAAATTATTTACTACCCAGAATTCTACAGAGTCAAACTAGTGATCAAATGTGAAGCTAGAATAAAATATTTTCAGTCATACATGTTTTCAAAGGAATATTTACTATGTGTCTTTCATCAGGGAGCTAGAGGAGAATGATCCTTACTCAAATTTAAAAAATTAACCACAAATCAGTAGACCTAGAAGCCAGGAAATGGGGGATCCAATTTGGAAGACAGGAAAAGGGAACTGATAAAATAGTGGAGAGAGATTCCAGAACGACAGATGCTGTGTGTGTGTGTGTGTGTGTGTGTGTGTGTGTGTGTGTGCGTGTGTGTAGAAAACAGAGGGACAGATAAAATCACATGGCAAGAGAATGAATCACTATCTTCATAGTAGGAAGCTAATAGATAATATCTACCACGGAAAAATAAAAAATATGAAACTAAGCAGGGGTGAAATAACTAACTATAGTTGTCTCTAGAAAGAAGGGTCAGAGGTAGAGAGAAGAGTGACATGGGACTGCCGCTTTTTGCTATAAATCTTTCTTATAAAAAGTTTGAATTTGCAAATCTGCAGTTCCCTGAGTTTCTAATTAGATTTTTAAAATATATTTTATAAAATGCATTAAATTTAAATTCCAAATGTCTTACATGAATCCTTCTTTCTCTAATATAAACCTTTGTGCTTTATCCTTTATGGAAGGAAACTGTTCATTCTTCCTCATTTGTGCCCAGTGCCAAGATTGCCCATCCCTCTCATTGCCAGAGGCTGTCTGGGCTCCCCCATAATTATATAAACATTTCAGTTTTCTGTTTGAGCAGAGGTTGGAAATGGGTTTGTGTCATAAAAGGAAATAAAAGGGGTCAAATATTTGGTAATGGAAGGAAATATAGCTTTGTGTGGTGAACACACACACACACATATATATATATATATATATATATATATATATATATATATATATACGATGTATGATTGAATTATACACTTGAAACTTATTTAATTTTATTAACCAATGTCACTTCAATAATGTTAATACAATTTAAAACACTATTTGTTCAAAAAAAATCAAAACTTCCTTTTCCATCTCATTTAAACCTCGATCCACAAAGGGACCTTGTGGAATCTCCTTGACCATCACCATGTAGAGAGCGTTGCCAAGAGCAAAATTGGTTCATATCCTGAGTAATTTTATTTCAGATGGAAATTTTGCTGTTTAATGATGGAAAACGGGAACAAATACATCTTGAAGCTCTCAGCCTTTAGCTTTGAAAAGTTTGAAATAACCTGACTCACCTTCTTAGCTGATAGCCTCCCACCTATGTCCTCACTGTCGCCTAGTTCTTCATTCTCTCTCCCCAGTGCAGGCTCACTGCCCTCCAGATGAAGTCATTCATCTCCTTCCATGTCTCTCTCATCTGTTTCCACTTCATTTTTCAAAGCGGGCTACACTTGGGGGCCTCAACAAGGAAAGCAAGAACACATTGTCTTCTATCCTGCAAATGAATTCCCTTGGGAAACGGATGGCTTGATTAGGACATAGGGTAGGCTTTATGGAAGGGGGGAGGGCGATGGATGTAAAGGGCGTTCACACTTGTTCTCACACTTGGACACCCAGCTCTCATCTTGGTCATGAAGACACACGCAGCAGACGGGGAAATGTCTATATTACTGATGGTCCCTTTAGCAGTGATGGGCGTCTTCGAAATGCCCACCTCAAAATGCGGGGGTCTAGAATAACTGGGAATATGGGTGGTCCCAGATAGGAAACAGGAATCCCTCACTACAGCTCTGATAGCCAAGACACTGCACCTGCTGCCCTCGCCACCCAGCAAGCCCAGAAAACAAGGAGCTCTTCTCCAGACGTATTTCGAGAAAGTCAGGCCTCTGGTTTCAGCAACCTTGTGGCTTAATTTTAAGGCAAATGTAACTGCTTTCAGCACAATCCTGGCTCAGATGGGGAAAAAGACATAGCATGAAAATGAGTCGAACATTGTCCCTGTTTTCTCATCTAAAGTGCATAACCCACCTTCTGAGCATCCAGGCTTCCAGCACAAATTATCCCTCGCCTCCCTCCATATCATCATCTAGCCATCTCCATATCTTCATCTAGCCACCTCCCCAAAAGATAACAATGTACCACCAGGATGTATTAGCTTATAAAGACTAATTAAATCACCTAATTTCAACATACTGTACTTTCTAAGGTTTGATGGATTTCAAAAATATTGACCTGCATGAGGCTGCATGAACCCAAAATATTAGCATTCTTCGGAGCATTCATCCCAGCTATGCCATGCTTCTAAGAGGACTCCTGGAGGCGATGCATTCAGCCTCAGGTTTGGGGTGCTTTATAACACAGTCACCGAACCTTGTAGATTCTACCCAGCAATTGTTTCCTGAGTGAGTGCACTGTGCTAGACACACAGATTTCAAAGATGGCTGGCATACACCTCTGCCCTCCAGGGAGATCCCTGTGCTAAAGAAAAGAGGACAAATCTATAACCCACAGAAAAATAAAATAAAGATGCCTGGTGTGGCACAGAGCCCTAGACGCATTACAAGGAGAGCAGCTCATCCTGGCTGAGAGTACCTAGGATGTAGAGGGTTGCTCTTAACATCTTAACAAACTTGGGAATCCATAGTATTTCCGAGAGCTGGAAGTGAAAAGAGGGTGTGCTAGGCAAGGGACATTGAATGAAAAAGCTCAGAGATGAGTGGACTTGGCTCCTTAGGGGAAGGCAAGCCTTCTGAAGCAGGCAGCTCCATCAGAGTAAAAGAGTTAGATTAAATAACAAAGGTTTCAGCAGCTTTATAATCCATGAGGCTCAAAAGAGGGTAAATGAGTCTGGAATTAGAGAGCCTCTGATGCCAGGATAAGACACAGAGGCTGCTCTCTGAAACTGATGGAGAGCCACCACAGGTTTGTGAGTGGAGCTGAGTCGTGGGCTGGACTGTTTAGAAGTAGATGGCAGCAGCACAGGAAAAATGAACTCGAGAGGCCAGATGTTAGAGGCAGAGACAAGGAAATAAAGGGCTAGAGCCCAGATTTCAGCCCATAAATTAAGGGAGAGCAAACTCCACCCCTTTTCCTTAAGGAGAAGGAAAGTAAACAGCTCTACTAACTAGACCTGGAATGGACATTGATAAAAAATCTAGCTTTTCAGCTCCACATTTTACAGATAAAGAAACTGAAGGTCACATAACCTGCTACTGCACTGCAGGACCAGAATTCTGTTCTCCAGGTTTCCAATTCAGCATAGGGAGATCGCGCATCCCACAAAGGGGTGCCTTCTCGCTGGGTCACCCTTCTGGGAGAGTTCATGGGCATCCTTCTCTAGTCTTCATTTTTAGTCTTCTGGACTCCTTCTCTGTCATCTGGGCTTCCCAATCCAGACACTGTCTCAATTTGGGGATCAGGCATTCAACAAGCTCATTCAAATAGAGAGGGGATTTATTAGCCTTCATTCTTGGGAAAACCACTCAAAAATTAAAGAAGGAGATGCAAGAGCCAGAACCAGACATTCAAAACCGCTGGGTGTGTACTGGGTCTGTGTGGCTTTTTCTTATCCTTGTTCATTTCTTCATCGCCTTACATGTTGACTTGGTCTTTTTGCTCCTGGCAGGCCATTTTTACATGATGGAAACATGGCTGTCAGCAATCTCAACTTCACAGATCCAACGGGAAGGGAGAGAACCTTCCTCTTCATGTTCATATATCAGGCACAGAGGAGGATTCTAATTGTTCTTGCAGTGATTCCCTTTCCACCCATTAGATTAATCACAGTTCATTATAATTAGTCATGCTTTGCTCACAGGACCACCCTCTAGCCTGAAGAGCAAAGTCTGTTTCCAGAGAAGGAAATTCGGGAAAGTCTTTTTATGTGAATAAAATAGAATAGCTGTTCTAACCTGCCAAACCATCTCTACGTGAAGATCCATCTCTAGGTGAAGAGCGTGGACATTAGTTCACTCCCTCTGTGAGGGTACATCTCCCTCACCGTAGGCCATGAGATCAGAAATGTATACTGCCCCCCCACCCCGTGCAAGCATATTCTAGCATAAGCCACTGAAGAACCTACGGGCAGTTACATGATGCTGCCTACAAACATTTCAGTGCAGCTCAACTGACTGGTGTTTGAGTTAGAGGAATGTGTATCAGGTTCTATTGTGAAAGGTCTACCCTTGATGCATGAGACTTTGCTGATATCAAACCTCTGCAAAACACCTCTCTCCAGAGCGGAGGCCAGCTGTCCTCAGCCTTCAGGCTTCGCCTTGCCTGTTCTCTTAAAATGAGCCTATTTCCATGCAGAAGGCACTTAGGAAACTCTTCCATTATATTCCCCCACTTTCTGGGTGCTCTGCCCCTGATTTTGAACCCAATTTGAGTATCTGGGCCTCTGTCTTCTTTCTAAAACCCAGTTTCTCATTCATAGGACCCAGCCTCATTCTCATGCCTCAATTCCTGCCTCAGACTTTGATCCCAAAGGACGGAAGCTCAATCTTAGTCTCATCGGCCTTTTCAGAGATCCAGTGGATGTCCCAGGCCAATGACAAAGGACTTCGTATCTTCCCTGGTGCCATCTGCTTAAGTCTCCAAATGTGACCTCCTCCTAGATTCCCCATCATCTTGCTCCCCTTCGCAAAGAATGAGGTGGCCAGGACCTCTGGAATGGCCTTCCCTGATGCTGACCATTATTAGAAAGGCCACCTCTTATTTACTGACATTTCTTCTCGACATTGCCTCTGATGCCTGTGCCCACTCAGGGAGCAGATCTAGTCTGGTCCCAGCCTAACTCACACTGCTATGCTAAGCAATGTGCACTGTTGTAGCAATGACACTAAGTCAACAGTCCCCTAACCCCATCCTTTAAACCAGGCTTCAAGTGAAGTTTGAAAGGAAAGAATTATCCGTCGCCAAGTGGCAGCCAGCCCAACACTGGAGCTACATTTGTATTTTTCCACATAAGCATTGTAAGATAAACCTATGCAATGCAATTCGTGTAGAAAAATAATTATAACTATCTCATTATGTCCCCGACATGAGCAATGAAGGATTGAAGATCAAATCAGTTGTGACTTTGTAAAATCGTTTCTGGATCTAGGGTTATTCAAGGAAAAATAATACTCATTCGATCCCTCTTCAAAGTTCTTGCAGGTAAGGTGGGAAGAAAGACTTGAGGCCTCCAGAAAAAAGGGGTTTCGTCTCAAATTCATCAGGCACCAGTTTTCTAATTGCTTGGAGCAGTGCTCTCAAAGTGTGGTCTCTGGGATAGCAGCAGCGACAGCATCACCTAAGAACCTGTTAGGAATGCATGTTCTCGGGCACTGCCAAGGACTACGAAATCAGATACTCAGGTATCCAGGCCTTTGACATCTGTATTTAAAAACTTCCCAAGCTGATTCCAACAGTCGGCTTCTATTGATAAGTATTTCCTTGGCATGCGAAGTTCTGCAGTTTTGCTTTGCAACAGAACTCTATTTGCCTCCTCCTCCCAACATGCCTTGCTTTCCGCACATGGATGGCTCCATCTGAGCTTAATCTATAAATTTGGCCCCAGCAGGACCGACTGGGCAGAGGCTCATTTTCAAAAGCTTTATAAATGTCAAGCTTCTTGTTATTCACAGTGTTTTTGTGTTAGTTACGGTTGTTGATACCATGATCAAATCAAATCAGGCTTGCTGTGAAATTATATCTGGATATCTGCAACTCTCGTTGAAATCCTAATTAGGCAAAGTCACATATGCCATCTGTAAGGACTGCACGCACTTTGCACAGAGGGGAAATTCCAGTGCGAAATTAGAAAAAGAGAGGCAAGAAGAATCAGAGAAATAAGACATCCGAACCTTGGCTCTCTCCTAACCCACCATGTTCCTATCCTTCATGGAAGTCCACTTAAATGTATCAGTTTGGGTTGGATCCAAATGTGTAATCAATCAGGGCTAAGTGATGTATGGGGCTGAGGCTATGTCTCATAGGTCCCTTCAAAACACTGGCTTCAACCTTGAAGTATTAGGATGTTTTTAATGGCTAAATGCTTCTCAGAGCCCCCACCTAATGGTAATCATACTTTTAACTTTGTTGGATTGAGAAAATTCACACACACACAAAAAAAAAATCTGCTCTGAATTTATTACCCTTATAAATGAATTTGTATTGTCTTTATCACATGACTTTGAAGATTCCTTCCTGTGTACTAAACACTTGTTTACTCAGCCTACAGGCAATGCTTGAGGCACAAATGGATTCCAGGGCCCACTGCACTCCTCCAAGCCCCAGAGGAGCTGCTGCTTTATAGGCTGGGCCCCCCAGCACAGGAGCAGTGATCATGGGAACTCAGCAGCTGTTGTGTGCCAGTTTTCTGTACATAAATGTCACAATTCTCTTGCATTCACCACTAGCCTAAGCCCTAGAGCTGCACAGCCAGCACAAGGGTGTCCTGTGTTGTCTAGAAAAGGCCCCTTGATTACTGTTTACAGTTTTTGAATCACTCATTCTTAAAAACAAACCTGATCTATTTGAATTAATTGCAATTCCTTGAGAGAAAGGACACATAAATTATGATTGGCTCTCTATCTCTCTCTCTCTTTTTGAATGACTTGAGCCTCCATCTCCAAGGCTAGGTCACATTATCACTCTCACAATCTATTACCAGACCCCCAAAGGACCTCCCTGCCCCCTCCAGCCTCTTTTCCTCGTGCAATCAGAATAAATATTCTAAAATGCAAGTCTGATTGTGCCATTTCCAGTTCCCCACTAAAGTTGGGAAAGTCTGAATTCCTGAATGTAGTATAAAAGGTGCTTCATGAGTTGGCCCTCCCTCATCTCATTCATCCTCTGCTTAGGACACTCTGTTTGTGGGACAAGCTAGATCCTACCTAACTACCTCCGATTCCTTGAATTTATCACCACCAGCCTTTCACCACCACACCATTGCCTGGCCAGCTCTTTCTCATCTTTCTGATTTATCCTAACTATCTGCTCCCCCAAGGAGGATGAACCTGACCATCACTGGTCTAGATTATGTTTTTCTCTTTAATGTTCCCATAGCCCTTATCATTCCTCCAACATAGCACTTTAGCACTGAATCACACAATATCATATTTGCTCACATTCAGTGGATCCTAGAATAGATGACAGAGCAAGAAGATGGAAAGAACAGATTTAAGTGAGCTGTGCTCACACATGAGGTATAGATGCTACAGTCCCCAGATAACAGTCTCTTTCTGGCTGGTCCTTTTGGACCAGATGAGTTTGAGACTAAACCCCTTTTCTCTGGACCAAGGCTACAGGAAAGACAAAGGCACTTTCCATTCATTTCCTCAGTTCATCCCAGCCCCATTCTCACCATCATTTGGGCAGGATATGACCAGCCTGGTTAGTCTTTAGTGATCAGGGAACTGGAGCTGTCCCCACTGTTAGGAAGAAGTTAAAGAAATGTTCAGTCACATGTCTCCCTTAAGATTTGGGGACCCAGAGGCCTCCCATAAATTCCTAGAACCCATCAACTTTTACCAGGGTGGGTAAACAGGACTTTGCAAAACAATACAGATCTCATATTTTCATGAACCAAAAAAGGCAGACATGAGTCCATGCAATTGCTCCTTCTTGATGTTAAAATTAAGCATTCCGGTGGACAATCCAAAATAACAAACAATGCGAAGAATCACCTTCCTTTGGCAATCGAAATAAAACCTTGGATAATTGTGAAACTTTCTCATTATCTTTGATTCATGGTACTTCAGAAACTTTACATGCCATTTTCAAAACATAAACTCTGAATGACCTAAATAAATGTTCCAGACAACAAACATGTCTTTCTTTATTTTCAAAACAAAAACAAAATTTATAAGGCTTTTTCCATTGGTAATAAAGTGTTTTTATTGTACATATCCAAAAACTGTAGCTATGCATATAGAAGTAAATAAATAAAACTCAAAATTTCAACACCCAGAAATATTAGGATTAGTTTTTTTTAAACCACAAGGCAGGCAGAACTTGACTCAGTTCCTCCAGTCATGACCTCTCTCAAGCCTTTTCGATAGTAGATCTTTTGCCTAAAAGAATTTTCTCCTTTCCCCAGACACCTGCCTATAACATCCTTCTCTAGACTCAGTTTAAACAATATTATTATTATTATTATTATTATTATTATTATTAATTATTATTAATTAATGATGCTGATGGTGTGATGTCATGCAATAAAATTCAGTATGCTACAACAGAATAAAATATAATATAATAATTATTCAATGTAATTTCCTCCAGGAATCCCTCCCTGACTGTCCAAGTTTGGGGTAGTTTGTCCTCCCTCAGAGTCTCACAGCACCAAGCACAGCATTGTTCACCCTGTAACAATGCAATTACTATTGATTCTTCTCTTTCTTCCAATATGTTGTGGGCTCCAAGAGGGTAGGAGCCGGTTCTATCTCATTCACTGCTGTAATAAGGGCCCAATCCACACCTGCTCTCTCTCTAACCAAGGGACAACTCTACATGCTGTTCTATAGACCACCTTGGTCCTCAATGGCAGACAATGGACACATTTCCATGTTAATTAAGATAGGGCTCTATCATCATTCCATTGCATGGAAATCATAACTTCTTGAACCAGGTTTGTATTGACTGTCCCTATAACATTTCATGAGGTCAGATGATCATTTCTTTCAAAACTTTGTATAAAATGGGTATTCCTAGGCTTTAAGTAAGACTCTAAGAAACATTGGTCTGAGGAAATTTAAAGCAAGAGCTTTCTCATGCCTTCCACCTGCTCCGAAGGTTTTTTGTTGCTTACTTCTTGAGTCAGCTGCCTTTTCATGGTTGATGTTGCCAGACTTGTGACCTTAAGCCAAGGGATGCATCATTGCTTTAAAATACTATTTTCTGAGTATCTTTAAACTGCTATTTAGTGATGTCAGCCTGGGGGGAAAATATGCCATCCTGAGATACATTGCTTAGAAAAGACCATGAAATAGATAACCCATACTCTGACAAAGTAAAATTGACCTTTTCTTTACATTATCAAAGGTCCTCTAGGAATTTCTCACATTCCAGCCCTAGAGATGCTGCAGCACTTCTATTACCTGTCAAATTGGATTTACAGAGCTCTTATTGTAAACCCAGGACCATGCTAGGTACCATAGAGAGGGTAAGTCATACTTTTTTTTCTCCACAATAATTTATAGTCTCTTTTAATAACAAGATGGTCATATCAAAAGCTCTAGACTCCAAAAATGCAGTTCACAGGCCCAGCACTTGCATTCAGGAACAGCCATGACCCACCTTCTTCTGAAAAAGCAGATAAGTCAATATAATGGCTCTCTGACAATAACTCAGGGACTTGGAAAAGGACTAATTGTGTTGAGAAAGGGGTTTTTAGGGCTACTGAACCAAGGCAGGAGGAAGCTGAGCAAGACTGTAGAGCATCATTTTTCTCTCTAAGTATTATCAGATTTTGTCACGTCAGGATACAGACACCCAGCTGAGTAATGACTGGAGCTTCCGGGGCCACCAAGCAACATGGAAATGATGCCAAATGAGTATGTATTTCCTGCCCTTGAGGTGCTGAGAGGCTCTTCCCAATTTTTTTAAAGCTTTAAAAAAAAATCTTCCTGATACTTTCTGATGCAAGGAGATGCTGGTATTTCCATCTTTGTAATAAAGATAATGGGAATCCAACAAGACTGGAAGCAAAACCTGGACACAGGACTGACATGCATGCTTTGACCCAGCATCCTCTCCTTCCTCTGAACTCAATTTACATTGTCCACCTCTACTTCAGATGTCTTGTCTGCCATGGCAAAGACAGTGCTCATGAAATTCTCCATGTGTCCCCAACACTTTCCAGACTCCTTTAGAGTCAGGGCCAGCTGAGTTCTAGTCAATGGACAATGAGAGGAATAAAGGGTGTCACTTTGGGGTTGAGGAAGTTAAAATAAATGTCTCTGCCATCACCCCCTCCCTTGTCACAGCAACCAGGGAGGCCTTGTGGTAAGATGGGCGACAAACAAGATAGAGCAACATAGGAGCATGGATCCAAGTCATCAGATGGAACACTTTGTCCTGCATCAGACTTTATGACTGCGAAGTAAACTTCTGTCGTGCTAAGCCACTGGGATGCTGAAGTTTACTCATCACCAGAGCACAGTCCTATTCTGCCAGATACTATCCATCAGTCATTCGTACCCTCATTCATTCCTGGAAAAGTTCACAATATGGTTCATGGTTCACTCTCTTCATGGGTACGTGCTCAGCGTCAGTGGCTGCCTCCCCAGCCCCAGGAGGGTGAGTCATAAATCGATCTCAGCAGATCACAATAGTTTCATTTGCCTTGCCAAAGACTGTTTTAGGTTTGGCCATGTGACACTATTTTGAATAAGAAGTTATAAGGAAAATCTCCAGGGGGACTTCTGGTGAAAGCTTTCTTCACTCTTAAAAAGAAATATATATGGAGAAGTCATTTCTTTTATGTCTCAAGATTCAACTAATGAGGAAATGATGTCTGGCACCACTGCGGGCATCTTACAACCATGAGGCTGAGGCAAAGGCGAACATAGTGAAGATGGTAGGGAAGACATATGGAAATAACACAGGTTCTTGGAATATTGAGCCACACTTTAAGCAATTCTGGAACTACTCTGCCTTTTTAAAAATTATTTTGGATGTGCAAAGTACCTGTTATTCCAGTCAGCAATTCCCAACGCTGACTGAACATTAGAAAAAGCTGGGGAACATTTGAAATACACCAATCCCCAATTCCACACTCAGAGATTCCGGTTTAATCAGACTGAGTTGGATCCCAGACATCAGTTTTTGACACTTGTAGGTGATTCTAATATACACTCAGCCTGACACACCACCACCACAGGAGTATTAGCTTCCAGAAGATAGGGACTATATCTTTCTGATATTTAATGTCCCTGGAAAAACCAAACATAGGGCCTAGTTCACAAACAGGCTCTTCCATAATTAGCAAACAATGATCTATAAAGCAAATAACATGGCTCATCTCTCTGGAGCTATATTTCCTTTTGGAAGATTAGTTGTGACTGGTATAGGGGCCTGGGAAAGGGATCAAAAGTCACTCTGCTAGGGATCATGGATATCTGCTAGATATCCATGTCCTCGGATGCTCAGTGTGACCTTAACTCCCTGATATCTACCTCGCTTCTCTGCACCTTCAACGCCCAAATTCCTAGCCCTTCCCAAGCCTGGGGAGTTATCTGGGTCATGTCTGCGCAGGTCTTTTTCTATGTCTGAGCCTGCTAAAGCCTGAGGGAATGAGATTCACCAACAGTGCCACCATCTAACATAGAATAAACACCAATCTAGTGTTCCTTTACTTCGAAGCATCCAAGTCCATCCAATAAATAATTGTGTTACATGATACTGAAACTCAGACTGTGTACGGTAAGTGACTGCAGAGTCTGGTCTGGAAGAGCAAACGGCCAGGACCTGGAACATCCATCCCCCTGACCCCATCCCACTGCCCTACGAGTCCCCACCTCCAGCAACTGGGGCGGACTTCCCTCCAAAGGTAAGACCTGCCCCTTCTTCCTATTTTCCTAGAGCTGGGAGAAAAAAGGCTTGATTTCCACCAGCCTGCTCACATTTCCCCTCCCTCACAGAGAAACACAGTCAGAGCCTGAAGCTCTCTACAGCTGTCACCAGGCACCAGAACCCAGCGAAGTAAGCTCAGGCTGTGCCTTACTGTAAATCCGTCCTTGAGAACAATGACTGATGTCTATGGCCACATTCTGTGCACAAGGCACTGAGCTTAGAGCATCACAAGTATTGCGTTGAGGTAATAGTGTTTATGCTTATTTTCCAATTGGAAAAATAGGTAAGAAAAATTAAGCAACGTATCCATGATGACATCACTGATTTATTAGTTAGCTATTGTACAGTTATAAAAAAAAAATTCCCAAAACTTCCTGAAAACTTAAGCTAGGCTCAACTGCACTTTTTTTTCCTCCTCTTGGCTATGTTCCTTCTGCTTTGGTCATCAACCACAGCTTTACATTTCTAGACAGTTCTAAAGACCTCTATTTCTGGCTATTGGCTGGCTGTGGTCCATTAGCTTCCATGGGGTTTCTCATAGTCCAACAGGCTTGCTCTGGCCTGTTAAAGGGTAGAAGCAGTGTTCCAAGTGGAAGTGGAAGTATATAAGAACTCTTTTTTTTTCCCAATCACAGTTGACATCAAACATTATTTTGTATTAGTTTCATATGGACCTAGAGGGTGTTATGCTATGTGAGATAAGTCAGAGAAAGACAAATGCCACATGATTTCACTTATATGTAGAATCTAAAGAACAAAATAAACAAACAAATAAAACAGAAACAGACTCACAGATACAAAGAACAAACCGATGGTCACCAGATGGGAGGGGGGTTGGGGCACTGAGGGAAAAAGGTGAAGGGATTAGGAAGTACAAATTGGTACTTACAAAGCAGTCACATGGATGTAAAGTACAGCATAGGGAATACAGTCAGTAATATTGTACTAACTATATATGGTTCCAGGGGTGTACTAGACTTATCTGGGGGATCACTTTGTAAATTTTGTAGATGTCCCATCACTACAATAGCCAAGATATGGAAGTAACCTAAACGCCTATCAGGAGAAGACTGGATAAAGAAGATGTGGTGCATATACATACAATGGAATATTACTCAGCCATTAAAAAAAGAATGAAGTCTAACATTTGTGACAACATGTATGGAAGAACTCTTGGAGCCGAGCCTTGGAATCGACACAATACCACTCTCCCTGCACACTGTTGACTAGAGGGCTAGGATAACAGACTCTGCCCCTTCAAGGGAGAAGCAAAGACACGTTGCAAAAGGCTTGGACTTGTGGGGACTGTTAATCCACCACAGATAAAAGTGATGGGACTGGATTAGAACCGGGCAGTGTGGATTCAGGCCTTAAACTCTAACTACTGCACCATCAAGTAGCTTCACACACTCCCAAATTCCCAGGTTCTGTGGTTCTGGTTTGAGCTCTCCAAGCAATTTTCCTTTCAAGTTCAACTCCCTAGGTATTAGGCCAACATGTGCCCAGAACGAGGAATATGTAAAACTCTTAAAGCCAATCTGAATTCCACCCAGCTAAACATGGTCATTGCCAAAACCCCGAGCACCAGCAAGATCATCAATAACATCCACAGGGTTAATTGCAGTGGTAAAATGAAGGGCTGAGAAGCAAAGTGCCCATTTACATAAACTGCCTGAGAAATCCTGGGACAGTGAAGGATTTTTAGCTTTCCCGCTTGGAAAACAGAGAATTCCCCAGGAATAAAGGACCCAGAACCTGGACTGACAGCTCAGGACTCAGACTGTAATTGCCAAGAGAGCTTTCACCCATAACTCCATCGTATAAAACCTATTTGATGTCCTTGAACTCCCAGTACGAGCGCACTTCAGTTTTCTTCAAATTATCTCCAAACAATTACATTTGTATTGCACTCGTGTCTTGTAATCCAAGCCCCATTCCTCCCAATTGTCTGCAATAAAAAACATGACTAACTCCTTTCCTGCAAGAGTATTTTTTTTTTGAAAGTGTGTGTTGACATCTTTTAAACAGATTCTTACAAATTGAACTTGCTACACAGTCTGGAAGCGTTCCTTGGAAGGTGGGAAGAAATCTTTGCTGCATAAACCCAGGAGCTCACTGAGAACATGAGCTTTTGCCCCCGCTCTGCCCTCTGCCCTCTGGATCATACTGAAGTTCCAGGGCAAAGTTCGACACACCCAGAGTTCCCAGGCACACCCCTGCATCCAAAATCATGGCCCCAAGGGGTCCAGAAGCCAGCAGAATGCTAGTTGGTGGGAGGTTCCCAGATTTTTCAAGGTCTTCAAAGTGGAGGGAAATTTTGCCTAGGGCAAAACATCTCCATTCTCTTTCCCCCAAATAAAAACATTAAGAAAATACTGGAAGTATTATGAGAGAGAGAGAGAGAGAGAGAGAGAGAGAGAGAGAGAGAGAGAGAGAGAGAGAGAGAGAGAGAAACTAAAAATGAGAACCCCTCTTGGCAGCCAAAAACTTCAAATGGATTTTGGTAATGCAGGCTTTGAGTTCCGTGGTGCTAAAGGCATTTTCTCTGATCGAAACATCTTTTGGATATCTACTCATCTATGTGCCTTTTCACAGAATGCTGGCCCAGCCCATCGTCTTTAGGTCGCCCCACACCCCAAACCTGGACTCTCCAGCATGGAGCACAACACCTACGACCTCACTGGTACTAACTGGGGCGGCTGTCGGAGGTTGTTGGGGGAACCGCTCTGCGGGCAGTGCCTGTGGTTCAAGCCAGTGCCTCCCAAATGCAGAGGCTCATCCGCCTCACAGAGGGAGCCCCACAACTTCAGATTCCTGTCCTGACTCATCAGGATCTCCTTGGGAGAGGGCTGGGTATCTCAACCTTTAAAAGGCTTTTTTTTTTTTTCTCCATTTTGATAATTGACCAAGTTTGAAAACAAGCAGAAAAGCTTTGAGGAACCAGACATTGACAAAAAGACTCAAGACAGAGGCTGGGATGCAGGAGGATTCCGAGGGGCACCCTGTCCTTGTGCACCTACTGCTACCCCCAAACTTCAGTAGGAGGACATTGGTGGCTCACAAAACTGAGTCATTATCGATTGTCACCATCCTTATTTTTTATCTTAGATTTCAAATTGTCAGGGGCCTCCAGACAGGACTTGACATTTTCAAATTGCCTTTTTTTTTTTTTTTTTTTTTTCAGGAATTGGTCTGCGATGAACTAAGCCATAATAAAGTTCCTCTTTCCCCAGCAGTTCAAAGTATAACAGATAACCATGATGGAGTCCCACCGCCACAGGGAGTCACTGTCTCTAGGTTGTCTCTCTCTCTAGGTTGCCTAGAGCAACCAAGGTTGATTTTGACCTCAGGGGACATTTGGCCATGTCTAGAGACAGTTTTGTTTTGCACAGCTGAGGGGGAGGGGGCGACACTGTGCTTCAAAGGGCAGAGGCCAGGGGAGCTTTTTCAACACCTTCCAACACAGAGGACAGTCCCCACCCCCCTGCCCCCACAACAAAGCATTATCCAACCCAAAATGTCAATAGCGCCAGGTTGAGAAGCCCTGGCTTAGAACAATGTTTTGCAGCATTTAATCAGCAGTTAATATACTTTGTTTAATTCTAACTGAATGAAAATCCTTTTCTATTCTGGTGGTGAAGTAGCCAGTGTAACGGCTACAGAATGCTGCAAGCTTTCTGTTCAGTCGCTCAATAAACTGTCTTAAATTCCAACCGTATGTCAGCATCATGTTGGAAAGGGAGGTTTAGAGCACAGAAGATCTGGTCCCTGCCCTCATGGAGCTTACAGCACTGTTGGGGAGATGGTACTAGTCAAAGAATCACTCAGATCGGGGTGAAACTGCACTATGGAAAATGGGAGAATGAGGAAGGGTGGATTCTGCTTAGTTGTGTGTGTGGTGGTGGCAGGGGGTGGGGTTGGGTTCAGGAGCTTTCCTGAGGAAACTGGTTGGGCTGAGATCTCCTGGATTCATAAGACTTCACTAGAGCAAGGGATTCATAAAGGACTGATGTGTCTCCTAGTCCATTGGCTCCCAACCTTGTTTACACATGAGAATTGCCTGGGGAGCTTTTTAAAAATGTACATCTTCAGGCTCCACCTTAGACCAAATGAATTTTTAGGGATATTTCCCAGCCACGAGTAATTTTTTAAAGGGTTGAGAAACAGTGTCCTAAACCATCACAAACACGCAAATTCACATATACCTCTATAATCTATAATTTAGCCCACAAATATATGCCTGAGGATGAGTAAATATTGTTACCCAGAGGCAGCTAGAACCTCCCATAGATGGAGATGTGATACCATGCTAAAGATTGGTGTCAGTTGGGTGTTTTCGTTAGCATAGAACCTCTTTCTAGAATATCAGCCTACATTATATACGACTATAATTCTTGTCTTTGTAAACCCAATATCTTCAGGGTCTCTAAAATATAGTCAATGTCATGAATTTAAAGTCTATAAATGCCAAGGATCTACTGTATTTAGAAAATGGAAATGCCAGGGCAAAAATCCGATTTACATGATGCAGCAAAGCAATGGTCCAAGTGAGAAAAAGAAAAATTGAACCAAACAGCAGATATTCTGGTCATGTGGAGAGATGTTAGGTTTTTAAGATTTGGAATCTGAAGTTGGTAGTATCAAGGTTGCCTAGAATTACAAATAATTTACACAGTTATGCAAGATACTTTAGCATAATACTCCCAAATAAAGAAGATTTTTTTTTTTTTTTTGCTGATTTATCTCATTATGGTACAGAACAGGCTATTAGGCCAAAATGAATGTGACAGAGAAATAATTGCACATCATATTAAAACCTATGCTAAGCACCAACAACCATCTCTAAGAAGTGTCAAATTTTAAAACAAAAAAGACAGGTAGAGAATTGGGAAGTATTTCAACTCCACTTAGCATGCCAAACAGTACAGATAATTCAATAAAACAAAACTAGTTTTATGTTGTCAGGTTTGCGGCAGCAGATGATTCATTTGCTTCAGCTCATGACACACACAGAGCATTGTCTACTAGAGATGCCTGGGAAATATAGTGTGTCTCACTAGACTGGGGTTCCCAGTCGAGGCCACTGGCACAATGAGTGAGAGGTGACCAGTGATTCCCTTGGTATTGCTCATATAAGGAAGGTAGGGGTGGAGCAAAGGAAAGGAAGAAAAGAATGCATTTGGTGTCTTGACCCAAAGTTAGGCTCATTTACCTCTAACTTCAAACACAGATCAACATAGACTGTGAATGTTTCTAGAAGTTCCCATTTGGGAATCAATCATTCAAATTACTATGCTGAGCTAACACTATGATTCCACAACAACAAATATCCAAGATTAAGAAAAACAGGACAAAGGACAGTGCCCAGGCAATGGAGATGCAAAGCAATTTCACCAAAGAAAGACTGATTCGTATATTTTTATTCTAATTCATTATAAAATCAAAGCAGTAGGAACTTTTTAGTAACTCGGTGATCTATATGCATTCATAAGCCAAACTGCTCTAGTGAAATAAATTTCACTGCGCATCACAGCCCATCTTTTCTATTTAAATACTACACACTTGAGAGTTAAAAATGGGCCAAACTGATAGTAGGGTCATAGATTGTAATATCATAAACTAAATCATAAAATTGTCTCTAGGCAAGGAAAAAGTATAATAAATATTTTATAAGAATTTCTTCATCACTTCTTACCAGTAAGTTGATTAGTAGGGAGCTGTACACACGGCATTTTTATTTGTATCACAAATTGTGACTTAATGAACCAATCGGAAAAACGCTATTTTGTTAGGGATTTCTGCAGGATGTGCTTTTGCACTGTTTGCTTTACCTTTCATACATATTCCTCTAAACTCGAAGATAGACACTGATGACATTTACAGCAGGTACACACAATCATGTCCAGACAATGAAGCACTTTGTCTTTTTTCTGATTAAATTTACAGTCCCATCACAAAACGAATAAATGTGGGGTCGTCCTGTTTAGATTTTTATTTACAGCTAAACAAAGCAGATAACTGGTGATGTTCTGGAAGGAGGACCACTTCCAACTGAACAGGCCAATACCCCTTGTATTTAGAAAAAAATTTTTATGGATAAGAACAATTACCCCAACAAACAGCAAGTCAAATAATAACTTTCAACAAAAACCACAAGCCCATAAACTCTGTATCTGCTTCTTAAACAAAGAACTTGATTTTGTAAAGATTTGATTTTAAATGTCCAGTTTCATTATTTAAGGTACATTCCCATTCTTTTTTTTTTTTTTTTTTTTAATGATTTCGTCTGGCATGTCAGCCTGAGGAACTGGAAACTGGGGAGCACACAGGACTCACTGTTCTTTCATTTTCCTCTCTGCCCCAAGCCCCAGGTCTCCACTTAAAGATCCACGTTCAGTCATACCGTCAACAGACTGTAGCTAATTGATTTCCTGAGACCCATCAAGACACAACAGGAAGCTATAAAATGATTCCCACCTTCCTTTGCCACTTTAAATCCCTTTGCTCCTTAAACAGTGACTGAAATTCTACTATTAAGAGTCTACTGTTCTCCCATCATTGTTTTAGAAACGAAGGAAACTAAGCCGATCTGTCTTCATCAGATCTGATCGAATTGTGGATGCACAAATGTAAATAAAGACACACTAAGGCATTACCTTCTTAGGATGAAAACTTGCTCAGAATATCTTGGGGGTTCAAATCACAGCGAACATTTACTGAGGGCTTCTCATGTGCCAGGCACTTCACATGGATTATTTCATTTAATCCAGAACATAACTTTATGAACAGGGTGCTGCAATTTCCATGTTATAAAGAGGGAGAAACCGAGGCTTAGAGGAGTTCAGTAACCTGTCCTCCGCCACAGAGAAAGAGTGGCACCGAGGCATTGGGATTTTTTGCCTCCCTATCCTCTGCTCTTGACTTCTCTGCGGCACAATCCCACAAAGTGGAAGTAGTGAGTGCCCTCTTGGTTGGGGATTAGGAGAAGAAAGTAGAAAAGGCTTCATAGAGGAGGTGACTTTTCAGCCAAGTCTAAACCATGAGGCGTGTGTATACAGGTGGGCAGACTAGGGGAGGGCAGCATGAGAAAGGTGGAGCTGTAAACATCCTAACACTCAGAGGAGCTACAGGGCAAGAGCTGGGGAGGTGGCAAGCCATGCCTTGGAGACATCACCAGGACTAAGCAGTGACAATCTTTAGTCTACACTGAGAAGTCTAAAGTCGATCCATATGCAGTAGGGAGCCACCAAAGGGTTTAAGCGGGTATATTAATGTGGTCTTATTAGCATTTTAGGATGATCTGGTGACACGGTGGAAGGTGGGTTAGAGGGACACCAGATGGAAGACAACAAGACCAGGTAGAAAATAATTACACTGATATGGGAGAAAGTCACTAACACGCAGCAGCACTGGGGATAGAAACGAGGGTCAATTCAGTGAAATACAGAGAAGAGTGGTGAACAGGAATGTGATTGATTAACCCTGGGAAGAGAAGGAGAGGGATGTGGTATGGAAGCCACTCAGATTCCAGTCCAGGAGTCAGAATGATGCCATCTACTAGGTCAGAGAGCATAGAAAGAGACACAGCTGGGGAGGGAGAGGAGAGAGGTAATGAGCTCCTTTTCAGATGTTTGAAATACCAGGTTCCTAGGGAGCATCTAAGCAGAGACATATCCAGCAGGCTACTGGATATGGGCTCAGAGCACCACACGACAAGCACGTATCAAAACAAAAAGGAAATATGCAATAGAAAAGGATGGAGGTACGTGCCTGAACAGGGTAAAACCTGAGGCCACGGGAGGAGCATGCTCGGCTTTCACCACGCAGGGTGGCACAGAGTCCCCTCCTCACCTGCTCAGTTGCTCTCCTGCTGCTTATTTGCATTCGGTCCCTAACTGATGGCACAAGGTGAAATGTTCCCCTATGGCATTGTTCCCAAGAAGGCCCTGTCTGTTTGGCCCTCCCTTCTGCAACAAGGATGTGCAGTTTTCTTTTTGTGATATCAGTCCTGGCTGTCTGAGCACTGATGACAGCTCAGGTGAACTACTTTATTCTCTGTCTAAACACATCCCCTTATAGAGACATAAACTGTTCCAGAGGTGAAGTTCACAATCGGTCATCAATAATTTCAAATACCTCAAATTTTTTTCTTAAGGCATTTTACAGTTTATAATTGTACCTGTGTGTGACTGTTTGATTAACAGCCCCCTGACTAATTTCTAGAAGGGTCTGTGTCTGCTTGTGTCATCCACTGTATCCTAGTTAACACTTAACATTCAAGAAAATAATATTAAATGCTTACAAGGTGCAAGACAGTGCTGGGTTCTAAGGATGTCCAGTTGGCTGGCACCCCATCCTTGACGTCAAGTTACTTACAGCCAACTGTAGGGAATACTGTCCTCTGATTAGCTAGGGACATTGATTCTGACTCCATTGAAAGAATCTCCCTCTGGTCTCCCCACACTATCCCTCAGAGTGTCCCTCTAGATCTGGCCTTAACACTAAAGCCGGAGACAGCACAGCCCTGGGAGAGTGGAGCTCCCCTCAGCCATCAGACTAGGCGAGAGCGGAGATTAATAAAACACTCTGAAGTGCTCTTATAAATGATAACATTTTCAACTCTTAAATGACAGAGAAATTGGACTTTCTTTAAGACTCTCATTTGTCCTCCCTCATTTTGAGCTGTGAAATGCGTCCCCAGCTCTTCACAATCAAAAGGCACTGTCCACTTCTGGCAGCAAACACAGTCTCATGGGACGACAGCAGCTAAGTCGAGATTTCCATATTTGTCTTTGAAATTGAGAATGGCAAACCTTTCTGCTCAATAACAAGAACTGTCGTGAATTAGCATAAAGAATTAGAGACCTAAGTCGGGATCTGAAGTGACTAGCTTGGGGGAACAAAGAACATTCTACCATTATTATTTATGCAGCAACTTTAACACTGAATTTTTTCTTCATCTAATTTCTAGTTCTCTCTCTTTCTCTCTCCCTCCCCACTCTCTCTTTCCAAAAATGTTCATTTCATGGAAATATAGTACACATACCATACAATTTACCCACTTAAAGAGTGTAAATATACTAACTTTTTGGCTGTTATGAATAAGTTGCTCCGAACATACATGTATAAGAATGTGCATGGACGTGTCTTCATATCTCTTCAATATACACCGAAGCATGGCATTACCTGGCCACCTGGTGTCTCTGTTTAACATTTTGATCCACAGCAGACTGTTTTCCAGGTCACGGCACCATTTTAAATCCCCACCAGGAGTACTGGCAGGTTCCACCTTCTCATATCCTCACCAACACTTATCACCATCCATCTTTTTGACTATATCCATCCTGGTGGGTATGAAATTATATTTCACAGTTTCGATTTGCATTTCCCTACTGACTAATGATGTCCATGGCTTTTTGGAGCCTAAAGTTCTGGAATATGATCTTTTTTTGCCCCTGCATAGAAAAAAAAATTGTTTTCTGATAACTTAAACAAACATATAAAACTATGAGATCTCTAAGGTCACTATAATCAATATAAAACCTATAATATCAATATAACCTAAAAATTCAGAAGGAAAATGTTCTTGAGTCTCCAGAGAGAAGGGATTCAGAGTCCCATTAGAATCTGACGCAGCAGCGAGAGTCTGGCTCAGGCTACACAAAGCAGGCACCACCCCCGTTTACTTTGGTCATGCCCTTGTGTGAATGACCACATGAGGAACAAAGTCACACCCCCATAAGATAAATGGGTATTTAGGGCAGAGCAGCATGTGGTCTTGTTGACTTGACTTGAGGAAAGATCTGGGCTGGAGTTTGGGAGGGTCTTACACAAAGGTACCAAGTAGAAGGACTGTTATGGGCAGTGGCTCTCCACCAGGGGTGATTTTACCCCCAGGGACAACTGACAGCATCTGGAGACATGTTTAATTCTACTAATGGGGGGGTGTGGGTTGCTACTGGCATCTAGTGGGCAGAAGCCAGGGATGATGCTGAACATCCTACAATGCACAGGACAGCCCCCACAACTAAGAATCATCTGGCCCAAATGTCAACGGTACTGAGGTTACGTAACTCTGGCCTATGGCTGCTTCTCTTAAAATTCGGTTCTTGGGTTATAGCACCAGAATTAGCTTGGGCTACGGGTTGAAAATGCACATTTTGGAGCTGAGCCTCAGCCCCAGAGAGTCTAACTGCTGATTATCTGGGACTCCCTGCTGATTCTCAGGAGGATCATGGTTTAATCGGAGTCTTTCCACATATCATGATTTGGAAAGTGGCCTTCATGGAACCTCCTTGAATCCATGTCCTCCTCCTCTACCACTGCTCTCTGTCATAGGGAGATCGCAGAGGATTAACACTGGACAGTGCTTTGGGTACTGACACTTCTCTCTACCACATTCCAGAATGTGCACAGGAGATTTGAGGAACTAGATGGCCAGAATCCCAGCTAGGGCCAGACTAAGAACAACTGCCATCACTGCTGGACATGAGTCACCATTGTTGTCATCACCGCCTCCAGACCTAGACACGTTCACTGCTGCCTCAGTCAACTTAACTGTCCTTGCACCTTTGAGGCTCTCCCTTGTTCAAGTCAATGGCTTAGCCAGAAGCATCCAATTTTCCAAGCTGAAGCCAAGGCCCTTCCCGACTGCCCTGGGGCAGCATGTCATCTGGCCAAAGCCCTTCCCAGACTGCCCTGGGGCGGCATCTGGCCATGTCAGCTTCTGCGTCTGGCAGTAAGTCTGCTTAGTGAGATGCATAGTGGGTGGTTCCCAAAGCATCAGAAGGAGCTTCAGATGCTGTCCAGCTCTAAAAGTGGTAAATGCCCACACTGTCTGAGGCAGAGAGAACATTGAAGTCAATTTTTTAAAATCTCTGCCAATACTAATGCCACACCTACTAAAAAATATGTTGAACAAATATTTAAAGACTACCCATTTGAAGCGGGGCCAAATTATGAGCCTGGCAGGGGCACCCACACTTTTCAGCTTCCTTCTGCTGTTGAGGCTGAGCAGAGAAGTTTCCCAGAGGGACATCTGCAGCCTGAGTTTCTCACCGACCTGTAGCTTCTGATAGCACAGCCAGATGGCCAAGACTTCCAAGTCTTGCTACACAAAGTATGGTCCTAGAACCAGCAGTAGCACCACCTGGAGCATCACCTGGAGCATCAGCTTGTTAGACTTGAAGACACTCAGGTCTGTTGTAATTGTTTCTAGGTGTAGTCGGGGCATTGAAATTTTAGAAAGCTCCCCAGATCATTCTAATGGAAATCCAAGGTCAAGAGCTCCTTTGAAAGACCATGTTAAATCCAATCCAGAGCACCCTTGGAATGAAACGATATTCTTAAAAAAACTGTGTCAACCTAGAGAGCCATTCTTCAACTTCTCCTGCCTAACAGGACCCACTAAAGCTCCACTCTCAGGGAAGTAATTTTAAAAATCAAAAGGCTCTGTTTGGTCGCTGCTACTCTAGCTACTTATTCCAGATCTTGGTGGTTTAATTTTTTTCCTAAAGTGTTCAAGTTCAGAAAGGCTGTAAAAGGGACCCCAGAAATCACGGGGCCTAACCCTCTCATTTTACTGATAAGTTAACTGAGACAAAGAGGAACGAAATTCTCCAGCATAACCGAGGACCTGAATTCCAACCTTCCAATTTCCAGGGCAATCCCTTCCCGACACACACACTGCCTCTCCAGCGAAGAAAAGGAAAAGATGTTTTATCAGAGCATGGTCAAAAGTTCATCATCAAAATGTTTATTATTAATAATGAGGTTAAAAGCTTCAAAGTCAAATCCAGTGCCAGTGGCTCCCATGAAAGCCATTTTTTCAGCTTGTTCTCATCTAATTATGGGTAGGTACAGTAATTGGAAACAGGCTGTATCCGATGGGCAGGGTTTCAGGAAATGGAAACCTCTAATACAATTCTGCCTGGGAAGAGTCAGCGTCCACCATCACGTGCAGCTGGGACTCTCTCAAGGCTTTGCCCTGGGGGAAAAGGGAAAAGGGCGCATTCTAGGAGGAAGAGGAAAAACAGGCTTAAAAGACAAGATCACCAAGGTCTGGGAGAGAGAAGTTCCCACCAGGAAACTCACACACTGGGCTCCTATGGTCTGGGGACTCTGTGCTGTGCCAGAGCTTCCAAGGCTGTCACTGTGTCAACGGTTATGCTACCCCTCACGGGCGTGGTTGGTTGTAATCTTGAAGTTACACTTACTGAGGAGGTACTATAGGTGCCAGGCACTGAACTAAGCACTGTTTGTATTACCCTATTTAGTCCTTGCATCCCTACGAGGTAGGTACCCTCGTTTGACAGAGAAAGAAACTGAGGCTTAAAGTGGTTTGAGTCACTTGTCCGTAGTCCCACAGATAGGAGTGGAGCCAGCCCTGGGGTCCAGGGTCATTGGAGCCCAGAGCCCTCACACCCCCTTGCTCCACTGTCTATCTCTTGTGGTTGCAACAGCCTCAGTTCCTAGTCGGGACCAGCCTGACCTTTGCAGACGGAGGTAGTGGGAGCACCAGGCTCCATCAGAGCAGAAGGGCCGATGCTGGTCAGAGGAAAGGAGACATTGGAAGGAAGAAAATGGCACACGCAGAGTGAACAGGAACAGATGTGCCTCTTGAATGCTCTCGGGGTACCATCCGCACGAGTTTAGCTGACCCAGGAGCTGCCAGCCCAGGCATCTGCTGAAGTGCACGTTCACTGCAACAGGGACCATGGGACCACCGCCACCATTTGCACCGTCTGGCCTTCCAGGGAGAGAGATTCTGCCACTGTTTGCAGCTGTGTCTAAGCTGAACAGGTCTCCAGGGGAAACTTCTAACAAGTTCATGGCTCAGTGTTTCCCGAGATGGATTACGCAAAGCTCCATACCCAGGTGCCAGAGTTTGTGCAAAGCCAGCTGTAAGTGCTTCTCATGGTTGCCCTCAGCCTTGTTAACAGGACCTGATCTTCCGTGGATATCACTGTCCCCTGTGCTACCCACCAGTGGGCTAAAGGCGGCTGGGGGTTGAGTTTTCAATATTTTCTCTCTATCTTTCTCTCTGTCCCTCGCCCTCTCTACATTTTTATTCCAAGTCAACTTTCTCATCAATTCAAAACCCCATACCCCATTTTGTCCCTATTTTCAATCCCAATCTCAAATTTTCATCAGCCCGGGGGTGCAAAAGTATTCTTTTTCCTCTAATTAGGGCAGTGGGAAAAGATCAGCTAATTCCGGCTGAGGTCATCCAGGGCTTTCTTTATCAAAACTCATTAGGAAGCCATTCTCCCCTTCGGTCCTGCAGATTCAAGTCTCCCCTGCCCTCCCACAAACACGTCTGGCAGTGCTGCTCCTTCTCCAGGCTCACCCTGGGGAGCAGGAAGCCAAGTCCCTCATGGGGTCTCTCCATGTCTATACCACCCCTCCTAGTCGCCTCCCAGCCTGCAGCCCTCAGAGTCTCCTGGTCAGAGATAAGGATGGAAAGAGGGCCTTGCTCTCATGTCTTATGTCCTTCTAGATGTTTCTCCTCTGATATGAGTCCTTTCTATGCCCCAAGGGTCTAGGCTATTGATATGCAAAAGCAAGGAAGAGAGTTCCTTATTCATCTCCCATCTGCTATCAGAAAGGATGGAGAGGTAGACAGAACTTGGACTGACAAATAGAAGAAAGGGCCAAGAAGGGAAAAATAAATACCAATCAGTCAATGTTTTAAAAGTATCATCCTACCACAGGTTAAGGGACAGGCTCAGAGAGGTGAGCCATCTTACACTAAGACACAGAGCAAGTGCTTGTGGTAGAATTTGAACTAGGACTTAGCATCAAGAATATGATGCATGGGATTCAGATAGCTTTAAACTAGGAGGACTGGCTGTGAGGCAGAATCACCTGGTCTCACATGGGAAATCTGAGTTTAACAAGAACCCCAAGAAAAGGGACCATTCTGGGCTCTGCAGAAACTGTTTTCCAGATGATGACACGAAGGCCCAGGGAAAATGCACTCTCACTGTGAGTTATAATTTACAATCCACCTACTTCCAAAGTTACAAGTTCATAGCATCAAGACTAGAACCTCATACCTGGCTCATTTTCCTTCTTCTAGAAACCAGCCTATTGTCTCCCCTCCACCCTGTCTATTCCTGGCAAGAGAAGAGTTTCATCCATTTTTTTTTTTTAATATTTGTAACCAATTCATTTCCAAAACTTACCCAGGCGGTCAGTAGGGTGGAGAGAGAAACAGAAGAACCTGTGCCCAGGTGAGACTGCCATAAGTCCGAAGTGACATAAACACACAGTCAACATTCATCTGTCCCACCCAGGGTCTGTGTAATGTGTTTGGAGCAAGTAGGCTAAAGATAATCCAAAAAGACTAATCTGACCAGTAATTAATTACTCAGTTAGACCCGTGCATGCAGAGCCCTACCCATGGGCCATAGGAGGAGTTAGAATTTTAGTCCTAATACAACAGAAAGCCACCGACAGTTTCAAGCAGAGAATTGGCATGACAGGAGAGACTATCATCTTAAAAGCATCACCTCTTTTAAAGCTGTTTTGTGAAACATGGACTATATGGGAGACATGCCTGGCAGCAGGGACCAGCAAAAAAGGCTTCTTTCAGGAACAGGGTGTCGGTGGGGCCTGCATCAAAGCGGTGGCCATGGCGATGGAGAGCAGAGGAACATTCGGACACGTTGCAGAGTTAAAGCCCACGGCTCTTGCAAGTGGATTGCATGTGGAGGGGAGGAAAGGCTCGAGGATGATTACCAGGTTTCTAACCTGAGTAGGTGGATGGGGGTGGGTTCCAGGGTCCTCTCAGCTCTGAGATACTATGTTTCTGTAAGTGAGGGAGATGACGATGACACAGTGGATAGGGTAAGTCACTAAAAGGACCATCTAAATTGCAGGTATTCACTCCATCCCGTTACCGCAGTCATCCTTAATTAGGCTCCAACTGTGTGCCCAGCACAAAGCCAGGATTTTAGGACTAACTTGTATGGGCAGGCAGTCTAATAAAAAATCATGACAGGCAAATGAGGCCCCTCTGTGCCCACACCGCCCTGTGCTCTCTCCACCCCCATTCACCTCGGGTTCCTAGACATTAAAGAATCAAGAGGGTAGTGCAGACAGAGGTGGGGGATGCAAAAAGGACAGCATCAATTATGCCTGTTAAAAAGCTAGGAAGTTTTAAAGTTTAATTTTAAATAAAATAGAACTATCTCTCTATTATCTTTAAGTAAAAACTGGGTCAGATCAAGTGATTCAAATGCCAGCCTACCAGAGAGTGTGAAGGGGTTCTCTGCCAGGTTTTTGTAGTTTGACTAAGAGGAAAGGCGAGGGTGGCGGGAACAGCCCAAAGAGGCCTGGGTTTTTGTCCCATGCTGCCCCAGACAGGATGCCTGCATTGGACCCTGGGTAAGTCACAGGCCCTGTCAGGGCCTCAGTGGTTCTATCTGCAAACTTGGATTTAGGGTAGA
Source organism: Cynopterus sphinx (assembly GCA_030015415.1). Classification (NCBI taxonomy): domain Eukaryota; kingdom Metazoa; phylum Chordata; class Mammalia; order Chiroptera; family Pteropodidae; genus Cynopterus; species Cynopterus sphinx. The sequence goes on along the minus strand of CM057382.1, from coordinate 11,591,926 downwards.
TGCTCCCCACGACCCTCATGTCCTGTCTAGGCTACAGATCTCCTCTGTTGGGTGATATAACTCACCACAGTCACTAATCCAAAGGGTCTGTGGCTCAGGGAAAGCCTGGTCATGTAACATCCATCTGGGACCCATGAGCTCCCACACAGAGAGATGAAAGTTCTCTTCTACTCCATCCCAGAGCCCTCGCTACCAGCAATCAGGGCCAAATTCTGTCCATTTGGCAGAAGAGTCTGGCAGATGGTGACAAGCATTTGTCACCCCCCAAGTTTACAGTGAAATACAGACAGTTGGCACTGACCCTCCAGCATTAATCTGTTAGTTGGGACATTTCTGATCTCCCCCAAACTCATAGGCCCTGCCTCCTCCCTATGGCCCACTGATCCTGATTTGAACCTCTGTATAGCCTCAGCCTATGACATATTGTCACTTGTGTATGCTGGCCTCATTTATTCAATAAATATTTATGAAGCACCTAGGAGGTGCAGAGTATGAGCTGAGGATATACAACAAAGGAGACAGACATGTGGGCCCACCAGGCACCCACAATCTGGTACGGGAATAGAAACACAGTCTATTTAAAATGATAACTTGTAGTAAGTGCTATGAAGGAAGTTAAAAACAGAATGACATGAGAATGGCAGGGGGACATAAATTTTGATTATGATTTGAGCGATGGGCAGGTGTTGTGGAAAAAATCTCTCGGGAACCAACATTTGAGATGTGAGCTTGGGATAATCAAGGGGACAGGTGAAATGTGAGGCATAGAAAGGGCACAGGCTGGGACGGAAGGAGAGAGGAGGTCAAACTGTGATGGGCCTGGTGGGACAGGCTGATAGCTAGAGATTCCTAGGCACAAATTTGTTTATCATTTATGATGAGTCTGTATTAGTTTCCAAGGATCACCATAACCAAGGGCCACCAACTGGGTGGTTCTAAAAACAAGAAAAGTTTATTCTCTCACAGTTCCTGATGGTAAAATCTGTAATCAAGGTGCTGGCAAGGCCATGCTCTCTCCAAGCTCCTGGTAGTTGCCAGCAAACCTTGATGTTCCCTGGCTTATATGCATCATCCCAATGCACCTGCCTTCATGCGGCCTGCTGCTCTCCATGCATCTCTCTGTGTCTTCTCCTCTTCTTATAAGGACACCAGCCACTGGGTTCAAGGCCCAGCATAATCCAGCGTGACTTCATATTAATTACATCTGCAAAGAATCTGTTTCCAAATTAGCTCACATTCTGAGGCTCTCGGTAGACATGAATTTGGGGGAAATACTATTCTACCCGGTACAGGATATCAAGTGACAGATAAGTAGGATAGAATTTATTTCAAAAATATGACTCTGGCTGCAGTGCAAAGAATAGGTCAGGGTGAGGAAGACAGGAAGCAGGAGCTAGTGAAGGACAATGGGAGTTGATGGAGAAAAGGGGATGGAATCAATCCGTTTTAGTGATCGTGATGACACACCTGGCCATGGATGGGATATGAGGGACAAAGGACAAGGGTCGAGAGTGCCTCCTGTTGTTTGGATATCTGGGTGGCTGGCCACTGGACCACAGACACATCGAGGGTATGGAATGGCCCTTTCTTTCCCACAGGTGTTTCTTCCCTAAGACCTGTGTGCTGATCAGTGGTTCACAGAGCAAACAGTTCTGTTGCCAGGAGAGGACTTTTAAAAGCCGAGCATGAGGCCTCCTTTTCCACTGAGTAGCTGACACCTCCAGGCTCAGTCTCTGGTTTGGCTAATGTTTCCCATCTAGTAGGAGAGGCAGAGAGCAGACCTGTGCTCCCTGATCCTACTCCAGAGCTCCTCCTCTGTTTCCAGGGCATCCACGGGGACCACTCGCAGTTTTCATTTCAGTCCTCCCAATCAGCCCACAAGATCCTTGGGGAAGAAGCAGAGATCACATCTAACTTCTCAGTTTCTGCAGAGAGTTGATGCCAAAGGGTGAAAGTGAGTGGGAGGAGAGTACTGGGTCCTCAGACCTTTTGGGATCCCTGACAAGAAAGACCTTAAGTCAAAAATGGGCAACAGAAGAACACAACAGCAAGAAAGTGGAGTGCAGACATCAAAAAGAATTCGGGCTCCACTGCAGCATCCCAGGGGCCTGAGTTTGAGAAGATGACAGATACTTTCTATTTTCTCATGGCCTGCTCTTCAACAAGTAGCCTTGAAGCAGTTTATGACCTTGAAGTGTTATGACCTTGAGAGGAGCTTGTGGCTACTGGAGAGCAGTGGCTTCTGGGAAGTGGCCAAAGAGGAAAGAGAGTAGCCTATAGGTATATATGCACGTTTGAACACGTGCACACGCACGCCCGCACACACACACACACACACACACTGCTTGGCAGGCTGCCTTTTGACTTTGTGCTTTAAGAATACTGGCACTACCATCCTGAGAAAAAAGGATGAGGCTGGAGGCATCATTCTGCCTGACTTCAAATTAGACTACAAGGCGACAGTAATCAAAACGACATGTTATTGGCCAAAAAACAGACACACGGAATAGCGGAACAGAATCGAGAGTTCAGAAGTAAACTCATATTTATATGGGCAAATAATTTTTGACAAAAAAATCCAAAAACATACAGCGGAGAAAGGAAAGCCTCTCCAATAAACGGTGCTGGGAAAACTGGAAAGCCACCTGCAGAAGAATGAAACTAGACTGTTGTCTATCACCACACACCAAAATAAACTCCAAATGAATTAAGGACCTGAATTTAAGACCTGAAACAAGAAAATGCATAAAAGAAAACATAGAAACAAAACTCAAGGACCTTGGACTTAAAGAGGATTTTATGAATTTGACCTCAAAGGCAAGGGAAATAAAAGCAAAAATAAATGAATGGGACTACATCAAACTAAAAAGCTTCTGCACAGCAAAAGAAACTGCTAACAATGTAAAGAAACAACCATCCAAATGGAAAAATGTATCTACAAGCAATGCCTTCAATATGGGCCTAATATCCAAAATATACAAAGAACTCACATGACCAATAACAACAAAAATACAAACAATTCAATCAAAAAATGGGCAAAGGATCTGAACAGACACTTCTTCCTGGAGGACATACAAATGGCCAACAAACATGAAAAGATGCTCAACATTGTTAACTATTAGGGAAATGCAAATCAAAACCACAATGAGATACCATCTCACACCTGTTAGAATGGCTATTATCAGCAGGACGAGTAATAACAAATGCTGGAGAGGATGCAGAGAAAAAGGAACCCTCATACACTGCTGGTGGGACTGCAAATTGGTACAGCCACTATGGAAAACAGTAAGGAGTTCCTCAAAAACTAAAAATCAATCTACCATATGATCCAGCAATCTCTCTACTGATATCTACCCCAAAGACTTGAAAACTGATATCCATAAAAATATTTGCACACCAATGCTCATAGCAGCATTATTCACAGTGGCCAGGACATGGAAGCAACTGAAGTGCCCTATGACAGATGATTGGCTAAAGAAGCTATGGTACATATATACAGTGGAATATTACTGAGACACAAGGAGAAATAAAATACTGCCATTTGCAACAACATGGAGGAGCCTCAAGATAATCATGCTAAGCAAAATAAGCCAGACAGAAAAAGTTGAAAATCACATGATATCACTTACATGTGAAATATAAACTTAAAAACAACAAAAAAAAAAAAAAAAAAAAAAACAGGACAAGCAGAGACTCATGGACTATGGACTAGTGGTTACCAAAGGGTAAGGGGTGGGGGAGGAGAGGAGAGGTAGACGAGGTAAAAGGGGTCAAATATAGGGGGTAGGGGAAGAGTAAAGTGGGTAAAGGGGATCAACTATATGATAGCTGAAGGAAACTGAACTCTGAGTGATAATCACACAACAGAATATACAGATGTCAAATTATAATGTGCACCTGAGAATTTTTTAATTGTATTAACCAATGTTACCCCGATAAACTTAATTTAAAATAAAAAAAAAAAAAATACTGGCACTACGCAAACTGCCCCTGAATCAGATCAAGCCTCCAGATTTAAGCTCCAGCTTCAGGGAAGTACAGGGGACAGAGGAACATGTCACACGACTCTGGGGATGCCAACAGCAATGGCCCGGTGTGGGAAACCACAGAATAACTGACCAGGACATCGCCAAGGGGGAAAAAGGAGAGAGAGGAAAACTACAGCTAGAAAGAAACTTAAAAGACTTAGCTGCATGCAATCCGTGGCTCTTCGAGTCTGACTTGAACGAATTGTTTTTTAAAAAATTGAGGAAATTAAACATTAAACACTGACTGGAGCGACAGCCGATGTTTCAGGTGTGATAATAGTGTTGTGATTATGTTTAAAAAAAAAAAAGAAAGAGTCATTATGCTCTAGAGCTGCCTGCTGAAATACTCCTGGATAAAACGCTGCAGCATCAGGGACCTGCTCTGAAATCTTCCAGGCGGGGAGTGGAGGGCGGAGAGATGAGGCAGACTGGCCCCGAGCTGGCTGTTGTCGAAACTGGATGATGGGAGCATGGGGGGCTCTGTTACATTACTCACTCCACTTCTGCATGTGTTTGAAATTTCCCATGATGAACAGAAATAAATAAATAAACAAACAAACAAACAAATAATAAGTAAGTAAATAAATAATAAGTAACTAGGTAGGTAGGTAGATAGATAGATAGATGATAGATGATAGATGATTAGATAGATAGATAGATAGATGAATGAATGAATGAATGAATGAAAAGACCTCTGGCCGACAGTCACCTAGCTCTGCCACCTGCTCGCTGGGGCCCTTGGCCCAGCCTGCTCCTGGCCCTCCGAGAGCCAGAGTCTCCTCTGGGTGAGGATTCCTGCCTCACAGGAACTGGCGTCTAGTACGGGCTCCGTCAATCTCAGTTATTTCTGTTATTTATTCCTTTGTTTGTTTGTTTGTGTTTAGTCTCTGATTCTTTTGGGACATTCTCAGCAGGGCACCAAATTACTGGATTATCCCCCAACAGAGCTCAGCTGTTTTTCCCTGTCTCTAAAGAGGTCTGTTTGATACCCAGCTCAGCCAAGGTGAGGCCCTCCTTGGAGTCACCCTGACACCCTGCAGGGGCTCAGCGCACTGGTGCCCCCATCGCCCTTATGTTGCTGTGGCCTGTTGACTCGTCTACATCCCCCATTAGACACCTAGCTGTCCTCGGCACTCAGTAAAGATTATTTGACCAACTGAAGAAATGAACTCTGGGCTTCAAACCCTTCCATGTTCCATTTTGCAGAAAGAATCCTGAAGATTAGGCTCCAGAAATACTCCTTCTGAGCTTTGCTCTGTCTCTGCTTTGCTGTGTGGGCCTGGGCAAGAATCTCAACCTCTCTGAGCCTCACACTGCAGTTCACAATGGATAGAAGCTGGTTGTAGCCCACAGACTCCTGGTTTCTGGTGAACCTGCATTTTCGACACTATCCTTCTATCCATCCTCACTTTCTACCCATCCATGCCACCCCCAACCCACCATCCTCCATCTCCATTAGACTCCCTCCTGTTCCACACAGGCCCTGCATGAGTCCTCGGGCTCGGGACAATTTTCATCACTCAGACTCTTGGGATGATGAAAATCATCCATCAGCGACAGTTAAAACCAAATATATCAACACTCAGACGAGGCCACAGGCCACTGGCATCCGTAAGGCAGGAGACCCACACCGGGACTGAGGGAGCGTCCAGGTTGGGAATACTCAGAGATGCTGATGGAGAGAACCACTCCAGCTGGAACCCTGCAGACCCGACCCCCTGCACCTGCAGCTGTGGGGGCCTCTGTGGACCCCAGGGATCAAGCAAGCCACAGCGCCTCGAATGGCTGGCATCCCTGGCTCCTCCAGAGAGCTTGGCCCCAACACTGAAAGCCAGGGTGGAATAAGGAAAACCTTCCTGGTTGGTGCCCCGGCCTGGGGCAGCCTGGAGGAGATGGCCGAAGCCAGGAGCAGAGCCAGTGACATGCGTTGGGTCCTGGTTCTGGGACAGTGGCAGGCGCCAGGCGGCCCCTGTGCCAAACCCTCTGCTGGACTCAGGTTCCGGCTGCCTGTCTGCACCCTCCTCCACGTTGCCAGGAGCAGCTCTGTGCCTGCCCCTCCTCTGGCTCCTCTCCTCCCTTCCCTCCAGTCTCCCCAGCTTCTGAGCCCATTCTGCAGGACCAGCTGAGCCGCGTCTACACCGCCTTCCCGCCCACTCACTGTCTCCTGGGGCAACTATCAGTGGCTCGCTGGGAGCCGACACACAGTAGGCACACAGGTCCAGTGGACGTGATGAGCTCTCATGAATACAGGACCCAGCTAGGCCTTGAAGGGCAGAGGGACAGGGACAAAGATGCCAAAGACAGGTTCTCTTCCCCAGGAAGCTGCCGACTAGGGAGGAGGCCTAGCCCCGCGCCCCCCCATGGGCTCCCGGGCAGGCAGACACTGGGGCCAGTGCACAGCCCCACTAATGTTCACCACAGCAGCCCAAAGTCCCCAGGTTCTGGCCAGGGGCCCCCACGCCCCAGGGTCACGCTGGCTGTGGTGGGGGCAGAGGTGACCTGTGAGATGCCCAAGGAAACAGCAGCCTCCTTTGAGCAGCAGAGGGGAGGAAGGGGGTACAGGGTGCATGAGGCAGCAGTCCCAGGAGCAGGGGTGTTTGTAAAGTTCCTGAGACACCCCAAACCTCCCCCACTATCAGCTCCTTGGAAGCGACACCAGTGCCCTCTACTGGATGGAAGGGTCTTTGGTCTCAACAGTCTCCACCAGGCGCCCCCAGCTTTGGGACCATCTTCCCTTCCCTGTGGCCTGGAAGGAGGGTTAGTTCCCAGGGGGACGGTGCCCAGGGCGAAGCTGTGGAGCACAAGACACTTGCTTTCCAGCCCCAACAACCATTCCCTCTTCGCCCCTCCTCAGTTTCCCCATCTTCCCACAGATGCCACACACAAAGTCACACATCCTCCCTTCCACCCGTCCCCAGCTCGTTCCGTGGAGCTCAGCTTTCCCAAGGTGCAAAGTTTACACTGAAAATAAGACGTAGTAAGGTAGCCTTTTCAGGAGGCAGGCAGTTTGCAGCCAGCCGTCTTTGGAAGGAGCGAGCTTCCACATGATTGGGGCTGACAGTAGGCATTTCTGGGTGGCACAGGTGGTACCCACTCTCCCCTTCTGCAAGGCAAGCTGAACTATAGGATTCCTGAAAACATTTGCACCCCACTTTTCAGGGGTGAAGAAGGGTAGAGGGTCATGTGAGAGAGATCCAGAGCTCACTGCTTCAGCCATAGCATTCAGGCCGAGTGGGCTTAGGTTCCCTGGGCACAGAGCAAAGGAGCAGCACAGTGGCCCACCCTGGCCCCATGGCGCTCTGCAGCCTTTGCAAGCAGCCACGGGCCCCTTCCTCAGTCACCTGTATTTCCAACGGTGCTTGTGTTGCCAAAGGAAGGCCACCCAGGAAACCCTTTTTAGGGACACCACTATTAATCAAGCAGAGTCCCTGCCCTCAAGGAGTTTTGAGTCCGTTACTCAAATGTCAAATCAATTGTCCACGCCACATCACCTGCCCTGTGCCCACAGTGCTAGCTGCTCAGTCATGTCACTCTTTACCTCTCAGACTTCACAAGGTCTTGCAACCCCACCCCCAGGAAGCAGTGACCCCACCCCAAGCCACTGGAGCTGGTCCTCAGCTAGACCCCACCCCCCTTTGCAATGGGGATGGTCTGCCCCATCCAGCTCTGGAACAGACACAAATCCACCCACTTCCCCAGTTCCCCACCCTGGTCCCACACACCCCCGGCGCTCTCTGAACTGTGGTTCCTTTTCTCCTCCTTCCTCCAGGGCCCCCCTCTACACAGGCCAGCAACAGTACCCTCAAAAAGGCCAAACCCTGAGTGATTTCCCTTCCATGGCTCCCGCCTTGTACACTGGCTCTGGGCCCAGCCGCTGAGTTCCAGCCTTCTCTCTGCGTCTCTACCGTCCAGTCTCTTCCCTGTCATAGCACCCTGCTCAGACGGTTCCTACTGCAGGACAACCCCCTCCCAAGCCCCTGTTAGTAATGCTGCCTCTTTCTCAGCCTTGGGGCTCTCAGCTGAAATGTCAATTTGCTCCGAGAAGTCTCCCCCAGCCCACACCCCACAATGATGCCCTCCCTCAGCCCCCTACTGGTCTCAGTCACTGCCTTGTGGGAGTCAGCTCTCTGTTTACACTCCCGTCTGCCCCTTTTAGTCTCATCTCACCAACTAGGTTGTAAGCTGCACAGGCGTTAAGGGGTCCGTATCATTCATCATTGTGACTCCGGCACCTTGCTGCATACAGTCGGTGCTCAGTGAATATTGGAATGGATGGATGGATGGATGGGTGGGTGGGTGGATGGATGGATGAAAGGGTCCAGTGCCATAAGAGAGATGGAATGAGACTTCAGAAGACCGGACAATCACTTCCAGGTGACTCAAGACAGCAGTCAGGAAATGGAGACGAGGGACGCAGGAGACCAGGGGCTTCCCTGCTGCCCCTTACATCCCACCCTCCCCACCTCTATCTCTTCCCTGCCCTTTCCTACATTTGGAAGATCCATCATTTGAAGTCTCATTTGAAGTCTCATTTGCCAACGAGAAGCCCCACTGCTAAGGAGCCTCCCAAGGCCCCTCCTAGGAAGCTCACAGCCTGGTCCCCTGGTCTGGCCTGGGAGCTCTCCATGGAGTTCTGGCTCCACCTCGTGGAAAGAGCTGGAATGCGCGGCAGCGCCACACCCTGCCTTCGGGGGCAGGTGCAGGGCCAGCTTCAAGCCAACGCGCTTCTGAAACCCTTCATGACCTCAGGAAGGCTGGAGAGGCTGGGGAAGCACAAAGACTCAGCCTGAACACGGTGCCCCTGTCTACACGGCGGCTCACGTGGCATCTGTCAGAGAATTCTGGAAACCCTGGCCACAGGAGCAAGTGGGCAGGTGGGGGCAGAAAAGTAGAGTCCCGTGAAAGTTTTCGAAGTCACCCGGAAAGGTGCAGACCTTAAACTTATCAAGCGCTTACGACGTGCCAAGCTTGGGGCTAAATGTTTCGTGAACATTCCTTACTTCTCCGTGCCCCTGTTAAAGGGCGCTTGGCGGGAAAGAGCAGAGCTGGGATTTGAACCCAGGCCGCTACGACCAAATTCTGGGCTGGGAACCACAAAGCAATCGCACCTCAGCCGCAGTCCTGTCGCAAAGACAGTTGACCCAGAAGCCTTGGACTTGTGCACGGGACCCTACCCGTCCAAAACTCTAGTTTGTTGGCTCTGAATCCAAAGAAAGCGTGACAATGGACTCACCCCGGACCTCTGGGCCTGGCATCCTTGTTAATCATGGGATTGGCCCCTCCATCATGCTCAATGCCGGCTCTCACGTCCCCTCCTGCAACCGCTGTGGCCTCTTTGTCCCCGAATTGGGTGGGTTTATCTCCTGAGGCAAACACGTGGGTCCTGAGAGGCGGGCTTTAGATGATGGTGGTAATCGGAAACCCCTGCCTCCTGGGGCATCGCCGGCCTTCTCCCTCCATCCCCCCTCATCCCTGTCCCACCGCCAAAATGTGGTGACCGTGGGGACTCACCACACCAAAGTCATGGAATCCAAACACTCAGGAAGAAGCTCAAGTCAAGGACACCCCAGGTTCGGTGGCAAGGGCAGGGGTTTGAGCATCAGGCAGGCCACGCTCCCGTTAAGAAACTGAGGCGTTTCCCAGGACTTTCCCACCTCGGCTCCCTGCCTGTCAAACGCGGAGTCGCTGGTTGTGCCTGCAGAGCTGTCAGCTCGGTGGCTGGCAATTAGTCCATGCTCAGTACGTGTTCCTTTATTCTCCCCGGAAAAAACAAACTGCCTACCTGCAGACTCAAACGGCTTTCTTTTTCCACTTTAAACAAAGACACGCATTTAGAAACATGGCTATTTTGAAAAGATAAAATAAAACAACAAAACTGTGCCTGCCCAATGCTTCAATGACCTCCTGACCCTTGACCTCAGTGCCAGGGGACAACGGGGCAGGGGAAACTGTAGCAAACTGAGAGGCTCACACCCCATCTCACTGGCCTCTGTTCCCTATCGACCTGTTTTTCCATGTGGATTGCAGACCCAGTGCTGCCAGATCTTCTAACAATTGTTACAAAAGCTAGAATTGTACTAGCATTGTCAGTTTTAGAAAAATCTGACATCTTTAGCGTCGACTTTATTTCTTTGACAATTCAAAGTTACCAAACTAGGCACAAGCCTGCAGGGCACCAGTGTGCACCGACCCTGTACATGAGCACTTTACCGTTTAGTCAAACTTCATTATCAGGTGGGAATTTTGAAGGGAGCCCTGTTCCCACGGGGTGGGGTCTCCTTCCAGACCCCATTAAAGACCGACTCTGCCGTGTGGCCCTCAGCTGCCACTGGACCTCTCACAGCAACTTCTACATTCGCCATGACCAACTACAACATAACTAGGTGACTTTTCCTGGGTAAAGTCCTGCGTCCTCTAGGACAGGGTGAGCTGCCCCCAGGCGAGCACCGGGCTTACCCTCTGTATCCTCTTCCCGGCCGAATCTTGACTCCGGCGCTGCTACTTATTGATGAGGATAACACTCCCTGAACTTTCGCCGCCCCGAATTCTAATCTCTCGGTCCAGAACCTCCTGTTGATCTTTCTCACTGACAAGCAGCAAAGGAAACAATGTTGACAGACTGGTTCTCATCACCGTCTTCCCACATGGCTCTCAAACTGGGAATTAGAAATGCCAGGTTCTCTCTCTCTCTCTCTCTCTCTCTCTCTCTCTCTCTCTCTCTCTCTCTTTCTCTCTTTCACTCGTTATTCTGCCACTTGGTCTCACAATGTGTTGGTGAATCTAACAGTCTTTGACATCACTTTGTAGCCCCCATCTAGTCGGTGAGTAGTTATGACGACTCAGTTTGAGGTCCCCTAAAGGCGGCTACTAAGACAAGAATTGGGCTGCAAACGATGGATGTGTGAGCATCCGTAAGGGACAGGCAAAGGGAGCCATGGAAGGGCAAACCAAGGAAAGGGCATAATGAATGAGTCACAGCTGAATCCAGCTGAGGACCCTCCACTTCGTTCCAGAAGGGTGAAGAAGCCGGGCTATTGATCTTCCAGTCCCCTCCCCTCACTGGTTGACCCTCCACCGGGTGTTACCTCCCCAGCACTTCCAGTATGCTCCGTGGACCCCACGTGCTCCCAAGCCAGAGGACGCCCTCAGCAGGGAGGTTGAGACAGACACAGGGTGCAGGGACATCCTCGGTGATCCCCGGGTGGCCAAGCAGATGCAGGTAGGATCTTACAGAATCTTCTGCGAGAACTCTGCCTCAAGCAAACCTTGATGTCATGACACTTAGACAAAAAGTTACACTTTCAAAGCCCTGCCCACTGGGCCTCCCAACACTCCTGTTAGAGATGCAGGGTTCTTGTTTTTTTACCCTAATTTACAAATGGGAGAAATCAAGCATTATATAACCGGTTATAACTTTAATTTGCAGCCTCAATAAACTTCGCATTAAGACCTTGCCAGGAGCTAAGTTAAGTAACAGCATCTCATCATCCTTTAAAACTATTTTGCAATTTTTAAAGTTGATTTTCTTACGGCTTCTCAGGAATTCATCCGGTTCTTGGTGTTGCCTGTCTCATGCCTGTGGGGTCAGCTCTGCTGCGGTGACCCTCCCAGTCAGCGTCTGCCACCCTCACAGTGTCACCAGACCCAAACACTCCTTCTGACAATGCCTCTGCTTTCAACCTCTACAGTCACCTTTTCTTTGTTTTAACATAAAAGTATCTTCTGGGCACTGACGAGATTTTATTGTTAATAAAATCGATTTCAAACAGCAACCACGGACACACCATTAAAGCCAGCCCTCCTGGGTCAACAGATTAGAGAAGCACAATGAATTTTCATGGAGAATGACCTCAGCGCAAGGCTGTCGCCAATAAAAAAAGTAAGTTTCATCCTGATCGGAGACGATGGCTGTGTTCCACTGCCGGCTGCAGACATGCTTTTTAAAATCCTGTGCCGCCCTGTGCCTGCGGGGAGCAGAAACGTCTGTGGGGGAAGCTAACGAGGCTGGAAGGGTCCAGCCAAACAGATTCTGTCTGAATTCCCAGACACGAAACAAACTTTCTCTACAAAATGACTCGGTTATTTAAAGCACAATGTAGCTGTGGCCCTGCTGATACCTTACGGTCCCAGGATTGAAGCTTTAGAATGACTTATTCAGTGTTTTGGAGGAAAGGGGACACCTCGTGACCCCCCTCGGAGGGACCAGAGCCGTGGCCCCAGTGTGAGAGGACAGGGTGGATGGACAAGGTGCTGTCTCTCTTCCCTCTGCACAAGAGACAGACTTTTCCAACCCAGGGAACACAGCAGAAGAATTCAAAGTGAGCCCCGCTGCGGCCTGCCTTGTGCTCAAAGTGCCTCCCAAGCAAATGCCATCTGTGGATTCTGTTTCGATGTTATTTGTTCTTTCTTCCAGACATGAACCCACCAGGGATGCCGAGTGCCTCCACTGAGCATTTGTAAGACAGAGCACTGATGATCAAGTCTAAAAACCACCCATCCCACCCACACCCCCCAGCTTGCCAGCAACATGACCTTGAGTCACTGCTTATGTTCAGGTTCCAAGTGGGGTCTTTAGGACCACTACCAAGTGGTCGGCATGGGGCCTGGCGCTCGAGATGATATAAATGCTATCATATTGTTGACTCCTAAACTGGCTTTCACACACAGAGCAGCAAGAGAAGGAAGAAAGAGGCGGACCAGTCCAGACGGCCAGGCGGCAGTCTTAATAAGTGGTGGACTTACGTACAAGGCTTGGCCTGGGCCGCCAAAGATGAGTAGATCTTCTGCTCACCAAAAATATAAGATTATATAGAGACCTTAAGTAGATTCATTCACTACATAGTCCAAACGGACGGTCTCAGCAGCACCTTGCTCTCTCAGGGCTGTGTTTTTGAAACAGCAGCTGGTGCAGGAGTAGTAGCCGGACATCAATTCCAGGGTCAGGGAGTGGGTGAGGAGCCTCCTGCTGCAGGAGCCAGTAGCAGGTCACCCAGCAGTCTCACTCACCATGACTTCCTCCAGCACATGTGCTGACCATCGCTGAATTTGGGCTCTGCACTTAAATCTGCCATATGTGGTAGCAAATTCCAGCCCTCTCCCTCCTTAAAGTCTCTCCTGCTCAACCGTGTGCAAAGAGCACAGTCTAAGAGGAATTCTGTGGAATCCTTTGGGCCTGTCGTATCACCTCGATGAACAGGGGTGCCCTCTGCTTTCTACAGGGGGAGCCTCACAATGGATTCTTGAAGAGGAAATTAGGTAGAATCGAGGGAAAGAATCCTTACACTCTGCTGCCCCTCTACTGACAAGACATGCCCTGTCCCTCCATGCCTGTCAGCTGGTCCAGGAAGAAGGGTTGAGAACCATCAGAAGAAGTGCATCACCATGATCAAGAGTAAGTTTGAACTCTACCTTGGCAGAAGTCTTCAGCTACTTCGCCCTAAGCCTTGGTTTCATCTCCGGTACGATGGGGCTAACAGCACCCACCCCAGAGGACTGAGCTGAGGCATGTAAAGTGCCTAGCACAGTGCCTCATTCTACACACACAGGCATGAGCTCGTCTAGCACAAATTGTTTTGCTGGAGCCAATGAACTTCCTTCCAGTTTCACACCATTATATAACTTTCCAGGATCCACACCAAACACATGGATTACCTCTACTTCGCTGGATGGGAGCTTGATCATTCTGCTTACTTGTCCACATGCCATTTGGCTAGTGGCCATGGGACTGAAAAGCAAACCATGACCCCTCTGTTCTAGGCTATTATTAACTTCCTGTGCAAGCATGGATGATTTTCTCCTGTAAAACTTGAAGGCTGAATACTAGGTGACTCCTAATTTCCCCTGTAGAGATAAATGTTCTGTCCTAAACAGGAAACAGAGAACACCAAATAAAACGCAGCTGCAACTCTTTCAAGCTTATGAAACACATTCATTCCACTTAATTTCTCCTTCAAAAATCCATTGTGAGGCTGTCCCTGTACAATACAGAGGACAACCATGTGCACTGAGGTGATGTGACTGGCTTAGAGTCATCGACACATGCACGAGAGAGCCAGATTCAACCCTAGGCTCACTGCTCCCCAAACCCCATGCTCTATCTGCTATATTCCTTTTATTAAAAATGATGACTGATTTGAAAGGCTATATTAAACACTCACACAGAACAAAACTTGGGCTAGCCTTCCTTTTCATAGACCAAGGGCTGAGAAGCATGCAGATGACAAGTCACGTCGCGCAGGAGCTGTGCTGTCATCTATGTAAATAGCTAAGTAATCACAAGGCTCAGAGCTACCATTTCCCAATGCAGAAGCATCTCGACGTGTATAAAGGGCCCAAGCACCATTATTTAAAAACCCAGTTTGGTCAAGTTACCTTGATGGTTTTAATCCATTTCTGAGAAGCCATTTCAGAAAGGGTATCTATTACCCATCCCCTCCACACACTTTGTTTCCTGAGTACACCATGTAAAACTGTGAAACTCCATTTTTTTGCCAAGGTCACGTGGCTAGAACAGGCGTTCTCAAACTTTATGTGCTCAGAATCACTAGAGGCTTATTCAGTCTGATTGCTGGGCATTGGTGTGGGGCCCAACGCATTCGCTTTTCCCACAAGTTCCCAGGTGCTGCTGATGCTGCTGGTCTAGCAATCACACTTGAGAACCACTAATCTCCAGGGAGCAGCCATGTTCAACCCCTCCTTGATCATGGCCCCTGCTATTCTACTTCCTCCTTACAAGGTGAAGGGAGACAGGCTGCTCTCTTCCCCACCATGCAGCTCTAGAATCGTACAAACAGAAGTGGGGATGTTTTCCTCACCGCTTCAACAGAGAAATCATGAAGCATGTGAATTGGGCCTCAGAGCATCCAAAAGCACTAGAAGAGGTGGGCTTCGTGGGGTTCATAAAGCAGGGAGACATTACACGGGAAACATCTGGGCGGTTTCTCGGCTGTCTCCTCCTCAATGCTAAAATTGCTTCCAGAAGCAGCAGTTAATGTTTATACACATTTCCTTACAAGTGACTGTGAAGATGGTTGAAGTTTTCGGGCGATAAACACCTGAATACACACACACACACACACACACACACACACACACACACACACACACACACACACACCAGCTCCTTTGCCAACCCTAGCCAAGACCCTCCGTCGCTGGCAGCTGCATCTCCCACGCATACGGTGATCATCTAATCTATTACCTAAACGTATACTCTTCTGAGAGGCAAAGGCAGCGTTATTATTAATCATGAAGGGATCATTGCAGGAAAATCAGGATCAATGCATAGGATCAGCCCACCAATAAGAGCCCAGAAAGAAGCAAGGAGGAAGGTGTCTACATCTGCCCCGGCTTAGGCAGCTGCCTCATATCTATGAAGTTCTGTGTCTCAGCTGAGTAAGCTTTCAGCAGGCATCGAGGGTGTGACTACGTGGGGTCTTTTCCTTCTACATTTCAATCAACCTGCACTATGAAGTGGCAAGACGGTTTCCCAGAAGGCTGGAAATCCATTTTGTTCACTCGGTTATCTTAATCGCTTCATGTCAGACGTAGCTTTTCCACTAGTTCCGAGCCCACTGATTGGCAACACTGGTTCGTGTTGACACAACACTCTCTTCAATCTGGGTTTGGCAATGCACCTGACATCGCAGACTGACTCAGATGCCCATTGCCCCTTTAAAAATCACCCAATGGTCCTTATCAAAGCCTTGCTTCCAGATGTCATCCCTGCTTAGGTGAGCAAGGCCAACCTCCTCCCCAAAACAGGAGGCCTCTGGCTCCTGGAGGGAATACCTTAAACGGGTCCTTTTATTAACTTCTTTCCTAGGCCAAAAAACATGAGCTGGCAGCTGACAAGATGGAAATGTCCCCAGAGAGGCAGTTTATATAACCCACAGTCTGTTGTACCAACATGTAAAAATTGGGTGTTTTCATACTTAAAGAAGTACAAGTTTCGGACAAAAATTGGTTGTCTTTTAATCAGACGATCCGGCAACAACACTAGGACCATCTGGTAAAGGGTGAGAGGCAAGACGTGTTGGAAAAGAACAAAGTCATGAAAGAGACTGAAGAAGAGATGAGGGGGCCATGGGAACTAAAGGAGCGAAAGCAGCATCTCAGTGAGAAGCCAGGCCATGGCGTGGACATCACGGATGCTGGGTCAACAGTCAAGAGAACTGCTTTGTAGTTGTCGAGGAGGTACATCAGAATTTTACTAGATACACATGTTGAAGACCGACTGTGAGGTATTAAAATAGGGAAACAGTCTATGGCCACACCACTCTGAACAAGCCCAATCCTGTCTGATCTCGAAAGCTAAGCAGGGTCGAGCCTGATTAGTACTTACATGGGAGACTACCTTGGAAGACCAGTGCTGCAGGCATAAAAAATAAAAAATAAAAAAAATAAGGGATTGTAAACTGACAAGGTCCTTGCAATCTGTGAGGTCAATCAAGGTTGCCTTGCCTAAAAAGAAAAAAAAAATAGAAAAAAAAAGAAAGAAAGAAAGAAAGAAAGAAAGAAAGAAAGAAAGAAAGAAAGAAAGAAAGAAAGAAAGAAAGAAAGAAAGAAAAAGAAAAAATGAAGAGAAAAGAAAAAAGAAAAAGGGAATGAATGGGACCAAAATTAGCAAGTACAAGACTAAACATTAAGAGATTAGGCTTCAAAAATCAACATCTGCTTAAAGAGAGTGAGTGGTTGTAAAAGTCAGAATTTTGCTCTGATAAGGGAAGGCCATGCACAAAAGAATGAGGGCGTAGTCAGGGCAACGACATCCCAGAGGAAATCAGAGGGGTTAAGGTACAAAGTTCTGATAGAGAGGCCAGCAGAGAACAGATGGGATGGTCCTGGGGGTCAGGTTCACAGCCATGTCATACACCCAAAGGTCACGAATGGCATCACGAGGCACATCTCACACCTTCCAAAGGGCACACTCTTGAGAAAAGGCTGCATTTGAGCATTTTTGAAGGCTCCACAGAAAATAGTGCTCTAATAATAGACTTGCCTTATTTACTGAAAAAGTAAACTGATATTTTTTTGAGCAATTGCTATGAATTAGTGGGAAAAATCCAACACTTCAGTTCATACTTTTATAAACTTAAATATATAAAAATATGACAGAAGCACCAAGTTTGAAGGAATTTTCACAGACATCCAAAGAATAAGCCCGCGATGTGAACATTTACTGAGAACAGCAATAGCTAAGATGTAGACATCTACGTCTCCAATGCTTGATCAAATTTGAAGAACTCTGAGTCAATAATAAAACCATGCACTGCAGCTTCATGAATTGATATAAGGTTATTTTTTGCATACATTTTAATAAAGTTCTATGTAAAGTCACAGGAACAACTGTTTGTGTAATGAATTATGTAGGGAACTTTTAACTACAAATGCAAGACATCGAGAATATATTCATTTTTTGGTTTATTAAAACAAAACTACACTTCTGTGCTTCTTACAATACATTAACAGGCATAAAAATCAATCAGTGTTTCCAAATGTGTTGCTCACAGAATCACACAGTGTTATTTCACAGTCCTTTATAGTAATTCTTTTTACAATTTAATGTTCCTTTGTACAACAGGCAAATAGTTTAACACCTTCCATCAAGGCATTTCAGAGCTTTAGATGCTTAGAAATAAAATCAAAAGTCTCTTTCAAATGCAATCATTAGTTTGTATTAAACTAAATGCCAAATACCAAGTCTCAAGTTCTGTAAAAAGTGTTTTTAAAAACAGATTTACATCTTGATTAAGTCATAAACTTCAGTGATAGGTCCTGTCATTTCTAAACGCTAGAATTATCTGTGGATAAAAATCTACATTCAATTGTGCGATATTTTCTTCTAGATCTGAATGAAAATCTTCATTATTTATCCCACTTAATCTCTGTGTTAATTTTGCTACTTTCAGTGAAAAACCCAGGATCATTGACTCCTGATCTTTCCATCAAAGGAAAGAGCTCCGACTACCTATATTATTGTTTTCTGTGCTTATTGTCTCCAAGGGAGAGAATATACATCCATTAAATGTAACATCTGATTGTACAAAATACTCGAAAACTCTGACTCAGTGCCATCTGTTAGTTATTGTTTTGTCCCCTTAAAGAGCTACCTAACCTAGTGTTTTCCAAAATGTTTTCCGCAGAATACTAGTGAGAGGTTCACAGATGTCCTAAAGGAGATAAAGGTCCAGGGGTCACAAATTGGGAAATGCTGGGTTAAGCAGACTTAATTCTGCAGGTCCTGAGTCCTTACTGCGCTAAACTGCACTATGTAGTTTCTAGGATAGAGGATCCAGGTCCAAATTCACTTTTCCAGTGAACTTTTTTCTACGAAACATTTGTGAACATCTCACAGAGCACTCATATCACATGGGGAACGATGGGAAACACTTTTCCCCTTCAGGTGACTGGAAATTCCACATCTGAGCTTAGGTTCGTTGCAATCCCCTACGACTTTTCTCCACTCATCCTCATGACTTCAAGAGACATCATAGATCTGAGAAGGAAGATTCAGAGCTTTCTCCATTACTAATCCTACACATTTTATATCAGGCCCTTTTGTTTTTCTTAAAATTTAAGAAAGCAAAAATTTCTTCCCCTCTTCTGAATTACTTAGGACATTCTCATTTCGAAAGAGTGCAGTTTCATATTGCTTATTATTGGAATTTTTTTTTTTTTTGTCTTTTTGTTTTTTAACTCGACTCACAGTCTTTTCCTGGAGGGCATGCATTTCGGTTTGAGAGAAATGCAATAGAGTAAACTGTAATAAATTATTTACAAGCACCTAGTTTGTTTAATCTTACGTGAAAGCCATTCGCTCTTGGAAAACAATGAGAATAAATCTTTAAGCAAAACAGTGCTATGTGGAAGCCTTACTGCGATGATGTATGCGTTTTTGGTAATGAGGCACTGAAGAATGAGTTGTGCTAGAATTAACTCGAGGGTCAGCTTGTCTGGATGAGCATAACTTTGGTTGAGATTTTTCTTCCTTAAAAATAAGGTTTTCAAAGCACCAGTTAATTACAAAAAAAAGCATGCATATTTATTCTCACAGTGAGTTAAGTGGCGAGAGAGCTCGTGAATCATACATTGCAATCCCCAAAGCATCAGATTAAATTTCTAGAAAACAAACCCAATGTAAGGGAAAAATAAAGCCAGAGAAGCCATTGTTCTCTGCTCAGGCTGGTAAAGCAGCAGCTCTTAGCAGAAGTCATAGGCAGGGCAGCAGCCTCCACTAGGAAGTCCATCCCAACCTTGACGTTCCAGATAACTAAGGGAGAGTTTGAGCAATTCTTAATCTTTAATTTAGAGGATGTATAAAAGAGACTAGTGATGTGTTTGTTGGCCTAGATAAGGAACACCCAAAGGAATAAATAAGCCTCTGTGTGTGTTGCCCCAAACACAGAGCTCCAGCCAAAGGAAGCAGAGTCCTTTGGCCCTAGTTAGTAAAACAGGATGCTACAAGGTGAAGATCCCACTCCCCACCAGAGCTGCTACAACACTGACAACGGCTTAAGGGGACGTGAGTTCCTGTTAAAAAAGAATAGATTTTAAACAGGGAATTTGAGAAAAGTGGACAATCACAGCAGCACAGAACTATCTCTATGAGTTTCCAACGAGAGGTTTCATACAATGTGAAATATCAGTCAGTAGCCTTCCGTCTCCCAACACACACAGAGTATTCATGAGATACGATTAGTGTTTAAAATCTAAGCTTATGAAAGTACAAATTTACTTCTCAGTACTTTAAATTCAAAGACTATTGCAATATTCATCAGGAAAAATCCCTCATTCCATGATACCCTGGAGAGAAGGAACAATGAGCTGTTAGAAAATGTTTTAATATTACATGATTGTTAAGAAATCACCATAATTACCACAATTAACTAACACTATGCTCCCTGCTCACAAAAAGGCACCTACCTATCATGAACAGACAAGTTTTCATAGTTATTTGCCAGAATGTACCATCAGGGTTTAGACATATCACCCATTAAATTTTTAAAGAACCATGGTTTTTCCTCAAAGCTAAATATCCACAGATGCCTCAGAACATTTACCAGTCAGTGGGGCCACCACACATATTGCACAGGTTGTACACAGCACACCTCAGGCGGGTACCAATCACCTGGATCAGGTGCAGTGCACAACCTGTATACAGTACCTGTGAGTCCTGGATTGAGCCTACAACCAGAGCACACAGTCCATCAGGCCAAGTTAATCAAGTTAGGACAGATGCTATCTGGTTGGAGGGTCTCCAAGAAACAGCCGTACCTATGAGAGGCAGGTGCCACCTGAGGGGTGGGAAGAGGTACAGACATAAAACAGAAGTTGCTCCAAAATACTTGCTGGTCGTTTAAAATTCAATGGCACTTTTTAATATGAGCAACATGTGTCAAAGTCAGTTTTCTGGCCAAGTTTATACCTTGAATTTTGCCAGGCAAATTTCCTTCCTGGTGTTAGCTGCTGGATTATATTAAATCTATTTCTGCCCTAATTGAATATTGTGTTTTTATGTAGCTCTTTAAACACTTTCTAAATCTGACCGCAAAGGACAGCACAATGATACCTGGGTGTGAAGCATGCTAGCCCATCCTTTTGTAAAGCACTTTGGGATGAAAGGTGTTCCCATTTAAAATTTAGCTACAATCCAAAAGATAAAACTGAAAAAATAAAAATAAAAACCGGGAAATGGATGACTCAATTATTTTTAAAGGAAGCATTAACTGTTAATCAGAAAATATACCAGTGAATTCCCTGACAGCTTAAGTATATTATACAAGATTCGGCTCTAGAATACAACTACATTTTTGTGTCCTTCACAGTAATTAGTCCTTAACAGTTATACTTAAAATGTAAATCTTTAATAAACTCAAAAATAACTTTCTGAGATTTTGTTTTGTAATCTATTGATTAGCAATTGCAAGCAGAGGCTGAGAGCCCCCCAAAGTGTTATCTGTAGGCTGCTGTGTCATCTCAGGTTTGGGATGGGCACAGATCCACGGAGGGGAGAAGGCACTTGTCTTCCAGGAGGTCACATCAGGACAGGTCAGGCCTGACCACACAACGGCACCTTCAACTCTCGAGCCGGAGGCTGGAGCCTACGAAGGACTCGTCCCATGCTCGTTATTTGCAAGAGGTGCCCCAACATAACTTACAGCACCACAAAACTCAGAATATATTCTAGGAGTTTTTGCCGGTTGCATTGAGGTAGAAAAGTGCTGCTGAGTTCTAAAACAGACACTCTCTTTTGTTTGGTCTCTTTGAAAACCTAGAGAGAAAGTTTAGATTAAATTAAACACAAACCAAAAAGAAAGGGGACATGTCTGTCACCATCTCTGACCTTTGTCCTAGTCCCCAAAAAGCAGTAAGGCATATAAATCCGTATCCTAGCTTTAAGTACATGTACATGTGGGATGTATGAGTACGGAGAGGGGAGATTATGAGATGTGGGATTTTTTGGGGGGTTGGAGTTCAACCAGGGTACTATGCTCTAAAATTTACATTATAATAAAGTCACAAATAGTCCCTTACAAAGACCACTAGTACCTCCATGTCCCACATGATACATAAAAGTAAAAATACCCAAGGCTACTTCTAGTGATTCTTGTTAAAACACAAGAAAATAACTGAAAATCCTATGGCATACTTAACATCCCTACCAAACTGTAGTACCATCTTGAAACACATTGTCACCTATTATATATAAACTACTTTGGAATGAAGATGAAAACTAGGAAAATTCTGGAATATTCAAATAAATATGTACTTATGGGCCTCACCTTCAATATCCCCCTCTTCTCCAAACCCCAGAAGTGCCTTCATAATTAATCCAGCAAAAACTGCTTTTCTCAGGGTCCACCCCAACACCAGGTGGTTCAAATATACTAGATCTAAATAGAAGCAGAAGTAAACACAAGTTTTTATACCATAAGCGGCGAACACTTACCCCAATATCCTTAAACATTTTCACAGCATTCTTCACAAGACAGTATGTGGCACTTTCAGCTGTAGAGAAAGGATAAGACCCTGTCACATGTTTCAGCCCAGCAAGACCCCAATATCCACAGTAGAAAGTAGGGAGGCTACGAAGAGGATTAGAGCCAGTCAGCAGACCTGAGTCAAGCTCCATTTCTGCTACTGGGGACCTCAAATAATTGGCTGTTTCTTTAAACCTACTTCGTCATCTTTTAAGAGACAGAGACAGAGAAAGAGGGAGAGAGGGAGGGAGGAAGATAAAGAAGGAAAGGAGAAATACCTAGAACATCTAAAGATCAAATGAGAGTGTGTAGAAATTCTTTTAAACTGCACGTGATGCACAGATGACTCCTGCAGCCTTGGAACCAGAGAGAGCACAAGTCTAGAGGTCACAAGAGTTCCAAACCCAGGTCTGTCCAATTACTAGGTATGTGACCTGGGATAGTTTCCTCATCTTCAAAGTGAGGTGACCCTATCTCTAGACATTATCCAGATCAGATCTCTATGTATCTCCAGAGATAGATCATCTCTAGATCTCTTCTGTCTCTAAAAATTATTGATTCAAAGCAGTTTCAGTTCTAAAGCCTGGCAGTATAAGATGTTATTCCCATCCCGATTAACACTGTTCCATAACAGACAATACCGAGTGCTGGCCAGGATGTGGAGCAACTAAAAAGACACTGCTGGTGAAAGTGCAAACTGATACAGCACTTCGGAACCACTTGGCAGCACCTGCTCAAGCTGAGCATCCACACTCTTGGACTAGGCAACTCTAGTCTGAAATGCACACCCAACCTACTGAGGACACATGTTCACCCAAAGGCATATCCAAACATGTCCATAGCAGCACTATTCATAGCAACTCTGGACTGCAAACAACCCAAATATCCATCAACAACAGAATGAACAAATAAGATATGTTAAATAGTTATACAATGAACGACTACAAAGCAGTAAGAATAAACAAACAACTACATGTAACAACAAGTACAAACCTCACAAATCAGGGTAAGTGAAAAAAGCCAGATATGAGAGTAGTTAACTATCTCACCCAATTTATGTGCCATACCCAAATAGATAACGGTAGTAACCTATGGATTACTGGTGAGAGGTCATCAGGATAATTTTGCAATTTTTTTCTCCCAATTTTCTATAATTAGCAGATTCCTTTAATCCAATATTTCCTAGCTTTCAAAAGAAGCCAAACTAGTGACATACGTACCATATACTGCAACATTTCTTTCTGTTCTGGTTAGTAGGTATTTGTGCAGCTTTTGCAGGTATTCTGGCTCAGGCACAGGCCCACTGAAGTTGTGAATGAAGATGGCAGCAGAGCTATAGGCCTCCAGCAAAGGCCCCAGGAGCCTCTGCAAGAAGGTGATGAACTGCTGGTGTTCCTTGGACTGGCTCACCTGGGAGTGAGAGAGCGAGAGGTCAAGTCATGGAGGAGGGGTGGAAGAAACATCACGCTGACAGAGGAACTTCCTCGCAGGGCCAGCGACTTGAGAAGACGCCCTCTCACTGGCACTCACAGGGGCAGAAGATACCACGTGCACAGAACCTCTGCTGGAAATAAATGCTGGTTTATTGAAATGCATTCTTTATTGTAATCGTGGACACTGACAGTATTTGAGATTTGTGTTCATTAAGCAGCTGCCTAGAAGAAAATGTCATACTTGAATGGCATAATTATGACATATTGTCATCACTAAAGAAAGCTGGTCCTGAGGTTAGACCCTCCAGGGTTGGAGGCCTGGTAAACAGTGCTCAAGTTTGAGGCCTGGTAAACAGTGCTCAAGTGTGTGAAAAGGTCAAGTGTGTACGTGGCAAGACCACTGGGATCATCTCAGTCATTCCGAGTCCCCACTTCCTGCCACCCCCACATGTCCTCATGCCCACAGTCTGGCAGAATAGGGAGTGATGGCAGTGGTTATGGGTGCTTTGGGGTTGGGGACTCTCGCTGTACCCAATCAACACATGCATCTTCAGATACTCCCCTCTGGAGTGTGGAGCAAAATCACTACCCCATCTCAAAACTAATAATGCCCAAATGGAAAACAGTAAATGTCATCTGGAACCTCTAGAAGCTATACCTCCTGACTGTGTGTGTGTATGGTAAACTGGGGTTGTTATCCCACTGCAGAGAAAGCAATCCACTTGAACTGTTCATAAAAGATGAGTCATTATTGCTAATTTCTAAAAGTATAAATTAGACAAAATTGATTTTTCTAAATCAGGGACAATCGAACTTTTAAAAATCCGAATTTTCTCTTGTGCTAGGATTTGTTTCAATTGAAGGTGAAGAGCTCTCAGTGTATGAAATTTTAAAGAGTGGCAAGACTGAGAATGAATCAAAAAGGTCATTCAGGCCAATTACAGCTGAATTTTAATTTCTCTACCATATCCAGTATGGTATTGCCTTGTTTTGGTGATGACTGAACAAAAACACTGCCCCTTTAGGTGTGAGTGCAGGTGGGTAAAGAGTTTGCACCTGTGCATTCTGAAGAGAGGGTCATGAAAATATCACCCAGGACATTCATCTTCCTGGATTTTTAGATCGTTTCTTTTTCCATTTACTTATACTCAAACTGAACAATTAAGGTATTAATTCAACTCAAACAGCTTGAGTGTCTTTATTTACTAGGTAGAAAGGACCACAGCTGGTTTGTGAGTGCTTTAGATATGAATAAGTCACCAGAGTCCAGTTTATCAGGGCCTCATTAACTAGCAGCAACATAAATCTCAACTCATCACTGTAACATCCACCAGAAATCTTCAGCAAAGTACCTTCAGGTAGCAATCTCGCTGCTCCTCACCAAAATCACTGTCTTCATCTTCTTCGTCACTTCTCCAAGACAAAGGTTCAGGAAGTTTCTTGTCCCACTGCTGCTCGGCAAGACCAGGACTAATATCTTCCTGATCATCTTGCTATGCCAAGGAGATGACCAACAATAAACAAATATGCATAGGCATACAAACACCTGCCAGCTAGATCCCGGCCAAAGCAGTTTTCACTCATTCCCTTCCCTACTCTTCTCTAGCTATTTACAGCATCAATCCATTCCCTTTTCCAAACTCAAAATCACACAGGAGACAGCAGAGAAGGAAAGAAAGAGTAGAGGGAAAGTTACCAGACAGATTAAAAAAAATCTCTTCACTTATTCTAAATTGCTATCTACTTTCCCAGGCCATACTCTATATCAAAATTAAAACAAAAACTCAAGAGAAAATGTGTATGTGTAAGCTACAAGCACACTGAGAGGTAAAACACCTCATCTTAAAATGCCACCTTCCAGATGCCATGGAATTAAGATACATTTGAGAGAATAACAGTTACACAGAAGGAACCGAAATAATAATAAACAGTCCCAAAAAGCATTTACTCTCCTCATTCTGATTTTTCTCTTCTCTCCATCTGGACTTGACTAAATATCTTCACCTGGACTTGTCTATATATGTAATTATTGGTTAAAATAATTGGTCATAATATTGGTTAAAATAATTAGTAGAAAAGATAAGGAAATGAAGAGCAAGAAACTAAATAAAGACAAATACAGGAAAGCTATTCCTCTTACCTCTGCCACTATAAGAATGCCATACTGGATAAACCTTCCTACTGTTTCATGGCAATTTTGGTAAAATGTCTGGCAGGGCTGAAAAGAAAAGACATTTAAATGCCAATGTCATTGCCTTATACTTAAAAAAAAAAAAAAATAGATAACACTGCACAAGGTAGCCACCAGATACCAGATACTTCCATGATATCACCCACCTCACTCCACTGGGCACATACTAAGATATCTGATGCACACCATCTTGACTGATAAATGTGCATGATCATGGGCAAAGCCAAGGAAGAGACCTCGTTCACCTGACTGGCAGAAACCCAAGGCAGCACCACCTGCGAAGGGTCCTCCTGAGCTCAGTCTCCCCCTCAGTAGAACAAACTCTCAGAAGGGCTGCTTTCTATGCCCTACTACCTGCTGCTTCTTCTTTATTGGACAATTTCTCTGCAAAAGCTAGTGTACAGTAATTATTGTACACAAAGATAGTGGATGAGGAAACAAAATATCTAAATAACTCAAAAAAGGCCCAGGAAAAGGATAAGGGCATTCTTGGGAGCCTTATCTACCCTGTCCCCTCCCACTCTGAACCCCAAGGTTCATGCAAAACAGATCCCCCAACAGAGCAGCCAGTATACCATACATGAAGAACATGGAGGAGGGCTATACTCATAATAAACGTACTCATAAATGTCCCGGAACACATTTACATAAATGGAAGAGAATACTAGACTATAAGTAAATATGAATTCTATTTGTTGATGATTTTCAGGGGAAAAAATATCTTTACTGCTTAATATGTATACCTCATTAAAAATGTCTGTAAGTGCTTGAATATAACATAAATGCTCATTAGTATTGCTGGGCCTTAGTTTTCCCCATTTGTAAAGTGAGAGAGTTGAGCAAATGATTTTGAAGACTATTTCTGACTCTTACCTTCTGTGGTTATACCTTCCACGACTGGGCATGTTAATTATTTACAAACCTCTGACCCAGTGCCTTATGCACAATAAGAGTTCAGTAACCTTGGCACTGACTGATGGAGAACTTTGAGCAAACATCTATCATGCCTGTTCGCTGCATAAAGGGTTCACTGGAGCAGTTACCCTGACAGCAAACCCAGATAGTAAACAACATATTGGTTTTGCGGTCATTGAAACCCAGGAGTAGAATGTAAAATTTCAATACTGGACCAAAATTTCTCTAGAGGAAGACAAAGGTGGTTTATGTTGTCATAAAAATGCTGGAGAAAAAGAGAACAGATACCACTAAAGAATGGTTACTTACGAGAGAGATAGTGCCTTCATTGGAGAGTAGATAGCACAGGCTGGTGGCCTTCTGCACCAGCTGCTCCTGGCTGATCAACCCGGGCGATGTGCCAGCAGGCCCTCCTGCACCCCTCTTGTTCAGAACTGCGTAAAGGCTGCAGGCTGAGGAAATAAAAGCACCGATGAAGCTGGCAGCCTTAGAGCTCCAAGAAAAACATCAACTGGCTCAGATAACTTGGGTTACCTTAATAGATTGTTATTACATTAAAAATTATTGTCTGCATTTATTGGAGAAATGCAAGTAAATCCTCTCACAATTTACTTCTCGTGAGTCCGTGTGATCTCAACCCCAACAAACGCCTTCCTCGGGGGCTTCAGGCCCCTCTGCTCTTCTTCTCTCTGTTCCCTCTTGATCAAAAATGAGCCCCCCAACTCACTTCACGGCCATGTGTATGTCTCATCTCCCTTACATCTTCAAATCTCTTGGACAGCAAGACAGCTTACCTCTCCTCCTTAGTCATAATCATAATACTGTGCATACCATAATTCAGTAACTACTTATTGAATAATAGATGTAAAAATAAGCTATAAACAGTGATACAGCAGATCATATTTTTATTAGAAAACTACAAATATAGCAATGTTCCCTTAAACAAGGTGCTATCGTCCAACTGAAGTAGACACCACTATGTGTCTTAGGTCTTTTTATTTTCTACGAAAATATTTCAGGAATCAACATACCAATGATGGCTTCCATGATAAAGACATGAAGTACCCCGTTGCTGTAGAAGTTAAGTTCAAAGACCGATGGGACAGTTGTGCTGGGAGTAATAAAAAATTCATCATTCCTGCTGGTATGGGTGATTGTGACGCAATTTCCCAGCAGCTGTATGGCATGCATGACAACATCTTCCGAATTTCCTGAGAACCCCAGGTCAAAATCACGAGCCAGGACTTCTTCCTTCATCACAAAGAAGTCCTCCACCAATGTGGAGAGATCGATTCCCTAGAGAAAGACAGAAATGGTCTCATGACCATGGAAAACCTACTTCCCAAAGGTCAAAAGGCCGTTGCACGGATTTTTTTTTTTTTTACCCTGGCTTTCCTGCAGCTCCCTGTTAGCACAAGGAGGAAAGGGGCCAGAACAACAGTGCAGAGAAAGTCAAAAAAAGAAAAAAAAACTGGTTAAAAAGCTGGTTCCTCCAGGAATGTCAAGATACTGATATTCCACATCCAGAGAACATTCTAGTCACAACATCTGACATGAACACATAAGATCACAAAGAGAAGGCACCATCTGAAAGTAAGTAGTGTTTACTTTTAGCAAGAATTTCCCTCATATTAAATATTTACCTGACAAATATTAATTTGGCACCACATTTGAGGTTGAGAACATGACTGTGAGACAGACAAGCCTCTCCTCTCACAGCACTTAGAGAAGCGGGAGAGTGGAACATGGATTCTAAATGCAAATCAAATAGCTTGGAAACCATTAGCTATCAGGGTATCTACTGCATGTCAATGAAATATGTCTATTTATGTTAACTATATTAACTCGAAGAATATCTTACTATTATATATGTTAGGCAGTCTGAGTTGTTGTTTTTTCCATGTAGATTTCTTCCTCCATCAGGTCTGTAAGCTCCTATGGGCAGAGTCCTCGCACTATTAGCCAGGAGTGGGCCAAATCTATCAGTGAATAAGTATCTGAACAGCTGACAAAGCTTTCTCATGTTTACTATTTAACTCCAGGTGACACTGCAGACATACCTGCCTGTGTCTGTAGAGGAGCAGGCAAGCCACGATGTGTGTGGACATAATGGCACAGGATTTGCTAGCAGCTGAAAGGCAAACACAAAGCTTTAGTTGCACTTAAATCTTAAATAGGAGTATTCAAAACTATAAAAGTCCTCTACCACATTTCCCATAACTAATTTACCAAAGGGAAGTTGCAACATTATACCATGTTCTGGGCCAGTGGAACCTCATTAGAGATCACTATTCATCAGAGGGCAGAATTCAGTCTAAGATAGGTCCACCTTCAATCCAGGACAATGGAGTTTCATTACTGAATGACCAAGAGACACCTTTATGGAAATCCCAAGACCCAAAGTATGAGCCTGTTCTATGAGCTCCAAAGGATATCCCATCGTGTTCCTTGCCTTATTCCTGGCTGCAGTCTATAATAACTGCAAATCTCTACTCCTCCAGCAAGTATTCACCACCACGTTAAAACGAAGGTACAGGGGGTGGGAGGGAATAGATTTAAAGTCAAAAAATCTGGGCTCAAAACCTAACTTGTACACTAATTTCATGACTTGGAGGAAATTACTTAAATTCCCAAGCCTCAGCTTCCTCACTAGAAAACTGAGAATACCTCCTAGTTCATTGGGCTGTGTAAGAATGAAATGGATTGGCCACAGGACCCATAGTAACGATACTCCATATATTTCCATTTCCTCTTTCAACCTAACCCAGAGGTAGGTAGAGGTAGGAAGTAAAGGGAAGTAAGGGGACAGAAATACATTTGCAAATGACTATAGTCCATAACCCAATAGTCTGAATTTGCAGAAAACTATAATCATATAAATCAAATGTGAGAACGTCTATGGAACATCTGAAATAAAAGCACCATTTGTGAGTTTTCTGAGATGATAATGAATTCATGAATACTTCACTCACAACTGATGTTGTCTCCAGTCTTTAAAAAACAAAATAGTAACCAGTACCATATTCATAGCCATTAAAAAGAAAATTTATAAAATGTTTTTTAAAAACATGAATAAATACTTGTTACAAATGGAAAATAGCACAATACAAAACTGTAAAAAATATTTCTAGACACTAGACAGCATCCCTGATTACTTGGGGAGTGGGTTTTATCTTTATTTTCCAACTTTTCAACATTAAAGATGTATTATTTTTAGCATCCAAAATTGGAGAATGGGTGAGAGACACAACCAGATGTGCTGAAGAAAGAATGTTCTGGCCCAGACTGAAGCAAGAGTAGGAGCAGCTGGAGTGGAAGGAGAGAGAAGGTAAGGAAGGCTCCACAACAATGTTGGCAGGAAGCGCCGAGAGTCTGACCAGACAGGAATCGGGGCACAGGGAAAGACGAGGTGACCCCACCAGGCTGTGCACTGAGGCACCACGTCCCTGCCATGAGATTACAAAGTGGCCTCTACAACATGACACAACACTGCCGTTTGGAACTGAAGGAAATCTAATTCTGCACTCACCTCACTCTGTCCTGAGTCACTCCTGCTAAATCATGTCCACACAACTATCCCTCTAAGAGCAGAAGCCTTTGAAGCATAGAACCATTAATTACTCCATTTGTATGCCCCACAGCTAACACAAAATTTTACATGTAACAGCTGCTCCAGTTTGCTGAGTAAAAATGATCATGGGGTCAGAGGAGAAAAGGGCATGCAACTATAAACCTAGATGCTATACTACAAGTTAGCTCAAGGAAACAAATTCATGAGCGGGAGGCAACAAATCACTGTGGCAATTTTATTTTTTTTAAAAGCATAAGAACTGTCACACGAGCATCTACTAATCATCAGGCACAGTGTGAGATGTTCTGCTCAGTCACCTCAAATCCCCACAACCTCTTTTGTTTTGCTAATAACTTACCTAGCACCACCCACACATTCGGTATGGAACAAGAAGTGGAACCAAACTATAGCAGATTCCAAAACCTGTGTGGTTTGCACTGCACTGTGCTGACTCGGAATTGCAGAACTATATTCTACTTACTGAAGAGAATGTGCTCAGCCAGATTCGCAATCAGTCTCCTTCGGAATGATTCATTTGTTACATTTCTGGACTCATTAGTGGATGTGTCTGCCCCTTCATCAGCAACATCATTGGGTCTGAAAAGTTTTTATATTTTTTAAATTAGACTTCTACAACCCCCTCTTTTACAAAGCAAACTGTATGGGCCTAAGGTAAAAATGTATTAGATACTTTAAATTACTATATATTCTAAATTTAAACCACAAAGAGATAGTTGATATACTTTCTTATGTTTAATACACTCTCCTGGCCAAAACATGTTATTTAGTTATAACTAAATACTCTATTGTTACATCTTTCTAAACACACTGGCAAAAAAAAAAAAAAAGAAGGCGGCATAAAGCAAGATACCTCATTTTAAAACATTTATAAAATCTTGACACTTGATCACATTAAAGGGCTTATTAGTCAATTTCTCTAAGTTACAATTCCATTTGAATTCTAAAAAGTTCACAAGAAAAACTCTTTATACACTTATGTACAATATGCATAACCGATCATAATGAATTCAGTTCACAGTTCACTTAAAAGCATGAATCAAATAACGCCTACTTGATTCACAAAATAAAATAAATTTTATAATACAAATAATCCAAAACCTCCAAAACTATGAAAACACATCACTTCAATATCCATTATAAGACCAAGAGAAAAATTACTCAAGAAAGAAAGTAAAAACAAGAAGACACATTCTTATTAAAGTGAAGCTCTTTATCTATGCAATTTAAGAAATAATAGATATTTGATACTTTAGCTAGTATAAAAAATTTCCACAAATTTTACCTTGAAGGAAGTATGGCTGGTAACAATGCTTGCTCCAGCGAAAGTGCAGTGGAAACAGCTTTCTGACTTTGGCTTTCTAAATATTCCTTGGGAAAAAAAAATAATAAAACAGTTATTTACTCCCATTGTCTCACTTACATAAACATATATAAAATACACTTGATCTTCAAAAAGTAAAAGGGAGTTGTTTTATAAAATCAGCCTACTGCAGAAGATGAGAAATACTTTCTACATCCTAATCTACCTTCAGAAGTCCAGAGTGACTCGTAGAATATTGTCAAGCACAAAATCTAAGAACTGAAAATTTAAAGAACAGGATGATGCTTAAGCAAAGTTACTTAAAAATTAAAGGAAATATTTAACTTTTCTCACATCTTCAAGAAATTTTTTAATATTCTCAATATTATTATTAGTGATAACAGACACAACCATTCTTTTTAAAAGAAATCTGACAACCTAAGTGTTACATAATATTCAAAATAACCTCAATCTCAAAGCAAATCATAAAAAAAAATAGTGCTGCACAATAGCAGTGTTTTTGTTTTTGTTTTCATTGTTGTTGTCATTTGTTTTAGAGTAAGAAATGACAAGCTTCCTTCCGTGATAGCATTAAAGACCAGAAAGCATCTCACACAACTGTTAGAATCTTCTAAAGTAAAACCACGAAGTAGAGAAGAAGAAGGAGCAGGACCTCTATTCTTTATTCCTGGGTTCCTGACTCCCTTACCCATTCTTCTTTTTCTCCTTTATTGATTCAAAAATCTTGGGAACTTAAAACTGCCAGGAACTCAGGAACCTGCCACATGAGGGTGGTGCTATCCCTTGGAATACATAGGTCCTGGATTCCACTCAGCAGTCCAGAGCAACATCCTGGATTGTCAATTATACCCAGCTCTGAGGGGTTATGTTTTGAAAAATTTCCCCTACTGGCAATTTTTAAATATATATAAATATATAGCATAAAGCAACATGCAAAATTCTCATGAATTTTCTTTTAAAAATTGCAATAAATGTTGAACCTGATATCTCCCAAATATAGACATTTACTGTCTTTTTCAACAGACACACTTTGGTAAAAAAAAAAAAAAAAAAAAATTAGAAACGCCATTCTTGACACAGTCCTCATTTTCAAGAGAAGAAACTGAGGCTCCAAGTCACGAGAGAGGAGGAGATAGAAACAAGGCTAGAGCCCAGATCTGAGCTATGCCAACACTTTGATAAGCATTCCAATAGCCACTCACCTTTAAGGAAAATGGTTGTGCAAAATCCACTCTGACACACCCATAGTTTTTTCGCAACATTCTGACAACGCCTCTAGCCACACCCCAAATGCTCTCATTCTTCTTAGGTTTTCCCTAAATTCCAATTTTGAAAGAATAATATGGTAAGAAAGTGAACACATATGCAAACATTCTATTATCCAAAGAATAAAGTTTTTTTGCCTGTTTTTGTTTTGTATGGAAACTAGAGGTTTGTTTTGAAAAAGACAACAATGAATGAAGAAAGTATTCATGGACTGATCTCTCAGAAAATGCTGGCTTTCAAAGATTCTAAAAGATATAATCATGTCATCAAAAAGTGTTAATTTGGTCAATGCAAATTGAAACATTTAACATGAATTCATTTATTAATTCATTCACAAAAATACATATGTAAATTAATGAAGAATAAAAATGATACCACAGGCTAAAAAACTATTTTGCAGTTCTCAGATAAAAATAAGATGTCCAAGAGGCCACTTATCTGAGGTCTAATGACCACCAAAATCCAAATATCTAACATTAAGTAAATGAATGTCAAATCCTGACCCACAGTGGCTTTTAAGCTGATTATTCATTTAGTAAGCACTTACTGAATATTTAAAATACATAAAGGCACAATGATGACCATATGATAGACACAGGGCTCAGATGCGACCTCATGAGAAGGCAGGGTGACTGGAGTCCGCATTCAGAATAGACATAAGGAGAAGCCTCATAAGAGATACAGATAATATTCCAGGTCCATCACTTAACTTTTAAAGTCTCCAATTATCAAGTGTCCTTCAGCTGCTGACATGTTTTGGGTGGTAAGCTTGAAATAAGTACCTTGCCCGAGACTTCCACACTAAATAAGAACAAAATTAAATTCTTCTGGAACTCTCGCAATGCCAGTGGGAATGGCAAGGTGGTAAAAGCATTTTAGAAGACTGACAGTACCTCTTAAAGATGACCCAACAATTGCACTCCTAGGAACATACCTAACGGAATGCACACATGTGGTCACCCAGAGAAATGTTTAAGAATGATCACAGTCAAAAACGAGAAACCAAACTGTTTTTCAACATTCAAATAAATCGTGGCATATTCATGCATTGGAATACTATGCAGCTATGAGAATGAACAGATTTTAACTAAATACAACAACATGGATGAATCTCACAAACACCTGATTGAGCAAAGAAAATCAGAAGCAAAAAGAGCACAAACTACATGATATCATTCATATAGAGTTCAAAAATAGGCAAAGCTATTCTGTAAGAAGTCAAGATATACCCTTGAGGCAACAGTGATAAGAGGGGCACAAAGGGGTTCCTAGGGTCCTGACAATATAGCTCCTTGCACTGGGTGCTGTTTACATGGGTGTTCTCACTTTGTGATAAGTCAAGCTACATGCCTATGACTTGTGCATACTTCTATAACTATTATACTTACTTCAATGAAAGGTTTATTAAAAACATTACTGCCATTTCTCAAATTCATTTATAGTTGCGCTGTCAGCATGATTCTACCAGTTCCTCAGGCTCAACTTAAAATCTCCATATAAACAGTAAGCCCTGGAGTGAACAAACCACATAAACCACACCCGCCCCGCCTCATCATGGTTGAAATGGCACCTCAGTGTCGAGTGTTTTTTTTCATTTCCCAACCCCATGACCAAAGCTGGCACTGATAAATCTAATCATTTCACTTCCTGCAGGTGTAGGTAGGTACCACATTAACACTATCAATCAGGCTGATGTAAGAGATGACAGCTACTCACCATGCCCATCCTACTATGCTTCCCACAATGCTTTAAAATTAGGGAGTATTAAAAAATATCCTTCATTATATAGTCAATAATATTGTAATAACTATGTATGGTTCCAGGGGGGTACTAGACTTATGAGGGGGATTCACTTCATAAATTACATAAATATCTAACCACGATGCTATACACCTGACTAATATAAAATAATAGTGAATGTCAACTGTAATTGAAAAATTAAAGAAAAAAACTTGAGTCAAAACAATTCCTAGTTAATTCTAAAAGTTCTTATCAAAAAGCCAAGACTTGAAATCAATGATGACCTTGGGCGGGCAGTGCTCTTACCAGCTGTTCGCCGTTATAGTGACCTTCGATAATACGGTCGTAGGAGATTCCGACAGGTATTATCAGGATGTCTGGGATGGTATTAGAAGACAGAGTATCTACCACAACTGACAAAAGTCCTGCCCGAGCACAGGAGGTTTTTCCACTCCTAGACCGTGTGCCTTCCAGAAAAATCTCCAAGAACTGCTGCTGTCGAAGTAGTTCCACTATATGCTGGGATACGAAGAGAAAGTAAAATGTGAATTCGAGACGACCCAACTCAGCAAAGTTAAATCTTAAAAAAAAATAATCATAAAATTAAAAAAATAATAAACTCCAAAACCTATGACAAAATATTGTATTCACATAAATAATAAGACAGCTTTATTTTGGTGAGAACAAAAAATTATCATCAGACCCATGCCCAAGCTACATTTATGCAAAAAATTACTCAGACAGCAGTTTTGGGGTTTTTTTTAAATCTCAATCAAGTCTCTTTCTTCTTCTACTGTAATAAGTACAGTGATAGCAGCTTTAAGGGTAATGAGAGATGACACATACCCCATGGAGCAGAGCTCTGTAGAGGATGTCCTTCCGTCCATCTGGTGTCTCATCTAGCCTCCGTCGTATGAAAAAGCCCCCCAGCTTATGGATCAAGGTACTATAAATTCAGGAATGCATTAATTATTTATAAAGAAAAGTATAAAAAGAATACTTATATTCCAAGTTAATTCAAAACATTTGCCATATGAATAAAAAGCACATGTGTTCTTAGAGCTCTTGACAGTGAGACTGTGGACATTTTCCCATTTTCCATATTATTGACATGTTTCAGTCATTTACATTCTTCATGAGCCTTTAGAGCATCACCTCATATTCTGAAGCTCTATTACATATGTTCCAAAAAAGCCCCTATGCTATCTTATGCTGCAAAGGTGATGCTATATAGACTTTGAGATGAAATACTGCTAAATTTTAAAACCAGGCCCAGGATCTCAAGATACTGACTATTAGATATCCCGAAATTTGCCTATGGCACATTTACTACAAAATGAATGTGATGTTCCAAAGGCTACTTCGGAGAAATTTTCTCAAGTAAGTATTGCTCGGAAAGTGTCTCTTTGAGACAAGGATACTTTACCACACTGAAATCAAGCATAACCATCTTTCCAAATCCTCAAACAAGAATGTCTCATATACCCACACATAGGAATAAAACAATTCTCACAACCCCAGTCTCCTTCCACAGCACTGGTGGACTTTGATGTGAATGTGTAATTTTCTAATAATTAAGCCAACCTTTCCAAACTCAGATGCTCCTCCTACTCTTTTGAAATAGAATGATACTAATATAAATATAAACATTAATATATATTTTCAGTATCTTCTATGCTCAGTATAAATAGAGAACAGTAAGATGTCCCCTGAGCTTAATATCACCCTTTGAGAGTGAACCTCTGTAGATAAGCTCATAATAAATGAGGTGAACCACCCACAAAGACAACCCATCCTGAAAAGTGGTTTGTGAATGTGCACACTGGAGTGCAACAGAAGAAAGCTGCAAATAAATAGACCAGGTTGTCTATAATCTATCATGTCTGAAGGACTGATGAAGCTAAGCAATGACTAGCATACATTCATGAAAAGGACAATTGGGTTACGAGAAATTATCAGTTTATCAAGCACTTCCAAGTGACCCAAGTTGAGAATCTGGAGGGAATAAGAACATGAGTTATTCTGATAACAAAAAAAGGCAAACTATTATGAGGTGAGGCTTCTCTAAGCCTAGACTTTGCTTTAAGACTATGCCTACCAGCAACGTTCTGATGACTTTCTAATTCAGCTTCCCAGCAGACACTGGGAAGAGGTGCCCAGGAGAGTAAATGTAGATATGCTAGGACCTGGAAAAGCACATATACCCTGTAGGGTCATATCACACTGTATTACAGCGAGTTGTCTCTATGTTATGAGTTACCTGAATATAAGGTCTATGTATCTTGTTCACTCTTATCGACAGCAAGCTGGGTAAGCATCAGCTGACTGCATGAATGAATGGCTTCCCTTCAGTCATTCACAGTGATCTAGTCAGCCACAGAACTCTGAGCCAAGTGATAAGGAAGGTACTCCGTAGACAGTGAGGCTGAGGATCAGATTCCAGGGCACGCAAAGATAATTGCCACTGTGAGAGGCCTTACCTGCCCAGCCTGCCAGCCCAGTTCTCTTAGTCACTCTCTAAATTCATCCTCCTCTTACTCTCTACTACTCAGAGAGCCTTTATCCTTTCAAGTTTGAAACTGCAATTCCCCTAACCCTCTCTTTACCAGTACCTCCTTGGTGACCAGCTGCACTATCTACCCACCTCCCTGGTAGCAGATACCTGGGAGTCTTCCTCCCTCCTCTCCGACTCCATTGAGCCCCACATCTGAATTACCATTTGTTCTTGCAAACCCAACTTACTAAACACGTTTCGAATCTATGCCCTCCTCTCCAAGAGCACTACTGTTTTTAATTTACACTCTCATTATCTTTTGCCTGAATTACTGCAAAGAAGTCAGAATTGTTTTAACTCTCTCTAAACCAGAAAGACTTTTCAAAATGCAGATCTCACCCTGTTATTTCTCAGTACAGGATACACTCTAAACTTTGGCTTAGGAACTGTTTTGATCCAGCTCTCACTACCTGTGCAGCCACCACCTCCAGCCTTGGACCCTTCCCAGTGCACATTACCTTCTAAACCTACTGAATTGTTTGCCTTTCTCTAACCAGACCATGTTTTTGAATCTCTGCCTTTTCACGTACTATTTCCTCTGAGTACTATTTCACTGCATTCTCCTGAAAACCTCTAAAATACGCATCGCCATGTTGTACTGTAATTGTTACAATTTTCTCGCTCTTCTAAACTGTGAGATGAAAGTTAACCAGTACGATTCTCCTTCCTTGCCTCTACACCATCACCACCACCCCAGCTCCCCACCCTCATTTCCCTGCTGCCAAGGCTGATACAATAATTTGCTATCTTGTTTTTCTAATTGTCTTTTGTCCATTTGATAATTATTAATCATTTCCCATAAAGTATAGGTATTCACCAAGTACCCTATGTAAAATACAGAAATAATAGTGATGGTCTTCATGATTTTTTCTATTTTTCAAATTGTCCACAATAACATGCATTACTTTTATAATCGAAGTAAAAAAACTACCATCATCTTTACAATAACATGTGTCAAAAGGTATAATACAAAAAACATTCGAAATATAATCTTTTTTCATACCTTAAATTTAAAAATAAGCTGATCTTACCTGAAGATGGGGATGTTGAGATTATTGCCTGAAGCAATGTACGGAGCCTTGATGTTATGGCAGAAGAGAATGAAAGTGAGCAGCAGATAGTCAATATGTGATCTATGAACCGGTAGAAATAGAAGTGGCAAATTCATCTAGTGAAAGAAAACATGCCAAATTTAAAATTGAAATGTAAAATTTAATCACGCTTTGCAACTTGATAGTTGGTTAGATTGCTCAAACATTGGCTAATCAGTGACTCACTCTTTAAAAACATGTTCCAGTGATATGAACCTCTTTCAATTTAATATTTATCTACCTAAAAACAAAACAAAACCAAACAAACTACAACAACAAAAAAGAATCAAGGAAGGAGAAGAGCAATTAAGATTTCAAGTTGAGCTTATATAGCTCCTGAGAGGCAGCCCTGACCATTTAAAAAGAGCGAGGTTTTGGTGTCAAGCCTAGTTTGGTTTAAATCTTGGGCAAATCACTTATTAGCTATTGTTTGAAAAATTTTCTTCATCTATCTGAGTCTTTATTTCCTCATTTGTAAAATAGGGATTGTTCTACCTGATTCTCAGAGTTACTACAAGGTATCTCATCTCACACGAGGACACTCCCGAATAGGTTGGAATGCACAACAGTACACAAGAGAACATTCCCAAAGAAACCTAAAAGCAGCCTACAAATGTGGAGCAAAGGGAATGACAGATGAACATATTTCTTGCCTCAGTCGCAGCTTTAACCATTTCAAGTTGACCCTTGTGAATCTGAATGTTCCAGAAGAAGCTGTTGAACAGTTTTAGGAGCACCCATCCAGTCAGTCTGAAAGTGAGAAAACAAAAGGAAATGTATATACACACAGGTACATACACATATAGATACATGCACACACATCTACACACACATATATATTTTTTACTTTTGTCTTCTAAATTTCTGAAGCTATAGCCTAACAGTGCTTGTAAGTGACTTTGTGTGTGTGTGTGTGTGTGTGTGTGTGTGTGTGTGTGTGTGTGTATCTGAATCGCGGCATTAAAGAGCAAACTTAACATATATACTACTCATAGAAGTATCTACTTATTAGGAAATAAAATCTTATATTTGATTCTAACTTTGCACTTTCTCTAAAGTCGACCAAGCAAATATTTAGGTGAGCAGATGACAGAAAACCACTCCTTAGAAGACTTGAATATATGAAACCTGACAACTAGTCTAGAGAGCAAACAGTAATACAATGGTTGCTATCAATTAACAGGGATTAAGGCACCTTAAAGCCTACCACAGTGGGACTTCCCATGGAAGCTGAATATAAAGACTGTAAAGTGCAGTTGGTTTTAACATCAGACTATGGTAAAACATCTTTGGGCAGCATCGTGCTAGGCAAGAAAAGCCCAGTAGTTCAGTCCTGTTTGCTCAAAATATGATGGCTCCTGTTGAAAACTCTTTGCCTTGCCTTTTAATACCTGATCATTGCTGGTGAGACAGTGGCAACCATTTCTTGAAGGATCCTTTTGGCTCTTTTTCTCACTTTATTGATGGCTTTTGATTGTTGCTGAGCAGAGCCATCAGGGATTAATTCAGCAGCCACTTCTGCAATTGCCTCCTGCACTCTGATTTGAAAATGGAAAGACAGACAATGTAACCAGTTCTGTGAGACGTTCTGTATTCAGTATATTCTAAACCATAGCTATAAGTCACAAAATGAAATGTACCTTCTTTCTATTATGTGGTAACATGAGAGAATAAGCTCAAGTGAGAACTGTTTTCTTTGGTTGTCTATTGAATATTAAAGAAATCACTCCTAAACCAATGAACCCCCCGAGGACTCTGGAAGGTCGATTTACAAATTTAATTCTAATTCACTGTGTAGCAACTATATGAATTTGAATGTTCCAGTTATGCCGTAAGGCTCACTACAGCAGAGGAGAGAAAAGGAAAGATTATCCGTTTAGGACTGTAATTCAGAGGTATCCAAAGCCCACTGCCAAAGTAATGCCTGATTTTACTTGTGAAGGCCTAATTATTCATTTATACTGTGACTCTATTAGTAGAACTATATATAAAACTCTCTAGGACAGACAAAAGGGAAATAAATACTAACAAGTATTTTCAAATCATACCAGTTACTTTAAAAAGGCAGAGCTCAAGATTAAAACTGCAGAACAATAAGCAGCAAGGTAAAAGGAAGATTCAATCCAGTTTTATGAATCTTCCACGTGACCTCAAGAAGAATGCATGAGGTTAAACCTCCTTAAACCACTTCTAACATTCTAGTTACTTGTCAAACTATCTGGATAGAACGAAACATACTTGAAACATACTTAAAGGTTTTTTATCTAGAAAACAGAATATATAATCATCCAAGCAAATTGTAAATAATTGTGTTTTCTCCTACTGATTTTAGAATAGTGTATAGCAAAGCTCCACAAAGCACCATAATTCATTAATACAAAAGACCAATCTCACAGGACAGAGATGCACCTTAAATCTATTCTTTAAATAGCATTTATTTCAATTTGGCCAGAAATGTTTTTCACAAGTAATTGACAAGATTATTACATCTCCATTATCAACGATCCATTTATTTAATATTTATTGAGTACCTATTGTATGCCACCACTGTCTAGACCTTAACAACCATACCATAGGGCCTGCATTTCTAAGCATCTTTCGATCCAACCCAGTCTCCAGCTCCCTAAATGCAGGCAGATGTCGAACATGGGCCACACCAGTGAGGTGGAACAGAGACCAACCATCACCCAAACTCCCACATTCCAACACCTAAACTTCAGAATAATTTCTTTTACCACACCACCTGAGTTCCAGTCAGTCACTTCTATGTGGAAGCAAGCTCCCTAGGAGCAAAGACAATATCTTATTCCCTTAAAATTTCTAACAATGACTTTCTAGTACAAGAATGTATGCCTCGGTACTTGATAATTCTTTGACAGAAATATCAAACTCACTTTTCTTCCGTCTATAAAGTAGAAAATGCAATGTCCCAAACATTCATCTTACAGAATACTCAACAGAGAATTCTGGAGATATGTGCCATTTCTAACTCCAACTTGCCTGTTGTGTATTAGAAATCCATTCATCTGCTAACCTATAAAAGAAGACCGCTATTCCCACAGGGCACTGCGTGGGAAACCATCTCTTCTCTGCATTTCCTTGGTTTCCCTGGGAACTTACCATTTGACTTGGAATGCAAATGCCCCTGGAGACAGAGTCCCAAACAAGCCAAAGGTTAATAAAGAAGATGACTTCCTTACTCCACTCCTACCACCCATCCCTGTCTTTTCTTTCACAATAGCATCCCCACCTTACCTACTGCTGTTCATCACATTTTCAGTCACATTGGTAGCAAACATGCCTTTATGGGCATCTCGCTCTTGAACAAAAAGCACATAAGAAAGACGCCTTGCAAGCCATCCTCGGTGCCTGCAAAATGAAAAGCATTTAGCAGAGAAAAACTCTAGGAAACCCTAAAACAAGTTGCTTAAAGTTTACAGTGCTTTCCCCCTTGTAAAAACAAGGCCTCGTTTTATCTATTCTTGAGATTGGGTTCTCCAATAGCAAATTCTCTTTCTAGTTCAGGATGCACTGCAGAGCGTTTCATTCCTAATTTCTTTCTGTACTCAGTAAAACTTAAACTTGGAATTTATGTATTAACGTTTGAATACTGTTACTCTGTCAAGTAATAACCCAAATATAAAAGCAAAAGAAATAAAAATAACTTACTTTACTGGTACCATAAAAAGAAGCAAATATGTTGAATGCTATCCATATTCTATAT
This sequence comes from Cynopterus sphinx, assembly GCA_030015415.1. Taxonomy (NCBI): domain Eukaryota; kingdom Metazoa; phylum Chordata; class Mammalia; order Chiroptera; family Pteropodidae; genus Cynopterus; species Cynopterus sphinx. Next base: position 11,550,090 of record CM057382.1, on the reverse strand, counting down.
AGCTTATTGCTATAGCTATGGGTTATAAAGATAATTTGGAAGCCTCTTCCTACCATGAAGGGCTAATTTCTTTTTTTGTTAGTAATTCTTCTAAGGTTGTACTCTGGCTCAAGAAAGCAGAAGTTCTTACTCTTTTTTTTTTTTTAACATTCAACATGCCTAAGGGATAGGACATATTCCTATCGACGATAGTGGGGGACAGGGATCTCAGAACAAGAATGCTACAAACTATAAGAATGCAGAACATTATGCAATGATTTGAAACGATTCAAAATGATGATATAATGCCTCATTATCATTTCCTCCAAAATGATATTTATATAAATAGAAGATTTCAATTATAATTCACTAATTCTCAAATATCCAAAAAAGCCCTAGATTGAGGAAAAGTAATTTGACGAAGAACTGCCGATGAATCACACAGGTTCCTTCACCTCTCCTGCCTGACATTCCCTTTTCCTTTGTCTCAATTCTCTGAAAACTTGTCTCAATGTGTTAATGTTAAGCGTTGAATTCTAAAGACTTCCTTCAGGGAAAACTTTTCAGAATTATTACCTGAATGTACAAAGACCAAACTCTCTATGAAATCCCTTTGCAGCTGACTAAAAGCTGTGTGTGTGTGTGTGTGTGTGTGTGTGTGTGTGTGTGTGTGTGTGAGAGAGAGAGAGAGAGAGAGAGAGAGAGAGAGAGAGAGAGAGTTAGTTAGTTTAGGTTTTGTTTCATGTAACACATAGAAGAGCTAAAGAGCCAGCTCAACTGCACAGGCAGCTCAGCACACTGAACAGTCTAATATTGCCTCATCACTACAGCATATGCTTTTTTCCCCCTTAACTGCCTCCAACTGAGGGCAACAAACGAACCCTCTGGCTTTACATACAAAATGTAGAAGAGACCCTATGAGATCTTTTTTAGGATCTTAATCATATCAACCAAGAGATAGAAAAAAAAAATCAATGGACCAGAATCTCACCTCTCTTCTCCAAACTTAAGAGACAGGGAGCAGAAAAGGAGGGAAGAAGAGGGGAGGGATGCTTGTAAATGGGAAAAAAATATATCCCTTGACCTAGCTCTATTTTTTAAAAAATATGTAATATATACACAGGTTTTGTCACACATTCATGATCTCATCATCAAAACCTGAGCAGTAACATCAGACAGATTTAAAATTTAAGTATTTGACTTCTTGGATCAATTTTTCATGGAAATTCAAGTACATCTCATCACCTGAGCTTACTGCTTACCTACTCCAGGCATTTACTCTTAGAATTATAAGAACTGGTAGCATTTTTGGCCGCCTTTTCTCTTACACCCCAAAGACATTCCCACGACCTTCCGCCCTCCTTCCTCATCCCCTAGCCTAGATTCGCATAAAACAAAGCTGCTTTTCTCTCACTCAGGGGCCTAATAATCTATCTCCATATGCCTGAAATTTGGAAGCAAGAATTCTAAGAAAAGTCTTAAGCTAATAATAAATAAAAGAACATTTCCTCAATAAAAGAAAATATCTTCTAAAATTCTATAAATTAGGCATATTTCAATCAGTTCCACTTTTTTGAAATCTAAAATAGTCATACTAGATCATAAGACATTCAAACTACACTTCTCAGACAAATCATCAAAATTTGGAATACTTCGAATGCAAAATGTATGAATAAATAATAGAAAGTTCTGACTGATACCTATAATCTCAAGAACATATTTATTATATAATTATGGCAGTGGCAATAGTATTAGGTCTCTCAGGTAGCTGTACTGTTTCCAATTTTTAGACAAAGCTTCTTAGAGTGCCAGAAACTCATATCTACTAACTCTCAAAAGCATAATGAAAAAGAAAACCAGAATGAGATCCATCTTAAATTGCATTAATTAATTAATATGGAGTGTTTCTTTTAAAGATGTGTTTGAAGCATAAAAAATTTCTTTTTACCTTGTGTGAGTTTCGTTGATATAAATAACATTCCGCAAACCCAAAGATGGGATACTGGGGTTGAAAAATTTATCCTACATAAAACAAAATAAACATAGACATAAATATATAACTGGCGAATATATAACTATATATATATATATATAACTATAAATATATATGCTGGCAAAGTACTCACATTATTTATATTAGTAGTACTCGATAACTTTTAAAATTCAAGCATAAAGTTAGGCATTGCTTCAAAAATATAAATGATGAAGAAAACTGATGTCTTATTGAAAAGTACTTTTTAGCCTTCAATGATGGTTACAAATTCAAAATTAATCCTTAACACCTTGTAAAGAAAATAGTGTTTCTGCTTTTCCTGCCCCAATCTCCCTTACCTTAAAAAAGAGTTGAAGCCACAAATGGTTTAATCATTGACAGAAATACTGTATTCCGTCACATCCTGACACATGGGAATTATAATCCCCATTCTATAGACAGGAAAAGGCTGGCAGATGTTTAGGATTCAATCCTAGATCTTGCTCCAAAGAGAATGGTCTATTTCCCTAAAATGACTGTTCCACTTAATGAAATAATATCTGGTTAAATGCTATCCTCTTTATAGGTAACCTTGAAAGATAATCCAGAAATAATTCTATTGAAAAGAAAAAGTCTGTAACTTTATCCATGTGGACAAAGGTAAACTTTGTACAAATAAATTCTGAGAAAGCATAATGTACCCTTAACAAAAGATGTAAAAATACTTAAATAAAATCTCTTTAGAGAAAAGGAAAATAGGATTTCAGAGAAAAGGTGTCAAGTATCAAAAAATTACTACAAAAATATTTTAAATAAATATGCCATGGAAGAATTTGAAGATCAATTTCAGTTCCATCAGGTACTATATTTAGACAAATATCAATTATTTGTTATACTACTCTCTTATCCCCAACCCAAACCATCACTACTACCAAATAATTTCCTATACTCTCTCCTGATTTAAGAACAGCTTAGAGTTATTCTTTTGATCTTTTAGGTATTCAAAATTAGAATTTGATGAGATGCCAGACCTATGACCTGCTATTTAAATCTTTATTTCTATTTGCCTATTAATCTGATTTACCCTTATTCCTGGATTAGAAATTTCCATGATCTTTCCATCCTACCAAATTCTTGCAATAAAGCACCTGTGATTTAAAAGAAACAATATTCCTATCAAGACATTCTTGAGCAGACCTGAATATTTAAAATAAACTGCTTGGGTCCCACACAGATCTCTCCCAGGTGAGTAAATCCCTTCATACCAGACTCAGAATTCTACTTCCTGCCAAGCCAACCCTAAGTAGAAAACTCACACAACACAGTTAGCTATTCACACAGGTTATAAGCAACCTCTATAAATGACAGGTACCTAAACGGCAGAACTTCTATGTCCTGATAACTGTCCCATCCCAGAGAGTATTTAACATCCAGGTATACCTTTTAATAGGTAACTATCACATTAGAACAGCCATATTAGATTCTACAGCCATGTGCCAACTCATCCCTCTGGCAAACTGCCATTAGAAGCATACTTCTTAGGCAATAGACTCCCATCAAATATTGACACCAGCATCATAACGTTGAAGACTTTGCACAGCTTGTATTTTTTTTCACCAAAATACAAACAAACCCTTACACAGTCTTTTTTATATCTTCGCCTAATCTTTTAATGGCCATACTTCACTATCACAAGGTCAAGAGACGCCCTACCCGCACTGCCCTTGAAATAGAAACCTAAAACACTAGGGCAAGCCACAGTGCTGAAGTTCAACATCTAGAAGTTACGTGAAGTAACTCTTTGGAAGAGTTACCTGAAAATAAGATCCACTCTCCCCTTAAAATCACACTAAAAGTTCTAAAGAACCAAAATCTCACCTAGCATCAACTATTGGACCAACATTTACTGAATAAATGAATGGAATGAAAAATTGAGTCAACGTCTTCACCTGGAATATTTGGTTTATAAACATGGCTCTAAATTCTAAAATGAATAAAATCTATTATGGCTACCTAGTAGCAAATTCACACAAAGCTGGAAATCTATGTCACATATTTCATATGTTCAATAAGCAGGAGTATCCTTACCCAGCTCTGGGGAGTACAGGAATAACAGCATCTTCCAACAAATGGCCTTTTCCGGCTCATGAAGCTTTCTTTCCATTTTAAGGTTGCAGATCTGAAGACAGTAGGTCTGAAACCACACTCACCCTAATAAATATTAAGAAAAAAATAGTCACTGAACGGCAAGAAAATTATTCTTATCCAAATGATGTCCTAAACCAAGATATTTCCGATAGAAGAGAAAATGATGACATATTTTCCTTTTGGTAGTTGTATGTGTTCTTCAGAGTGATATTTATTCAAGGTGCTCCCTCCATGATGAACACTGGAACACGAGCAAAAACTGAGCACCTAAGAATAGTAATAGCTGGCAAAGACTACTGCACACTCAAAGCAGCATTCACGGTTTAAAAACAAAGTTGTAAAAGGTCAAACAGCCTCTGAAGATAGCAGAATGAATAAAATCAGATTCTTGGATCCCTATGCTAACAGTTAATCTTACTCCCTCTTAAACTGCACTTCCCAGAAGAACTACCAAGGCCTTATGTAGTGAGAAGCTGTTATAATGCAGCTTAATTACTTTAATAAAAAAACAAGTACACTCACAAAGCATCCCTTTATTCTAACAAAAGAATTTAAAGGCTGGAAATTAAATTATATTTGCTCCATACGATTAGGGTCAAACCCTCCTCTTTTATTCTAAACATTTTTCTCTTAATTTTGAGTTCATTGGTTACTTAAATCTCACTGATATAGCATTCTCAAAAATAAGCAAAACAAAAAATACCCTCTGTCATCATTTTTTACATAAAGCAGAGAGTGTTCAAGAAATATCTTAAACATGCCGTGTTATGTTGAAATAGGGAAAACGATGCAAGATAACACATGACCTTTGGATTGGATTTATACTAAAATTTATTTCCTATTTTTAAGTTTTTAAATAAACTTTATTTCCATCACAAACTTTATACTTATTAGATATGATTATGGAAGATACAGAATTTTTTAAAAATCTCTTTATAAGCACACCACTCAAAACAACTACTATAGGTTTTTTTCCTATGCAAAAGTGTTTTGATTTTTAACATAATCACTATACTTAAATTTCTTACCCAATTTTTCTTCTCAATTAACATAATACCATATAAATTTGTAAACATTACACTTCGTAAACATACCTTTTAACAGCTAGAAGATGTTGCTGTAGCTATTACCCTTTATTTGATATTATGTTGCCTCCATTGTGTACAGCTTTATAAACAACATTGAAATGAACATCTTTAGGATGAACACTTTTAATCTGTATCATAATCTTTTAAACTTACCCATTCCTCGCTTGTGTGCTTACATCGGCCAATGTTGTATTCTGATGAATTTGGCAGGTAAGAAACATCTATTGTGCCAAGGGTCAGTGCAGAATCATCCATGTCACAAAGTGTAACTCCCAAATCATGTACTGAAAAACAATATATACCATTTAAGTTCATGAAGAATCTAGAGAGTAAAGACTAGAATTCAAAACTCAAGATTTTGCTCTACAGTAGGATGTCAGATGAACTAATGATGGATTTCCACCATATCTGGTAAAAGTGTAAAAACAGACTTTGATGTATTTATACAAATTCAGTTAAGCAGCCTCAATTTAAAAACAAAAATCAACCTTTGTATCCTCAGATTTCCTAAACAAAACAGTTTTGAATTTGCACGAGTAAATAATAGCTTATTTCAAGTACAGGACGAAGACTTATTTCATTTGTTTAATAACTGAATAGTTCCTGGGAGGATGAAGGCATGTATTTATTTATTTTATATTTTATATTTTATTTTCTTTTATCTTATTTTATTTTATTTATTATTTTATTTTACAGCAGAATAGAAAAGCTTTATTAGAAGCAACAGTATACTCCCAGATGTGGAAGCATAGCTCAAACGCCGCATGCGTTTATTTAATTACATGTAACACAAGTACATAATTTTTAAAATTTATGTGCTAGGAATTTTTGGTCATACATATCATGCAGTGTAAAATGGGTGAAGGCAATGAGGGTGCCTCCAAAATGTCACACTTAAGCTGAATTAAGCTCTTAATTTTCTTATGATGTCTTAAATGAAATATTTTGCACTTTTAGTACATCTACAAAGCGCTAAAACAAAACCACCCTGTTTGCAATATCGAAGTTTTCATCCTTTTCAACAACTTTTTTCCTACCCTCTGGGGAAGTGCTCACTAACAGTGAACCGTGGAAGAAAATTGATAGATACCAACCGAAAACATCAAAACGTTCTCATCTAACTCTCAAATTATTTTTAAAAAGCTTTTGGCTATTTCTCACTTCGCCTTCCATTATTCCTTTGAAACCTTGAAAGGTCATTTCCAGGTTAAAAGTGTTTCTAGGAGGGCATATTCTGATTTTTTTTACAATCGCCACATGAGTTTGCTGCTGTAGCTGCTGCCCTCAGCCTCAAGGTCCTTAACAGTGCAACCTAAGTCACAATCTAACACCACAGGCGACAGGAGAGAACAGGACGGCAACACACGCGGCAAGAAAACTCGTCGTTATTATAAAACTCGGCTGATCCGCTCCAGTTGCAGAATGTTGCAGCTCCAGAGGGAGCCCCCTCCGCCCCCGCCCTGGCAGCCCGGGATGGATGAAGCCGCGGCTGGCCTCGGCGACACGGGGGAGGAGAGGAGAGGGGACAGCGTTCGGTGCCAATAGGAAGTCCAGCTTCGCTCCTCCCTTCCCACGCCGTGGATCCAAGGTCGAGAAAGAAAGAAAAAAGAAGAAATCTGGCGGGCCCCGGGGCTGAGGGAGGCGACCGTGGGTTCTGAAAGGGACAGCGCTGGAGCCAGACACGCCCGGGCCCCCGCCAGGGCCGGCCGCGGGACTCCGGGCGACAGGGCGAACCACTTCTGTGCCGAGGCCCCCCCACGGGGAACGCGGGCACGCGGTGACAGCCCGCCCGCACCTCCCGGGATGCTGGGAGACGGGTACCGAGCGCCTACGGCCCGGGGCAGCGTCTGACACCCGGTGGGCGCCCGGTGCGGCCGGCGGGCGCCTCTGCCATCCCCGGAGGGTCCCGGCCCCGGCTGCCCTGCGGGCGCCCCGGCTGCCCCGACCCCAAAGCCCGCGCCCCCACGTCCCATCCATTCAGGCGCGCGCGGTGCCGAGTCCCCAGCGGACGCCCGGCCCCCGTCTCCCGGGGGGGAGCGCAATCCCGAGCCCACCCCTGCCCCAGCCGGAACCCGTGCGTCGGGGGCGACCCCGGGCTCGGGGGAGGGGGCCCAGGGGGGCACCGCCCCCCCCCACTCCCGGCAACTCGCGAACGGCGCGCGGGCTGCGGCGCCCAGGCGGACCACGCACCTGCCGCGGCGCTGCCGGCCGCCCCGGGGCCGCCTCGCGTCGCCCGCTCCCGCCCCGGCGCGTCGCTGCCGCGGCTCCGCCGGCTTCACGGGCTGAAGCTGTCGCCACTTAAAAGTCTCCAGCGGCGCCTGCCGCGGTGTCGCACGACGATGACGCAACGGGCGCCGGGCGGTGACGGGCGCGGCCTCGGGGAGCCGGCTCCGGGCCGGGCCGCGCGGGGCCTCGCGCGCCGCGTGTGGGGCTCGTGTGCACGCGAGTGGGTGAGCCCGAGGCCAAGCAGGGTGCGCACGAAGGCCCTGAGCCCTGTGGGCGTGCGTGTGCGCGTGTGTGCGCGGACCTAAGCCTGCAGGGTGCAAACCGCTCCCCTGGGAGCTTGGGTCTACACTCGGCCCTGTTAGGAGCGTGCGCGTGGGGTGTCTGGGTTTGCTGGGTGTGTGTCTTGTGTGGCTTTTTATGAGATTTGGAAGATTATGTAGAATTGATTAGGGATGGGGAGGTGGGGCTTGGGGAGGGTCCCGCCGTGTAGCTTCCGTAACAGTGGTTGAGTGCCTTTTCCTTCAAGGAAGGAAACGAGGAATGAAAGAAAGAATAAGACTTTTTGAAAGAGTCTGAGCCCAGGTAACAAAGCAACGCTGGGCACAGAGTTTGACCATGTTTGTCGTGGTGTAGACAGGGCCAGTGGTTATCCAGCATATTAGCAATTCAGAAGGAAGAGGATAACCTTTTACATGCATGCACTTAAGCAGTAAGCATTAAGTGTGAACTAGGAGCTGGGAATACAAAGGTGAGTAAGATATAGTCCCTGCCCTGACGCCTCTGCCGCCAGTCCTAATCTCTGCACACATTAGCCCTAACCCTCTCTTCAGAACAAATCTGTCCATATCCACCCGTTAAACTCCCCACAGTCCAAATGTCTCAGCCTGGCACGTGAGGCAGCCACTGGTGAGCCTCTACTTTTTCCACTCTTCTCCAGCAGAAGCCCCTTACTTCACCCTCTCCGACTGTCCCTAGCCATAACCTGGACACTCATACTTCTAATTGTGCTAATACCAATCTCCCCTAACCAGGTCTCCAAGTCTTCTCTAATCTCTCCAAGCCCTCAATATTTGTACCACACCTTGGGACTTAATCGATTATGTCATTCTTACACAAGATAATGAACTCATCACCAATATTAGTGACTTGTCTTAGTTTCTCAGGTAATCCGGCAGTGCTTTGTTATGTTAATTACTCACTAAATGCTTGTTGGGGCTGAGGAACAAGAAGAAAAACAGGAATTTCTTCTCTTGAACTTTCTACTTCTAAGTCCATCTGAAAATGCAGGTATGACCGACCCTCTTTTAAAACAATCCAAAATAGTAGAAGTGGTTATTGATTTAAAAAAAAAAAAAAAAAGCCTTCTTGAAGTCAAAGACCCTGTTTTTATCAGCCCCACTACACCTTAGCTCCAGGCACACACCTAAGTACTCAAGGACTATGTTGACTAGAATAAAATGAATTTTAATCCCAAAACATTGTGAAATTTTATGTGTAGATTACTGGTCCCTGACCAAAAAAGAAAAAGATAAAAAAGTAGGGAGAGAAAACAGGAAAGCCTCAGAGTTTGAGTCATTGCTAAAGAGAAAGTAATGAGAAATGAAGCAGAGAGAATATCACAGGAATTAAAAGTCAAGCCAGAGGGGGAAATTAAATTGTCTTAAATAAAGCTCATTTGTAGGCAACTCTTTTGTCACATCCATTGCACAAAGGGTTACTGTACTCACAGGAGATGTGCATTGCACATCTTCAAGTTACTTAATGAGAATCGTTTTGGAAAAAGTGACACCCTTGATAATCTGTTTTATCAGCAGTATCACAATAATTTAAAATAATCCAGTCTAGCCAGCCAAGATGGAGCAACAAGGAGTGAATTTACTCTCCTGCTAAGACAAATAAAATAAATAAACAAGAAAACCAGGCAAAATAAATAAAACAGGCAGTATTGCAGAACACTCTTTCACAAGGAGGAGAAAACAAATTAGGTGAGCACTATGACTGGTCCAGCTTACTGTCTAGAAAGAGTTGCCAGGCTGCTGTGCAGAGAGGAAGAATCCTAGAAGAGCTAGGCAGACCCCCTGAGTTGAGATAGAACTGGGAGACCAGAAAGGCCAAGGCAGCTGGAGCTGAGGGCAGAGTACCAGAGAGGGGCGAGATATACAAAGAAAGAGGTAGCTCTGGAGACCTGCAGGAAGTCTTGCTCCAGGAAGTCTTCAGCTGATTAGGGCATTAGCATGAGGAAGGTGCCCAAAGCCAGAGAAAGAACCACCCACACACAGAGAGAGAACAAACACCAAAGCTTGTGTAGGGCAGATAATTGTCTTGTTCCCACAAGCCAGAGTGGAAAGTACAGGATGGAGTGGAAGTACAGGGTGATCATATACAGGACCAGGATTAGGGCCTGATCCTGGCACCCATAATTCATGACTCAAAAGGTTTTACCTCAGTAGTGGGGTAAAATTAACCCTAGAAAAAATGGCTCTGGTTCTGCTTTACAGATTTCAATTAGCCCAAAAGGACTGAACAATTTTCAAGAACAAAATGTCCCAAAACAAAGCACAAGAAAACTTACAGGAAATCAAAAATATCCAGCACTCAATAAGTGAAATTCACAATGTCTGACATGCAATCAAAAACTATCAGGCATGCAAAAATGAAGCAGGAAAAAAAATCAATCAATTGAAAGAGTCATAAAAATAATAGAAATGATAAAAATTAGTAAACAAGGGAATTTTAAAAAATAATAGTCTGTATGTCCAAGAAAGTAAAAACTGAGGGGATTAAGCAGAGATGTGGAAAACCTTAAAAAAAAAAAATTATAAAACCATCAGCTGGGATTTTTAACACATGCTAACTCCACTTATTTAGGACTAACAGCAGATTAAACATTACTGAATAAAAAGATTAAAGAACCTGAAAATATTGCAATAAACAGTATCCAAAATGAAATAGAGGGAACAGAAATAATGAAAATAAACACTACCAACAACCCCAATATACATGCAATTAGAATCCTTGAAAGAAAGGAGAAAGAGAAATAAGAGAATGAGGAGGGGTCAGGGAGGACAAAAAAAATATTTCAAAAAATAATGGCTGAAATTTTTCCAAATTTGGTAAAAGGTATAAACTCACAAATCTAAGAAGCTCAACAAACTCTAAGCAGAAGCATTAAGAAAACTACACTAAGGAACACCACAATTTATTAAAACCAGTGATAAAATGAAAATATTAAAATCAGTCAAAAAAAAAAAAAAAAAAGAGACATTACCGTGCAGAGGACCACAGATAAGAATGACAGCAGAATTCTCATCAGAAATTTGCAAACAAGAAGACAGTGAAGCAACACCTTTAAAGTACTGAAAAAAAATGTCAATCTAGAATCTTTCCCAATTTTGAAATATACACATTTCAAAACAAGACAAAACAAAGACGTGTTCTGTCATATAAAAGCTGAAAAAAAATCATCAGCAGTAGATATTTGCTACAAGAAATGTTAAAATAAAATCCTTTAGGTAGAAAGAAAACATAGTCAAATGGAAAGATGGGTCTGCAGAAAGAAATTAAGACCTCAAGAAATCATAAGTAGGTAATAAAAGTTTTAAAAGAACACTTTTAAAAGGTAATTGTTTAATTTAAAAATAAAAACAATATTTTGTAGGGTTTATAATACATGTGGAAATAAAATGTATGACAACAACATCACAAGGTCTAAAAAGGGAGAAGTATTCTATTGTAACATTGTTAAGTATAAAGTAGTCTAACATATTTCAAGGTAAACTGTGATAAGATGTATACTCTACCTCCTAAAGCAGCTACTGTAAAAGCAAAACAAACAGCAATATCTAATACAGCAACAAAGAAAATAAAGTACAATCATTTAAAAACACTCAATGAATCTAAAAGAAGATAGTAAATGAGGACAAAGGAAAGATGGGATAAAGAAAAAACACATAGCAAAATGGTAGATTTAAATCCAAACGTATAAGTAATTACCCCAACTAAAGACCAATTGTCAGACTGAAGAAAAAAGCAAGAACCAACTATATGCCACTTATTTTTAAAAAATCACTTTAAATATAAAGACAAATAAGTCGAAAGTTATAAAACAATGTACCATGCTAATGCTAATCAAAAGAAATATAGGTAGTTACATTAATATCAGACAAAGTATATTTCAGTACAAAGAATATTACCAGAAAGAGGATCATTTCCTAAAGATTTCCTAAATATTTCATAAAAGAAGGCTCAAGCAATTTATAAGGATTCAAATCATATAAAACATACCCGACCACAATGGAAATTAGAAATCAGTAATTTCCATATATTTGGAAACTAACACACTTTTAAAAATACCCATGGTTTGAAGGAGAAATAAGAATGGAAATCAGAAGATACTTTGAAGTGGACAACAATGAAAATACAATATGTCATTAGTTGAGGGATATGCCTAAAGCTGTATTTAGTGAGAAATTTATAGCAGTAAAATACCTATCTTGGAAAAAAAGGTCTCAAATCATTTATCTTAGCTTCTCATTTAAGAAAGACAAGAGAATTAAACCCAAAGTAGGCAAAACAAAAATATTCAAGGACAGAAATCAAGGAAATGGGAAACAGAAAAAAAAAAAATAGTATTAAAACTGAAAGCTGGTATTTATCCGTGCTATCCTGAACAAACCTCATCCTGGTTGATCTTGAAAACTAAGCAGGGTTGGGCCTGGTTAGTACTTGGATGGGAGACCACCTAGGAAGACCAGGTGGTGTAGGCATATAAAATAAAAAATAAGGGATTGTAAACTGACAAGGTCCTAGCAATCTGTGAGGTCAACCAAGGGTTGCCTCACCTAAAATAAAGAAACAAACAAACAAACAAACAAACAAATAAAAGAGAAAAGAAACTGAAAGCTGTTCTCTGAAAAGATGAGTAAAATTGATTAACCACTGGCCAGATTGATAAGATAAGAGAAAACACACGTGAGAAAAGTGACATCACAACATATACAGTAATCCAGTCTCTCCATTGGCCAAACTTGTTGCCTTTTGATTTCAAGGTGGTATTTCAAGACTCTGGAGTCCCTGCCTTCATAAGGGGTGTCTGATTAGATCCCATAAAAAGCTGGTCCCACTGATCATAACAGCAAAGAAGCTTCCAAAAAACCAGACTTTCCCCAACCTACATTTGAGAAAGTGATGGGCATCTATACACATGCTGTATAGTATTTTCTTTCATCCTTTTTCCATTTCCCAGTCATTCAAGATATGTTTAAGGTTTTTTCTGCCACACATTGACATACCTGCCAACACATTAACATGACTCATCAACATAATGATCCTGCAAGATGTTATGATCTTCAATTTATAGATAAGAAAATTGAGGCTCAGAGAAATTTTAAAAGTTGCCAAAATTACCCAGGTAAAATGTAGCAGAGAAGGGATTTGAATCCAGGCCTTTCTCTTACTAAAACCTATTTTCTTGCTAATAACTATGCTGCCTTCCTACTAGTCTCTGTTCACAGGATTCCCCTCACGCTATCTCAGATTCATTGGTCAAAACTTACCTGGAGACATTTGTTTAAGTTATTCCTACATATGGAATAATTTCTCTGCAAGAATATCACAAGGAACATTGTCAACTGAATTGCAGAAATCCAATGATAAAATATCTATGGCATGCCCTTATCTCAAATATAACAATTATTCTATCAAAAACTTTTCTAAAAAATAAAGTGAGTTCGGCCTGAATTGTTCTTACCAAATTCATGCTGTTCTCACCACCTACCTTCCTCCAGATTCCTTTCATGTATTCATTTATTCAGTTAGTACATATAGAGCACCTACTGTGTGCCAGGAACCTTCCTGTAGATACACCAGTGAAGGAGGCAACATTGTATCTCCTCTCACAGCTTACCCTTAGGAAACTTACACAGCTTCTTTTCATTGTCTGTTTCTATAAACTTTCAAAAATCAACATCAAGTTAATTAGCCTATAACTTTTAGAATTCACTTAGTTGATCTGGGGCAAGCACTGAGACCTGCCTTTCCAATATCTATTCCTACCCAATTCCTAGCTATCAGAAAATGGTTTAATTTAGAGTGATCTTCTGTCCAGCCCTAAACAAAGACTAAATCAAATATCTAAGCTAATTATGATCATTTAGTTCCATAATATTCTAACCGTCCCTGCATCCAAGATGGTCAATGTGACCCAATTCTTGGCAATGAGACCTAAGAGGAAGTCAAACGAGGATATCTGGGTTTTTTCTTTCCTAGTAAAAGGAAACAAACATAGCTGGCACTGCTTCTTTCCTCCTCCCCCCCACTTTTTTTCCTATTTGCTTTGTAACATAATCTCCAAACCCAACACCACCAATCACACAACTCTGCATTTTGTTAAATCTCTGTGTTTAAGACCACTGTAATCTTGTTTTCTGTTACTCCCAGGCAAATGCATTCCTGACATTTAATTTTGAACACAGTTCTAGCTTCAGAGTAGCATAAACATGGGGGGAAAGAGAGTGTTAAAAAATGGTTTCTGCCAGTGTATCATGCCAGAAGATGGCAGTGAAAGTGACCTTAGAGCCTCTTATTTGGAAAGTACCTTTGGCAAGACAAGAATGGAATCCCTCTGACTCACTCTTACCACATTTGTGGCAGAATAAGGACTTCAGTTTAGACTGAAAACTGCTTGATCAATTGATTAAACTAGAAATATCAAATAAGCCCAGCGGAGGCTGTCAGGCTTCTGAGGGGATTAGTCTCAGCAAGTAGAAAGCCAAAGGCTACATGACAGACTCACCCTGTACCCCTACCCCCACTCCACGAAGGAAGGCCAGCAGGAACTAGGTAGGGTTCCAGCCCCTAGTTCTAGAGGGCACCTGGGTCATTGGATTAAATAGCTAGTAGAGCATGGTAATTAAGAAATTAGTTTGTTAAATCAATTTATTTATTTATTTATTTATTTATTTATTTATTTATTTATTTATTTATTTATTTTAGGATTGTTAGTTCATCTTTAAGAAATGAAAGGTGTTTTGTTTTTTTCCTTCTCCTAGGAATATAGCCAGGCTCTGGATTTAAATCCTAATGTTACCTAAGCACTTGAGGAAGGCTGAATAATTGTAATTAACAGGTTTTTAATTTTGTCACTCAAAGCCAAAAAAAAAAATGAGAAACTGTTGCCTGGGGGTTGCTTGCCAAGAAGACAAAACTTACAGGGGCCCTTGTTTATCATGTGGAATTGAGCTGGACTGTGTGAGAAGAGGTTGTCCAGAAAGGGCATGGAGGTCAGAATGGCCCTGGCACTGAGAAGAGGCTAAGGGTTCAGGGTTCTGATTGTGTTTCCTATTTGAGATTGTTCCGACGCAGGGCCATGGGGATGACAATTAGCAGGAGGGCAAAGGTGGGAGGACTGCAAAGAGTCTAGAATTTCGGGATCCTCAGTGAAGGTCCCACTTGCTGAGGAAGTGGAGCTCCACGCAGCATGCAGGGCCTGGGCAAGAAGCAATGGTGAAGGAGGCCAGCTGAGCCAGGTCAGGCTTTCTGCACAATGCAAGCACCAGAGGAAGAGAGAGGAGGGGAATCCCCAAAATGAGCACCATTGGGCTTCTAGGGATCTTAAACATGAGCAATTTAGAAAGATTAATTAAATGTCTATTCATTCATGACACACTGACTGACAGTCTGTTCTGTGCCAAGCATCTTTTCTGGGAACTAAGGATACACAGATGAAGATGTCACACATAGCTCCTGCCCTTGTGGAAATAGTCTAATGGCTTGTGGCATGTTGAGAAGAAGACAGTAGGGAGAAAAAGAAATAGACAAATAAACACATGAAATCACAATAAACTGTGGAAAGTATAGTGAAGATCCAAACAGCATGCATCACGGAGAATAACAGGTGACCGGCATTCAACAAGCTGCTAAAGAGGGCCTCACTAAGGGAAGGGCAGCAATGCTGAGGCTGGGGAGTGAGAAGGATGTTCCACGGACGATGCCCAAAAAAGACCTTTCCCAGAAGGGGAAATGATGCCTGTCAAAGCCCCAAGGGAGGACAGAGCTTGGCGGAGAGAGCTGAACACTGTGGGCTGGAGTGGATAGGGAGAAAGTTGCAGAGAGAGGCATCAAGATGCCAGAGGGGCCAGATAAAGCAGGGCTTTTCAAGCTGTATTAAGATGTTTGGGAAATTAAAAAGACAATTGTGATAAGTGCCATTAATGTTGGAGGAATTCACATGGCCTTTACCCTATAAATAGTAAAGAAGAAAGAATGAAAACAGAAGCCCAGGTCTGTGGAGCTGAAGGAAGTGACTCGGGAGCCATGACGTAAGTAGAGGCCTGCCTGGGACAGATTGGCAATAGAGAATCTGGGTAAGAGGAAAGTAAGCTATTTCGTAAGTGACCATTTCTTGAGCACATATTGTATGCCAAGCACCGTTCCGAATACTTCGTAGGCATAATCTCAAGCAATTCTCTGTTATCCACCAAACACAATCTAGAAAATATGCCCAGGCCAGTCAGTAGTGCGACTTTAATACTGAGATCTACTTAGAAAGGTCTTGGAAGAGCTGAAAGGATGAAAGGGATGGTGAGGCAGCTCAGAGATTAGCAACAAGAGAAGATCACTACCCTTCAGAGGGCTGCAGTGACAAACCAGGCTGTTAACAGAGCCTGGAGGTGACAGCTGGGACCAAGGAGAGAGGGGCTGCTTAGAAGGTCTCAAATCCACCATCACTGCTGGAGATGTCACCTAAGAAAAAAGGAGACACCCTCTCTGGCTTTTCCCTCTCTCCAACTTTCCGTCACCTGCCAGTTTCTCTGACTGTCTGAAGCAAACATCGAGGCAGCCTAAAGAATGAGTTAGGCCACCTCCCACAAGATATAGAGTAGGGAAAGATGGGGAGTGGATCTGTGGGTAAACAGGCAAAAGAGACAGCTTCCCATCCTCCCAACAGCCCCATAAATGAACTATCATTGTCCTTATTTTTCACATGGGAAAACAAAGGCACCAGAAGAGGCCCTGGCAGCAGAGAGGCAGAACCCCACTTTAATTCATATCTATCCAATTCTTGAATCCAAATGCATTACTGATATATTATTCAGCCAGCTTAAGTGAGAGCCTGGTAGCTAGGACTGGGCCACGAGATCCCAGGTCTGAAAAGCATATCTTAATGCTAAATTTCATTCTATAAAGATATTCAGATCGGGTCGGCTTCAGAACTTATCCACTCATTGGGAAATCAGTGGATAACTCTGAGTCCTCCAAGCAGAATGTCTGAGGCTCTGCAAGTGCTTTGGAGCCAGGTTCCAGTCTTGGTTCCGTCACATACTAGCTGTGTTACTCTGGGCAAGTTATTTAACCTCTCTGAACTTTAGCTCTCTCATTTTTAAAGTGGATTTGCTAATGTCCACTTACTTATTGCATCATTATGAGATAAAATGGAATAATGTGTACAAAACAATTAGCATGGTGCCTGCCACATGTTAAGATTTACTAAAGATTAGCTATTATTATAATCGTTGTTAGTTTCTTCTTGCAGAGATTCTTGAGACAAGAGAGATTCTGTGGCTTTGAGTTTGAATCCTGGTATAGAATTCATCCTAAAAATCTTTGGAACACATATGAATCCTTAAACTTACTTTATTCTGGGAAAAGTGTCCCTGTATCAGTCAGGATGGGCTAGGTTATGATACAATAGCAAATGTCACATAGTCAGTCTTAAAACAACAAAGTTTATTTCTTGCTTGTGGTGCATGTAAATTGCAGGTTATTAGAGAGGCTCTGCTATAAAGCCCCTGAAGGAGGCTCCATCATGATCCATGCTTCCTTGACAGCTGAGGCTGGGAACAGGATACAACGAGCCACACACTGGCTCTTAACTCA
The DNA here is from genome assembly GCA_030015415.1 of Cynopterus sphinx. Classification (NCBI taxonomy): domain Eukaryota; kingdom Metazoa; phylum Chordata; class Mammalia; order Chiroptera; family Pteropodidae; genus Cynopterus; species Cynopterus sphinx. The sequence continues at coordinate 11,532,801 of CM057382.1, read as the reverse complement.
TACATCACTTCCACCACCATTTCATTAACTAAAGCATCCTGTAAAGCAAAAGAGTAAAGAAGTATACTCCAACATCGTGCCCCAAATAAGATAACTAAACATTCATAAACAGCCCCAATGATTATCAGAGCAACCTCAGTGAACCTTCTGATTGAGCTGAGTAGAGTGAGGGTCTCAATCTGGAATAAAGAGATTTAGTTGCTTCTAACAGGCCAGACTACACTACCTGACATCCTAAAAATTTGTTGTGCTCAGAATTGCATCTCTGAAGACAACGTGACTTTTAGGAAAAAGTTTTGTTCCTAAATATTGCTCAAGACCACTACCCTGAAAATCACCATTGGTTCTTAGAAGATATTGTTCAAGGTTTGTGGACCTGAGATGCTGGCTTAAAACAAAGCATCTTATCTTCAAGAAGAGGGATCCTAATGTGGGCTAGATTATATGTCCAGACTTATCCAGAACATAACTATTGTTGTATAATCTGATGTCAGATTATTGGCTATTGATGTTTTGTTGAGAAAGCTCAAGCTTTGGGTGTGAGGAGCAAGGCCTTTTCTCAGCTTTTACAACCCCACGCCCTCCTGGATTTTTTCCTCACCTACCTAGATGTTTTTCTTGGCATCTTCCACTAGCTCAAGGTCCTCTTTCATTCTTACTCCATACTGTCTACTTAGTAGACCAGGAATCTGGGAGTAATTCTTAACTTCTTCCCACATCCAAAACAACACTAATTTACAGTAATTTTATCTTCTAAATCACTTTAAACCCATCATCCTTTTATCTCCCTCTCTACCTGCATTGTCCTAATGCAGCCCACCACTATCTTCCCTGGGCGGCATAACAATGCACTACCTAGACTTTTCATGTTTGCTTCCCACTCATCACCCTCCCAAACATCCCACACACTGGCCAAAACGAACATTGGAAAATGCAACTATGTCAAACACTCCCATTTCTTTTCCTGATCCCCACTCCAACTGATTAAAATCCTTTCAATTATTCCTTATAGTGTTTTAGTGTCTGGCACAGTTCGTCCTTGCTAACACCCTCACCTCCTCCCACTCACCATTTTTCTATCTGGCTCTAGCCACTCTGGCTTTCTTCCAGTTCCTCGGCACAGACTCTGCTCTTTCCTTGCACAAACTGCTTCTTTTGCCAGCAGCGATCTCTCACATAACCTTCTCTTTCTCTCCAAGTCATGCTTTGTAATGAAATCTCACCTCCTCTTAAAAACCTTTATCGACCCTTAGACTAAGTCAGGCCCATTGTCATGTACGTTTCTTTGATGGGACTTATCAAATTATAATTAAATACTTAATATGAAATTATCATTTACTATCTACCTCTGTCTCCTAAATGTCCTTATTGACTTCTCCTATTCCCTTCCTCTGTATTCCTACCACCTAACTGAGCTTTTGCACAAAACGAATGCTCAAGATGTATTTGCTGAATAAAGAGTATGTTTCCTATAACTCACTGATTTCTGGTGGTCCGTGTGTCTATCAGGAGCTGGTGGCTACAGCAATATATGAATTGAGTTCTGGGGCCTCGGGACTCTACTGGTCTTAAAGAAACCATGTAACCAAGCTTGATAGAGGCAGAAAGCAGATTTCCCACTCTTTCCCCAGGCCACTCCCTGGGCCAGAATAGAGGGAGCAACATAACTACAAGGGAGAATGAGGGCCCAGGTCTCCAGAGGTGACCAGGAGGTAGTGGCCTACCATGGAACAGTGTGCCACAATTGAGAACTGGACAAAGTAGAGACTGGGAGGCAAACACACACACGCCCAGCATTTGATGGAAAGAATTTGAAAACACTGGAAAGGGAAAGAAAGCTAGCCATGGCTGAAGACAGACATTTCTCTCTCATGATTTTTTTTTCTTCCATGAAGAGGACAAGGAGAAGCAGGACTATGCATTTAGGTTATTCTATTTCTAATGAGTTCAAAGTGAGCTAGAACCTTATAGAGGCCAACCGGGAGCAAGATCAATCTAAGTTCAAGACTCATTTTTGAATGCTTTTAAAGGAATTTAGTTTTATTACTTTTGAGGACATAGCTCTAAAGTTTTCTTTTGGAAATTTTAGTCTCTTGGATCTTCTAAACATATTTTTTGTAACTGTCTAGCTTTAACTTACAGATTTCCCTAAAGAAGATGTTTCTAAAGTCCAGTGTTATCAACATAGTTATCTAAAATATCTGCTGTTAAGCAAAACCTGAATAAACATAATCCAATTAACTGCAGCTTTAACAAAATCTTTTCTGACAATCACCATATTATTCCATAAAGTATTTGAAATGTATTATAAAGATGATCTCCAAAAATGAAAGTAAGATATTGAATAATAGGCTTTCCGTAATCCAGGGTACAATCCCTTCTCTAAGCCCCACTTTGTTATCCAGATGATTGGCTGGGTCATTGATCCCGACCTTTCACTCAAGAAGCCTTATACTTCATTCATTCTTATGCACATGCAAGTCTGCCTACATGACAAAACATTTCTGCTCATTATCAAATTATTTTCGGTACTTTTCTCAGAGGCTCTCAGTTCTGGTCCAGGATTCCTACTTCACCCCCATAAATCACTGGAACGCATATGCAAATTTAACACATGCACAGAAATTGTAGAATTCCTAGTAACCACTATAGGTACAGATGGGATTAAATGAATTTTTGTATCCACAATAATATTTTTTCTGTAGGTTATTTATAAATGATGTTTTTAGAGGGTAGTCCATCTAAATTTCTAGGTCACCGGCTCATTAACTATTGAACAAATATAATCTAGGTAAAGGGTGAATTATATCTAAAGTCCAATCAATTAATCAAACCCGAGAATGAATGAGATTCTGACTTCCCAGAGATAAAGTTTAGTTAATTTTAAGCTCTACAGGGTTATGATATGCTTTATATACACAGCATAAATTCTTAGCAGTGATAATAGTTATAACAATAAAATTATCTGCTTGGTCAGTAACCCCATTTTATAAACCATAGTAACTCTTGGCCAAATTCTAATTAAGCAGAGTAGTCAGCTGGCTCTCTTCTGTATGTGACCTGAAATCTTATTTACAAAAACCAGAGGTGACACACATATAGGAATCCTGTTATTAATTAGGCCACCATGTTGTAATCATGGCCGCCATTCACATACCCAAAATGATAATTATTTTAAACCATTCATTACAGCCTGACAAACTACATTATCCAGAACTGTGAAGGGTCTTGGAATGTTGAATGTAAACTCAGCATATGGTTTCAATCTCTCGCTACCTCATTTTCCTCATCGGTAAAACAAGGCTAATAATACTAGGTACTTTATAGGGTTGTTTGTGAGAGTTAAGTGTTAAAACATGTAAGCCACTGGGCCTGTACCAATGTCTAGTCCTCAAAAAGGAAGACTTCATTGGATCCAGGTATTTATTGCTTTTGCAGGCCATAATTAATTACTGTGTTATTTTAGAATCATAGGCTTCCCTCATCCAGCCAGAACAAGCCTATCTTTTTTAGTTACAAAACTGCATAGAGTTTTCTTATAACTATACAGATGGTCCCCAACTTACGGGTTCAACTTAGAATAATTTGACTTTATTATGGTACGAATGCAATACAGACTTCGTAGAAACCACACTTTGGATTTGGGATTTTGACCTTTTCCCCAGAGTATGCGATTTGATACTCTCCTGGTGATGCTGGGCAGTGAGCCCCAGGGCCCAGTCACTTAGGGGATCACGAGGGAAAAAAGCAATATTTCACAGTGTACTGTATTTTTTGGATATGATATTCTGAACACAATTAAAGTAGGCTAGGCTAAACTATGGTGTTCCATAGATTAGGTGTATTAAATGCAATTTTGACTTATGGTAGGTTTATCAGAATGTATCATTGTCATGGAGCCTCTGTGCTTTGATTTGGTCAGTGAAATCTTTAAAGCAGTAGCTCCTAACTTTTTCGATTCAGGGTACTCTTGAAGAATCTGATGAAACTCTCTAGACTTTCCCAAGGAAAAATATGTGCATAAAAGTTAATATTCAATTTCAGGAGTTTCCTAATACCCATCTGAGGTCATTCATGGACCCCAGATTAAGAATCGGTGCTTGAAAGCATGATTTGGAAGGTACCAAACTTGGATTTCATTCCTTTAACAATGTCTAAAGCGAGAAGAGACAGAAACACATATTTGTACATTTTAAATGAATTATTCATTACGATTAGCGGGCTATGTATTTTCCAATAAAGGGTTTTGATGATGATGAAGGGAAAGAAAAATAAAGAGAACAAGAGGAGGAGGAGTCATTCAAAATGGATAAAGGTAGGTAAACTAAGGTATACTTTTACTTTTGAGTGAGCCAAGCATGTAGCAATGCTTTGAAACTGGGACTGGATAGCTTTTATTATTAGCAACTCTGGAGGCAGAGCGAGTAACTGATTGTGTCTAAAGCTTGCTTTCAAACCTCAAACGGGTAAAATATTATCACTGGGGCTCTTCACACTTGTTCAAGGATTCAGACACAATAGAAATGCTAATTATGGGAACTGAGCTGTGAATTCTGAGTGACCCTGGGGACAAACTGGTTATCTGGCAGTCTTATGTTGCTGGAAATTTATTAGAGGGTTTTAAGATTACATTAACTGATTTTCACCTTAAATGCTCCACCTGGAGAAGCATTAAAGGTTCCTGACAAGGGACATTTCAGAGAAGTAGTGACACTGGCCAGATCTTTCAGGTGAGTCAGGGGTACTGTAAGGAGAAAAGCCCAAGTGGCTGTGATTAGCAGAAGTGGTGTGATGAGCATGCCACAACCAAAAGCTGCCATTTGACTAGAGTGCACTAGGCCCCCACACACCTGTTTTCAACAGTTACCAATGTCAGAGACCAAAGAGGAAGAATAATATATTTATAACAAGAATCACAGAATGAAGTTAAGGACCCGTTACATTTCTGCCCCATTATGGTCTCAGATTCAACCCCTCCCTCTAAAAGCCAAACATTTTATCAGGGTCTGCAAGTGTCGACACACTCTTACCCATGCTGACCTCTGCTCCCTGGTCCTTTCCCATTCCCCCTTCCTCCTTCTTCCCTTGTTCCCAAGGCCATCTCTCTGTTCTTGGACCATCCCAAGCTCATCCCTGGTGCAGGGCCTCTGTGTTTATTGTCTCCTCTGCCAGGAACATTCCTTCTCTACTAGGTATTTGCATGGCTGACTGATTTTTATGGTCCAGTTTTAGCTTGGTTAGCAACTTTCTGTCCCCTGTCTTGCATTTTCTTCCATCCTATTTTATTTTATTTATGGTACTTAATACCATCCTATTAATACCATACTATTTTATTTTATTTATGGTACTTAATATCTAAAAGTAATGTGTTGATTGGTTTCCTTCATGTTATCCATCTTCCCCGTTAGAATGTGAGCTCCATGAGAGTAGGCACCTTCTATGTCTTGATCACTGCTGTAGCCCCCAATAGCACAGAGAAAGCACCTGATATTCATTTATTGAAAGAAGAAATGAATGCTCATCATAATAGCTACCATTTATTGAACACATACTCTGTGCCAATCACCGAGCTGTTGGTTTTTGTAAATACTATCTCACCAAATTCTCATTGCGACCCTCCGAGGTAGTTATTTATCTGCTATCCCAGTGGTGCAGATTAGGTTGCAGAAAGGTTATGCAGCTTTTCCAATGTGAAAGCTTGCTTGTTTCAAGCCAGCAAGTAACCAAGACCTGATTTGAACCTAGGCATGTTTGATTCCACAAGTCATACTCTAAATTAAGAGTCAGCATGCTTTTCCTGTAAAGGGCTAGACAGTAAATATTCAAGGCTTGGCAGTCCATATGGTCTCTGTTAGAACTACTCAACTCTTGTACTATGAACGCAATCACAAACAATCCATAAACAAATGGATGTGGCTGTGTGCCAGCAGAACTTTATTTACAAGACAAATGGTGGGCAGGATTTGGTCCAGGGGCCATAATTTGCAGATTCCTTCATTATGTCATTATTCTATATGCTATGCTAAAAGGGGGGATGGGGGTTTACAAAAAAGGAGAAGGAAAGTAAAAAAAAAAGCATTAAAATGTGTGCTGAGTGCCTGGTGAGCCCTTTTCAAATAAGAGAGACAACAGGTGGACAAACTAAGTTAGATAAGACAAAATCAACAATAAAGTTTTGATAGAAATTATGACTCAACTGATTCAACTTCTCAGCTAAATTATAACCATCACTTAAGACTACAGTAGAGTTTAATTCAAATAAAGTATTCCATTTTAACCAAGGTTCCATTCATATTATAATTATACATGATTTCAACTGTCAATACCCAAAGAGATCCACACAACCTTGTATCCCAAGCAGGCCCCAAATAGTCAATATTAAAGGACAAAGTATACCAAATCACTCCAACTGTTCACATTTCCTCCTTCAACCTTTGAGCCTAAAAAAAGTTCAGTCTTTCTTTCTCAAGCAAACTCATGACTTATTTGCAAGGTGAAAGACCTGAATCACAGGTCTGAGCCAGCCCTGAGACATCTCTGCTACTTCATTGGGAAAGTGAACATTACTGGTGTTCAGTTGTTTATTCATTCAGAGTGGCTCTCAAGACTGAATATCAACATTAAAGCAAAAGATCAACTCACCAATCTGGGTCTGGGATGGGAGACAGGGGATAAAGGCAGTGGTTTTTATAGTGTTTGTCTGTATATAAGTGACAGATTGATGTGAGGCTTGACCCTTAAGGGGAGGGGGTGACAAGCCTTCCTCATTGCACCCTGTTTTTCTCTTCTAGGTCATTAGAAACACAATAGACAAAAATATTATCTTTCTCATACCTTGAAGAAAGAGTCCTTCTGTAAATACCACGTGGTTCTTAAACCAAAAGTCACATTTTCCTTAATTTTTTTGCATTTTTCTAAACATGAGCTTTAATGTTTGAGCAAGTAACAAGGATTAAACCTTAATTAGGCTCCTGAACCATCTCCAAGGCCCATCTATGCACTTTGACTGTGCATTTGTAAAATCCAGTTTTCAAGAACCCTGCTAAGTCACTTTAGCCAGAACTCCCACCTTTGGTATTATTGTTCCACATCCTCTACCTTCCCCCAGATGATGTCTAAACCCCTCTGTCTTAAGCAAAGAATCCTATTGAGCCAGTTTAGCCAGAATCCCCTTACCCTTGATATTACGACTTTGTAATTTTCCATCCACTGCCTCCGCCCGACCATGCTCTTCAGCTATAAATTCCCACTTGCTTATGCTGCATTCAGACTTGAGCCCAATCTCTTCTCCCCCATTGTGGTGGTCCCTACACCTATCATAATGGTCCTGAATATAGTCTGCCTTACCATCTCTAACAAGTATTTCTATTTTTTTCCCTCTAACACATGAAAGCAGCCCCAGCATGGCAAAACCAGCATTTGAAGGAGAACCAAGAGATGTGAGATCTGTCCCAGCCCTGCCACAAACCAGCAGTGATGTCCTGGGTACCCCTTCCCCTCATTTCCCCTTTCTGAGCCTGTATTCTTATCCGTAACAGAATGAGTCGGTCTCACACCTTTTCATCCACCCAAGCATCCATCTTTTTTATTATCTATTTAATATTTGTTATATTTACTATCATTTATAAGAAACTACTTAAGATGATTCATATTAACAAAAATGGATTTCTGCTGAGCATTTAGTATTTGCCTAATGCTTTCCATGCATTCTATTATTTAATTCTTACAACCTCTTTTGCAGAAATGACAGCTGAGATTCAGGGAGGTGACATAAACTTCCCAAGCTCAAACAGAGAGGAAGTAGCAGAGCTGGGATCTGAGCCTGAACCTTTGTTTTCTTTCTTTTCTTTTCTTTTCTTTCCTTTCCTTTTTTCTTTTCTTTTCTTTTCTTTTCTTTACTTTTCTTTTTTCTTTCTTTCTTTCCTTTCCTTTCCTTTTTTTCTTTTCTTTTCTTTTTTCTTTTTTTTTTCTTTTTTAAAAGAACTACACTGTCTTCATGTGCCTTGTAACCCTGGGTCAATGTCTGACCCAAAAGAAAAGTACAGATTCAAACTCCCTTGCCCAACATCCATGAAGCCTGTCACCATATCAGGCTATCAAATACCAAGATGTCTTCCCTGGAGGAGATGATGCAGGAGCTGCCACAGGCAGCCAGTGCACAGTCTTTGCCTTTAAAAACTCATGGGAGATGATCAAACCTACAGCATGATCAGTGCCTCAGGAGGAATAGTGCTGATAATTCCCACAGTAGGAATGATCTCACCCTTAGTTTTTTATCCTCATTTTTGTGCACAGGCAAATATGAAACAATGACATCTGCAAACCTCTGGTTATCAGAGAATCTTTTTTCTTTGCTAGAGAGAGGCAATCTCTTTAAAAAAGAATCAAGTCAACAGCGTAGTGTTACAAAATATCCGGGGGCTCTCCTTGAAATGAACAGTTATTTTTAATAATTCATAACGGGCTGGGGACATGTGGTGGGATAAGGACAGATTCCTAGAGAAAGCGGAGCAAGGCTGGTAAAGTTAATATTTTGTGCACATCTGATTCTCTCGGGGGTGGAGGAGAGAAAAGAGAAACGAGCTTAATTATTGAATATCTACTATGACTAGGTACTTTAATACACAATGAACATTAGGTCCTGCTCACAATATGCAAAACTGATGTTTTACAGATCAGGCTAGCAAGAATCTAAACCGGGATTCCATTCATTTTTTCACTCTTTGTCAATACCTGTGTAGACACTAGCCTAGCTCTAATTCAGATTTGCATAAAGTAGATGGCATTTTCTCAATAGAATATCTGTGAAAAAAATATTTAGACTGCTAAACCTAATATAGTACCTAGCACAAAGTAGGAGCACAATAAAAGAGGATGAATTAACAACTATTAATATGATTTTTCAAATTGGGGTCGATATCATCCGATTCAGTAGTTGTCAGCTAGGGTGATTTTGCTCTGCAGAGAACATTGGGAAATGTCTGGACATATTTGTGGTTGCCACTAAAGAGGGGAGGAATACTATTGGCATCTTGTGAGTTGAGGCCAGGATCCCGCTAAACATACTACCATGCATAGGACAGAGCCACAGCAAAAAAATGATCTGACCCATAATGTCAATAGTTCTGAGGCTGAGAAAGTCCTTTGTAATCCAACATGTCTTACAGATGAGGCAACCATGAGCCAGAGAGATAAAGAAACTTGCCCAGGTCTATACAATCAGTTGATGGCAAAGCCATGACAAGAAATATCTCCAGAGACTTTCTACAACGCTCATGTCAGATCTCAAGCTACCGACCAGCCAGAGGACTCTGCCTGCTATGAGAGGGACAAGTCCAGTGGGGAATGCTGTGTTGGCAGAATAGCCCAGGCAAACCAAACACAATTAGGTAAATTAGAATGGACAAAGCCTGTTGTTCCTCAGTCTGGATAATCTTCTCAATGAGCATGCAGGAGAGGTTCCAGGGAATGAGGAAACCAAGCCTTGGACAGACTGCTCACCTAGAGGCTCTTGCTGCTCACCAGCTTCACTGAACTCCCACTCCTTCCCTTTGCTAAGTTGCAAACCAAGACACATTATCAAATCAAAGAAATCATTTTCTTTTAATAATTAAATAGGCAAGTTAAAAATATTAATGATTACATGGTCATATTAAGTCAAGATAGAAATGGCCAGCAACGGATTCTCTCCAAAACGTATTAGTCATCTACTTTATCATTTTCACCAGTAACGACATTTGGGCTTTCTATGTGCTGAGAGCTGTGTGGGTCTCAGGGGAAAGATGGGCAGGAGGAGAGGGTGTTCACCAGTATCATTTGTAAAGCATACCCTTGACCTCAAGAAGCACTCAGTTCAAGCATGAAAGTCTTGGCAGTTGCGAAGCCAACATTGCAAAACGGGTAACACAAAACCCTCCTTACAGCTAACTGTCTAAGCCTAGCATGACTCACTTTTTTTTTTTAAACAACTTTTAGCACAGAAACATTCAGCTACAGCCCAGGAATTTGTACTTTACCATCTTTACTATTGGGATTTGGCCTACCTGGTGGCCAAATTTTTTTTTTTCATTTTTTTCCTATTCATTGATACCCCAGAACATATCTAAAATGACAGGATAACTAGATGCAATACAGGACTTCACTGAACCACTAAATCCCCTAACTTAAGCAGGTGAATGGAGGGCCCCCAAAACCAGGGGGCTGGCATCCTTTCCAGCGGTCTCTAAGCTGCATCTAAGTAGAAGCTGGTGATCTGGGTGAACATACTCTAAAGATTGACTTTTATCTTGAAATTTCAATGAAAAATTAAACATCCCGATAACATTGGGTACTAATGGCTTTTATTTCCATTGCAACTGCTTTCTGAGACGGATAATTTCTCTTTAGATTTTCATGAGTTTGGCCCAGAAATCAGATACTCAAGGCATTAAACATACAGGAGCCTGAGATGCCAAGAAAACAGTAGTGTCTATTTAAGGATTTGGCTTCCACAGCCTGCTAAGTGTCTTGGGGAAGTAAGTGGAATTTATTTAAACATATCAACTCTGCCACTCTGATACAGACTGGGAAATGAGACACCAAAAAGGGCACCCCAGATACTCCCACTTGGACTTGGACATGGGTGTTAACCTTGCTGACAGGCAGCATGTTGGGCAACGCTTCCCAGTGCACTAAAGTAAGGAATGCTAACTTCTATTCTGCCCAGCCATAATATTAAAATTAAAGTGGACATCCACGGACAATCTAAAAACACCATCATCGGATAAAAGAATGTTTGAACATCTTAAGAAGCAGGAAGGATAGACTCTCAAAACAAAGAGAACCTCCACAAATTGAATACCGATAACTATTAAAGACTCACTACTTTGTCCTTACATCACTCTAGGCTGGAAAAAAAAAAAAAGCCAGAAGGTAGGCCAGGAAGGTGGTCAGGAGCTTGAAATCTGACATGAACACTGTAGAAAGAGGTGACTATGAGGAGCAAAGACTTATAAAAATTGAAAACCTTGGGACTGAGAGCTCCTCTTGGACTTCAGAATGAGAAAACAAGGGGGATTGAACAGGGGGTGCTCCCCACCCCCATCCAGCCCTGCTCCTGCACAGACCACCAGCTGCAGGGACCATGGAGACAAACTGATATTTCACTCACTGATTCCCTGGTACCTCCCTGGGGCAGCGATAGGCCTGACCCTCGTCCCCTCTTTTTGAGACACATTTTAGTTGTCTAGTGGAATGAAGCTCCGGGTGAGGATGGAGGATAGACGTGGGGATAGGATGGAGGTGGGGCCTTCTCCACTACACCAGCTGGAAATGGCACACATGATTAGATAATAGAAAATGTGGACTCTACTCCTCAGATTTTATGGGTTCACGAAACAGCACTGTGTGTCCCTGGTGCTTTGCCATCACTCTTTCAAATGTCTGCTTACTGTACCATCACCCTGCCCCGCATCTAATTAGCTCGTGACTCAGGGCAACAAGGCACAGTCACTACTCTCAAGGAACTCAAAACCAAGTGGAAGAGATGGGTAATTAAACAAGCAGATTGGTGCAGCATTACAGCATGGAAAGTGCCACCACAGAGCAGAGTGGCTTAGTATTCTCAGGGCAATTCCTGTTCCCCTCAGTTCTACCCCCTCACCCCTTCCTGTCCTTGACCTGGAATGCCTCTGTGTCTCCATCCTCATGCTTTTGCAAGAGACTCCAGTGGCCACTCATAGGGCCGACCTTCCTGCCCCCAACCCCCACAGCTTAAGAGCCCAGGAGTGATGATGGAGTGTTTTCATTGGCGCTGTCTCAACTTGCAACCAAGAGTCCCATTAAACACCTGAAATGCTGCTCAACCGGGCTCCACCCACGGTGATGGAATTAGCAAGGCTTTGGGTCCTGTGAACGGAATACTGAGGGTGGGTTTCTCATTGCAAATATCCTGCAGTTTTCCTCTTTTGACCTTTGTGGGGGAGGAGATTTGATTTGGGTTACAACTTGCTATTCAAAGTCTCTTTGGAAATGCTCCAGGTCTGGTGCATTATTTACCGAAGGGCATCTCTGTTGCTTCTCAACATCCAATCTTCTGTGACACTCCCACCAAACAGGTTTTCAAACCCTATATTCAGGTGAATACAGTTGTGTGCTTTGAAGTAGCAACCCCATTGCCTGTCTTCCCACCATGACTGCTGTTTTCCAGAATCACTTGTTAAAACACTAATGTACCTGGGAGGTTCTGCTGAGCTATGACCAGCAAACAGTGGATGAGCATGAGCCCAGGGAGGAAAGAGAAGGTGGAAGGAGAATGAATATGTCTCTGAAGGTCAAGGGTACAGGGCTGCCCACGGGGGAAAGTGGGAGAGAATTAAAGATGCTGACATCACCGTTCTTTCATGAGTCCGAGGCCAGTCATTTCCTTTCATCATCCTCTGTGAGCTTAGCCTTCTTGTCACCTCGCAGAGCTTCTAGCCTTGTCTGGGAAAAATGCTAACCAGCAATTCACAATTGCTGTCACTAAAGTCCTGGCCAGAGAGCTCACAAAGGACACTGTGTGCAGTGCAAGAGGAACGTGGTGCTCCTGGGGGAAGCAAGGGGTAAGGAAGAGGGTGGCCTCGGAGCACTCATGGGCAGCCAAGGAAGACAACGGGCCCATCCCCAAACCCTTGGCCCTGCTTGTGCTGGAAATTTGATAAAAGGCGACCGCCCCAGGTGGGTTAGTCATCCGGGCTGGACACTTAGGAAGGTGGGGTGAAGGACACAAAGAACCAGTTTTTCTATCCCCAGTCCCTGGGAAGAGGCTTAGAGATTTTTAATGAGAGGAGTGACTTCCAGGGAGTGAGGATGCTGGGCCCCAGCTAAAGAGTAGAAAGGAGATGCTGAGAGAAAGGGGATTCGAGAAGATGGAACTGACCAATTCTTCCTCCTGATCTCAAAGAGTTTGGACCTGGCCTCGCTCCATTAGAGGAGACACCGAAGAGGGATTCAGTCTATCCCCTCACTGAAAACTCACAGACCGTGAGTCTCAGAGAGCTGCAGGCACTTGGCCAGGGTGGCGTGTACTGAGCACCTACTGCGTTCCGGTCGAGGGGGCATGTTAGGTGCTCATGAGCTGTTGATTCATCAAGGAGGCTTATGTTGACTCGTTCCCCATTTCCTTCTAAATTGTTCTTTGTTCTTTTTGTCATCACAGTTGGGAATGACCTGTTTAGTTGTGAGATTTCTTTTTTTTTTTTCTTTTATGCCTACAGCTCCAGGTATTCCTGGGTGGTCTCCCATTTAAGTATTAACCAGGCCCAACCCTGCTTAGCTTCCGAGGTCAGATGAGATCAGGCAGTTGGAGGTGGCATGGCCGTAGACGCTGTGTGATTTGTTTAATGCCTCTTGCCCTCTACCCTCAATCCAGCCGTAACTTCCACGAGGGCGGGGTGCTCTCTGCCTCATTCTTTGCCATATCCCAGTGCCTCATGCACAGTAGGCACACACCAAGATTTACTAAACTCAAAATATCTATTCTCAAAGGAACCCCGTGAGAGAAATATTACCCCATCTTACAGATGAGGAAACGGGTGCTTAGACCATTTAAATTAAAAGCAGAAAAAAGCAAAACTCAGCAACGGGTCTGAATGACTCTCCCCATGCCATACTACTCTTCTGATGAGGATTATCAGACTTGGGGGGTTTCTTAAGCTGGGGGCCATGATTTAGGCTTCTCTGGCTGTGATGTGCTAGCACCTGATGCCCCAAGACCACTTCCCAAGAGAGGAGGAGAATGGGAGGGTCACTCTGGGACTAAGAGAAGCTGAGAGCCAGGAGCCCCAGGCAGGCACCCAGTCTGGCCAAGCCAGGTGCTAGATTGGGGTCCAGGTAGGGAAGACGAGGCTGAGGACCACCATCCGTGAGGAAGTCCCACTCAGCAAACAGAGATGCAGATAACGAAACAGGAATAGCTGTCTGACAAGAATATGAGGGGACCAATCACCAGAACGTGATGAGTCCTAGGCCAAGGGTCTGTGAAGCCTCACGTATGTGGAAAGGGCAGGTTCTGAGGCTAGACGCATCAGAAATTGAGTCTCAGCTTGCACACTCACCAGCCTGGGCCAGTTAATTATGTTCTCTTAGCCTTAGTTTGTTCCTCTAAAACACAGGATGATGCTAATCTGACTACCTCACTAGGAGGATAAATGAGATGTGCCAGGGACAGCCCTTAGCACAGTGCCTCATCTAACATGTGCCTCCAGCCAGTTTTAGTCTCCTCATGCACCTCCTTCTAAGCTGGGCCAAAGCCCTAATTTGGAACCCCTTTAAGCTTTTAGATGGGGACACATAAGTGTTTAAACCTGACGACAAAGGTGGGTGAGAGGCTGATGGGAAAGCAGATTCTGGTAGAGAGAATGAAGCTCAAAACCAAAAGCATCGCAGGCCAGTGTCTGTGCCTGCTTAAAACTGTGTCCTCCAAGGTTTGCTCACAAAGTGCACTGTGGTGCACAGGCAGCAGGCCCAGCTGAGAGAATGGGTCCATCGGGTCAGGTGGGAGAGTTCCCACGTCTGACCATCAGCCTCATATCATTCATCTAGTTTTCACTGATTCATCTGGCACCAGAGAGGCATCTCAGCACAGGAGTGAACGCACAGGCTCTGGAGTCCACCATTGACTGTGTTGTCTCTTAACTTACCGTTTCTTCAGCTGTTACATGGGTTGACACTCGCCTCATGGGCTTGTTGTGAGGACCGAGTGAATACAGGTGAGGCATTTAGAGCAGTGCTGGACAGGTTGAGGCACTCGAACAGTGTTCGTCGTTACTGGTAAGAGTGCAGAGCACCAGACATTGCTAGGCTCTGGGAGCCAGGCTGGGAGCCAGGTCCCGGCTCCACAGAGCTGCCCATCTAGTGGAGGCGATGGATCAGGAAACAAGCGATCATAAGACGATGTAATTGTTGACCCAATGAGGTGCGTTCTGGGGGGGCCCTAATCTAGTACCAGAGAAAGCAGCTTTACTCAGAGACCTGACAAACCTGTTGACTTGGCCAGACCAGGGAGCAAAAAGGGCGGAGAGGCCTCTAAGCAGCAAAGATAACATGCAATAAGGTTGACCATGGTGGGTGCAAGAAAGAGTGAACAGAGTAAAGGGCAGAGATAGAGAATAGTAAGGCAGGAGGCCAGAGAGACAAGCAGGACTCAGACCAATCTTCCAGATGACAGCAGAGGGAGGAAGTGCTCCCAAGGAAGCAGAGAAGAATCGGGCCCAGAGGTGTGTCCCCTGCACTGGGCTTGTCCTCCACCTTTTGACTTTTCCCTTAAAATTATGAGGGAGAGCATGATTTAATCTAATCAACTTCTTACACTGATTACTCCAGATCGTCTCAGGAATTCCAATAGGACCTCCCCAGAAAAAAACTCCCTGTGGAACCACGAAGCAGTCAGCAGGAAGAAGAATCCCATGGAGAAGCCATGAAAGACAGCGCCTTACTAACATCCCACCCAGCCAATGAAGCAGGGGCGATCTTGAGGATTAAGACAACAAGGACGGACACGTTTGGGAATTATGACAGCCACTAGAACTAGAGAAAAAAAATACAGTTGGCCTGGTTATTTTTTAACCTCAAGTACAACAGGAAAAATCAAGTTTAAGAACACCAAGTTACCATAAAAACACTCTTTTCTACTTAGTGCCAAAATAAAATTATTGCTTTCCTTGGTTTTGCATCATATGTCCCCCTCCTCGGCCACCTCCTACCAAATCTAACAATTGACAGAGATGACCAAGGCCATTCTTTCATCTCTTTTTCGTCTTCATTCCAGGTGGTTAAATGCCTTCTGCCATCACAGGAGTCCAGCTCTCATCTGTAGCAAGGAAATCGTTCAACAGAAAGCTCTGCCTGCCCAAGTAAAACTTGGAAAGCACCCCAGAGTTGGGAGGATGAGGGGGATGAGAATAGAAAACACAAACCAAACACAGGTCTTGAACAAAGTGGGAAACAAATTCTCACGAATGAGGTGCTTGGCCCCGCTCCCCTTTCTCCGTAACCACATCACAAGGATTGGTGCCACCAAGTAGAGCCTTTGAAGGCTATGTCCCATTGGCAAATCAGACTTGATGTTTTGAGCTAAAGCAATTGGATTTCTCATAAAGTGTCCAAAACCCTCTAAGAACTTCAGGATTCTGAGCCAGAGGGAAGAATGACGAGGAGGCCAAGAAAGTAGCTAGACCTCAGGAAGGATTATATGGGGAACAAAAGCCTGCAGACGTGAATGTCACGCCACGATCCAAGCTCATGCCTCTCTCCAGCTGCAAACAGCTCACGTCTTGGCTCAGCCTTTCCAGCGAATTCCAAAATTCTGAGTTCTATTTTCTTCCACTTCCTTCCTCTACTTTCTTTGCCTCTCTAGCTTTTTACTTTGCTACCCACCTCATTTTACCCCCATTTCTAATGTCATGGCATTCTAAGAAATGAGTTCCTCCTTCCCCCCAAAAAGAAATTTTTTAATACCTGTATCCTTGACTCTGTGGTATCTGAGGAGTTATTTCCAACCAGTTGATTAGCACAGCTGATCAAGACTCTGGAGAAGACAGCCTCAGCCTGTGTGGCTGTGAATAACAAGTTCCACCGAATGCCTTTTGTATGGCCAGAGGTTGAAGAACTTTAGGTGTTCGGCAATAACCTCAAAATAAAATTCCCCAGGCAGCAGCAAACTCTCCCAGCACAGTTTTGAAACACCCCAGGAGGAGGGAGCCTCTTTAATCAAGTAAATAACCAGCCAGAGATAAGGCCTGCTAGGCTGTGCTCAGCCGGCCAATCACATGCCTCTTTCTGACTGCAAGGACAAGCAGACCCGGGCTTCTGGAGTGAGTTTCAGGGCTTATAATAATTTAATGATGCTGCGTGTGGTGTCTTCTTGGCTGTGTCTGGTGGGCGTTTTCTGACAGGGGAGTGAAGCTGTGAGCTCCGTGGAGGCATGTGGCTTAGGGGCTGGAGGTGAGGATCTTGGGTGATCACAGCAGGCACCCAGCTCCTGCCCTGGACACTTCCACATTGCCCAGAGGTCCTGCTGATGTCAGGCCTCAGTGGAACTGTGCCAGGCTGGGTCACCAAAAGACGGGTACATTTGACACCAGATATGCATCCCATTGACTGTGTCCTTGAAGAGGCTATGGAGACCCTAGTGACTTGCTCTCACATGTTGGAGATGCACTTCCATGGGTTCTTACCCAGAAACGACTTTGACTTCTCTATATTCATTGTCCTTTCAAAACCTGACCCTTTCCACTGCTATCAGTACTCTGTTAGGACACAGAGGTATCATAAAGAGGGGAGGTTGTGGGGACTATCTAGGTCTGGTAATACATAATAACCCTACATATTTCTAGCCCTGTGACTTTGAACATGTCACCTAGTCCCTTCCTTGCTGAGTTGAATTAACTAGGAGAATTCTGCCTAGTCCCGATAAGGTTCTCATAGGCCCTCAGGAGATGTAAACAAACCCTTAAATGGCATCGATATATTAGAGCTCCATATTTAAAGGAAATTAAGGGGATCTCCTTTGTTATGCAAATAATAACCTAGCCATCACAGAGTCAATTTTAGGACATTTCATTACCATGCCCCTGCCCCATAAAGAACCTCTTCCCCTTAGCAGTCATCCCATTCCCCACCATGCCCACCTCTACCATCTCTAGGCAACTAACAATCTACTTTGTGTTTCCCATGAACTTGCCGAATCTGGACATTTAGTATAAATGAAATCATATACTATGTGGCTTTGTGGATAGCTTCTTTCACTTAGCATAATGTTTTCAAGGTTCCTTTTATTTATTTTTGTTGCCAAGTAATATTCCATTGCATGGATATATCACAATTTGTCTATCCATTCACCCATGGATGGACACTTGAATCATTTCTATTTTTTCTGTTATAAATAATGCTTCTATGGACATTCATTTACATACCTACAAATTCACAACCACATAGCAGGGAAATGAAAAGGAAACAAAGAAGATGAGAAAATTAACCTTTGGAGGACTTCTCTCCAGCCAAAAGTTAGAATCCCATAGCAGTAGCTGAGTATGGTATTTGCAGACTTTAATGATGCATAAAGCACCATCACACATTCCATCTTATGTAGTCCTCCCACAACCCTAGGCATGAAGGACATATTATTTTTATTGCCATTTGAAGATGAGATCATGAGGAATAAGAAAGTTTGAGTAACTTGCCAAAAGTCACCCAACCAAAAATTAAAGCCAGAATTATTAAGCCCTCTGTTCTTTCTACTCCAGCTCCTCACACACAAAACATCTTTTTTCTTCTCTTACATATTTAATCTTGGCTTCTAGGATGTGTAGTTCAAGGAGAGAAAGCAATCAAGAAATAAAAAGAGCTTCATTATTATTTATGAAGAAAATAGCAATGGGGAGAACACATAGTTGTTGCTGTTTGCATTTAAAAATTTGTATTTAAGGCTCATAAATGTTAACATTTATGTTTTAACATTTAAATGTTTTAACTGAAGGCACAGAGCTAGTGAACCAGCCATTGGTGATTTAAAGGCAGATATGTGATTCCCAAATACAAGCTAGATTAACTTGCTTCTTTCCTGTCATTTAACCGAGAGCAATAGAGGTCTTGGTTGTTCAGCGGGGAGGAGGGGTAACTTTGGAAGGGGCACTGCAGGTGAGGGTAGGTCTAGATGAAAGAGACACCGTACATATAGCAGGGGGTGTAGAAGGATTAGAGAACAAGAAAAGCTGAAGATGTCGAGAAAAGACAGCTATGAAGAGAAGATGAGCAGGAAAGAAAATAGTGAGAAAGTGGGTGGACTTCCATTGAAAGGCTGGAAGTTACCAGTTTCATCCAAATCCTTAAGATCACTTGATAAATAATATGAACAGGCACTTGATAAACAAAAGGAACAGATGTTCAGGGTGGAATAGCAAGTGTGATGGCCGGCTTCTCATCACCTATCCAGCCCCAACCAAAAAGCGCAGCCTTGGTGGAGAAGCAACCAAGGGGGATCTTCCTGGAAGAAGGAAGGTAAAACTCTCAACAGGAAGAGACGAGGCTGAGCAGGCCAGATGAGCAAAGGTGACAGGCACAGCCCCAGCTTGCTTCTGAGGTGGAGATTCCAGTGCAAAGTGTTTCTCCCTAGGGAGTGGGGGTCACAGGATGGACAGTAGGGGTGTCGGAGGTCTGGGACCTGCTAGGCACCTCATGGCTCCTGGACCTTGACTCAATGTACCAAGATCATGCCAACTTCATGTGATTTTCTTGGGCCCATTACTTGCAGAATGCAGTGTACACAAGGGGAACCACTATCCAAAAAGTCAGTTAGAAAAGCTCTCTAAGAACTCTCAAGCTGGTTCCAGGCCCCTCAGATTCCTGAGACATTTACAAGATCCACTTCTGGAGAAGGGAAGCGTACCTTTAGATCTGCTCCCACTTCCGAGCACCAAGAGTGCTGGGCATCAGGAGGCAGAACAAGGCAAGCCCCTGTCAGTAGGTTCAGCTCGGTGAGAAAAAACAGTGTCTATTGATATCTACCATGCCAAGTCCTGGATGGATGCTGTCCCTGTCATATCTTCTCTTCACAGAAACCCTGTAGGAGAGTAATATTTATGCCCATTTCAGAGAATAAAAGAGTCTAGTGAAGAGAGGTTGACTAACTTGTTTGAGGTCACACAGTTAATATGGGGTGAAGCAGGGACTTGAGCCTAAGACTATCTTTTTATTATTTCTATTACCCATAATCTTTCTATTATTTCATGTTACCACTCATAAAAGAGTTCTTAGATTTGCCACTTATTTCCATTCTCCCTTCAGTGATTTTTTTTTCATTGTTGTGTGTGTTGATATATAGCATATGTCTAGATTCATACTCATACATATCTGTGAGAATCCATACCTGTGTATGTGTACTCATGTGTGTCTCCTTGCTTTTAGCTGGCTGTGTGTGTTCGGTTGCTTTCACAGAAAGGTACCAGTAGCTTCGGTTTGAATTTCCTCAAGGCTGTGTGAAAGTTTATCCTGAGATAATTGATTGATGGCCATCTTCCTATTGTATATCAGCTTGTGAGTAGATAAGTTAGCTCCTATGATGAAGCAATTTTCCTACTTCAGGCATCTTCTCAGTGCTTGGTCCCAGGATGGCTCTGCCATCCTACGGAAGAGCTATACAAACTTCCATTCACGGAGGTATCTGTTGATGGACCATAGACATCTATGTCATAATCAAACACAACCCTCTTTGATTTGGGATTGATCTGCACTGCCCCAAGGACAGAAAACACATACACACTTACACATATACACACACACATTTGTCAATTGAGTAAGAAGACTCTCTAATACATCACGAATTCAAAAGCATCTTAGCTAGACTTGTCCAAGGAATTAATTTGTAAATTATATGGATATCTAGCCACTATGCTATAAACCTGAAACTAGTGTAGTATTAAACATCAACTGTAATAGAAAAATAAAAATTAAAAATACCTAAATAAAGGAACCACTGCAGGGAGGAAATAGTATCTTAGCACCAGCAGGTAATATAAATGAGAAAAATGGGGTAGGTGTAATTAATAGGTAGTGGGGGCTGAGGTCAAATGGAAGGTACATATCCCATCTAAGGATATCTACCAGCCAACACCTGCCATGGGAAAACATAGCTTTGGTCTTGTCAGATTTTGTTATCTTCAAGAGAGACTGGAAATAAGGATTTTAATGTGCCATTTCCAACACTTTAAATAATCTGGCAACTGTTCAAAGAGATTAAATAATCCTCAGGCTCAAATAACCACACATATTTGCAAGATAAATTCAGTATGAGTTGCCAGTTTTTGCCTCCTAAAGTAGACAAAATATGCACTCACATACATTAACTCCTGCAGGTGAACAAAGCTTCTAAATAGACTATAAGGGCCAGTCCTCCGAGTGGTTTGTGGGTTTCTCTCTCTTGTTCCCTTAGTGTAGAGACATTTAAGCATGATCAGAGGAGTCCTGCATCAGAAATCCCCACACAGAGATTTCCAGGCAACTCCCCAGAAGCCCTGGGCACGGAACCTGGGAATCTGCATTTTAACAGGATCCTCCAAGTAATCCTGATATGCAAGGTAAGACCATACATCTTCTCACCAGTTTCTCCTTATAAAGAGTTTCTCTCTTGCCCTTCATTCTAAAGATGGTTTTCTCATCAGGACAAGTGACCTTGAACAAAGAGGGCAACATGTAAGTCTTTTTACACCTGTCGAATTCCTGCACATCAGATCAAAGAGAGAAGTATCTGTGCAAATACAGATTCAAATGGATTTTTCTGTCACAAAATGGTGACTATAATAAAAATCAAAACTTTAAAAAGGGAGAATCTGAACAAGATAATGTAGAAAACTGATGCTGCGATACAATAAGAAACATGAATTTGGTCTCTGCCCCTCTTTCCTGTCACGCGGCTACTAAAACCCTTGGAATTTCCGAAGTGATGTGTCCTTTTGGATTTTGAGATGACCAGCACCTGGGTGAAGTTGGTTGCCACTGGGCCCGCCAGGCGATTAGAGGGTTGCAACTTTCAGCAGCAGATCCCACCCCCCAACAAAGGTTGAGTTAATCGTTAATATCCAGAAGTTTAATCAATCATGCCTAAGTAATGAAGCCTCCATAAAAAAACCTCGGAAGCTCTGTGCCCTTTCCCCACACCTTGCCCTGTGAGTCTTTTCCATCTATCTGCTCCTGAGTTGCATCCTTGATAATGAACCAGTAATCTAGTGAGTAAACTATTTTCCTGAGCTCTTTGAACCTCTCTAGCAAATTTTTAAACTCAAGGACAAAGTCATGGGCACCCAAACTTATAGCCCGTCAGTCAAAAGTACCAGAGGCCTGGACTGACAACTGACATCTGAAGTGCGGGGCAGTCTCGTGCGATCTGATCCTGACTCCAACGTCAGAACTGAGTTGAATTACAGGACACCGAGCTCTTGTCGGAGAATTGGTCAGAGTGGAGGAAAAAAAACCACACATCTCGTGACAGACGTATCGAGAATAGGGAAGAAATAGGAATTTTCTTTCAGTGGCCTTTATTTCATTGAAGAATATTCTCATTTCAAGTACTTTCTATGACTGGCTTAAATAATTAGGGAGTTATTTTTCTCTCACATAGCAAGGAGGCTGAAAGTAGGCAATTACTGGAATTGGATTAGTTACCCAATACCTTTCTGTTCTTTTGTCCTTAGTATGATGGCTTTCTGTCCGCAGATATGCTGGCTTTATAGTCAGGACAAACTAGGTTTTGCTGCAATAATAACCCTGAAATCTCAGAGGTTTAAAAAAAATCCCATACATGCCACATGTCCGTCATATATTCGCAGATCTCTCTACTCATTAATAGTTGCTCAGAGACCTATTCAGGCCCCAACTTGCTACATGATTCCACAGTTGCTGTGGCAAGGGGAAAAACTTTGTGAATGATGCACAAAAAAGGATGTGAATTTTGCCCAGAACAGATACAGAATTTTTGACAGAAGTAGGTCACGTCAGCAAGCCTGTTTTCAAAGGTGGTGGGAAAAGACAACTCTACAACATTCATCAAATAGCACTAATGATTACTACATTGCTTCATATTTGAAAGATGGCTACCTCCCTTTCACACAGCACGTCTATGTTCAAGAAGAACAGGAGAAGAGGGAAAAGGAGTAAACAGAGTCAGTGCCAGGCTTCTGCCCTTTTAACAGCAAAAGCACTCCCAATATCCCCCCCACTTCCGGCAGATTTCCGCTTACATCTCATGGACCAGAATTCTATGTGACCCCCATGGCTGGAAGGGAGGCTGGCCACAATGAGCATCTTATTCTTCCAGCCTCAATTTGAAGGTGGGGCAATGAAGAGAAATTGCGGGTCAGGGTGCAGGAAAGGCCCCTGCCACACCTTCCCCCTATCCTCTGCCCACTGTCCTTGAAATCTCATGAAATGGTTATCTTATGCAATGGCAGAGGATGTGTGGGTGTGAAGTGGGGGCTACTCATTGGTGTGTGAGATTCTGGCCCCAGCACGGGCCGCCCTGAGTCACTGCCTGTCAGTTCCTCTTGGAGCCCAGCTGGACAGACCGTACATGAACTGGCTAAATATTTTCTGTACTATCTGGGGGCATTCCTAAGGGTCCCTGAACCTGACCCTCAGGCTTGAGGTTCTTGAAAATAGAATTTTCAAAACATGAGAGGAGACTGAGGATTCAGGAACTTCTGGCTAAGCCTGGAGTTCGCAAAAGACAGACACCAGCCCACATTTGGATGGGTCTACCTGCTTTTTAAAATCTTTTTATATTTATTTTCTCTGTAGACAAACCCTCCAGGGCCAACTCCATTTTACAAAAAGGGATCAGAACTCCAACAGGTTGGCTCAGATCTGGTGATCTTAACCTCTGTGCCACTGTTAGCTGTGTGGCCTTGAGCAAGTCACTTGAGCAATTCCGTCATTGCCTCATCTTTAAAAAGAAAAAGAGAAAAGTGTCTGCTCCATAGGGTTACTCTGAGCACTGACTGAGTTCAGATACGTAAATTCTTAGAGAAAGGCATGTGCTGAATTCACATTGAATATCAGCAACATGTCGTCTTATGCTCAGCGCCCACCAGCGATGCCTGACAAGTCTGCTGCCCGCTGAGGTGAGTCAAGTCCCTGACTCCCCTCTTCTCTAGCCAATCCATCTGGAAGTAGCTGATCCAAGCTACCCCGTCCAAAGGTTTTTGTTCCCACCAGGGAATTTATACTATGACTTTCACCTCTCCTCATTTCAAAAGTGGAGCAAATGGCCCTGCCTTTAATATGAACTTCTCGTGCCTCCTCTGTCCTTACACTGGGATCAGGTCCCTGAAACCAGAGACTCTGGAGCCAGATGGCCTGTCTTCAAATTCCAGCTCTGCCACTTACAGGCAGGGTGCCTGTGGTCACATTCCTCTTCTTCTTTGTGCCTCAGCAATCTCATTTGTAAAATGGGGATAAGAATGGTGCTCACAGAGTTATTGTCAGGATCACAATAGTTAACATGTGTAAAGTTCATAGAACAGCTCCTGACATATCTTAAGGACTATATTCATATTATCATCCTGACTTTTTTTTTTTACTACAGAATTTAAAAATTTTTAATTGTGGTAAATACATACATAGAATATCATAGAATTTGCCAGCATAATCCTTTTTAGGTGCACAGTTCAGTGGCATTAAATACATTCACACTGTTGTTTAGCCATCATCATCATCCACCCATAGAACACTTTTTATCTTCCAAATGTACCAATTAGACAATTTCTTATTTTCCCCTTGCTCCATCCCTAGCAACCAGCGTTCTGCTTTCTGTCTCTCTTGATTAGGTACCTCATGTAAGTGAAATCACACAGTATTTGTCCTTTTGGAACTGGCTTATTTCACTTAGCATAATGTCTCTAAGGTTCATTTATGTTGTAGCATGTGTTAGAATTTCTTTCCTTTTCAAGGCTGAGCAGTACTGTATGTATCGCTCACATTTTGTTTATCCATTTATCCATCTACCTTTTGGCTATTGTGATTAATGCTGCCATGAACATGGGTATATAAAATATCTCTTTGAGGCTCTGCTTTCAATTTTGGGAGGTTATATACCCAGAAAGAGAATTGCTGGATTATATGGTAAATTTATTTTTAAATTTTTGAGGAACCACCATACTGTTTTTCATAGCAGCTGCACCATTTTACATTTTGGTGTTTTGCCGAAAGTGTCTAAGGATTCCATTTTCTTCACATTCTTACCAATATTTGCCTTTCTCGTTATATTTACATAATAGCCATCCAAATGGGTGAGGGGGACATCACATTGTGGGGTTTGATATGATTTGTGTTTCCCTAATGTTAGTGATGCTGAGCATCCTTTCATCCGCTTATTGGCCACTTGTATATCTAATCTAGAGAAATGGTTTTTCAAGTCTTTTGCCCATTTTTAAATCAGGTTGTTTGTTGTTTGTTGTTGTTGTTGCATTTTTATCATGATTCTTAAGCACTGACCCCTGTAATCCATATATATATTAGTAATATTCAGAAAATAACGATTGCACAATTTCCAAATGCCTTCCAAGGAGGAAAAAAAACAACCTCTTAAAATTGCAGTCAAAAAATTAAAGGAAAGGCCATGTTACTGAATCCAAATGTCTTTTATTCTCTATATTTGTATAAACACTGAGAGACCAGCATATTAGCATGAAATAGAGTTGGCCATCAGGAATAAAAACACCCTTTGTTGATGAAGAGATATTCAGAGAATTTTATTTGAATGGCTGATACTCTGAAGGAATTAACATAAATCTTAAGACATAAGATTATTAGCAATAATATAAACTGATGAGATTGACAAGATTCAACTCAAAAGGCCAATAATTGGAACTTACAAAAGTCACTGTCATCCCCAAACCAAAAGTTCATAAAAAGGATGCAAGACTTCTGTGTGTATGAGATATAGATTTTATGTTTATGTGATGTTTATGTCTAGATGTCTGTAAGAAGAAAGAAATATATGTATGAGCATTAAAAAAATCAGGTAATAGTAATTTATTTCTATTTAAAAAAGAAAAATTGAGCAATTTGAAAATTAGGGTTCTATTCGGTCCTTTGTTACCTAGGCTAACTATTTTATTGCTTCTACCTTGATAAACATGTTGAACATATGAAAATGTTACTTCATTTTATGGCAGGAAACAAAGTTCACCAAGTATAATTTTCCACACAAAGTGTTTTCTGTGAAAGCAGAAAACACACACACCTGATACATTTCTTAGTTTTTCTGATTAGATTGAAAAGTTTGGGAGAAGAAATCATGCTTTGGGGATTTTATTTTCCTCCACTCTGCCTAGCATAGATCATATACATCATAATATGACCATGACTATGGCTAGCTACTGGTCTAAGCACTTTATATAAAATGTGGCTAATAACCTTGCAAAGTAGCTATCATTACACCCATTTTATAGATAAGAAAATTGAGGTTCAGAAAGTTCAAAAGTGTGACAGTAGTATTATAGATATGTTTTCAAAGAAATACAGCAGCCTTACATAATGTCAGGGATTTCAAAATCCTCGACATTATATAAATGGGAATCCAAAATCATACAAGAGGGGGAAGTGGACGAATTGAAAGATGCAGCAAAATTTGCCATTAATTGATAATTTTTGAAGCTGGGTGATGAATATATTTCATTATATGATTTATTATTCTATATTTCCATATTTTTTCCTGTAATTTATTTTTTTCATAATGCATGTAAAAGAAAGACTTTTTTCCTACTACTGCATCATGAATTATAGAGCTTAACAAATATATGGTAGCTAAATGAATGCCTTTGCCCATTGTTTGTGCCTCATCATAAAGAGT
Organism: Cynopterus sphinx; assembly: GCA_030015415.1. Classification (NCBI taxonomy): domain Eukaryota; kingdom Metazoa; phylum Chordata; class Mammalia; order Chiroptera; family Pteropodidae; genus Cynopterus; species Cynopterus sphinx. The sequence continues at coordinate 11,506,439 of CM057382.1, read as the reverse complement.
GGCAGGATTCCAGTCATTAGGAATCACACATAAACTCACACATACTTCTATAGATTATTTTTTTTCAATGATTCATCAGAATATAAGGATCCTCAATATCATAAGTTTATATCAGGCCAGGAACCTGCATAGTCATTATCTAGCATAGAGCCTAGAGCTTGGTAAGTGCTCAGTGAATGCCGAGTGGGTGGAAGAAACAGGTGGGAGTGAGAAAGGCTGAAGTGATGCAGAATGCCCAGCACATACACCTGTCATAATGCCTAATGAGGACATCTCAAGTTTTCCTCCAGGAACTCCTCTTTGAACCTGGAGTACACATTGTTCCTGACAGTCTCAGACTGCTCCATCACATTCCTTTTATTATTGCCTTTGCCATTATTTAACTCATATTTTTTTTTTTGTTCAGGTGTGCATGTCTGGTCTTTCCAACTTGACCACAAGCTCCTTGAGGATGGGAACAACATTCCTCACGTAGTCTCCAGGCTTAGCACAGGGCCTGGCACAGGGCCTGACACAGGTGCACAGGCAAACACTGCTTATCTTACCCTTCAGGAGCACAGTTCACTGTCAGCCTCTAGGTCTGGCCCCTTTGGATCTACCACACTTTGCTACCACGGCCACACTTCCCCCCAGGCTGCTCCTGGTCAAGGGTTGGGCATGATGGGGGCACTAGATCCAGTCCTCTCATGCCCCACGCAGCATTCTCCCATCAGCCCAACCCTTCCTTCTCTCTCTCTTTTCACAGGGCTCAGGCCTGCATTATGCTCTGCTCTCTCTCTCTCACTATCTTTCAACAGCATTTCTCCCAGTAATATCTTGCTTGTCCACCACTGATTTATCACCTGCTTTTTGGATCACCCAAACTGTTAAACAGTATAAGTGCCTGATCACTAATTACCAGAGACTTCCATGCTCACTTTCTGGTACATGAAAAAAAATTCTATTGACCTCTAAGTTTACATTTGAAGACTTGGTGTAAAATTCTGTCCTAGAATCATTTAAATAAATTCTGCACCAAACTAGGATATTCACTTCAATGCTGAAACCACAGGTTGTAGTGGAATGAATCACATCCCCTAGGGAATGATAATTACATGTGGCATTGTGACCTTGAGCAGAGCACTTTCTCTCATGGTGCCTCATTTTTTTTATTCTTAAAATGAGGCAAATACGATTTTCCTTATGTTAAAGTAAATTTCTAGACTCAAGATGGTGATGTTTCTGCCCAGGGTGCCACATTGTCAAACAAAATCCTGGATAACTTTCATTTCCTTGTGATGCATAGCCAATCCCCAAGCATTCTTGCCCCTAAGAAGCCAAGTTCCTATACAGATATTAAATAGGTGAGTCTTTGCCATTTGGTATCAACCAACCCTTTTGGAATCCAATGATAGCCATGGACCTTCTCCATAGGAAACTCACATGTACTGTGATCACCCCAAGCTTTACAGCCTCCAGGATCACCTCAGAGGAGTTCATAACTTAATTATTTCTGCAAGATGCAAATGTCATTAAGCCGAACACCTAACAGCTCAGTTTGAGGCACATGACTCAGGATTACTCCTCTTTAGGACCTTCCTGTTGATCTCATGTAGGTGTCAACCTCACAGCCACCCAACAAGGCGTCTCCCAGGGGTCCCTCCCAGAACAAATGAGTGCTGCCCCAGAACAGATTTTAGCTTCTGGTTTAGAATGCATAATATGCTATGTTTTCACAACATGGCACTAACTAGAATCCCTCACTTCACACAGACACAAATTACCCACAATTTCAAAATCCCCGAAGAGAGACCAGAAGTGGACCAGCCCCTTTAGTAACCCAACTGAGAGTCGCTGGCTTCTGGAGACTCTTGAGAGTGGGGACCGCTTTGTCAAATCCTGGAAAGCCAAGGGCTTGAAGTTCAGAGCTCCAAGACACTAAGCCACCTGGCCCAGGTGTCACTGCACACCTTTCCACTCCACAATCCCACCCTCCCAGCTGTGATAGCCAGCCAGCCTAATTTCACTACCAGAATGTCTATGTGGGGACATCCACGGAAAAAGGAAAAAGAATTCTAGGGAGCAATGGGTCAGGGATGGGAGGATCCTGAGTAGAATCCCTGGCACTGTGATCTCTTACAGAATAGGATGCAGTTCCCTTTTCATAATTTAATTTTCTCTGACCTCTACATATACAATGGCAACTCCCCACCACCACCTAGAATTTGTTAAATACATTTAATGGATGAATAAATGAATCACATGTGGCCATATTTTTGGAATCTGGCTCAGGCCATAGTTTTGGAACCTGGCTCGGGCTTCACCTCCTCTGACAGTTTTGAGGATCATACCATTTTTCCTGTGGCACTCACTTATTTTTTTTCCAACAAATTTGTATTGAGCACCTACAATGTGTTATATTCCATATCAGGCCCTGGATCTATAGGAAAGACTAAGGAAAGTCTTTGCCTTCAAATAACTCACAGCATAGTTTAGCACATACGAAGCATCCAGTATGGGTCTCCAATTGCCTGGTTATGATAGTTTTCTCTCCCCAAAGAGTAAGAACATACTGAAGATGAGAGCAGGCTGACATTGCCAGATCACCTAGTATATCCTCAGTCTAATGACATGTGCTCTTCTGTAACCAAGTGGGTCTTTTTGACATTGAAGGAGGGCCATCAATGAGCAAATGATGTGAGGGGACAGAGAAGGGACTGAAGAGCACAGAAGTCAGAACCCAGAGATTGAAAGGAAGTAGGAGGTCATTTCCCATTGAAAATATACAAGGAAGCTTGGAGAAGATGTGGAAAAGGATCAACAGGCTCAGAGTAAAGAAGTCAGGTTGCACCCTGAACCCATGTGATCTCAGGCACACTGTTTTCCTTCTCTTGGGCATTTCCATATCAGAAAAGGCAACTGGTTGCCTAAATGAGCTCCAGATTTCTCTATGTGCAAATATCTGTGATCCTTTCTAACTGACACAGCATCTTCCTCTTTTACTTCCTGTGGACCCTCTCCTTGTATAAAATGACTTACAGTGTTTCCATAAATGTGGTTTTTACATAAAGGAGGGTGCATCAAACCTAAACTTCTACTTCTAAAGAAAAATAGTTTGAAGGATGAGGGGCCATAACAGAGCTCAGTGGTTTATCTATTCTGTTCTTTCCAACTACCCTCTCTCGTGCTCTGCCCTCTCCTCCATTACTTCTCTGTCTTGGAGTTCTACCATTGGCTATCTTGTTTCTTCTCTTGCTCAAGTGACTCACCTGATTGGCTATGACGCCAAAGCCCAATCATCTCTTGCAATCACCAAAGGCTTTGACTTCTGGCCCTCTGGCCTCCCATAAGGTAGAAGCCAGCAAGACTATTCTCTCAAGTGACTTTTTCCTCATCATGCTGGTCCCTATGGCTGAGGAAGATGGATTGAGCCAGACAAATAAATATATGAGCTTAAGACATTCATTGAGCAATTGGCTCTCATCCTCCTCCTGCAAGTGGACAGAGGTCAAGGTTCCTTCCCCACCCTAACCATTTCCCAATTGCACATCAAGAACTTCATGGCAAGTAGTGGCTTTTGAAACCATAAACAGCCCCAATCAATTTGTTCCAAAGGCTCGTTGGGCAAACACTGCCCAATCTCCCTGACCATGAGGCTTCCTAATGACCACCACCCATGCAGAAGGCAAGAACACTGGTTCCTCAATAACAAAGGTTTAGGATGCACCAAGAATAGTTCAACTAGTTGACCATATCCCATTTACAATCACAATGAGACAACATGAGCAGAATCATGGCCTCCTCACTAATCATTTCCAGGTCTTCCCAAACACAACCTCTCTTTCCAAAGTGTTATTTTACCACTGGACTGAGATATGTTGCTAGTCACAATAATTAAGTAATGGATGATGGGCAGCTGAAAATATTCCTTAAAGTAAAGAGTACTACAGTGTCATTTTGACTGCTCTGCTTAGCATTTTAAAAGCAAACATCACTTTGTGTTTGTGGGTTCTATAAAGGTGTCTAAATCAATAGTCTCAGAAATTCTTACACATTCTATAACCAAGTAATCAGAGTTAAAATCAGACAACCAAACCACTAATATTTATTATCTACCATTCACAAAGCACTGTGCTATGGGTTGATATACAGAAATAAAAAACTTAGCCCTGGACTTAGGAATGGTGAGTTAGTCCATGAAGGGAGTTTGAGGACACAAAAGTTATAAAACAACACAAAAATAATTGTGTGAAAATTGCCAGATGCTATAAACTCCCACTGAAATGAACATCTGAAGCAGGTACCTTGCCGGATTGGGCCCCATCAAGTTCTGATGTTACAGTTAGCAATTTTACACAGAGCATGAAGGAATAAAGGACAGACATAAATAATGCTGGATTTTATTAAGTATCATGCATCTTTGATCAGTTAGGAGAGCATTCAGCTGCAAGTGACAGCAAACTAACACACAAATAGTGGTTGAAACTGGTATAAAGCATATTATTCTCACTCAGTATGAATTCCAAAGGTAGAGAGCTGAAAGCTGGAGAAATTATTATGAAAATCATCAACGGTTTCTACTGTTTTTCTGCTCTACTGTCCTCTGCTTGTGGATTTTTCTCCTCATGTCTTTAAAATGGCAGCTGCACTCCAGGCATCATGACCATATCCCAAGAAGAAAAAAAAAAAAGAGGCAGCTGTAAACAGCACAAGTCTTCTCTTACCTAGTTTTCCCTAAGTATCTGCTTCCATCTCATTGGCCAGGACAAGTCACATGGCCACCGCTAGGTTCAAGGGAAGCTGGGTATTTTCACTTTCTAGACTCTACCTTGGAGAAAAGCAAGGGCAAAAATGATTTAAATAGATTTCACTGGACCAATAGCATTTGTCATATATACTTATCAATTAATAAGCTTGTAATGGATGAGATGTACTTAATTTTAAAGGGTCATCTTATAAGAGACTATTTTCCTTTCTTTTACTGAATGTACAACATGATCTTATTTTTACCTTTTTTTAAAAAAAGGCTTTTAAATATAATTCTATTTTAAGAATATATTTTAAAGAATAATTAGATATACATTTTATAGTGATTATTTGTGGTGAATCACTGAAATTTTTTATCTCTCTGTGCTTTTTTGTCTATTTCATTTCATTTTCTAGTTTTCTATAACAATAGTGTATTATTTTGTGATAAGAAAATAAAATTTTTTCTTAAATAAAATGTTTCTGATTGTTTATGATATATTGCCAAATAAAAAAGCAGTATATATGATATGATGTGTTCCCAATTTTCATAAATCTATGTGACAGAATAAAATTTTATACATATAAATTTTTATAATTTTATATATATATAAAATTATAAAATTATATATATATATATATATATATATATATATATATATATATATATATATGAATGAAATAAAAGCCTGAAAAGTTGCCTCTAAATAATAGGAGTATAGATAGTTTTGATTTTCTTTCTTCTTCTATCTCATATAATTAAGTAATGAATGATGGGCAGCTGAAAATATTCCTTAAATTAAAAAGTACTTCAGTGTCATTTTGACTGCTCTGCTTCACAATGAGAAATATTAGAAACAAACAGCAATCATGAGTTAAGCAGCTGTCCACCTGGACCTGAGAAAAGTCTGGTTTTGAGCATAAACTGAACAAAACAAGGCTTTGAGAAAGAAAATTGCGCGCACACGCACACACACACTCACACTCACACACACACACACACACACACACACACACACACAGCATTCTACTAAGAAACAGGCCTTGTTTGTTAAGACCAAAAAGGATAGAGTAAAATGCTTCTGTCGCCCCCTTTTATTCCCCACAAAGCTGAGAAACTTTAAACCCCCTTAACATTCTTCAGGGGATTCGTAAGTTTGAGGCTCCTAGCCCCACAGAGGGCTATTTGTTTCTTTCTGGTGAGTCAACTGTAAAACGTGTCTCACTGTTTTTCTGGCAGATATGGTCCCTGGAAGAAACCCTTTCACGGCCTTCTTTCTCTCCAGGACTCTGTAGAAACTAGAGAATGGAAAGACAGCTGGTGTTTCCTCCACCTTCAGGTGGCCCAGCCCACATACAATGCAACAGCAATTTCCTCTCTCTCTCTCTCTCTCTCTCTCTCTCTCTCTCTCTCTCTCTCTCACTCTTGGTTGTTGTTATTGTTGTTGTATTGTTTGTTCATGGTTTATTTTGCTTTCATTTTTTTCCAGTAGATACTCTGCTTTCTCCCAGAAAGCAAGAGGCCATCTACAGTTCTCCCGAATTTACAGAGCCAGGGGCTAGAATTTGAAAGGTCTAGGAAATAAACAATCCTGTAAAGAGGGTCTCCTACAGGATCACCCTCAAAGAGAGGCAGACCACTTCTTAGGCACTCATTCATTCACTCACTCGTCCATCCATTTGGTCACAGTGACTGGCCTGGGAATACAGTGAGAACAATGTACAGTGAGAACAATATAAGCTCCTTCAGGGAGCTTATATTTTGAGATCATGGGATGAGTAGTCAGAGAATATGGGAAAAAATATCAATAAATACTTACTTTAAATGGGCACATGATATGAAAAGATATGAAGCAGGATAAGTTTCTAGAGAGTCACAAAGGAGTAAGATAGGTAGTCAGGAAAGGGTCTTTTAAGAGGTGACATTTTTTTGAATTGATACTTGAATGATGGGAAGCAGGGAGCTGTGAGAAGCTCAAATATGATGTAGACAGGCAGCAGCAGGAGTTGAGATCAAAGTAGGAGAAGCATGAGATCTTAGGGGCTGTTGGGAGGAGGACAGGTGGCCATTGTTGGGGTACCGAAGAGAGAGAGCAAAGGGTTCAAGCAGCTGCCCAGCCATTGGCAACAATTTTCCAGCCCTGCTGGATGGAAATATAGAGGATTCCAATAAATGCTCTTTATTTCCTAGGAGTGTCTAGTCTAGGTCAGGAGACAGAAACCTGTCTAACACAAGTGTGGAAGAACTCAGACTAAGCTGTGTGGCTCTGATTCTGTACAAAGGCATTTGGAGCAGGTGAGATGAGTGTGAGCAGAAGCGGTCAGAGGATTTCAAGGAGATGAGGGGGCTAGACCTAGAAGAGGGGAAGGATCTGATGAGGATGGTGCAGGTCACAGTGCAGGCACTCACCCACTCCTCCTTCCACTGCAAACACCTTTTACCATCCACTGCTCTCTTTTCCACTAACCTTGGCCTCAAAAACTGCTGTTTCAGACAGATGCCTCTAGCTAATTAGTTTGTATAGGAGGAGAAATCTCAGCCTAAGCCAGAAATAGTGGGTCAGGGGAATTGTGGGGGAAAAGTGCTTCCCAAATAGAGAGACCTAAAGATCATATTTAAGCAATGGAGTTACTTAAGAAAAGATTGTAAAGACTGTGGTCCAGCCAGAACAGCATGTGCAAAGGGTTAGAGGTGGAAAAGGATAGAGCAAGCAATTCCATATGGCCAGGGTTAAAAAATCAGGGGGCAGATGGGACTGGAGAGATGATCAAAGAGGGTGATGGGAGCCATGGGTAGAGTTGGGACTTTACAGGAAAGGAGTGAAGATGCTTTGAAGGGCTTAAGCAGGGGCGGGGAGTGATCCTAGACATCACTCTAACTGCTCTGCAAACCAGGGAGAACAAAGGATGGGAGGCTGCTGCAGGAGTAGAAATGAGAGGTAGCAAGGGGGCCGGACTAGGGTGGTGTCCAGTGGAATGGAGACAAGTAGCTGGCTTGGAGGCAATTGCTCAGAAGTGGTGATTAAGCATGAGCATAGAGAAGAGAGTCAAAGATGGGGTACAGCTTCCTCACATGAGTCCCCAGCGCCCCAACTGACAAGGGAGAAATGAAAACTGTTAAGCCCAACGGAGCTAGGCATTCAGATCTAAAATACCCACAGGAAGCCATCAGCACCTGACGCTTTGGCAAAAGATGTCCACATCTTTACTGAGAACTTGACATGCCAGACATGCAGCTGTTTCTCACTTCTGCTTTAAGTCTCAGGCAAATTGTACACAAAGGCCTTTATGTCTAGGCCATCTCGTTAGTAGTGGCACTGAGCAGCAGCCCAACTTCTGAAAACCACTTGATATTTTAATCTGCCAGTGTCCCATCTTTGTAGAGGAAAATCTGAAGGATCAAAGACACTGGGAATGTTATTCAAGGTCACATAGCAAGTTGGAGGAGAGCAGAGAGTTGGATCCAAACACTCTCCATTTGTTAGACCCCCTTGCTGCTCAGACCCCACATAGATCAAGCATCTTAAGTTATCCTGCTGCCCATCTTAGCATATTTAAGCAATGGTGTCAAGTATAGGAGAAAATGACACGGCTTCCACCCCCTAAGTGTTGGGTCAGCACCTCTAGTCGACCCCCTCCCACATTATAAACAAACCTCAGGGTTCAGCCTGGAGAGTAGTAGATGGGCGGGCAGTGATCCACAGCATCTGTGTGCATCCCACTTCCTCCCCACTCTACCTTGCCCTTCCTTGACTAGCTTTTTATAGCTAAAAGAAGGTAAAGTGAGGCATGTTCAGATTCCTGAACATGACATTTAAATATCTAGAGCTGCGAGGTGAGGTAGCTCCTCTGAATCTCAATTGTCATCTTGTCCCCCGCAGCAGGTGCCTGAGCACCTACTGTATATTGGCACCTACTGTGTATGGGCACCACGTTTATCTATATGCATCTCTGTTCAGGCTTCAAATAAGCACTTGATGTAGAAAAGAAAAAAAAAAGATATTCTGCCTGACTCTAAGACCTATTTGGCCAACCTCCCTGTATGGAGCATGCAAAGTCTAAGGAGCTGAATTGCCATGCAAAAGTAAATGATGAGACATCTAGAAATCTGGAAGTGGGAAAGAGTAAGGGGAAGGGGGAAACTGGAGGCACAGGGGCTGAGAAAGCTGCAGACGGGAAATCCCCATCCAGAATTGAGCCCAGAAGGCATTCATTCATTCATTTATTCATTCATCAAATATAATTCACCTAAAGTGTTCTGGGTGCTGGGACAATACTAGCAAACTCAGCAGAACCAAATCTATTCTCAGGTAGCTGATGTTGTGGCGGAGGAGACAGGCGATAAGAAGGACATCGGATGTAGGTAATGATGCATGCTGGGAGAAAACCTAAGTCAGGAACGGGGGCCTGTGGAGTGGGTAGTATGTGAAAGGGGAATAGGAGAGGTGTTTGGGCAGGCTAGGGAAGGCTTCATGGAAGAGGTGAGTTTTTATCAAAAGCCATTGGAAATGAGGGAGCTAGCCCTGCAGATATTTAAGAAAAAAGAGCATTTCAGGCAGAGAAACAGAAGATGCAAAGATCCAGGAATGGGAACATGCTAGGGGCATAAGAGAAGCATCAATTCGGCCATGAGGCTGGGGCAGAGTGAGGAGGGGCTGAAAGTAGGAGCAGGAGCAGGGTGGGCATCCTCCTAAGTACAAAGCTGCTTAGTTTTGTGTTGTGGTTGAAACAGGCTCAACCAATAGAAATAAGAGGGCCAGTGAAACTTGGGAGACATACGCATTTTATCTGTTCATTCCCACAGCACTACAAATAAAAAAATTGAGGCTCAGGAGAAAGAAAGGAATCATCTGTGATTCCAGGTTGATAGATCCTGAATTTGGCCCTGTGGCTGTTCAGTCAAGCCTCCGCTCTTCCCAATCCAGCTCGCTAAAAAGCGAGCAGGCAGCAGGAAGAGAAAGGAAGTCAGAAGAATTATGAGCAATGCAATTGTCCTGGGTCAGTTTGTAAGACCTGGGAAGGCTGCAAGAGCCCTGGGAAGGGGCTGCTGGCTCTGTGCCCAGGCAGAGAGGACCTGGACAGCCTCACAATTATTCCTCAGCCTAATCTGGCAGAAAGCCCTGCACACTGGGGTCATGGAAGTTTCAAGGAGAGTTCTCACACCTGTGGCTGGGACAGAGGACAACACAGCTGCATCCTGCCTGGTGGACTCCTCCACTTGCCACTTATGGGAAGGAGGCCACCTCAGAGGACTCCACTGTGAGTAGGTGATGACCCCAGAGACATATACCTCCTCAGGCAAAAAAGGCCAGGGAGCCTGAATAGTGCAAGATGGTGTCTAACATAGAAAGTTGTCTTGGTTACAGAAAAATTAGAAAATTTACACCTTTTACACAGCTTAGTTGTGGACTGACACTCATTACTATTATGATAGCTGCCATTGGTTATTCATATTTTTACATATACATTTATCCAACGGGTTTTATAACAGGCACCATTCTAGGTGTTAGCAGTACTACAGCAAAAAAAAAAAAGAGAGAGAGAGAATCAAAAAGTAGTCGATCCATGGTATATCCGCACAATGGAATACTGTTTGAGAATAAAAAGGAATCGAGTTCTGATACATGTTACTACATGAATGAATCTTAAAAAAATTATCTAAGTAAAAGAAGCCAGACACAAATGGCCACAAATTATTCCATTTCTATAAAATATCCTGATAGGCAAGTCCATGAAGATAGGGAAGGTATTAGTGGTTGCCAGGGGCTGGAAAACATTGTTCAGTAAGAGACTTCATATTTTATAATTTTAAAAATCTAAAATCAATTGTGGCGATGGTCAAATAACTATGTAAATGTACTAAAAACATTGACTTATGCAATAAATGGATAAATTGTATAGTATGTGAATTACATCATTAAAAAATCAAATTTAAAATTTTACATTTAAATTTTTTAATTAATTAAAATTAATAGAAATTAATATAAGTAGAAACAGAAATTTTAAAATGAAATAAATATGAGCTTCCAACTGAATGACAACTGTCATTATTTTCTTGTATTTATTATGATGTAATTAATGTTGATCCCTGTGAATGGTCCATAACACAAAAGAAAGTGAGGCATGAACCAGCCAGGGCTGAACTCAAGCTCAAACTGAAAAGGCTACCAAGAAAAAAAAAAAGTAGAATTTCTTGGTCTTTCATTGTCCCCATACTTTTTGGCTTTCATTATTTCAGGGGAGTCAGAAGATGGCAGATTGGATGGAATTTTCATAACTGGGAACTGTTAAGAAAAGTTCTTCCAATCTTGTCTGGGTGCTGAGCTGTGTTTGTTTGATTCTGGGGAAGGAGAGTGTGAAATGAGCACTAAGGATCAGTTTCTTGGGAAAAGATCTCAGGACACAGGATGAGGATTTAGGACAGTGAAACCAGCAGGAGAAAGCCAGTAAAGAGTGCCTCACTGACCTTGGGCAATGAAGCCCAGTTCCACCAGGGACTATGCAGAAGGTGACTCACACATCTCCATATGAGCAATCCACTCTGCTATTTCATTTTCTTCCACTTTGGTTTTTAAATGCCAGGTGCAACCACTAAATGGATTTTGTAATCCACTGATGTGCTACATACCAAGGTATGGGAAGAAAACACGAGCTTACTTACTTATTTAGTTACTTATGGACACACACAGTGTCCCACCCAGGCCACTCCTCCATTAATAGTCATATTATTTTTAAGTATCTATTTCCCTCAGCCTTGTCCAGTTCCCAGTTAAATGCCCTATTAAACTGGATCAGTTGTTTTCAGATCTCTGCTATCAGTTTGTACTTAACCACGTCCATTTGTGTGGTTATTGAAATTGTGTCTGTCTAAGGCTCATTCTTAACTAAGTCCACTATGGCTCACCTATCTCCCTAGGGGCAACCCTAACATACAGCAGGTGCTCAGTATTTTTTAACTAATTCATTTTCAAAAGAATGACTGGTTTGGGGCCACTACCCCCAGATGTATTCTTTATCTATTTTCCCCTTTACAACAACTCCACGAGTGAACCAGGAGGGTCCAAACCCTGCCTACAAATCCCACAAGCTGTATGACCCCCGACATTTTTCCCATTTTCAAAAAATAAATCATCATGGCTCACCACAAAGAATTAGTGTAAGGTTTAACTAATAACATCTCAGTGCACACCACCACCACCAACAAAAGTTTCCTATAGAAACCCCTGAAATGAAACATGGTCAAGTAAGGCAGGTGTTATGGGTTGAAGTGTGTTCCCCTACCCCTTAAGAACAGATTTGTTGAAGTCCTAACCTCCAGTATATTAAAATGTGACTTTACTAGGAAATAGGGTAGTTGCAGATATAATTAGTTAAAATGAGGGAATAATAGTGTGGGCTGCTAATCCACTGTGACTGCTGTCCTTATCACAACATAGCCACACAAAGAATGTCATGTGAAGACAGAGACACACAAGGGGAATACCATGTGATGACAAAGCAAAGACTAGAGTTATGCAACTCTAAGCCAAGGAATGCCAAGGACCTCAGGCAAAGTCCGGAAGCTAGAATCAAAGTAGGACTGATTCTCCTACAGGTTTCATAGGCAACATGGCCCTACCAACACCTGGATACTGAACTTCCAGCCTCCAGAATGGTGAGACAACAAATTCTTGTTATTTCAAGCCAAAATAAAAGAAAAACAGAAAGAAAAAGAAAAGAAAACATAAAACTCAATGCACAGTAGCCAGGGCTGTGATCTTTCTACAGATGAGGGCAAAGGAATATCATTAGAGTCCAAATAAACCAACTAACATTCAGCCTGTAGGGATGGGACTGCTTCATGGGCTGGACCTTGTACATATTTCAAATGTCCACTGTAACAACAAAACCAAATTTTAAATTTTAAACGTTTGAATCTGTCCCTCCAGTAGCAAAATGCAATGGTAAAAAAATTATTGCTTCATCTCAGTTTAAGGACAGGAAAACTGCGCATGTAAACATTCCATTCTTGCCAACACAAGTTTTAAATTACCTCTCCCAAATATTTTCTTTGCAATTATCAGGCCTTTAAAAGTATCCCCTTGAAATCTGTCACCTGGAGCATTTAAAAACTTGTGTGGAGGTTGGGGGGAATAAGCCCTTGAGAGAGATTTTCCCGGAGTACCTAGAAGAGGGGGTGTGAGAAAATTGGGCAAAGGCCTAAAGGTGGCAAGCAGTGCCTGAAGCTGGAGAAGCATTGCCCCTAGTCATTCAGATCACAGATTTTTTTACAGTAACCAGCTTGCCTTTCAGGGTCTAGAGTTGACCATTGGTGTGTGAGTGTGAGTGTGAGTGTGAGTGTGAGTGTGAGTGTGAGTGTGTGTGTGTGTGTGTGTGTGTGTGTGTGTGTGTGTGTGTGTGACTGACCCATGGTGGGATCTCACCCGAAATGGCTGAGAAGTTTTCTTGGCATTAGCACCCACATAGATACATGACTGGTGACTAGTCTGGGCCCCTCCCACCAAATAGAAGGGACACCATAAATCTTTGTTCAAATGTCCCTTTCTCAGTAGGCCTGTTCTTAAACCTACTCCTCACCCCTGAAACCTCCTATCACCTTCTCCTGCCTCCATTTTTCTCCATTGTCCTTATCACCACTGTATGTATTGCTTATTCATTTATGTCCATCTCCCTCCACTAGAAAAGTCTACAGCAGAGCCAGGCAAGAATACATGTAGGTGCTCAAAAATATGTACTGAATAGATAATCAGTATGTGTCATCCCACAGCAGATTGTATCTACACTGCACTTACTCTTCTGACCTGATTATTGGTCCCCAGTTTCACTTGGGCTCTGAGGCCTGGTAGCATCTTTCAAAACTAATATTGTTCAAGCAGCGAGTTTAACTGCAGTAAAGCATTCCTTGTTCGTGTGAACTCTAAGTTTCCCAAAGGCCACCTGACCTTGCTCACCCAGAAAAATAAGTCCTGGACGTAAAAGCAACCCAACAAATGTCACTGGCAATCCTTGCAGCAATGCTAGAGGTCTAATATATTGTCAGTGATCCCTGAGCTTCTCACCTGAGAGATGTGCTCAAAAGTGATTTTCCTCTTCAGATTTCCTTTCCCTACTCAGACACACAGGAAGACACAGAAGGATGGAATGATGCAGCAAAAAAGCAAGGATTGGACTCCAGGCTCAAGAGCTAAATTCTAGTCTAGCCTCTTTCATGTCATAGCTATGAGTTGGGTGAGTCCCTTACATTCTCTGAACTTCAATTTCCAAAAGAGAATATAATCCCGATCATCTCCATATGCTTCTGTCGAGCTCTGAAATGTTACCATTCTATGAAATTCAAAGTCTTGGCAAAAATGATGCTGGAGCCACCCAGCACTGACTTTTCTCTCCTCCTGTCTTCTCTTTCCATTTCTTCCCCCTGTACAAACGACCTTCTGTCATACTAAAGGGCAGTCTTTATTACAAGATTCTTGAGTAGGTCACCTGAGCTTTAGTTTGATCATCTCTGAAATGGAATAAGCACACAGACCTCTTTATATGGTGTGAGTGTGAAATGCGCTCATAAACACAAACCACCTGCCTCCATGCCTGGCATCTCCCTTCTATGGCCCTTTTAGGGTTCTTTTTTGATGAGCCCAAGGAAAGAGAGAACACATGAAATCATGAGCCCCAGCCTGGGCTCAGTGAGGTCATCAGGATGTCAACAAGCATTCTGTGGATCATTTGCAATGACTTTGTTCTGCAACATGTATTCTCTCACTTAATCTTCAGACACCCCTGTGAGTTAGATATTGCATTCCCATTTTACAAATGAGGAAATGGAAGAATAGAGTGTTAAGTAGCTACTCACAAGCTGGTGAGTGAAGGGATTGGGAACACACTTCCAGTTTTCCAAGGCACTGCTCTTTCCTCCTTCCCAAAGCCATTTGGTGCAATAGGTTTGAAGGAGTGAGCCATTGCCTGTGATTGCAAGGCAGACCTGGGCCAAATCAGAGCAGCTAACATTGCCCTTGGCCCTGATTTATTAAGGGGTAAAAATGCATAAGCCTGAACCTGTAAGCACCCACATATATAATGTATTAGATCTTATTTCTAATCTTTTCAACAACCCTATAAGGAAACTGGGGCTCAAAAAAATTAAGGAATTGGACTGAGGACACCCAAGCAGTGACTGGTAGAACCAGGGTTTCCACCCAGGCCCTTGGCTCCATGGCTTCCCCTTCCTACTCTCAATTATTTTGGATGTGGGCCCTAGGGGTGAAATTTAGCAGCCAGCATTATCTGAGTACTTACCCTGAATAGAATCCTGCTCTGCATCTCTGTCATGAGAGGATAGTAGGAATTTTGCCTCAGCTTCCCCTCCTCTCACCTGAGCATCACCTGAGCCCACCGAGTGCTCTCCTTGCTCCAAACACTCCTGCTCTTCATTAGCTGCCCCACTTATCACATGTGATGCTATATTTTGGCATCATTCTCTGTACTTCCTAGTGGAAAAAGGGCACCTCAAGAACAGTGACCCTGTGGGCTACATCTTTGTGTCCTCCATGGCACCTGGCATAAAGCCTTTCTCATAAAAGCTGGAAAATAAATGGATTTCCTCTCAGTGTCACAGGGATTGTAATGAGGAGCACATTTTACTTCGTTGTCAAAATAGGCTTGTCAATCTTTAAATAGGCTTGTCAATCTTAACCTTGTGAAATTCAAGATTAAGCAGTAAGTAACTAGGTGGTGAGTGACTTGAGAAACTCATTCAAGAATGAACACTTAGATCGAAGGCTCATTCATGACCACAATGGACAGACTTCAACATGTCTAATAATCCCTAAAATAAATATACATATGAGTGTTTTTGAGGTTGTTCCCTTGTCTACCTCAAGAATCAACAGTTTTCATCAGAGTGACTTAAGGCCTATTCCCCGAGTCCGTTATAGCTGCTCACTTAGATATATGACAAGTATTGAATCAGCACTTTCTCAATAACCATTTGCTAATTGGATTCATGATTAAGGGTCAGATGTATGCAAGGTGTAGACCATTAAAATTGGGTCTATCAATTTCACTGGTCTTTGTTAAAGTCTTTGGAGTTTTTCGAGGTGGTCAAATTCTCCTTCTTAGTTAGGATATCACTTAGGTCAACACTCATAGGCCAAAACTGAAAGTGGCAATTTTACATAAGTTTGGGACTGGAAACTGGGAGACCTGAACTTTGATTAGGCTGTTACTAACCAGTCAGAGTGGCTTTGGCCAAGTCCCCAAAAGCAAGGTGGTTTGTGGCAGTTCTTAACCTGTATTCTGCTACAAACAAATGACAGATGGCTTTTCTATACAAAAAAAAAAAAAAAAAAACAGGATTTTTTTTAATGCATGGGAAAATAAAACATGACAGTAATTTATAAACACTGTGTATACTAACAGCATGTTTCAGAACATTTTTATAACACTACACACCCCATTCTTCCAATCCCTTACACACCTCATCCACTTCTGCCTTCTCTTTCATTTCCACCAAAAAAGCATATGAGCAATTCCTTCTAATTTAATGTACACGATAATCATTTCCAAACATGAGCATTTTGATGAATGTACATTAGAAACGTCTGTGACAGACCTGCAGGCAGATGGAGAGCATATTGAGCTCAAGAACCACTATGCAGATAGAGACATCCCTGGCTTGACAGTCAAGTCAATTGGAGAGCAAATCTGAGTTCTGCTTATTGGCTGTGTAACGTTGGAAAGTCAAATGAGCCTCTGTTTTTTCATCTGAAAAATGGAGGTGATACCCTTATTCATTAGGGTATGAGGATTAACAGGGCGTAGGGTGGAAAGAGCTGCTACTGCACTTGGCTCATGGTAATGAATTTTAATAAATTTTAATACCCGTCTTCCATTAATTCCTTTCTCCGGACCTCAGGTTCATGGTTATCAAGATGAGAAGGTCAGATTAAATCAATGTTGGAAGGACCTCACCTTCTGCCTCCAACATGGCTCCCAGCTACCTCGGGAGAATTCCTTTATTAAGATAAAGAAAAGAAGGAAAAATACTGCTCGAAAAATAATGTATCAAAGATTTGCTACATAAGAACTGGCCAATATTATTAAAAGGAGCTTCTTTGCAGACACTTCTCTCTGAAAAACAGGAAAAGTCTGCTTTATACCTTTCTAGCAACCACAAAGGGAAAACTGAAGGGAGTAGCCTGTTCAGGCCTTCCACATCCTGTGGATAGAATTAGGTGGTTACAAAGCCTTGCTTCTCATATTAAGGCACTGGTATCCTTGCAGGAATGCAGCAGGAGCTAGAGACACCCAAAGACGCAGAATGAGTCACCTCATTTTCCTGAGATGCCAGGTTTATCTGATTTAACTTTTTAAATTTAACTTTTATTTTTCACACTAAGTTTTGTAAGTGACTACATGAAAGCTTAGCCTGAAGCAGGTGCCCTTGCGATGCTGAAGGAGATAGGGAATGGGTCAACCATTCTTACAACATATTATAGAAAATCCAGAAGCTAAACATGCTCCCATCCAAAGGAAACTCACGCATCAACTAAGCATCAAGAATGACAAAATTTTTATCATTTCTGGACACTGATTACTTTTCAAAAGCAATTCATTTTATGTACAAAATTGGGAAAGTGCAGAAAAGTGCATAAACCAGAAGTGAAAACCACCCATCATCCTTGTCTTAGTCAATTTGGGCTGAAACAACAGAATACCAGAGACTGAGTGGATTATAATAATAGAAATTTATTTCTAACAGTCCTGGAGGCTGGGATGTCTAAGATCAAGGTGTTAACGGATCGGTGTCAGGTGATGGGCTACTTCCTGCTTCGTAGACAACCATCTTCTTACTGTGTACTCTCACTGAGAGGTGGTAGAGGGTGAGAGAGCTCTCTGGGCACTGATTCCATTTTGAGGACGAACCCTCAAGACCCAAAGTCCTCCCACAGACCCAACCTCTTAATACCATAGCATAGGGGTTTAGGAGTTCAATGTATAAATTTTGAAGGGACTCAACTTCCAGTCGATAACAAGTTCCTTTCCCAGAGATAATAATTGAATAATTATTAGCATTTTTGTATATATGTATGTATAGATAGTTAGATGATAGATAGATAGATAGATAGATAGATAGATAGATAGATGATAGATAGATAGATGTAGATGTAGATGTAGATGTAGATGTAGATGCAGATATAGATATAGATAGATAGATAGAGATAGAGATAGATACACATCCATTTAATCCATTCCATCACTAAGGAAGATACTACCATGTTAAAAGCAGGGGTTTTGAAGCCAGACTTGTCTGAGTCCATAATCCTAACTCTAAACCCTTAAACTTAAACCCTTAAGCCTTCTTAGTTTCCTCATCTGAGAAATGAGGATGATAGAAGCACTATTTCCCTGGATTGCTTTGAACAATCAATTGAGATTTTGCCTGCTAAGTGACTCAAACAGTGTTCCAAAATTAATAACTCTTAGTAGTGACTTTCAGTGGAAGCATTTGTGCCAATTTAGTCCCAAACTTCCCCCAGTGGTGCAGTTGCAGTCAAAGAGGACCTTGACAAAAAATGGAGAGTTCTCTTACCCTAGAAGGTAGAGACAAATCAGGCAACATTTCAGGAATGGACTTACATCCAAGTCACACCAGGAACCTCGCCTGAGTTCTGTCATTTACTGGTTGGAACCTGGCAAAGGATTTCTCTAGAAATTTCATGCCAGGTTTGACAACTGGGAGCTCCCCTGAGGAAGACCAGATACCGACAGGAGTGAGTTCTCTGCCCTCCATGAGCCCAGACTGGACAGTCACAAACCCACAGGGCAATCTTGTCCCTCCAGCCCAGATTTAGGGAGAAGTTTTTACAGAAAGTTCCAGAGAGTCAAGGAGCCCCTGGGCCAGGAGTGTGAGGCTTGGGGGTGGTAGGGACCAATCATGAACTATGCCTTCTCAAAAGTCTCCCGAAATATCCAGCCATATTATGTTTTCAAGGGGGAAAAAAAGATGGTTTTAGTTGGTTTTATTTCTAACTAGTAAGAGAAAAAAAGAGACTCTTGTCCTTGGATGTTTTCAAACTTCTGGAATTTACCACGCTGAGAGGGCACCAGCTTCCTCTAGGCCCCAGGGTTTATCCAGATGGTGCATCAGGACAGTGTCATCTATAAGGAATGAGAAAGCATCACTCTCACCACCCAATGGAGCAGTCCTGGTCCACACACCTGTTGCAAGACCAACTCCACATCTGTTTTTTTAATCGCTCACAATGTACCTGAAAACATAGATACAGCCAGTATCTAAGAGGCTCTAAAGCCTCCAAGAAGAAAGGTTCACGCTTTCCCATCACCCCTACTTCAGTAGCACTTTCCCCCACCTCACCTCTCTACTGCTTTTATAAATCTGAGAAAAATCCCATTTTTCTTCCTCCTGGTTTCTCTTGTTTTCTTATAACATAGGAGGCTGTTTCAGAGATGGAAAAATGGCCACTTGTACCCTGAACCTCTCCTGCCCTCTCACCAATCCCAGAAAATGAACTTTTCTGTTCGAAGCAATTGCAGACCTTTCCCTCTACTAGCCTTGAGAAAGAAGGAGCCAGAGGGTTGGCCGAAGTGAGGAGAGACTGAAAATAGACCAAGCTGTCAACGTCTCCCTCAGGTCCCCTCCTGTGTCAACCACCACCTTTGGAGATTAAAAGGGAACTTTTTGAAAAGCAGAAGAAAGTGACAAGAAGCCTCTTGGAACAAAGCTTTCACTGTTACAAGATCCCTCTACCAATATAGGGACAGGACAGATGATACAAGGATGGAATGTTCCAGATGTTCTCACTCATTTCTCCTTCAAAAGTGTATCCATTTTCAGGGGGGAAAAAATCCACCCAGGACTATTATGTTTACTACACTTTTTGGTCCACAGTCCATCAAACGGGACGAGGTCCGATAGGCTGGCAGAGAACCTACTTGTTTCTCATGTAAAACACTGCAGTGCTTTTGAGCTTGTATTTGTTAGTTTATCTTCTGCAGGAAATAGGCAGACTCCTGGATAGATACACTTTTAAAAACTAACTGAAGCACCAAGTTCTATTTGTAAAGTAACAAAATGTCAGCTCTACAAAGCATCTTTAGAGAAACGTTATTCCAAACTCCCCCTTTGGCAAACGAGACATCCGAAACTCAGAGAGATGTGACTTGCTCTAGGTCAGACATGAACATGGTGACCAGGAAAGGGAGGTGGCTCCTCACCGAATGTCACAGAAGCCAGGGCTGTGATAAGACCCCAACAAACCACAAGCAGCCTTGAGAATGAGAGTTTTTAAAGATTTTGTTGTTTTATAATTTGAAAAGAATATCAAAAATTCAGAACTATGTTGGATTCTTGATATCTATTTCATCGTTTCGTGTTTAAATTTTGAATTATAATAGGAGAGGGGATGACATGAGCTTCTTAGGGCTTAGAGCTCTGCAGTGTCAGACGTGGCCTTGCTCTCTACACCTCACTACGCCCAAAATCTTTATCGCAAGCATTCGCCTTCTGGCCCCAAACACTCATATTCAGAACCCACTCAGATGGTACATTGACTTCCTGTGACACTTTCCCCTTTCAAGAGGCTGCCTATGATAATTCCGTTGACCTTCAGCCATGAGATATACTGGCAGCTGGAGGACAGCAGGAGAAGAGGAAGGTACGTGGGGATTTGCCCTGTTCACCCTGATTAGGAGGGGTTTAGACCTAATTGCACACAGAGAGAAAGGAAGATGGGGTCAAAATCCCTCATCCTAACTAATTACATCTTTAAAGACCCTTTTTCCAAATAAGGTCACATTCTGAAGTACTAGAGGTTAACACATCAACATATCTCCTGGGGGACACAATTCAACTCATATAAGATGCCTAATAATGACATCAAATTTAATAGGCTCAGAAAGAAGCTCTGGATTTTCCTTCCAGCCCCTTTTTCTCAGGGTCTCCCTGTGTTAAAAAGCGGCAACTCCATTCTCCTAACTTCAGAATGAAAATCTGAACACCACCCTTGAGTACTCTCTGTCACCCATATACCCCACCTTGTTCGTCACCATTTAGGGATATAAGTGCTAATGGGATTCAACCAGGTGGGGCTGTCTGTGTTTTCACCAGAACCTCACAACCCAGACCACTTCCCCTCCCCTGCCCCCTCACTCTGTGAGATCATGTTCTAGGCAGTCCTTCAGTTCGTTTAGGGGAGGGAGGAAGAGGAGGAGGAGGAGGAGGAGGAGGAGGAGGAGGAGGAGGAGGAGGAGGAGGAGGAAGACGAGGAGGAGGAGGAGGAGGAGAGAGAGAGAGAGAGAGAATTACATATTATTTTTAAATTATTATTGTTTTACTTAAAGCAGGAGTTGCAAACACAAGCCCCTACAGAATCCAAACCAGACATGGGTATGAGAAGCAGAAGCAGGTAGAAGCACACAAACAAAGTCTCAAGTGAGCAGTAGGGACTGTGCCAGCTGGAGAGAGTGTGACACATCAGCAAAGGACAGGAGGTATCTGCAACTGCAGCTACTAACCAATACAGAAACGTGGGCACAGTCTTGCCAGAGCTTTTTGTTCTTCAGGTTAAGGTTAAAAGTTAAGTCATTATGTAAAATCTACCAATTGTTAAAAGTTAGGTCAAATTCCTAAGTCTCCATGAAGACCAAACAAGTCATGCTATTTGCTGGTTCAATCGGCCCATGTCCTGCCAGTTTACAACCTGTGTTGTCAGAGAATGCTCTTTTGTAAATAGTTACAAATTAGGTTAGTAGTGGGAAATGATCCTGAAAAGAGAGCAAGAAAGGAGGAGGGAAGCCATTTATAGTAGAGGGGAAATGCTTGAGCAAAAGTTGGAGGTATTAATCAATAGAACACAATGGCAACACTGTGATTAATCTACTAAAGGGGATGGAGAGGAAGAAAATTAAACTGGAAGCATAAATTAAGAAGGATCATTGAGAGACCCAAATCCTGATGTGTGGAGATTTGATTTTATCCTGAGAATAATAGAGAATCATTAAATAGGTTTGAGAAGGAAGTGACTGACACTCATTTGGCCATAGAAAGTTTTTACAAAATCTGGCCGCCCCCACAATCTCTTTTTCTTAAATATGAAACCATGTCCTCCCTTTAATTAACCCAGGAGACTGCAGTCCGAAGAGGAGCCATGGAAGGCTGCTAACCCTTTGTACTGGGACAGCTGGAACATGAGCCCAAATCAGCTTCACCAACTCACTGACTTGCCAGTGTCCTTTTTGCTTAGAGCCACTTTTTTGTTACCCTCCCTCCCTCTCCCTATCCCCCCATCTCTCCCCTGCCCCTCATTCTCTCCCTTGCATACCACACTGATGTGTAAGCTACCTCTAACAGGCCACCTTGAAGTTACTTAATATGAATTCCAAAAAGCCTGAGACAATGAGGCCCACACCATGGGAGGCTATCAACTCCCTTGAAATCACAAACGTAAAAAAAAAGAAAAACAGGGATTGCCCAAAAGATAATGGTTTCAGTGTGTTCAGAAAAGGAGACTCTGGCGTGAAGTCATGGGCCTGAGTGATGTGGAGGAGAGAATTCCGATTCCATTCAGGATAAGCTTAAGCACAGACGGGAGAGGTCAATGTTGCAATTTTCCAGTGGCCATTTGATAGGGAACTTCTACTGGGCCCTGAGAGATTCTGGTGGGTGGGTGGCTTACAGTCACCTTGCTGTTATCCCCACCCCAATTCCTTTCACCAGCTGGAAAATAAAGACTTTTCCTCTTGGTCCCCCCTCCCTGGACGGTAACAAGGCCAAGTAAGGTGATTCTGAGGCTCCAATTCCTCAAACTCTACCTGGGAGGAGGTGAAGAAGGACAGATGAGAAACAGAATCTTGAACTGCCTCTTTTACTCAATGGCCTGGGGATCAGGACACCCTTGGCAGTTACAGATAAATGTCTAAGGTTTATAAACTATCCACGGTTGATCCTGAAAATCTACCACATGGAATCATTTGTTCTTTCTGGTCAAATGAATTTGACTTTCAAGTAGTGAGAGTCTGGGTTATGGAATCTAGTTTTATAGTTAACAGGCCACAGTGTGATGCAGTTATTATCATACGTGTACTAGTCCACAGAGAGCAAAGGGAAGCTGCTGAAAGCAGAGAGTAAACAGCTGGTGAAATAGAAAGAGAAGTTTTATTGGAGAAATTATATTCTATGAAAGTGTCAACAAATACAGGGGTTCAAGAAGGTCCTGAGATCTATCCCTAGACATCATCTAATTTCTACTATGGTGCCATCAGAAATGAGGGTGGGCAGGATACCAAAATTTCATAAGCAGTAGGCTTTCCATGATATTTTTTAAATGAAGAGTTAACATAACTGTAACAACAACACAAGAAAGGAAATAGATCACAGTCTTAGAGGTTGCCTCGAGGGGATGGAACTATGCATTTTTGTCTTTAAGATTTAACAAACTTTCTAGATTCTACAGTGATCAAGTATGACTTTTACAGTAAGGAGGTCAATAGAAGATGAGCCTAAGAAAATATCTCAACCTAATCCCAGCCATGCAAACCACAGCTCAGTCACCCCTTAAGGCCCATCTCTCCTTGCACATCCAGTAAATTGTAGTCAGCATTGCAGGTCTGATGGAAGCCTTTCTTCAAGATGAAAACACAAGGCCATCTTCACTAATAGAAGTGGTGATCTCTAGTAGTGCCTGCATGGGTATATGTGACCTTACAGTTTTGAAAATGCTTTCATAACTTCTACCTGTTTGTCTCTCTACTTAGTAGCAAGAGACATCATAGTGGAGAGAGAGAGAGAGAGAGAGAGAGAGAGAGAGAGAGAGAGAGGAGATTATGCATAATTGAAAGGAATTAAAACCTATTTGAAGAAATAATGATGGAAAACTTCCTTAACCTGGTGAATGAAGTAGACATCAAGCCCAGGAAGTGCAGGCAGTTCCAAACAAGATGAACTCAAAGAGGGCCACATCAAGACACATCATTATTAAAATGCCACATGTTAAAGACAAGGCAGCAAGAGAAGAACAATTAGTTACTGCAAGAGAGCTCCCATGACAGTGTCAACTGATTTCTCAACAGAAACTTTGAAGGCCAGAAGGGATTGGCAGGAAATATTTAAAGTGATGAAAAGTAAGGATCTACAACCAAGATTACTCTATCCAGCAAAGGTATCATTTAGAATCAAAGGACATATAAAGAGCTTCTCAGACAAGAAAAAGCTAAAGAAGGTCATCACCACAAAATGAGTATTACAAAAAATGTTAAAATGATTTGTTTAAGAAGAAGGAAAAAAAATTATCAAAAATGTGAATAATAAAATGGCAATAACTACATATCTATCAACAATTACTTTAAATGTAAATGCATTACATGTTCCAATCAAAATTTAAGGTGGCTGAATGGATAAGAAAAACACAACACTTAATATATCTATACTACAACAACCAATCTATAAGCGACTCACTTCAGTATGAAAGAAAGGTGGACTGAAAGTTAAAAGAAAAAAAAAAAGATATTTCATGAAAATTGAAATAAAACAAAATAAAACTGGGGTAGCAACATTCATACCAGACCAAATAGACTTTAAAACAAAGTCTATAATAACAGACAAAGAAGGACCCAGTAATCCCATTTTCAGGTATTTATCTAATGAAACTCAAAATACTACTTTGAAAGGACATGTGTATACATATGTTCATTGCAACATTATTTATAATAACCAAGATATGGAGGCAACCTGGGTGTCCATCAATGAGTGAATAAAAAAGACTTGGTACTTACATACAATGAAATGTTACTCAGCCATAAAAAATAATAAAATCTTGCCATCTGTAACAACATGGATGAACTTAAAGGGTACTGTGCTAGTGGAGTAAGTCAGCAGAGAAAGACAAATACCACATGATTTCACTAACAAGTTGAATCTAAAGAACAAAATAAATAAAGAAAACAGAAACAAACTCATACATACAGAGAACGTTTTGATGGTTGGAAAAAGGAGGAGAGTTTGGGTGGCTGGGTGAAAAAGGGCAAGGGATTAAGAAGTACAAATTGGTAGTTATGAAATTGCATAATAAATGATAGCATAAGGAATAGAGTCAATAATAAATTTTTTGTATTTAAAAATCGATTTTATTACAACCAAAACAATGAAATTAACTGTACATAATAAACTTTTATATATATATTTTATTTATATATATGTATATATGTATATATATACATATTTTAAGTTAAAGGGAATAAAGTTTATTCTGGCAGATAGCGTTAAACAAAATTACAGTTGCATATGATAGTAACATAACTCAACATAACTATGCATGATGTCAGATGGATACTAGATTTATCAGGATGATCACTTTATAAGTGACATAAACGTTTAATCACAATGTTGCACACCTGAAACTAATATAATGTATGCCAATTGTGATTAAAAAATTAAAAAATTTTTTAAATTTTAAGTAAATCATAAACAAGAAAAAAATAATTGATCAAACATTAAATAAGCCCCAATAAGACTATTTTTAACTATATTTTAAGTCCACTGGAAAGGATTGATTTCCATAGCTTTTTAATATGACTGTAAGAGAACGGAATTGGTATCAAACCAGAAACTAAAACAATGTACATGGCTTAAAATAACTAGTAAAGGTCGTAAGATACAAAGATCAGGGCATGAGATCACAGAACTCGCCTACATTTGTCATACTTGAAAAATATTGCAGGCCTGACCATGTAGCTCCTAAGTTGCTCAAATTCAAATTATTGGGCTACGTAGTTTTCTTTTTATCTTCTAAAAGAAAAAAAAAAAAGTCATTGCACTATATTCTCTCATAAAAGAGCTCACAGCTGTGCATCCATGAGCACAATTCTGGATGGTCCCACAATATCAATAGTATTATTTGGGCCAACCTACTGGCTCGCAGAGTCACTGACAGATAAAGCCCTTTGACTGTGAAATGTTAATGAGTTGGGGAAATATTCAGTGACCACAACATCACTAAATCAATTGGCTCTGTAAAGACAGCCTATGAAGATGATATAAAATGGGAGCAAAACCAAAAAGATAACTCATCTGTGTCGCAATCGTGCAGGTGAAAGGTGGTAGGGATTGACTTCAATTTCTCCTACAAATTCTGACCCTGCATGTTCTTCTGCTTTACCCTGATTTCCCAAACACATGAGCAGACACAAACTGATAAGACAGAGTTGATGGATAAATGGTCCCCATTGGATGTGATTTAAATGCAAAGTTAGTGTCAGTAAGACTGTACTGGGGGCCAGAAGTACCTCACTCTTGATGCACTCACACTCTTGAAGGTAACTATGCTGGCATTGTGTTAAGGTGGGTCCCCAGGTCTCCATACAAGTGAGTTCCTGGGTCCATCCAGTAGAAGGCCTAAGGGCTCAGATGAAAGGTGTCCTTTAAGCAAAGGGAACTGAATTCCATAGAAGGAGGAGCCAGATAAAACAACCTTCCTACTGGGATTTTGAGAAAAGATAATGAGATGATAGCAATAGCTACTATTTATTGAGTACTTGTTTGATATAAAGAACTTTATCTGCCTTATCTCACCTAGTCTTCACAACAACCCTTGGGGGTTAGTGTCACCGCCTTTTTCCAAACAAGGAAAGTAGACCAAAAAAAAAAAAAAAAAAAGATTAAATAACTCACCCAGAGACACACAGCTGATCTGTCTCTCTTTCATGCTCTGGCTCCTACCACAGCACACGCCTTCCCACCACTATGGCCTCTCCCATCATTACGGAAACAATTACATCATATTTCTCAATACTCACTGAATTTTCTGATGAGGTATTGGTGATCTCAATGGATGTGATTTTTTATATTCATATGAAAGGTGTCGACTTTTGAAGAATCTGCATAACTCAGTGAACTAATATTTTTCAAAAGACTAATGCATAATATTATAAATCACGCATGGGTAAAAGAGCCATTAAAACGTAATATAAACCCATTTGTACTTGAAGGAAAAGGAAGCCAAAATTCCATTATACATGATCACCATCCTGTATCCATCTGGAACTTCACCTTCTAATCTCAGCAGATTAGACCAAGGATTTGTCCATCTATAGCCTGGTCTGGCAAAAAGAGCTCTGTCAATATGGTACTGGCTTACCAATCAGATCCTCACTTAGGATCGATCAGTCACCTACAGAGGAACTCAGAAGATAGCAGAGCTGGCGGAACGTCTGCTCTGGGCATGAGAAGAGCACTGTGCCAAAATTAACTGGTTTGGCCCGATAATCACCCAAATCCCCGCCTACCTTGAGTCAGAAAGTCTGGCTGTTCTGAAATGTGTGAAGTCTTTGCATTGAACCCTATTCCCATGGTCTCTGTAGGGCCTGCTCTTCAGATTTCAACAGCGGAGAACAGAAAAGGGAAAATGAGCCCATTCGCTATTTGTTTGTTTGATGTTTTTTTTCCACGTAGTTGGCTGCCATCAAAGAAATCACCACACTGTCTGCAGTTCTGTTAGGACAGGGCCCAGCAGGGTAGCTAGGGTTGTCAGGCATCACCATGCCGTGTTGCCAAAGGAAGCAGGGGTGGGAAGACGAGCTGAAAAAGGAGAAGCAGGGAATCTAAGCACTGCAAAAAGGATTTCTTAAATAGCAGTGCAAAATAGTAGAGAAGGTTGGGGGACCTCAGCTTATCTATAAGCTATCATTCAGTCTTCTACGTGAGCAATGGAGATTTTTTTTTCAGCCTTATCTAAGTTACCTTTAATCACTCAATTATCCCATTTTTCAACTAGATTGCTGCTTAAATCCTTATAGAAAACCTACTGCCACCATTGTGCATAAACTAGTTCTCCCAGACAAATTATTGGATTGATTAAACAGAGCCTCTACACAGACTCCGGGAACTTCTCTCATACTTTCCCTCCCCACAGCCAGTGTAGAGGCTGCAAAGGAATGGATTCAAGGGCTGTGTGGTATGTCCAAAGGAAGTTACCCCTCTCTTTTTTCTCCCCTCTCTCCTCTCTCCTCTCTCTGCCTAAGACAGGCCTGTGTGGGGAAACCTTTAGGTTTTCAAAGACTAAGATATCTAACCATTCCTAGAGTGATAACAGGAAAGATGTCATTCTTTAACATCCCAGAATTTATGTTTCTGAGCACAGCCTTCTTTAAGGCAACACATACAATATTAGGACATTCTGGGCCCCAGTGTATACTCCCAGATTGTTTCCACATAAGTTTATAATCTCAGTCCTTGAACCAAGACCAAGACCTTTGCTTTTTATTCATTAGTCAGTCAGTTAGCAAATATTTACTGAACTTTTATTAAAGATGTTCAGGCTTCGAATTGATAAGATTAGTGCTGTGTTTTAAGAAGAGCGAGTGACAGCTTGTTAATAATTTGCCTGGTTGACTGACATCAAGGAGCACAGCTTGAGACTATTATAGAAGTTAAGTCAGGATGTTGTGAGGTCTGAACAAGAATGGTGACAGGTAAACAGAAAACAGTGGAATAGTGTAAGAAATAAAGTTTATAAGCAATTATAGTGTGATGACTTCAAAACCATACAACCAGTATCCAGTATCCATCCCCATGGTCTGTAGAATACTTAGGCTCTTGCCCAATATTTCTTTGTTGCTCATGTCTTCTGACAATGATGTCCAATGTGGTCTGGCCCTGATTTCCAGGCAATGGCCTTCAGTCACACACAACATTCTGAAATCACCTAATATCCACTTTCTATCCCCAGAAAGCCTGACCAAAGAAAGGAAGGAACTTCAGCTTCAGAATTTTTGATACTTTTCCCCTTGTGTCCATCACAGCTCTGGGTTTATGGCTTTAAGAAAATGGCTAGTAAATGAGACTAATTATTTGTATATATTGCTCTAGCATTTTTTCTTGTTATTGCAGCTGTTGCTCAACTAATCCATTCTAATTACCATTTCCTTCTGGCTATACTAGCAAAAGCTTCATTTCGGAAATCAAAAGACTGATCAATCCAAAGAAAGCGTTCTGTATTTTAATTGTTACCATGCAATGAAAGTTTGCAACATAAACTGACTGCTCTAACTTCCCTCTACCAAATAATGAATTCTAGATGATATGATGGAAATTCTACCATGATTTATAACTTGCTTTAATCAACACTTTTGCCCTTTATTCAAAAACTCTTAGGATGCCTATTTTATATGAGAAGTAGAAACTACCTTTGTAAACTTCTCAAGTTTTCAACTTTCCCAAAATATTTAACCCAGACCTTGTAACTCGAGGTTCAGAAACACAGAATGTATTCACTGAGATGTCAAGTAGACTGGAAAGTGACACACATCATTCTGCTAGTTTATTTAACAAATGAGACTGACACTTGCAGGGTCAGGAAAAAAAAGAAAAATGTACTCAGAATTTGGTCCATGAGATCATTTAAAACTCATATCATCACACTGTCGAGTATGCATTTTGCAGAGAGTGCTAATGGAGCTGCAGGTTTTGAAAAGCTCCCTCCCCTGACCCCAAGTTACACTTTGGTTTTTAGAGCAAAGAGGAAACACTGGCAGGTGCATACACTGCAGTTATACAGAAACTCCTTTGATGTGGTATAGAAATGGCCTTCTTTTCAGATACAGTTAAACAACAATGCCTATAGGAGCTGCAGTAGTCACAACTAGTACTGAGAACTAGTATTGACTGCAAATATCTGGATGAAAGAACATCAGAGAAGCACATTTTGTGGGCTTCAGGTCTCTATATACTAACTGGCCAAACTCTAATTGACTTCAGAAAGAAATAGAGAATAAGACACTAGCGGAAGCTAGTGTTTGAGGGCATTTGCCTTTCAGTCTGGAAGAGTTCTTTGGCTTCTTCTAAAGAACAACTTTGAGTCATCCATTTCATTCAATACATATTTTCTATATTGACTATGTGCTTGGTACTGTGCGGCAAGCTAGGGATTTGATGCTAAACAAACCCCAGATGTAAGACTCACCATGATGGACTTTCAGTCTGGTGAAGGAGACTTCGTGTAAAAAAGTGAAGCTACGTGGTGACGAATGCTGTGTGGAAGGACACTGTAATTCTGACCTAGAAGCAGTGTCGTTACTTATACTGCAGATAGCAAATGGGTTTCAACTCATGGGCTAATTCCGATTGATTACTAGTGTCTGTTTGAAGTACCATGTCGAGAATGCTTCTGAGGTCTTGTCTGAAGTAAAAAAGGGAAGAGTTTCTTGATTAGTGATGTGTGGCATGGATGCAGAAGGGGAAGTGGAAGTACGTGTGACATGTATCTGATGTGCCTTGTATCCATCTAGAGCATGGAGGCATTCGATAACAAAGTGAAGCATGATTGCAATGGCACGGTCCTCTAGCAAAAGATAATCACATAGCTTCTTTTTTCTGCTGCTTCTTCCTTCTACCTATGTCTGGCTATCTGAGAACTGGACTGGCCAGCATCTCTACAATCAACTGTCACAGACATGAAGGAAAATGAAACTCACTCCATCTCTGACATAATTACAAAGGCATCAGGTTTGGTTGGACTTTGGCTGGGAGTAAAGAAGAAGCCATGGGTAAGAGAATGGCTTCCCATGAAATTCCTAGAAAGAAAACCCAAACAGACATGGGCCCTAAAGGGTAAGTCACGCGCATTCGTTCTAGTTTCTATAAATCCAAGGGATAATTACTCTGATCTTAATTGCAAATCTATAACTAAAGTAACACTCATTTTTTGAACGGGAAAAGAAATCTCAGAATGGCATTATCCACCAAAGATGGAAATTCTCGTGGCATGGAAGTCAAACAGGAAAACTTGCTTGGGTGTCTGGGAAAAGAGCTTTAAAAAGAAAAGTATGCACAGGTTAGGGAATGTATTATTCCCATTCTACATCAGAGCCTCCTCAAGTGCCATAGCCCCCACCTAAAATATTCTGCCTCTACATAAACACACAAGCATGTGTGTACACACATGCATTTATCCCATCAGCTGCCACCTTGAATTCTTCTCATTCTTCAGGCCCCATCTTAAGTCTTTTCAAAAAGATTTCCTTGGCCAGTCTGTCTAAGTTAGATGCTTCTTCCCTGTCCCATTATTCTTTTTCATGCAAAACCTGTTTGTGTCATTCCTTACTTAATATTCTTATATTTATCCCAAGTAGATCACACACACACACACACACACACACACACACACACACACACACACAGCTAATTCTGTCTTGAAGTTAATTTGCCATCTTGACTTGCCATCCCACTCAATGTCACCCCCTCACCCCGACCCCTCCCCGTGACTCCCAGATTTGTCTTCTGTTTCTGGAGTGAGATGCCCTTGATGTTATCCGTCTCTTAACCAGCATTGATGCCAGAGCCTCTTGGCACCTGGTGGTCCCCCTCTCCTTAAACACACATTCCTGTCTGGGGATGGAAAGCATGGAGGATAACCATGTTGCCTTACTGGCTCCCAAGACGAGCCCCTCTGTATGTTCCCTTAATAAACTCTTAATGTAATGATGGAGTTGCCAGCCTCTTCCTCTGGTCTGCCAGCCCTGGGAATTGCACACTTTTTTTGATAGGTAGATAGACAGATACATATAGATACATACATATTTCTGTATCTATCTATTTACATATGCATATATATTTGATCACTACCTAGTACATAATGGATACTCATTAAATATTTGGTGAACCAGTGAATGAGTAAATGAATGGGATAATAAATGGTTGTTACTCTGGGACATTTCGAGAACAGAGCAAATTATTCATTGTGACTTGACCAGCAATGAGATCCCTAGTCTTGATCAGAAGAGAAGCTATTTTTTATTCTCCAGTCTTATAATTAGAGATGAGAACGGTGATGGGGAGACAGGCAAAGGAAGAGCTGCTAGGGGGCTCGAAAGGTCCTACTTTTCTGAGAAAGATGGCAAGTTGCGCTTTACCCTCCGCCTAGAGATTAGCCAGATAAGACTCCAGAATCTCTTGGAGGGGCCAATTGATCTGCTTGGGCCAATCTTGTCCTCTGAGGCTGGTGACTGCGAGGTTCCGGAAAGGAACAAGGGAGGCAGAGCTCCTTGCTCTGAATTCCTGATGTGCTATCAGCGGAGGGTCTTTTCTCACTTCTCAGTTCTCCTTTATAAAGTGCATTTTCTGTGAGAGGAACACTGCTTTCTCTGAAGAACTGTTAATTCCCGGAGGAGGAGTAAGCCATTGAGGCCTGCATGGGAACACCCACTCATTTGCAAATTGGCAAACAGACTCTCCCACAAACTAGAAGAAGGCATGATTCAGGGCTTAGAGGAAACAATGAAGCCCATTTAACAAAGCCAACATTTAATGAACTTAAAACAATGCACTTCAAAAAATAAGTTAATAGAGGAGCCTTTTAAACTTGAGTGCATGTTTATTAGCTTTATTTTAAAGTACCATCTGTTCGCTTAATAACACTACTCATTTATCATCCAGATTCATCACCTATATGATTTCCTAGAGATAAATGAACACGTTGAATGGAATTTTGCAAATGATGACCTTTTTGTGTCTGGGCCAGCTTTCACAAACCGTATAAGACTTTCAAATAGAACAGCTACCTTCTATTGCCTGGCAATTTGCAAAAGAAAGATACAGGAGAAACAAGCTCACCTTTCAGATGAGTCTGCCTTAAAACCCTTTTTGTTGAACTCTTTCAAGATCCTGGGATTGTGAAAATCTTCCCATCAGTTTTATGTGTGTGTTTTATGGAGAAATAGCAATGGGTCACGGAGGGAGATGCTGCTTTTGGATCTCTCCCAGTGGCACCCCCCACTCCATCTTCATCTCAAGAAGGAGGAGGAGTGGTAGAAAGCAGACAGGGAATGGGGTAAGGCAATGGAATGATGAGTAATTACCAGGACAAAAAATAAGAGCCTCCTCCCTTTTATCAGAGCAAGTATCAAATACTGTTTGGCCCAAGTACATTTTGTCCCATTCTGTTTCTTATGCAAATGAAACATCTAGAAACCAGCCTGCCACAAAAGTTGACTCTGCCTCCCAACTCCATTCAACTTGCCCACAAAAAAAAGAGTATCATGTACCTGATTGTTAGTTGGGTCTCCCCTCCAAGAAATTGTAGGCAAGATTTTATCATCATCGGGCTTCTCCAGAAATCAAAAGCACCTGCTCTTTGTTCAGATGAGCTTCTAAAGAAGAAAATATTCCCACTGGAAAACAACCCAGAGTTCATACGGGAACATTACTGACACGTCCTTCCAGCCTGAGGATACCAACCTCACACAAACACACTTTACAGCAGCAAACCTGTATTGAGCGTTTCCTATGTGCCAAGCACTGTGTTAAGCAATTTCCATGCAATATTTCATTAAGCCCTTGCAACAGCATAGGAGATAGGAAGTCTTTTTAGAGATTTGCAAACTAAAGGCTTAGAAAGACCAAGTTACTTGCCCAAGATCACACAACTGGAAAGGTGACAAAACCATGATCTCTTAATTCCAGAACCTGTGCTCTGAGTTCCATATGCATAATTAAGCTCTGATGGCAATAATGCATGTTATCTAGCAGCAACCTATTCCTAAGAGGCTCCTCTTTTTGGATTTCCCAAGCAGAATTAAGCATAAAAAAAGAGTCTTCCCTGATGCCCTGCCCCTACAGAGGAAAATGAGGCATGCCTATGCAAAGTCATTTATAGTAGCCCCCCTTTATCTGTGGTTCCATTTTTTGTGGTTACCCAGAAATAAACAATTCATAAGTTATAAATTTCACACTGTTCTGAGTGGCGTATGAAATCACATGGCCTCCCACTCCATCCCTGTCTCCATCATATCAAAGCCTTGTATGCTACCTGTCTATTAGTCAGTTAGTAGCTATTTAGGTATCAGATTGATTGTCACTGTACCACAGGGCTTGTGAAGTCACCCCTACTTTACTTAATAATGGCCCCAAAACACAAGAGTAGCGATGCTGGCAATTCAAACATGCTAAAGAGAATCTATAAACTGTTTTATTTAAGTGAAAAAGGTATGAAAGCATAGAAAAAAAATACCATAATATATACTATATAGTGTTTGGAACTACCCATAGTTTGGGGCCTCCACTGGGGGTCTAGGAATGTACCCCTCACAAATAAGAGGTGACTGAATATCTCATTTAATACTCCGAGTAACACTATATCATGGACATGATCACACTCTTTCAGGAGAAAAAAAAATTAAGGCTCACAGAACCTCGGTGACTTGCCCAAGGAC